>CM052898.1:168584217-168608502 GCA_028534135.1 Potos flavus
TGTAGAACAAAGATCATTCTGAGTGGCCCATAAATTACCAAGTCATATCAGAGAGAAGCAGATCCAATTTCTGAAGAAAGAGTATGGTTAGCCTTGTGCCCTTAGTTTTGGCAGAGTTTGATTTTTATGAGATGGGGATGTTTCCAGAAGTTCTTGATACACAGTCTCCAGATATAACTAAGAGTAGGCTCTGCTAGGCAACAGAAGTGACTTGTAACACATAACAGTTACCATGTAGGTTTATAATCTGCTACTCTATTTAAAATATGCTGGTATGTCTTCCTGTTTAATTCATTTTTCTGATTCTCAATATGTCAGAACAAAATGTTCCCATTCTTCCATCTTTGGGGACACAATTCTTATTTGTGTAATTTTAATTAGTACTTGTCTACTCTGTTCTTTACACTATTTTCTATGTGGGCTGCTGTGTTAAGGGATAAAGCAAAGCATGAGCCACCAGAGGCTGACTTGCAGAAAAGAATGGACCTAACGTACTCACGTGTATTCGGTGGAAAAATCTGCCATGGTTGAATATTATAGTACAACGTACTAAACATGAATCTATATGTCACATATTCAAAAACAGTTTCAGATATTCAGTAAAATCAATTGAGAATAGTGCCCATAAAAGAAAAGACCACAAGCAACTATAACCAGTTTAGATACAAAAATGTCCTTTCCCTCCAAACCTTCTATGATGATTAATTCTATGCATCAATTTGGCTAGACTGTGGTGCCCAGTTGTTTAGTCAGACAACAATCTAGGTGTTGCTACAAAGGTATTTTTTTAGATGTAATTAACATTTGAGTCAGTAGACTTTGAGTAAAGTAGATTATCCTCCAGAATGTGGGTGAGCCTCATCCAAATAACTGAAGGCCTTAAAAGCAAAGACTAAGACTTCCCAAAGTAGAAGGAATTCTGTCTTCAAACTGCATTAGAGAATTTCTACCTGAATTTCTAGTCTTTGGACTCAAGATTGCAACATCAACTCTTAGCTGCATTTCCAGCTTTTTTCTGCTCTATGGATTTTAGACTTGCTTGCTCCCATAGTTGTGTGAGTCAATTCCTGAAAACAATTCTTTCCCTCTATATACATATGTATATATCCTATTGATTCTGTTTCTCTGGAGAACTCACTAACACGCCTTCCAAGCTAGAGAATGCAGGTGCATGCGGTAAATTTGCAATAGGCGTTTGTAATTCAATGCGTAAATTTATACAATGTATCTAGCATGGATTCATAGAGTGATAGTATAATACTGTGTCTTTGTATTTTTTAAAACAAGTGCAGAGTACCACATACAATAACCTACTTACATGTATAATTGTTTTGAATTTTCCAAGAGGATATGTCATTTTGACTCTCCTGTTTCTTCTCTCTGTGTTAATGTTGCTTTCATACTAATTCTTAAAGAGGGAAGGTTATTTTTTTCCTCTCTCTCTCTTTTTTTTAAGATTTTATTTATTTATTTGACAGAGAGAGACACAGTGAGAGAGGGAGCACAAACATGGTGAGTGGGAGAGGGAGAAGCAGGCTTCCTGTCGAGCAGGGAGCCTGATGTGGGGCTTGATCCCAAGACCCTAGAATCATGACCTGAACCGAAGGCAGATGCTTAACAACTGAGCCATCCAGGCGCCCCTATTCCTTTCCTGTCTGAGTAAATGAAAGAATTATAATCATATATCTCATGGTCCTTTGTAGATTTCAGGGTTATGATTTTTCTTTTCTTCTTTCATAAAAATAACAACTGCCATTATTTTTTTCTATTTTGAAAACACTAAATTGCAATTTGTTTAAATCTATGGAAAGAAATACTGCCCATTCTCTAAAACAGTTCCCAGAGAATTATTTTCAAGGACAATTTAGCAAAGGCTTGAGTGTTAGGGCCATCACAAGGGTAACGTCTGCTGGCAAAAGAAAACAAAAATAATTTGTTGAAAAATAAAAGTGAGTTAGGAATGGAGAACTCTAGAAGAGAAATGTTCAATGAATATATAAAGACAGGTTTTGATATTTTCATTCTCAACTCTCTTCCTATGTGGCCAGATGGAAAGAAAGTCTTCAGTTTCAGACAATAGGATGAAATGATTCTAAAAGGGACACAAAGCTGTTCCTTAAATTCTTCCTTGTAACCTAATGAGATTGGATATATCACTGATCGTTGTGATGGAAAATAAACCAAGTGTAGGCAGCTAAGGGGAGGATACAGCAGGACTGAATGAAGAACAGTTGACAAATGTTCAAAATCTCACAATCCATTAAACTTGTAATTTTTTCAAATGTGTTTCTTTATATAGTCACTTGGAGATGATGATTAACAATATTAGCTTCTTCAAACACATATGAGAAAGTTTTAACAAAGTTTTATAAGTACCAATGCTCGCAGTATGGCGTGAGAGAGTTTTATCTTAGCAACTGGTATCAGTGATCTAAAAATGGTTCAGCCTTGCATGAGCACCCTAAAATCTGTTCTTATCCATACCCTCCGGATTTTTTCCAACACAAGTCAGCAACTCTTTGATTCTTCTCCGTGTATATGACATCAATCCAATTTGTAAGGTTTTATTCATAGTTAATGTCCTTTGCTATACTGACACCTAACTCTAGGAACAGGTCTGAGTAAAGTAGGCATGGGGAGTGACACACAGGTAACGGGCTTCCTCTTTAAGGAATTCACTGAAGTGAGGCTGTAGCAGAATAATCTTCACATGACTGGGAAAGAACCATCAGGCAAGAAAAGGGAATCTACTTCGGAGGACAGATGTTTAGTGGAAGGTGGGCAAAAACCACCTAAATATCCTATTTCAAGATCTCCAACTTAGAAGTTTGAAATTTGTAATTCCTTTTTTTTCCCAACCATTGAATTCTATCAGAAGGAACCATGCCACCATGCAATCCTGGAATTCCTGCTATCATACTTTGGTGACAGCAATGTTGTCCCCTCGAGCTTGTTCCCAAATGAACACAGGATGATTGATTGGAAGTTTCACAACTCTTTCCCCTGGATTAGCAAATTCCCCTACCAGGATGTTAAAGGATTTGTAACTGTTTGCACCCAGACTAGATAATTCCGTTTTCTCCATATTTCCCTAGGAATATCTTGCTTGTGCCAGTCAATGCTCTGTATCAATTAGGACGTTGTCTTACAATAAGTAGCAGAAATATATATATATATATATATATATATATGCACACACATATATATATATATATATATATATGCACACACATATAATTACATACATGCTATCAGGAGCTAACTCTACTGATAGAAGGCTCATCTGACCAGGCATCTCTTAACATCGCATCTAACCCAGATGTGGCACTGACG
This sequence comes from Potos flavus, assembly GCA_028534135.1. Classification (NCBI taxonomy): domain Eukaryota; kingdom Metazoa; phylum Chordata; class Mammalia; order Carnivora; family Procyonidae; genus Potos; species Potos flavus. The sequence continues at coordinate 168,587,551 of CM052898.1, forward strand.
CTCAGATGAATTGCTTCTATCCTTGTATGTATCACAGAGTAAATATTCCAAGTCATGTGTGTAAATATCCAATGGCACAGATTAAATCGTTATCACTACCTGAGTATCAAGGTGTACCCTCTTCTCTTTGCCCTATATAGCAGGAAATAAGATACTATCTCCCGACAAGATTACACGCCATGGGAAATTACCCCCAAATAAGATACTAGACAGCCTCAAAATGCAAGTGGGTACTAAAGCTTTAGGTATCTTTAGCCAGCATAGTCTCCACCTTGACTAAAAGACCCTTTAGCATAGCTAACTTGTACATGCCTTCGAGAGACCTCTGAATTACTTCCATCCTGGACGTGTCTTGGCCTTTTTCTTCCCCTAGCAAGGATCAAGAGCAAGTTTTTCTTTTTCTCATTGTTATTGTGCAGTCATCATGAACATATTAATTTGTGTTGATTTGCAAGGCAGCAGTCAAATGGCTGTCGCAATAGCCAAAGCTAAGTCTCCTCTGGTCACAGAATCATCAATAATATTCATTCACTGTTCTCTGGCATGCAACAAGTACTTTTCTACTACAGAAAGGCCGTCTTAATTGTACTCCTATTTCCTGTTTCCCAGGCATTTTGAGTAGGAGGAGAGCAGACCTTCTCTATCATCTAACACAATGGTTTGCATCATCTTAATTTAGCTGGAACCTTACGCCCCCTAAATCCTGATTGTCGACATTCCAAACAGTGGGGTGTGGCAAATAGCCCAGTTGTTTTAATTCCAGAAACTGCCTGATGAAGTTTGGTTAAGCCTCTTTTATTTATACACCCTCATGAAGGGTGGGAAAATTTTGAACTTTGTGCTGTAGTTCATATGTTATATTTATTGAATGTGTAAGTGATCAAAGCACATTTGCGTACTTGGTTTTGACATTTCCAGATGCTTCGTGATAGTTTTCTGAACACATGTAGATAGAATACTAAGTAGAGCTTATTCATCACTTGTTCCCAATAAGGTTGAAGAAACAAATGTTTGAGATATTAAGGGGTAGAAGATCGTATAGTGAGTACCAGATAAGTATACAGGTAACAATAAAAAGAATTCTGCTTTTGGTAGTGGTAGTGGTAATGATGAGTTAGCCCCCTCCCCCAAATTCTGCTTCAGAGAGAACAGAGCTGTTGTTTTATTTTCTTATGTTTCCTTTTCTTATTATTTTGATGTGTAATACTGCTAGATAAATGTTTCTGCCTTCATTAACACAGAGGAAGACACCTATAGACATATTCTGCTATTACCAGAAATATCTGTTTAAGCCCAGACAGCCCCAAAGCTGAATCTGTTGCGTGTGGTCCCTTGGAAATTAAATATATATAGCTTGGCATTGCACCCCAGCTTAAGACTTTGGGGAGAAAGTCCCCAAATTGCTATATTCAGGTAAAAATGTCTGGGAATGTAACATGGGGCATTACGATTTTCTTGCCCAAAGCTTGAGAGGAACTGTACCTGTTTTCAGAATATACCTCCATCTGGAAGTTAAAAATACAAATAAAATGGATGATCTTATGGGACTATCTGTGTTCATAGCTTAAGAAGAACTGTGGAGTTATACAAATAAAGAAAGAAACATCTTTTTAATAAACTGGTGTTGCAGGATTTTCCAGTATGATCTCCAGGGTATCCTCCCTATAGCCCTCTGGGGAAGTTTTATGAGTGTGAAAGAATGAGCAATAAAATCTTGTTGGACTCATTCATGCTCATTCTCCAGCACCTAATAAGTTGTTTGATAGACACTAACACTTAAGAATTCCTAAGTGTCAAGCACCATACTAAGCAGATGATGGGCCCGTGGGTGTGGAAAGGAAGGACATTCTTCAGAATATTTTTGCAAACCCTAAATGCTTCTAAGGGGGCTAAAATTTCATTCTTAAATCACAACTTACAAAAAGTGTCTGGAATCCTATAATGCAGTGTCACCACTACATTTTTTCTTTGAAATCCATAATATAATAAAGACCCTTAAGCTAAAAATACCAGGTGAGAAAGTGGAGAAAAGTAAATTCCACAGAATTTTGGGTGCTATTCATTAATGGAGAAAGCAATAAGAGGAGGAGCCTACACTATATTTTCATTGTTCTTGATTGTCCTGGAAGGTTGTCAAGGAGTAGTATGTTCATTTGGAAGAATATAAAGGGAGGAGTCAGTAAAAACAATGAAGGAGATAGGATTTGTGATGTGAGCTCACCCTTCTCAAATAGGAATTTGAAGGGCTGGCAAATGTCGAATGGTATTGATGTACAGATATTTCTAGTTACTCCTAAGACATTGCTTAATAAGATTTATTGGGGGAAAAAAAAAAACCCTATTGTCAGAGACTTCTGGTTTCTGGTTTGACCCATAAGCTTAGAAGTTGTCACTCTATCCGGACACGAAGCAAAGCTGAACAAACTGAAAATTTAACAGCCCTTCTTCGATCCCTAAGAGAAGTGAGATCGCAGAGTGAACTGCTGTCTCCAAAACTAGAGAGACAGACAGACAAATTGAGTGAACCACAGCTTAAAGGAGCAGTAACCTGCATGGGAAGCAGTCCTGTGTACCTGAACTGTAATTGATGAATTGCTGGAGGTTGATTGTGAACAATTCTGAGAGATAAAAATGCCCAAGGGACCCAGTCATTAGTGGGCCCCACAATTCTATGAGTTTCACCTCCTGGAGCGCTACTAAAATCTCAAAATAAATAGAGGACAAATATCTCCTTGTGCTTCCAGTAAGGTGGGGTGGGGGTGGGCGTGGGGGAATCATGAAACAATCTCCTCCTTCTTTTTTTCCAAATAAGGTCTGCCCTCAGGAGAAACTATTTAACCAGAGCTTACCTGGTATGGTTTTATCTGAGCCTAACTAGCCTGCGGGAAGGGAAATAACCATTTCCAGTCCTCTGTAGCCATCCTGTCTCACCCAAGGGGGCGAAGTTCCTAGTCCAGTGCATAGGCTCACTAAAGGACTGAGACCTAATAATCACTATAGAACATTTCCATCCCTCTCCCAGCCCACTAGCCCACTACATTACTAAAGTCTGGTTCACGGCAGTTCCTTTTACCCCACACATCCTGTCCTGCTATGAGAAAAATTACAAGGCGTGCCAAAGATGACAATAACAACAACAACACAGTTTGAAGAGACAGAGCAAGCATTAGAACCAGACTCGGATATCACAGGGGTGTTGGAATTATCAGACCAAGAATTTAAAACAACAATGATTAATATGCTAAGGGTTCTAATGAGTAAACAGTATTCAAGAATAGGAAGGTAATATAAGCAGAGAGAAGGAAAATATAAGAAATAACCTGAAAAAGAAGTGCTGGAGATCAAAAACACTCTAACAGAAATGAAAGACACCTTGATTGGCTTGTTCACAGATTGAACATGGCTGAGGAAAGCATCTCCCTAGAAACTTCCAAAACTAAAGAGCAAAGAGAAAAGAAGACTGAGGAAAACCAGAACAGACTATCTAGGAACTATGAGACAACTACAAAAAGTGTAATGTAAGTGTAATTTAATGTATGTGTAACAGGAACACCAAACAGAGAAGAAAGAAGAAAAAAAGTAAGTATTTGAAGAAAAAAGACAGACAATTTCCCCCAAATTAATGCTAGATACCAAACTAGAGCTCCAGGAAACTCAGAGAAGATCAAATAATAAGTGCAAAAATCAACAACAAAAAAACCCAAAACCAAAACAAATAAAACTGTATCTAGGCATATAATATTTAAACTACAGAAAATCGAAGATAAAGAAAAGATGCTGATAGACACCAGAGTTTAAAAACACCAAACCAAGATCGGAACGGAAATAAGAATTATATCTGGCTTCTCAGAAATCATGCAAGCAAGAAGAGTAGGCTGCAATATTCTTCTTTTTTTTTTAAGATTTATTTATTTATTTTAGAGAGAGAGCACAGAAGTGCAAGCAGGGAGAGGGGCAGAGAGAGAGAATCTCACGAAGACTCCCCATTGAGTTTGGAGGTTGACTCAGACTCAATCTCACAACCCACAAGATCGTGACCTGAGCAGAAACCAAGAGTCAGAAGCTCAACCAACTGAGCCACCCAGCCGCGCCATGGATTGCAGTACTCAAAGTTCTGGAAGAAAAAAAGCACTAGCCTAGAAATCTGTAATCTATGAAATTATGTTTCAAAAGTAAAGGAGAAATAAAGACTTTCTCAGATAAACAAAAATTGAGGGAATTTGTAGCCAGTATACCTGCCACACAAGAAATGTTAACAGCTGTTCTTTAAAGAGAAGGAAGATGATACAGGTCAGAAACTCAGATCTATGTTTAAAAAGGAAGAGCATCAGAGAATGAGTAAGGTGAAGGTAAAATAAAAACTTACACTTTTCTTATTCTCAATGTATGTGGCAGATCCTATTTTGTTCAAAATAAAAACAGGAACAATATATTCAATTATATGTATGCTTGTTTATGTTTACATATAAGTGAAATGAATGACAGCAATGATACAAAGGATGGGAGAGAAGAATTAGGTTATTTTGTTACTATAAGGTACTAAACACTACCCATGAAGGAATATAGTGTTATTTGAAAGTGGGCTTGGATTAGTTATGTGATTATTGCAAACTATAGAGCAACATCTAAAAGTAAAAGAAGAAATATGGCTGGTATGTTAAGAAAGGAAAGAAAATGGATTTACATAAAGTGCTCAAAAGTCAGAAAAAGACTGGAAGACAAAAATAGAAATAAAAACTAAGGGCAGCAATAGGAAATAGTAATAATTGTGGTAGATATTAATCCAACTGTATCTAGAATCACTTTGAATATCAATGGTCTAAATGCATCAATTACAAGACAGAGATTGTAGAGTAGATCAAAAAACAAGACCCAACTGTATGTTGTCTACAAAAAATCCACATAAATGTAAAGCCACATATAGAATAAAAGTAAATGGAGAAAAATATGGCGTGCTAACACTAACCAAAAGAAAGAGGAAACAGATATATTAATTTTAGGCAGCAGATATCAGAGCAAGGAAAGTCATAAAGGATAAAGAAGAACACTGCATGATGATAAGTGTGTCAATCCCCCAGGAAGACACAGCAATCCCTAACATGCTTACACCTAACAACAGAGTATCAAAATATGTGGGGCAAAAGCTTACAAAACTGCATGAAGAAATAGATGATCTACTATCATAGTCGGAGACTTCAATACCCCTCTATCAGAAATGCAGAAGAAGCATTTCAGAAAATAAGTAAAAACATAACTGAACTCAACACCACCATCAATCAAATGGGTATAACTGACAGCTGTACACTATTTCACCCATCAACAGAATACACATTCTTCTCAGGCTCACTTGGAACGTTCACCAAAATAGACTAAATCCTGGGTCATAAGACATACCTTAACAAATTTAAAATAACATAAATCTTACAATATCTGCTCTCAGGCCACAATGGAATTAAACCAGAATCAAATAGAAAAATAGCTGGAGAGTCCCAAAATATTTGGGAATTAAAAGAACACACTTCTAAAGAACACATGGATCAAAGAAGAAATCTCAAAATAAATTTTAAAATATTTCGAACTAAATAAAAGTAAAAATGCAGCTTATCAATATTTGTGGAATGAGTGAAAGTGGTGATTAGAAGGAAATTTATAGCATTGAATGCACATATTAGAAAAGAAGTCCCCAAATCAGTAATCTAAGCATTTGCTTTATAAAACTAGAAAAAGCAGAGTGAAATAAGTCCAAAGTAAAAAGAAGAAAAGAAATAATAAGAATTATGGCATAAATCAATGAAATGAAACTAAGAAATCAGTAGAGAAAATAAACTAAATGAAAAACTGGTTCTTCGAAAATATCAATAAATTTGATAAGCCTCTCTCTAAAAAAGAGAGAGTACAAATTACTAATAGCAGAAATTAGGTGGGTACATCACTATAGATCCTTTGGACATTGAAATGACAATAAAGGAATGCCATGAACAACTCTAAGTCCACCTTATTTGACAACTAGATTAAATGGATCAATTCCTTAAAAGACACAATCTGCTAAAACTCACCCAAGGAAAAATAGACAATTTGAATAAAGCTATATCTATTAAAGCAATCAAAATAATCATACCTAACAAGAGAAAGCTCCAGGCTTTGCTGTGTTCACTTCTGAAGTGTGCCAATCATTTGAGGATAAAGTTATACTAATTCTCTACCATCTCTTTCAGAAGACAGAAGCAGAGGAAATACTCCCTAACTCATTCTATTAGGCCAACATTATCAAAACCAGACAATGACAATTACAAGAAAAGAAACCACAGACCAATATGTCTCATGAACACAGATGCAAAAATCTTTAACAAGACATTAGCAAACCAAATCCAACTCTCTGCTCAATTTTTCTGTGAATCTAAAACTGCTCTAAAAAAGAAAGAATATTAGTAATGTAAATTTTTAAAATAACTGGTTAAAGTTAAAAAAATAAAGGATACCTTACTGCCCTATCAGAGTTATTGAAACCAGCTCATGGACGTGATCTCATTGCCATATTCTCCTAAGACCAACCTGTCACAAATGCTCATGTTGCACCTTAAAAAAAGTTTTTTACTGAGAGTTTCCTTCTGTGCCATTTGGTTGGTATTGGGCTAGTGGTAGTCACTGGAGTCTCCACTGGCTTCTGTGAAAGTTTCTCTTGTTTAGTTGCACGAGGAGGTGCAGGTTTAGAAGACACCGCTGACCATGATGCTGGAGCAATGGTGGTGCAGAAGTGGGGACTAGAGCCGAGACTGTGGTTGGAGTTTGAGCTACAGTTACTGCTATGGATGAACCAACTGGAACAGTCATTGCAGGACTAGATCACTGGGTTGTAACTGGGGCTGCTGTTGTCTCTGTTTTGGGATTTATCACCCTAACCACTGCAAACTTTTCCTCTTTGTGATTATATTCTTTGTGGTCAGCATCATCATTAAGGATATTATCATCATTAAGGGTTTTGTCTGCAGAAATTAATATTTGTCCCACTATCCAAAATAGTGGCATCATTCAACTTCAGTGTTATTACTACAAAGCTGTAACCAACTCCAAAAGTCCTAGTTACCTACACTAAGATGAACTCTAGTACTGTAGTATATCAAGACAATGGAGTATTATTCAACACTAAAAGAAATGAGCTATCAAGATGAAAGATATGCCAGACCCCAAGGATAATTATGGACTATCTCTCCAAAGATGCATTTGCATATTTTACATACTCATGGAAATCTATCAAGGGTCAGTTAAGAATCCTGATCTAAGGGGCACCTGAGTGGCTCAACCAGTTAAGCATTTGACCCTTGATACCAGCTCAGGACATGATCTCAGGGTCATGGGGTTGAGCTCCATGGGGCATCTGCTTGAGATTCTGTCCCTCTGGCCCTCCCCCTGCTTGCATGTATACTCTCTCTCTCTCTCTTTCTAAAATAAATAAATAAATAAATCTTAAAAAAAAAAGAAAAAGGATGGATGGATGCCTAGGTGGTTAAGTCAATTAAATGTCTGCCTTCGGCTCAGGTCATGATCTCAGGGTCTTGGGATAGAGCCCCAAGTCGGGCTGCCTGCTCAATGGGGAGTCTGCTTCTCCCTCTGCTCCTACCCCCTGCTTATGTACTCTTTCTCAGATAAATAAATAAAAATCTAAAAAAAGAAAGAAAGAAGAATCCTGATCCAAAGTCTGAAACAGTGCTTCTCAACCCTTTTTCATAGCATGTCATCCATAGAAATGATGATATTTTAGAGCATGCTGGGATACATTAAAGGAGATTTGGAGGCAACCATATGGGGCTTTGTGAAAATGTATTTTTAAAAAATATGATATTGTAATAAGAACAATAAAATAAATGTTTTAAGGATCGTATGATATATTGAGTTTGTATAAGCTTCCAAACAAAGTCTTCTCAAAAATTAAAAAAAGAGAGAGACACAGAAGAAACTTAAATGCATATACTAAGTAAAAGAAGCCAATCTAAAAAGGCTACATATAATATGATTCCTACTCTATGACATTCTGCAAAAGACAAAACTATAGAGACTAAAAAGATGAGTGGTTGTCTGAAGGGATGAATAGCCTAGGCACAGCAGATGTGGGGACAGTGAAACTACTCTGTACGATACAGTAATAAAGAACATAAGGCATCAAACATATGACCAAACCCATAGCATGTACCACACCAAGAGTGAACCCTAATGTAAACTATGGACTTGGGTTGATAATGACTTGTCTATTTAGGTTCATCAATGGTAGCAAATATACCACTGTGTGGGGGGTGTTGATAATGAGGGGGGCTGTGCAAGCATGGGGGCAGGACATATCGGGAAATCTCTGTACCTTCAGCTCAATTTTACCATGAACCTAAAACTGTGCTAAAAAATAAAGTCTCATTTAAAAAAAATTAAAAATCTCTCTACTACGAACCACAGACCTGGGCCCTGGGGACCAGGGAGAAAGATTTCTGAAGTGAACTCTGCATTCATATACTAGCTATGTAACAAAACTCCATTACTTGGACTACTTTACCTATCTCCTCCTATCTACCCTTCTTCTCACATGACTATTTCTAAACTTTCATTCAATGAGTGAAACATGAAGAGAACAAAAAGCAGGAGATATGAAAAAAAAAAAAGCTATGAGTTAAAATGTGAGTATCAAAAGATGTCTGGAACAGTAGAGAAGGACCCTCCTCGCTTCTTAGTGAGTCCTCCATTAAGGACCAAAGACAGAGCAGAACATACAGTGTTGCTTCTGAGGGTGTTAAGCTTCTTAGGAAGGATTTCACTATATGGAGCAGATGAGATTTATAGTCCTGGACTAGAACCAGAAGTTTGTAGAGATTTGTGCTGGTGAACTTGTCTCCCGCTTGAGACAGCATCTCGGGCATGTCAATGAAATACAGTGGATGTCCGATGATAGTATCCTCATTCACAAGAAACTTGTGGGCCGGCCCCTCAGAAGTCTGCTGGGGCACTGAAAGTGTTAGGAGGCTTGGCAGGTAAAGGGAAGAAAGATGAGAAGAGAGAACTACTCAAATCACATTTGCTATTATTGTACCCTCTGACAAAAGCTCACCCAAAGACGAAATAGATGTAGTCTCTACCTCAATTGTGTCTTATCATTTTTGCCTGAAGGTTTTGAAACAGTCTCTAGTCTTTTCCATTTCTGGTCTGTCTTCTATATGTTGTCTGACATCCTTCTAATTTATAAGTAAGATTAGTCTCTGGTAATAATAAGCACTCAAGTATTTGTTGAGTTATCAAAGGTTCCTCCGATGATGAAAACCCTCTTGTGCCATCTAGTTGTCTATGGTATACAGTCCGAATTCCTGAGCATGGTGTCTAAGACTTTAAGACTTCGAGCATCCTCTTATTTTCTAGGTCCTTACCACATGTTTCTCTGTGATTTCTTAACATTGAAATGTTCTTTTATGTCTCAAATGGTTTACATGTGCTATTTCCTCTTGCCGTCATGCTCTCCTTCCTATTCTTGCCTTGAAAGTTTCTGTTCCTCCTCAGGCCTGTTTCTCAATGAAATTTCGCCTGAGGTTTCAAGACAGACTAAGTTGGACCCATCAAAAAATTCCCATGCTGCAAACTTACAGTCAGAAGATAAGTAAGTCCTGAAGGGCTAATGCACAACCTAGTGATTATAGTCAATGATACAGTATTATTTACTTCAAAGTTGCTAAGAGACTAGATCTTAAATGTTCTCACCACAAAAAAAGAAATGATAATTATATGATGTGATAGAAGTATAACCTAATGTTACAGAGGTAATACTGCAATATATAAATATATCAAATTAACATATTATATACCTTAAACTTACACAATGTCCTATGTTGATTACATCTCAATAAAAACATAATAAAACAAATTTTGAAAAAGTTCCCATGAAACTAGTAAAACTTATCCTGCTTTTCAAGTGTATGATAAGTGCTTGTTAACTTACTTGTCTCTCCCTTTAGACAGCATCTTTTGAAGGGCAAGATCTGAGCTTAATTGTTGATTTCAAGGCATAGAATAATGTGGGACAAAAAGAAGTAGTGATATTAAATAAGCCTACATTAGTCTTCCAGCTTTCCCTGTTTAGTTGTGTGACCTTAGCAAAATTAATTTCTGAGAAGTTCAGTTTTCTTCATTACAAATGCAAAAGAAAGCTATCTTAACTGGGTCAGCACCTGACAGATAAAACATCTAATTCTGAATAAAATGTAGTGTGTATGTGTATGTGCACGCATGTGTGTATAATTATCAGATTTCCAAAGGATTCTTTTAATACTTAATGATTTTTAATTTTTTATTGTGAAAGCTCTTGTCTCTGCATTGACAAAGTCTACTGTAATTATGGATATTTGAAGTAATTATGAAAATGAAAAACTGACTTATGAAATATATTTGTGGTTTTCCTTCAAAATAGAATTTCTGAAATGTGTCTTTTTATCCTCTGACTTAAGTCATTTGCTTAAACTTGAATTTTAAGATCAGCGATGACCATTCAGAGAACCCACTAGAATATCATAGCATCACAGTAAGTGAATATACAAAGACAGTAACAGGGTTAATGATCTGAATTAATCAAATCAAAGTCAAAATACAGAATTACAGTAAATTCAGAAGTTAGAATAGCAGATCTTACATGTGAACCAAACTTGTGCCTGGTCTATATGGAAAAATTGATTAAAAACTATCTAGTTCCCAGGATTTCTTATTCATGCCAAGCCATCCTGGTATATTCAAGTTTGCCTTTTGACTTTTAAATGCGGAAGCCACGATAATTGCAGAAAAACCAAGATGAACAAGCTGTTAGGATCAACGATTTAAAACTAAGAATTGCACAAAAGGCCGCGGTAATCCAAAGCCAATCTCAAGGAGGAAATTTGTTGCCAGATGCATGAAAAAAGGATATTTCAGTTTAAATTCAATATTTGGTATCTCTTTGCAATAAAGTAACTGCAAATCAATGTACTTTTGAATGTTACATTTTAAAAATACAACTCAGATCAAAATGTAAAATTTATCCTCATTAATTTTTACCTTTAGGGATTTGAATTTCCTTTTGCTCTATGCATAAGGAAAAAAAATTAAAACCAAAGCTCCCATTTTAAAAACACACCTCCACAATATGAAATTTGGTTGTTCTCAAAGGGTAAAATTTTTGCCAAATGGATGACAAGCTGTTGTCAAGGCATAATGGGAAGCTTCTGTGGGAGTGTACAAGGGATTTATGCACAAGAGTTACATCGCATTTTGAGTGCACATCCTCTTTGAAACAGAAAGAATCCGAATTTCAAAGTGTTTACTAATGTTTCTCAGCAACTGTGACATTTATTCATAGATTTCAATATAAGCCTGTAGCATTCATTAACCCTAGAAATATTAACTTTTAAAAGAAATTCAAAATCATTTTCAGTGCCCTTTTATCAAATTACTTTCTTGAAATCTAAAATAACTCAGTATGTCAAAGAAATAAAAACATGCCTATCTTGGTAAATTATTAATATTTACATATTAATACTTGAGAGTTCCCAAATACTAAGATAATAGCAATGAATAGTAGGACATGAGACTTACTGATCATACTGTGACCAATGACAAAGATTCTTTGCTTGACCAAACTTTAGTTAGGCTCTGGAGCCTTCTCCTAGACCCATCTATGCACTTCCTTATAAAATCCAATTTCAGCAAGAACCCTGCTAGACCAGGTTAGCAAGAGTCCCCCATCCTTTCTATCTGTTCAGCCTTGATATCTCCTCAGGTTTCTCATCTTCCAGCATCACCCAAGTGATGTCCAATCACCCTGGCGTGTCTTCAGCAAGGATCCTGTTAGGTCAGTTTAGTTAGAATCTCCCTTACCCCTGATGTTTTCTCTTAGTAAATCTTCATCCACTTACCTCTACCCTGCTCCTTGGCTAAAGATTCCCACTTGCCCACACTGTACTCGAGGTTGAGCTCTGTTCTACAAGGAAGTCTTTCTTCCCCTATTGCAATAGTTCTGAATAAAACCTCTTTTTACTGCTTTAACTACTCTCCAACTCTGGCTTGTTTTTGTTTTTGTTTTTAACACCAAGGATCATTAGGTCCTTTGTATATTTTTATTATTGAATTCTTACAGCAACCACTAACTATGCTTTATTATCCTCATTTCAAGTGTAGAGACTAAAAGTAGAAAGATTATGGTTTATGGAAGACCAAGTAACTATTTAGTGGTGGAGTGGTGAAGACAGAACTCAAACCCAGGGTTTTTGTGGATTTTTTAAAGTCCTACTTATTCCAAAAGTTGTGTCATTGCTAATTTTTACCCAGCGTTTCAAAAATTTTCCCAAATACAGAAAAACATATGACCAGTTAAGTTCAACAGGCAATTTTTACAATATGGAAGATGTAAATAGCTTCCTGTTCTAAGATATAGTAACTTTATCTTAGTATCAACATGTTTTGGAAAGAAGCCATCATCATTAGACAAGGGAGTTCCCAGAACCAAGCCAAAGCAGAATCCTTGAAAACAGAATCACATAAACCTTTCATTTGATATCCTCTGGGGAAATAAGTGAAGAATCTTCATCCCACATGGTAATGCACCCTGCTGACCATCCCATCTTTGGGAAGGGTCATGCTGCATTCCTGGAATGTTTGAGGTCATTATGAAAGATTGGCCACATTCCCATCCACACCCATAATTAAAGAAAATAGTGTTCATATTCAGCTAGCTGGTGGTTACAAACTAACCCTTTATAACATAGAGATCCATTCCATCCCTGAACTTACAAAATAGCCTATAGCAGTAACCTATATCACTGATTTCTTAGGAAACTCATTTTGTTGTTGATAATGATGACTTATTGTTGTTAAACCTCATAATGTCAGGTAAAATAGTTTAAGAAACTATTTGACTCTCAGGCTTAAGAGTGAGACATTTTACCTCCAATTTGAGAAAGGTATTCCTCATATGGAAGCAGAGCACTACAAAGAGCATGTACTCGGCATAACTTAGGTTGGGTCATGCATGTCTTTCTGGTTTGTTGGGATTTGTGTTTGAGGAGTCAAGAGAACCCATTCCATGTACTTTGTTAATTAGGGATAATATGTGCAATATCACATTCTAGTTGTGTATCTCCTCAAGCATATCATTTCTATCTCATATTCAAATGGACATAGTAAGGGACTTGAACCATGGCCAATATAGTGGAAGAAAAAGAATCTTCCCCTATCCTCTTAGATTCCATGGCTAACCTGAGAATTAAGTGGACATAAGAGAGATTAAGAGGAGAATTTTATTTAATATTTTTGTGTGCATACAGGAGTCTTCATAAAAATAGAAGAAAAATGAAGACTTGAAAAAAAATATGGCTGAAAGCTTATATACTTTTTTTTTTAACAAAGACCGATGAATTTGCAGATAAATGACAAGACAAAGGAAAAGGGCTTAAGCTTTTACTGGCAGTAAATTATGGGAAAGTGACTAGGAAGTACACAGGGAAAAGTAATGGAAGATTAGAGTGATTTTAGTATATTTGTTTGTACAGGCCCATTTTGGCATCAACTACCAGGCTCCAGTGAGAAGAATGCCCTTCTCTTCCTGGTATAGTCCAGGCCCCTTTCTCATGGAGACCTGCTTTTAAGTAGAAAGAAGGACATCAGAGATCTCTTTTTGCATCAGCTTCTCAAGCCTTCCGTTCAAAATAATCACTATGTCAAAGGGTATATTGTGGGATGTCATGTTTTGAACACCTTCACCATCATTAGTAATAAAGGAAAAATGCACGTTGAGCTCTTAGAATGGCAGAAATTATAACACAGGAATTCTGTTAAGATAACATTTAACTCATGCTCACCATAAAGTAACAGAAGTCGCTAGAAGAAAAGCTAGGGAGAAGCATTAACTTCAAATTTAACAGTAGTTTTTGTTCTAATAATTGACCACCTTAGAGCCCAAGAGTTCAAACAGGTGAACTGCAGTGCATACAATTCACAAAGGAGAACTTTGCAGAGAGGAGACCTGTCATATAGCAAAAGGAAGAAAAAGCTCATTTTCACAGCATGATTCCAACACTCAGATTAACTATTTTGTACCACAGCTCTCAATTTTTCTGAATTAAGTAGGCAATTGCTGCATTCTAAAACCATTTGCTAGTTGATTTGAGAGCATGTGAGTAACCAAGGCAGGAGCAAACTGATATGAAAAGCTTGGTTCTGTCATACCTCTGTCATACCTACCCTCGGATGAAGAATACAGAGGACTAATTAACATCTATTTGGTCAAAGGTCCAATGAGGAAATGCAAAGTTGACAAAGATACCCTGGAGAACTATATTTCATATGGTAAAAATGAGCACAATTGAAGGAATGAATATGGTAAATGCCGTAGTGAGTACAGTTGGGGTTTTATACTGATTCTAACAATTAGGATTGGGGAAGATACTTGGGAGGATACCACTGTACCATGAAGTCTTCTTGAATCCCAATTCCAAACTGAAACCACAAATGTGAACCTTGGGTAGTTGCCAATACATCATCTGTTGGACGGTCAAAGCACATAATTTTCTACATGAAAAATGCAAAGTTCTTTCTTCCCGCTGCCAGTATTTAATTTTAGAAATGCCAGGAATCCATTTTAAGGAAAAGAAGCTTGACAGGCAAATAGGGCACTTGAATACTTAATAGAATACTGTAAAGAAGACGTTATTAAATGAGTAGTTCACAAAATATGCTATACAACTCTGAAAAAATACAGCCAAGAAATGGCTAGATTCAGAGGCTACTTGCATGACATTTGATTAAAATACAGATGTTCTTTAACCAATTAATTCAATCATGAATAATACTTGGAGCTCAGAATTAAGATAATTGTCTTGTCTGATAATTGATTCACATAAACGCTGCTGGGAATGACCTGCTTGATTACCTTTCAAGGGAGCATGCAACCAACAGGAGTTTCTTGAATGATGTCAGAAAATTCTTTTCACATCACAATACTCTTTTTTTTTTTTTTGAGATTTTATTTATTTGTCAGAGAGAGAGAGAGAGAGCACAAGCAAGGGGAACGTCAGATAGAGGGAAAAGCAGGCAAAGGGAGAAGCAGGCTCCCCACTGAGCAAGGAGCCTGATGTGGTACTCAATCCCAGGATCCTACGATCATCACCTGAGTCAAAGGCAGACACCCAACCAACTGAGCCACCCAGGCATCCCTCGCATCACAGTACTCTTAGGAAAACAGAGGTATTCCCCCACCTTGCCCCTTGTATCTCAGTTTTCTCCATTTTGATTGAGCTCTCCAAATAAAAATTATGAATGAACTTTTAATGTGCTGTTGTTCTAAACCTCTAAACCTTAAATCAACCCCATTAGGGTTGGTGGTGTGAAGAAGCATCCATATGACCATATGAAGCCAAGGTCAGGTCGTGGCCCACGATTTGTCCATGAGTAATGGACTGGGAGGTTGTTCCTCACTGACAGATATGTTTTGGCACTAAGAGCAGAAGTTGGTCATCTTCTGAATCAAAGCAGTTTATGTTGGATGCAGGAAGTCATTTTCACATTAATGTATAATAGGTCATCTACAGGGGGCCATTTTGAATAGAAATTGCTACTTCCTGATCATGTGGCCCTTATTACAGCCTCTGCAGGGTGATTGCCAAGAAGTCAGCTATGTGTTTAACTTTATCTTAAGGAATTGAAGCTCATTTCTGTCTTTTGCTGCAGGTCCTAGAGCCTGTCTACTCTGTGAAAAAGAGAGCTTTATATAAATTAACCAGATTAAAAGAAGTCTGGTTTGTACTCTAGATGGTGATAATATAAACTTGACTTGAGCAACGGCTGTGTACCAATACCTCAGAAAATCCCCAGTAAGCACAAGATAAATACATATTTATTCAGTCTGTTAGCTTTCTCAGAAATCTCATTTTCCTCAAAAATCATGTCATTTCCTCAAAAATTATGTCAATACAATATCTTCTGTGTATTTAAGTTTTAACTCTCCCTTAAGGGCCATGTTTCAAAACATCAACAATATTTGACCCTCCTTGAAAATTCCCATAAGAAGTAGAAAATAAGAAAGAAGGAATAAAGCAGATGGGAGTACTGGGTGGTGACCTAGAATCATTCATGAGGTAAGGGACTGTCCCAGCTCACACTGTCTGATCACATTTATATCTCAGACAAATTAAAGATGACTATGTTTAGGTATGTGTAGAATAGTCAAAATCATCTTAACTGCTGAGACTCTGCTTGACATTCATTCACACTGGAAAAGAGAAAAGATATTCTTGTCTCCTTACCTGCTGGTCTGAGATCAATATGAGGCATTATCAAAGAGTTTTGTCTATGTTATTTGAAACCTACTTGTTCCATGTAATCTTTCTCTCACTACTGGTTAACCAACAACCACCTTGGTTCTACATCCTTGATCTGATGTTCTCAAATGTACTATCTTTATTTTTTTTTAAAGATTTTATTTATTTACTTACTTACTTACTTATTTGCGAGAGAGATAGCGAGACAGAGCACAAGTTGGGAGGAGAGGGAGAAGCGGGGAGGAGAGGAAGGAGAAGTGGGAAGGAGAGGGAGCAGGAGGGAGAAGGAGGCTCCCTGCTGAGCAAGGAGCCCCATGTGGGGCTTGATCCACAGACCCTGAGATTATGACCTGAGCCAAAGGCAGCTGCTTAACCGACTAAGCCACCCAGGTGCCCCTCAAACTTAACTGTCTTTATTTGGGCTATCTCTACCAATTTAGACCAGCAGTGTTTGTTGCTGTTTTTGGTTTTTGTTTGTTTGGTTGTTTGTTTTGTGTGCATTGTAAGTCCCAATGGCCCAACCTGAACATCTACCTGCCTATATATCACCCTTGCTGCTCTTGTCTGTGGCTCTCCAAGATAAAAGTGGATTGATTCAGTAAGTCCATGAGAATATGGACTAGGGTTTATGAAAACTTCATTTATCACATTTCCTACTCACGAACGGTGTGCCACTGGACAGATACTTAAACACTCTTGGCCTCACTGAACTTAGTCATGGAAGAAACAAAACCATCATTCGACACGATTAGGGACATCAAATGGGAAAAGGCTTTATCTGCTCAAAAATGAAAATATTTGATTTAAAGCAAAAGCAGAATACTAGGGTTCTGTGACTAACAGTGAAAATCATATCAGTCCTATTTACTCTGGAGAAGAGGTAGAGATAGGATGGGATGATTCCAATATTTGCTAAAATGTGAGGGAAGGCATTTTTCAGGAAAAAGGACCTTGGTAATTTTCTCGGATTAAACATCCATTCTTGGTATTTCCCATGTAGTGCAGTATAAATGTACCAGGAAATGTAATTGTTAAAGGAGCCCAACTTAAGTAAGAAGATGATAGTTTTTAAAAAGATACTGCATTTACTTTAATAGAAATTCAGAATCTTTCTTTTGTATCAGTCACATTCATTCACACAATACTAAATTAAGTCCTGACAAATTATCTTGATTTCACTTCCTCTATGTTCCATGTTGGAAAGAAGGCTGGGGCACCTGGGTGGCTCAGTGGGTTAAAGCCTCTGCCTTCAGCTCAGGTCATGATCTCAGGGTCCTGGGATCGAACCCCGAATTGGGCTGTCTGCTCATCAGGGAGCCTGCTTCCCTTTCTCTTTCTGCCTGCCTCTCTGCCTACTTGTGATCTCTTTCTCTCTGTCAAATAAATAAATAAAATCTCTAAAAAAGAAAAGAAAGAAAGAAAGCTAATTTCCAGTGTTATTTTTATAGACCCCCAACTTAGTCTGTTGGTATGTTTTAATTAGAGAAATACCTGATTTGCATCCACTCTCTCGTCTAATTTCCCACTTTCACTTTCACATCATTAATATGTCTTTGCTGGCTTCCAAAAGGGCTTGGCATTCCCTTGTGTTCACTAGTATTTTGTTCAGATGAAAGAACAGGGCATGGGGGAAGAGGCTTTATTTGTGAACTTGGTGTTCTCTCTTGAATAACCAAAGCTCTTTCTACCGATAACTTTAGAAAGAAAAATGTTCTAAGCATAAAGGAGAAACTGAGCACAGTTATGCTCTTTGGTTGGTACACCTTATTTGCAAGAGGACTTTATAAGAGACAGAGCCTTTAGACAGAATTAAATCAAGAGTAGGCTGATATAGCAGATACTCTTCCAAATTTTATGCCATCGATGGTGTCATTTTAGAGATTCCTATTATTCGTGGACCAGAAACCCAAAGTTGATTGACTCACCCTATGGGAGGTACTCAGGCATTGGAAGTTTCCAGATGACATTTGGGGGCCTGTGTACACAAATAGGGAGGCCCGTGGATTTAAAACGTATCAGATAAACTGGGTTTCATATGGCCAACCCCGCGCCCCCCAAATGGCAGTAGTCCTATGATAACCTATTTTTCTCAAGTTGTTTCTCATGTCAATCGCCTTTTATTTTAGACAAAACCCATTTTCCTATTTGTTTGGGAAGCACTAATATGAAACATAGTATGATAATAATAACTTCCCCTTTTTTTGAATGCCTACCTTGTGCCAGATGCTGTTTGTCTCTTTTTACTTTTATATCAGCTTGTCAAAGAAAAAAATTATTATTCCTATATTATAGATGAGAAGCCTAAAGATCAGAGAAATTAAGAGAGTTAAGGTCTCAGAAGTCATAAAGGATGAAGATAGGATCTGAACCCAAGTCTGAATCCAAATTCCTTGTTTCTTCCCCTATGCTAGACCTTTTTCCCCCATTGTTTCCTGTTATGTGATGAAAACCAATGTATAAAATACCAATGTAAATATTTTTCCAAATAAATCTTTTTAGCACTTATTTGTCAGGTATTTCTCAGCTAGGTTTACTGACCATTTGTGTATATGTGGTCAAATGGAAGGTTCTTCTCCCACTCACCTCTTAACCCATTCATTCCTCGCTTTCACCTTCCACTGGTGTGCTGAAGCAAATCTTGATGTTGTTAAAAAAAAAAGGTCAGAAATTTAAGCAAGAGTTTCTATAATTAATTCTCACTTATTCATTCTGTGACATTTCCTTGAGCCCCACAATGGTTCTGCCCTTTCCAAAGGAATAAACCTTTTCCAAATAATTTAATATTTTTTCTTAATATTTGCATGCCACTAGCCTGGTATATATCCACACATAACCTATTCAATGCTTTGGAAAAGATGCTTGTGTTTCTTCTTTTCTATTCCTTTGGCAGAACTGATAAATAATTTCTGTTATTAACAGAGTCAAATTAAGTATTTCATGGAGGTGCAAACACTTACAAACACACAATAATCTGTCTGGAATGGCCATGATAACCACAGGAACTGTAATCCAGATGTTTCCAAAGGAAAAGCTCCAGACTAAAATCTTCAGATAATTTTTCCATCTTTTCATTCTCCCTGACTCTATGGCAAATTTTCCATTAATATTCTGTACTTGAGATTTAAATTCTTCAAAACAGTAAGATAATAGAGGAATAGCTAAATTTCCTAGACAGAAGATTTTGTTAACACTTATTTATTGAATATTTAACAAGCCCGAGCTTAGTGACAATATTGGAGCTGCAAATATGATTAAGACAGTACTAAAAAGGAACATACTGGGGATGATTTGGGAAGAGTTAAATAAATGATGTTTATAGTTACCTGATGGAATTGTATGCAGACATTAAAACTGATGGTTTAGGAGACATGAAATTATGGGGAACTACTTGATACTATGTTAAGATGGGAGGGAGGAGAAGGCACATATATGTATTTTAGGATTCATGTATTTTTTTTCAAACAGTTCTGCACTAGAAAAACCCACAATATGATCAACAAAAACAATGATGGGGTTTTTTAATAATTAATGAAATAATGGGTGATTTGTTTCTTTTCTTTATATTTATCAATTTTATGAAAACATTACAAGCAAAGAATGGTAGATCTTCTGGAGGCATGAATAAAATGCTTAGCTAGAACATACGATGGACACACAGATCCTGCCGAAGGAAGTCAATGAGATCTCACTAGGGTTGAACTGGTACTCAAGGAGAAGCTAGCCAGTCAAAGAGGGAGGAAAGGACATTTCAGGCAAAGAATAGTAAAAGCACCTGGTGTTTTCAGGAGCAATGGTAGTATGTCCTGTGCTTGACTTAAACATATGATGACTAAAATGGCTGAACCATTATTAGGTAATAATCAAGGCAAGTCTCTCCACACATGGACCTTAAATAAGCAAATAGAAATTTAGGTAAAAATAAAGAGAACTTTATGAGACATTACAATGTAGAAAACATGTCAAGTAATTTCAGCAATTCTATTATGCCTCAATAACTGATCTCCTGTCATTCCCCTACTTGGGATATTATAGGGTTATTTGTCACCTGAAAATATACAGTAAAAAAGAATCATTGGCTTCTCTCATCAACTCTTGTGATGTTGGAAAATCACCAAACAAAATGTTTATTTTCCAAAATGTATATTTTATCTGGCTAACACTAGCTTGAATGTGTGGAATGTGTCCACCTTTTCCCAAGATTTCTTTGAGTTGGAATTTCTTCTTAATAATTCATACAATGAAAGAGAGGAAATGTATTTTTTTTGGCAGAAGCTTTTTTCTCAATTCTAAATAATATCTGAATCCAATTTTTAAAAGATGGTTAGTCTAAAATCTTTCAGATATAATGGTCAATATGAATAAAACTAAAAATAAATACTTTTATATTTATAGCATATGCTGAACCAAAATTTTCAAGCACAACCCCAAATTTTAAATTTTAAATATTCACATTCGTAATAATGACAGATGATACTGCTTAATAGAAATATGCAGCCTTACAGAAATCAATGAAATAGAAACCAAAAGAACAGTAGAACAAATCAACGAAACTAGGAGCTGGTTCTTCGAAAGAATTAATAAGATTGATAAACCCCTGGCCAGACTTATCAGAAAGAAAAGAGAAAGGACCCAAATTAATAAAATC
>CM052898.1:168609002-168643116 GCA_028534135.1 Potos flavus
AAAAAAAAAAAAAAAAAAAGAAATATGCAGCCTTAGATCTAGTTCTAGATGTGATCTGTTTCTGTATTTTTACATAAATCCTACAAATGTAAGAATTGCCTATTCACCTCAGTATATTATATGAAATAGAACAGTTTCAAGACTACTAGTTCAAAATAATGACAATCTACTCAACAAGCAATCTTCAAATGCCAATATAACACATGAAAAATGAGTAAAGCAAAAAAAAAAAAGAAAGAAAGAAAAATTAGTAAAGCTGTTGTGTCTACTTAAAGTCCAGGTTAGTGGCTTTATTGAAGTAGACATTAACTATTTTTCTACAAGCATATGTTAGAGATATTGCAGATTTGGTTCCACACCATCATAACAAAGTGAATATCACAATAAAGTAAGTCAAATGAATTTTTTTGTTTCCCAGGGCCTATAAAACTTATCTTTATACTCTCTTGTATTCTATTAATCTATGTACATCTAGAAAATGTACATACCTTAATTAAAAACTATTTTGTTGCTAAAAATGCTAACCATCACCTGAGCTTCCAGTGAATCATAATCTTTTTCTGGTGGAGGGTCTTGCCTCGGTGTTGAGGGCTGCTGACTGGTCAGCGTGGTGGTTGCTGAAGGCTGGGGTGGCTGTGACAATTTCTTAAAATAAGACAGCAGTGAAGTTTGCCACATTGATTGACTCTTCCTTTCACAAACAATTTCCCGATAGCATGTGATGCTCTTTGATAGCATTTTACCCACAGTAGCCCCTCTTTTTGAAATTGGAATTAATCCTCTCAAAACCTGTCACTGCTTTATCAACTAAGTTTCTGTGAAATTATAAATCCTTCGTTGTCATTTCAGTAAACTTTACAGGATCTTTACCAGGGGTAGACTCCATCTCGGGAAATCACTTTCTTTGCTCATCCACAAGAAGCAACTCTTCATCCTTTGAAGTTTTATTGCTCACAGCAATTCAGTCCCATCTTCAGGCTCCACTTCTAATCCCAGTTCTCTTGCTATTTCCCCACATCTGCACTTAAAAGTCATGAACCCCTCAAAGTCATCCATGAGGGCTGGAATCAGCTCTTCCAAACTCCTGTTCATGTTGCTATTTTGATGTCCCATAAATCGTAAACGTTCTTAATGGCATCTAAATGGTGAATCCTTTCCAGAAATTTTCAATTTACTTTGCCCAGATTCATCAGAGTAATCACTATCTATTTATGATAGGCAATTTATGAAATGTATTTCTTCAATAACAAGACTTGAAAGTCAAAATTACACTTTGATCCATAGACTATGGAATGGGTACTGTGTCAACATGCATGAAAATATTCATCTCATTGTCCATCTCCCTCAGAGCTCTTGGGTGACCAGGTACACTGTCAATGAGCGGTAACATTTTAAAAAAGAATCTTTTATTCTGAGCAGTAGGTCTCAACAGTGGGCTTAAAATATTCAGTAAACCATTTTGTAAACGGATGTGCTGTCATCCAGGCTTTGTCGTTCCATTTATAAAGCACAGAGTAGATTTAGCATAATTCTTAAGGGTCCTAGGATTTTCAGAATGATAAATGAGCATTGACTTCAACGTTAAGACACCAGCTGCATTAGCCCCTAACAAGAGAGTCAGTCTGTCCTTTGAAGCTTTGAAGCCAGGCATTGCCTTTTCTTCTCTCTATATAAATGTCCTAGATGATGTCTTCTTCCAATAGGAAGCTGTTTTGTCTGCATTGAAAATCTGTTTAGCGTAGCCACCTTTATTCAGTGTCTTAGCTAGATGTTCTGGATAACTTGCTACAGCTGCTGCCTCACCTGGCACTTTTGTCATGGAGACAACTTCTTTCCTTAAACCTCGTGAACCAACTTCTGCTGGCTTCCAGTTTCTTCTGCAGCTTCCTCTCTCGGCCTTCATAGACTTAAGAAGAATTAGGGCTTTGGCTTAAGGAATTGTTGTGGCTGGAGGGATCTTTTCTCTAGACCACTAAATCTTTCTCCATATCAGCAATGAAGCTGTTTCACTTTTTTAACATGTGTGTCTTCACTGAAGCAGCACTTTTCATTTCCTTCGAGAACTTCTTTGCATTCACAAACTGCCTGTTTGGCCCAACTGGCTTAGCTTTTGGCCTATCTCAGCTTTTTTTTTTTTTTTTTTTTTTTTTTTCTATCTCGGCATTTGACATGACTTCCCCACTAAACTTAATTGTTTCTAGTTTTTGACTTAAAAAAGAGATGTGTATCTCTTCCATTCACTCGAACACTTAGGGGCCATTGTAGGGTTATTAATTGGCCTAATTTCAATATTCTTGTCTTTCAGGGAGTAAGGGAGCCTGAGGAGAAGAAGAGAGATGGGGGGATGGCTGATTGGTGAAGCAGTTAGAAAATACACAACAGCTATTGATTAAGTTCACCCACTTCTATGGGCAAGGGTCCCGGTGCCACAGAGCAATTCCAATAGCAACATCAGATCACAGATCACTGTCATAGATGTAATAATAATGAAAAAGCTTTAAATATTGTGAAAATTACCAAAATGTGACACACAGACACAAAGTGAGCACATGCTGTTGGAAAAATGCTCATAGACTAACTTGACACGACGTTGCCATGAACCTTTGATTTGTAAAAATCTCAATATCTGCAAAGCACAATAAAGCAAAAGGCAATAACATGAAGTAAGCCTATGTTTTATTGACTGCTAAAATTGAAAGAAGCAAATTTCTTCATTGCACACTTAATGTCCACTTACTGTTGCTGAATTCCTGTAAGTCAGTGTTAGAAACATTTGTGTAAAACAGCTATTGGCATGAGAACATGGTGCCAATGTTCTGATGGACTCGATTCTTGTCTATTTCAAGTGCGGTGAGACCTTCACTGCGCAGTGATTTAGCTTCTGCTTTGCACAAACACTTTATCATATCTCAGTACAGACTTGGGCAGTGACGTGTGACTGGGTGTTTCATTATGAGGTGGGAATCTAGATGATGCAGAATTTGTTGAAAGCAGTGGGGAGCCTTAAGATACCATTTGCTGACCTCAGTCTAAGATACTGTGGTCTAAAGTCAATTCCAATTTGTGCTTACTTATGAGAAAAATATATATAGTTCCAAACTATAATTTCCTTTTACTACAAGATTAAAATTATGGCTAAGATAACAGAAGAAGAGAGTAATTGAGATTTATTTCCTTAGAGAATAAGAAACAGTTAATTAACCTAGAGATAACCAAAGTAAGAGATAATAGCTGGTGAGCAGACAATATGCAATTTAGATAATACAGAGAAAACTGACATGGTGGTCTGTTGCTAGGACAACAGCCTTTGTGGAGTTGAGGCAGGAAAGAAGCTATAATGAGGTTAATGGAGAGGTTAAAAAAGTATACACACATATATTTTGTTAACTCTCCATGTTTGTTTTAACAGGTTATTGGGGAAGAGACTACATAAAAAGGAAAGCAAAAAAAGTGCTTTCTTTCACCATACAATAGTCAGCCCCCAAGAATTGTCTCTCAGTTTACACAGACTAATGCAGGCATATAGAGACATGTTCCCAATGAAAATTTAATGTGTGAAGTCTTCAGAAAAGCTATGTGTTTATATTGTCACAATAGTGACAGCAGCCATGACACCATTAATCACCCTTTGTTTACTATTTCCGTCCTAATGGGCCTTGAGAAATAGCTCCATAATGAGCAGGCACTCTGTTTAGAACCACCTTTGATCCAAGTGATAATCCTGACTGGGAAAATGGTATGACCCCATGAATGAACTAGGGTCTCTTACATCACATGTTTGTTTTTTAAATCACTTATTGCCAGCACAAGATTATTATTTTGCTTTTTCACATTTTTCGCAGTGATTAAGACAGTTGGTCAAGGACTAAAGCACATATTCTTCAGTAAATTTGCTATTCTTAAAATCTCAGGTCTTGAGTTTTAAAAAAATCAATGTAAAAACAACAACTCTCTTGTCTGAGGTGATTAGTGATTGTCTTCCCAATATATCTTAAAATTTTACACGTAATTTTTTGGATAATGATTATTTGGTAGTAATTTCTTTTTTCTTTTTATGTTAGAAAAATAATTACTGAAACTTTCTTATTCTACAGTTTTTTTAATGTTAACTCTAATTCATTTGAATTCTCAATTGTGTGAGGTACAAATCCACATCCTGTTTTAACATGTCTCTCTTCCATCTTAGAACTTTTTGACTTTCACATTCTCTATTTTTCCACAAGAACTCACAGCTGGCTTCTGGCTTGCTTCAACTGATAATGATATCAACTGTTTGAGCTTTAGTTTTCAACAGAGGATGCTGGAGAAACCCAAACAATTGGGTATATAAGAAAAGAATTTGTTTAAGTTACAAATACGTAAATAACTCTATACTTTTTTTTTTTTTTTACTGGACATCCTACCTAGAAATCCTCAAATCCTACCAACCAGTACTCAGCCAAATTGTAAACAAGCTATTTTTCTCTTTTTATATTGAATCTTCCGGAAAATACACATTTTTAAAACTCCTACATGTAATGTAAGAGCATTCGGAACCTACTCACAGCCTTAACTCTGATTTAGACGGTGTCAAAAATTAGGCATTTTAAATGTTAAAAGTGTTAGAAAGAACCCACCCAAGTACAAAATTGGACAATGTATTATTTTGCTTGTTTTAATGCATTCTTGAAATCCACCGCTTTGGTCAATATCTGCGGATAGCCTGTTGGCTTAAAGTATTGGATGATTTCTACTTTCCTTACTGTGTGTGTGTGTACGGGCACACACCTACATGAGAAATGAGAAAGCTTTCCAACTTTGTCCATTGGACCAGGTATTTGATTAAATTCAGGAGCTTGCTTACCTGTGTGTAATTAAAGCACTATGCAATGGACTTAAATGATAATGAGATCTTTGAAATGGACTATTTTCCTAAAAATCGGGAATCCTTTGGGCAGGGTAGAGTTCCAGGATATTTCAGCATCTCTCCTGTACACGTGACTAGAAACTGAAGTAACTACAGAACAAAGGGATCTGAACAGTGTCTAGCCTCAGAGGTAAATTTCTGGACATTCATATTCAGTAATTCTAAGAAGTACAACGGTGACTAAAAAGGTCTGTTTCAGAATCTGTGTTTCTTGACCTAAATTAAGATTTTTAAATAAAATAGCAAAATAAAAAAATTACGAAAATAAGAAAAAACTCCCTGTCCTCAGTTGAAACTGCATACCAATCCTGTGGAATGTGTGGGTAACAGAATGTGCAATTAAATATGCTCAATTTCATCTAGTCTATATGGAACACTCTATCCTGAGTATAACTGACCTCTATCCTGAGTGTAATTGACCCAATTCAACTGAATGCCATTTTGTTAAAATATTAGAGCAACAGAAAAAAAAATGAATTGGATTGCATCAATATTAAAAACTTTCATGCATTAAAGAACACTATAAACAGAGTGAAGAAGCAAGCTCAGAATAGGAGAAAATATCTGCAAATCACATATCTATCTGATAAGGGGTTAACATCCGGAATATATAAAAAAAGCTCAACACCAACAAAACAGCCTGATTAAAAAATGGGCAAAGAACTTGAATGGACATTTCTCAAAGGAAGATATATAAATTGCCAATAATCACATGAAAAGATGCTCAACATCTCTAATTAGCAGGGAAATGCAAATAAAAGCCACAATGAGATACTACTTCACACCAACTTCAATTTTTTTCCTTTTTTCTTTTTTTCTAAGTAGGCTCCATGCCCAACACAGAGCCCAGGGCAGGGCTCAATCTCATGACCATGAGATCAAGACCTGAGCCAAGATCAAGAGTTGTACACTCAACTGATTGAGCAACCCAGGTGCCCCAAGATATTATTTTTAAAAAAAGGAAGATGACAAATGTTGATGAGGATGTGGGAAAACTGGAACCCTTGTGTGTTGCTGGTGGGAATGTAAAATGATGCAGCCACTGCAGGAAATAGTTTGGTGGTTCCTTAAAAAAAATTAAACATAGAATTGCCATTGATCCAGAATTTCATTTCTTGGTACATCAAAAGAAGTGAAAGCCAAGACTCAAACAGATATTTGTACATCCATATTTGTAACAGCATATTCACAACAGCCAAAAGGCAAAAACAGGGATGCCTGGGTGGCTTAGTCAGCTAAGTGTCTACCTTTGGCTCAGGTCATGATCCTGGGGTCCTAAGATCGAGCCCTGCATGGTGCTCCCCACTCAGCTTCTCCCTCTCCTCCCAGCTTGCACTCTCTGTCAGTCTAGTCTGTATTTCTCTCTCAAATAAATAAATAAAATCTTTAAAAACAAAAAAAGATAAAAACAACCTGAGTGCATATGGACAGAGGAAAGGATAGACAAGATATGGTATATTCATGCAATGGAATACTATTCAGCCTTAAAAAAGTACATTCTGACTCATGCTATAACATGGAGGACCGTTGAAGACATTACATTAAGTGAAATTAGCCAGTCACAGAAGAATAAATATTGTATGATACAAGGTACCTAGAGTTGTCGAATTCATAGAGACAAAGCAGAATGGTGGTCTCCAGGGCTAGGGAGGAGAGGTGAATGGGGAGGTATTGTTTAATGAGTACACAGTTTCAGTCTCGCAAGACAGAAAATGTCGTGGAGATGGATGGTAGTGATGGTTGCCCAAAAATGTGAACGCCATATGAGCTGTATGTTTAAAAAGTAGTTAAGATGGCAAATTTTAGGTTGTGCATCTTTTACAATTTAAAAACAAGTAAATAACAAAATAATTGAATATGAAATAAAATATTAGGAACAAAACTTGGGCTTTTAAAAATGCCTGCGTTCTCATGAGAGTGGATCTTGACATCTTAATGGCTCACGGAGAAAACTCATTAGCATATTCTTGATTTGTAAAATGAGATAGTGATATTTGCGCCATTTCTGCTTCTTCCAAAATATGAATACATTTTATGATTATTCAGGGTTATAATTTACTGAAATCTTCCATTTGAGAAAGTATCTGTGAGCAGATTTGAGTTTCACAATCTAAAGACGGCTGCTCATAAAAGCTACCTCATAATCAGTATGTTTATGGCTTACTCTACAAAATGTTTATTTCTATCTCAAAAAACTTTTCCTGCAATGCAGGAATTACACCAGGTGATAAAATGTCTTTATCATATGTTCCAAAAACCTTTGTCCCCTGCTCAAAATGCTGAATTTCTTTCTAACCAACCATACATATAAACTTCTTTTTCATTAAAATTACATTTTCTTTGTTACAAAGGTGGAAATCAACCAACATCAAAGGTGACACCCAAATATTTAGGTATTGGTAAAGCAAAGTAGATAACAGTTATCTTTGTCCATTTTCTACTAATAGTAATGATAGTTACCATTTGTTGACTTCTTATTGTAAGTTCACGCAAACCACTTAATTTACACTGTTTAATATTTTCATTCCTATATACCACAATTTATCCACTCATGTTATAAGTATTTAATTTTAAGGAAGGCATTCCATGATGATATTCACAGTCTCTGAAGCAAATTCCCTCTGTATTTTAAACCCATCTGTTTAGACTTGTGTTCAGTGTGTTAGGTCTAGGTTAGTATTAGAAATACGTGGTCTTCATTTTGGTTTTGTAGAATCCATGCAATCCTAGCTTAGCATCAATGTCACATTTTTAGGAGGATATGAATGGCTCTGTGCAATGTTCAGGGTACTCAGACTCTTAGAGAGTCTTGACGCACAGGGAAATTTTCAAATACCGATTGTTGATGGTGTGTACTTGGCATAGCAACAACTCAGGAAATCACCAAATGGGATTCTCAAAGACAAATTCCAAAACAACTCTAAGAGCTCCCCTGAGAGCACTCTATTTATGAGACATGGGTTATAGAAGTGATGAGACCAACAACAACCTAGAAGGGAATCATTAAAGAAGCTGCCGGGTGGGAAAGACCTTGGCCTAGTTAAGGTTTATAAAAACTCACTTCTTTGAGATGGGCTTAACATATAGCATCTCATGTTGCCAAGACACTGGCATGCCTTATGGGGTCAATAAGTCTCGAAAGCACAGACTGGTCTTTGATTTCACAAAAAACCCACATGACCACTGTAGGAAGAAGACAATAGTACTGATAATAACATTTATTAAATGATGTATGAATAACTCTAAAAAACCGTTTCAATAAATATAAACATTCTACACGAAAAAAAAAATAAATAAATAAATAAATGATGTATGAATAAGTTGCTTTAGAAATGTATTTATTTTAATATGTTTCAAATGGTAAATCTCTTGCAAAATATTCTAGCATTATTAGGCTTTTTTTTTTTACAAAGACTTTTTTTAACGATTTTATTTATTCATTTATTTGAGAGAAAGAGTGAGAGCACGTGTGAGCTGGGGAAGGACCAGAGGGAGAGAGACAAGCAGACTCTGTGCTGAGCGTGGAGCCCCACACGGGGCTCGATCCCATGACCCTGAGATCATGATCTGAGCTGAAATCAAGAGGCAGATGCTCAACTGACTGAAACACCCAGGCGCTCCTAGCCTTTTTTCTTTTTTTTTTTTTTGAGAGAGAGAGAGTGCACATGATGGGGGGGGAAGGGGGCGAGGGTGGTGGTAAGTGGACGGAAAGGGAGAGAGAGAATCTTAAGCAGGCTCCATACTCAGTGTGAGCCCAACAGGGCTCTAATCTCACCACCCTGAGATCATGACCTGAACCAAAATCAAGAATCAGATATTTAACTGACTGAGCCACCCAGGTGCCCCTAACCCTTTTTTTTTTTTTAAGTACACACCCAAAGATATCACAGAGAAAATTATTGCAATAAGGTATATTCTCCATGTATTGGAGATCTTACTTAATTCATAATTAGATGGAGCTTTTAAATGTCCTTAAGCCAATTTCACATTCCCTGTGGAAATGTCTTCTAAAACATCCCCAACACATGTTCCAAAAACTCTGTTTGGATACCTACAAAGATAGAGCATGTAGCCTTCCAAGAAAACACATTGCAAATAAGTAAAATGTATAATAACCATTGGTATCAGCCATATTTTTATTGTAATACTTATCTATGATATCCATCTTAAAATTTCCAAGCTTGCAAGAAGTACTCCTTAACTTGTAGAGGATCATGGAATGACTGTACAATGTCTAAATAAGTTAAAAAAGGAAACAGAGGGGATATATACAGAGAAATTAATTTCTCTGGTTGCCTTCTTTCTATCGCCATAGATATGCCACCAAAGATTTAGCAAATGCCTTTAGTATTTAAAATAAACCAAATAAAAAAAAAAAATAAATAAAATAAACCAAATAAAATTTTTCTAACAGCTTTATTGAGATGTAATTTACATACCATAAAATCTACCCTTTTAAAGTATACAGTTAACTGCTTTTAGTTTATGTTTACAAAATTGTGCAACCACAATCTAATTTTAGAACATTTTCATTGCCCTAACATGAATAACATTTTAGTTCTTTTTGTTCTTTAGAAATTCCATACTTCCGGTTAAATAATAAAAGGCATTTTATTAATTTGCCAATGCCTGTTTCAAATCTACAATGAAGAAAAATAGGTAAAAATTTAGATAGTTGGCAAGAAAGAGATTATTTAGTTGAAGCCTTTAGAGATGTAAAGGTTTCTGGGAAGAACTTTCAAATCTTAATTTACAGTAATGGAAATTCTAGAAAGTAAAATATGCCACAATCCAAATGTTATCATTCAAAATTTTTTAAAGCAATAATACACTGTGTTAGGTAAATTTCTAGGTAAGCTAACAAAGGCATTTGATCATCTTTGAAGGATATGTACTATTCTAAAGAGAAAACAAAGTTACTTAGATTTAATCCGAGCCTCTGGCTCTGCCAATGCCTAAAATACATTATCATGTGATTACAAAGTAATAGAGTGTTTTTACAGTGCCTGTTTGTACAGAAAATGTTCTTTGTAGCCGTATGCAAACTGTTAAAAACAGGACAGATGCTATATTACAGCATCTAATCAGAAAAAAGTCGTGTATTTATTTTATATTCATACATTTTATATAATCCCTACTAATTTGTGTGATTTCTTTTAAATTTTCAATGCGCGAGTTGGAAGAAAGCTCAATGGTCGATTTACTTGGGAGGATTAGTCATTATTCATTATCACGGTCATTACTGTGCTGGATAAGTTGTCTTTGATAGTTTTCTCTCCAGCGGTATTTAAAATGCTTAACCAAATCAAAAATAAAAATGCTTTTTAACTATTGAGTCGCTCAAATTTCAAGATATTAACAAAATTTTTCTAACTTTTGAGTACTGCCCTCCCTCTCCAAAAAAAAAAAAAAAAAACCCACTTTTAAAAACATTTTTAAATCGTTGAATTTTTTTTCAGAGAGACCGAGAGTTAGAGTGCCCCCCCTGGGACAGAGAGAGAGAGGGAGAGAGAATCCCAGTGTGGGGCCTGAGGTGGGGCTCCATGTGCGGTTCCACTTGGGCTACAGGCAGGCTCGATCCCATGACCCTGAGATCACAACCTGAGCCAAAATCAAGAGTTCCAGGATTAACAGACTGAGCCACCCAGGCACCCCAATATTTGAAATTATTTTTTTAAAAATAGAAATTCCTGGGTCAGTCCTGCCTAATGAAACAGAATCTGGGTTTAATAAGCTGAGAATCTGAACATTTAATAAGCAACCCAGACAGTTTCTTATGAAGCTGTCTTATCCCTTTCTGAGAGAGAAAATTTGGGAAACACTGGGAAAAGGTAGTGCAACAGGATCCGGGAAGCAACTTCAGAATTTGGAGCTGAGATGTTTCAGGACAGGAAATCATTAAGATGAAACTACCATAAAATCAGCCACGGTCTCTGCCTTGTTCCTAATACTTACTACGACGTCACATGCATGCAAATATTTGTTAAACGGAAGAATTTTATCTCAGGTTGAACTTGAAGCTACTTCAGAAAAAAGGCAGGCACGTAAACACAGGAATCCATTATGAAATGAATATTTCATGTGACTATTTTAACCAAGCCCTTTGGTTATTTTAGAGTCAAGAAAATTCTAGACATTTTGGTGAAAAGGTCCATGATTAGATAGACCTTTCTGGATGCTCATGAGATCAAAAGAAAAGGGACAGAGAATGAAGAGTATGGCAGAAGACTTTCCTGTACCCTGAAACACTTATTTGGAAAAATCGGTCCTTCCAGAAGGTTGAATAGAATAACAGGAGGCTAGCCCTAAGTCCAGCACTTGCTTTAGTTGTTGTCGTTGAGGGAGCGTCACGCGACATCTCACTCACCCAGCAGTTGTACAACTGTTGGCTCTCTTCATTGTTCAGAGGCATGGCCCCCACTCTGCCTGAAGAACAGAGAGAAAACAGGAGGCACAGCACAGCCCGTCCCTCAGACAGCGTGGTTGGAATTCTTTCTCTGCTTTTGTGTTCACATAGAAATGTTATCTTAATCTCGACTGACAAGAGTGTTCTTAAGACAAAACTCAGAGGTGGAAAGCTGGAGGAATGCCTCAGGGGTATCCAAGAAGAACAAAATGAATAGGATCTACACAGCAATTACATTTAGAAACTGAAACTCGTTACCACAATTTAGACACTAGATGGAAAAGACGAATTGTTCCTTTCTATTTTGGGGTGAAGATTATAATAGATCATAATAGTGGCTTTTCACATTAAATAATGTTTTTTCCAGTTCTATAAAAATTCTTAACGTCAAAAAGGAAGGAAAATCATTTAGTCACCCAAGTGGGAAAAAATTAATCCATGGAGTGACAGTAATTCATTTATTCCTCCAGCCAGCAGTTATTAAACACCTATTGTGTGCCTGGTTTTGGTCTAGGCAAAGAAAGAGAAGGAGATAGTTATCATAAGGGCTTTGAAAGACAGAATCTCAGGGTACTCTGAAAATCTTCAACAAGGGGGCACCTCCAAACAAACACAGGAGATGAGGAAAGGCTTCTCAGGAGAGAGGAATACTTGTAAATAGATGATATGGAGATTTTAGAAATTGAAATTCAAAACATCTTAAAGCAGCATCAAAAAGTCATCTTTCTATGTAAATTTAGCTAGTATTATTATCGAAATCTCTGTATCTCCTAAACGTGGACTCACAGAGGAGGAAAAACTCAGTGCAATATGTAGAAGGACTTTAAATACGTAAATATTTCTGCTAATCCAATCTCCATTAAAAATAACTAGCAATCTTCAAGACAACTGAAGTTAAGAAAGAATTTTTCGGGGGTACCTGTGACAAGGAGCCTTGCATTATAACTTTGCTTGCTTGTGTGTTTCAAAGCATATAAAACTTTGCTTGCTTGTGTGTTTTAAAATGTAGTCGTTAGAATGGGAAGAAGGATTCATTTTATTCTCTAAGGACCCAAGAAGCCTTTTTAAATTTCCTTTCTTCCTTCCTCCCTTCTTCCTTCTTTCCTCTCTCTCTTTCTGCCTCTTTTCTTTCTGCGTAAACCTCAGACCACTAAAGGAAGAAACTTGACACAATCACTAGCCGTTTCTATTTGGTATCCACTCTGTTAAGTTCCTTGGCTTACAAAGGAAACAGTAGTCCCTCAGGGCCTGGCTGACGGCTGGGGAGGGGTGGTGATGGGAGGCAACATGCAGAAAGGTAATTGTAGTGAGCACAGAAGGGAATCTGAAGAATGAGAGCAAAGAGTGAAAACCAGAGACATTAAACAGCCTGCTTTCAGCACTGTGGATGCTGCCTTCTATCCTTTCTTATAAGACACAAGGCTTCAAACCATAAACAACAAATTACTGCTAGCAATATCTCTAAACGGTTTTATGCCCCTTCTCTACGACTCTGTCCTTACGGTACTATCGGAGTCAGAAGACAATTTATGCCCAGGCTAGGAGGAAAAAAGAATAATCAAGGAGAAGAATTCCAGATGTGGTGGGAAGGGAAAATTCCCTGGTCTTCAAAGCAACCTTGCTTCCCAGGTTGGGGCTGGGGAGGGAGAAAGAAGGTAAGACCACAGCAGGTCTGACCGTCTAACCCCAGCGCTTAAACAGAAGTTCGCAGTTTCAGCCAGTGTTCTGGAATATCATTGTTTATGGAATGGGAAGGGTGCCTTTGAAAATGTAGAATACTCCATTCCATCTGAGGGTTTCCAACAGCATCCCTCTTTTTGAGAAGCACCAGCTAAGAGGTGAAATACAATTTTCTAGGAACAGACTGTAAAGTCTGCTAAGGAAACTAAAAGAAGCCAAGTTGACCTTTTTTTTTTTTCCTCCAAAAAGGAGCCAAGTTGACCATTTTAATAATCATCAGGTTCTTCTGGCAAATACAGACAGCTCCCAGAGATTCCAGGTCGGCGCTGGCTAGCAATCCTCTCTCATGTAACCTTGCTACCTCACAGGAGGTTAATAATGGGAACAGGTTTTGGACTAAGTCCTACCAAACATATACTAACAAGCAAGCACACAGATCGTCCTGTAGTTTTGCCCTACCAAGGCTGTGAAGGCACTGGGGAAACCCGACCAGCCAACCTTCCGGTTTGAGTCAAGGAACACTGTCCGCTCTGAAATGAAGGTCAATGGCCACATGGAGCTTTGCACCTCACATGTGGCTTCAGAGATGGCAGCTGCTGTTAGTCATGGTCATGTTTTTACTCCGTGTTCATGTGCAGGTGTTTCCCGTTTCCTCATCCTATCTATTCCCATAACTCAAGCACAACTCATCTTGAATATTGAGGGTGCTAATTAAAAACCCTCTGGTAGGGACCCCTGGGTGGCTCAGTGGGTTAAACCTCTGCCTTCAGCTCAGGTCATGATCTCAGGGTCCTGGGATCAAGCCCCACATCCGGCTCTCTGCTCAGCAAGGAGTCTGCTTCCCCCTCCCTTGCCCCCCCTGCCTGCCTCTCTGCCTTCTTGTGATCTCTCTGTCAAATAAATAAATAAAAAATCTTTTTTAAAAAAAAACCCTCTGGTATAGATTTTGATGATGATCTTTGAAGTATTTATGTTGCTCCCTCTGATTACCCGGTTAGGGTACTTCAAATACTACATATGCTCTTAGAACGGTGACCCTAACATGCATCCAAATGTTAGCTATTGCTATTTTTTCTTATAATTAACACAGACATCATTTTCATGTGGTATAGAATATGACACATTCAGTTATTTCTCTACATATCTTACTTAGTCCTGACACTAGTGTTTTTCAAACCCATTAGTGGGTTAGAGAATTGATTTAACAGTTTCTACATAACATTTGTTAAAATAGACCAGAAGAGAATGAAAAATATTAGAGCATATCAAACTTTGGTTCCGTCTTAGAAAGGTATGAATACTGAGTAGTAATGAAAATCGTATTTAAAAAAAATTTAAAAAAAAAGAAAATTATATTTTCTACTGTGGTTCACGGTCAAAAATAAAAAAAGAAACAGGAACTCTGCTATATTGTACACCTCCAAATACAGGAGTAAGGGATACCTCCTATTTCTGTTGCTTTCCGCACTATGAAGCATATGCTTTAGATGCTTAGTGTCTGATTGAATTAATTATTTTTTTCTGTTAAGATGAATTTCACTGTAAAATGGAACCAAAGAGATTTAAACCATTTGCAGAATCTGAAACACAATACGTAAGCTTCCCTAACTGATACTTGTAGAGCCAAAGAGTAGAAGTGTTCTCTGCTGCTCTGGTTTGAAAAGAACTGTAATTATGTCCCTGGAAATCTTTGTAGCTCAATTTCTCCCGCATCACAAGGTTCTGCTTTTTTTTTTTAATTACTTATTTTTACGAAATGTATTCTTGTGCCTCCTCATATTAGTTTCCTATCATTGCTACAACAAATCAACCACAAACGTAACGTCTTAAAACAAGGCAAATTTATCCTTTTACAGTTCTATAGAATAGATATCTGGCATGAGTCACACTGGGCTAAAAGCAAGGTGCCCATGGGGCTGCTTTACTTGAGGCTCTTGAGAAAAATCTGTTTCCTTGCCTTTTCTAGCTTCTACAGGCATTTCTGGGCTCAGAGCTCTTTTCTCCATCTTCAGAGCCAACAGTGAAGCTTTCTGACCCCTCCTTTGATGATCACATCTGCTTCTCTGATTTTGACTCTCTTGCCTTCCTCTTTCATTTATAACAACCCTTGTTATTACATGGGCCCACACAGATAATCCAGGATAATCTCCCCATCTGAAGGTCCTTATTTAGTCATCTCTGAAAAGTCCCTTTTGCCATTTAATATTTACAGGTTCCAAGAATAAAATGTAGGCATTCAGTGGAGGGGGAAAGGGCATTATTCTGATTGCCACACTTATCAGTTCCATCATTTAAGAACTGGCCCACAGAATCACCATTTGCAAAACATTCTGAGTAATTTTTGTCCTACTTGATTATTGACATCACGATCCAGGAAATTTCCTATAAATCTGTTTTCTGATTTCACAGGACTTTGGGAACAAGGGCTAATTGAGCACACCTTACATCTGTGATTTTGTTATCTTTGGTTTTGCAAATTTGCTGAAATTTATGTAATAATTCTAATTTTTATGTTGAAAATTTTGGAATTGCTAACTTTTAACATCTGTATTGGTTAGTGGATAACCTTAAAAGATAGAATTAGAGAAATTGGAGTATAATGCCCAAAATTCTAAGCAAGTGAAGAATGGTTTGATAGTTTATAAAGATACTTAACTGCATAATATTTGGGGATATGCATCTTTATAAACAACAGAGTCATTGCAGTGTTTCCTAAACAATTGAGGAAAGTGAGTCATAAGAGCAGCTATCTGTTGGCAGAACATTCTAACCCTGTCTGCTTTGGTTTGTTTTTGGAAGCCATGTCCTAACGCTCATTTTTGGAGGCCAGCATTTTAATTTTTTTTTCCTCCAGCTCCCTATTTTCTATAAGAATTTTGTGTCACCAATCAGATGTTTGCCAGTCATGGGATTTATCAGCGACACAGATCCTTGGCCAGGAATTATGTTCCTTTACTTAAAACGCTTATGGATTCTCTTAAAATAAAATGTGTTCTACAGAGTAAAATTCAAAATCAAACATCTATCACATGAGTAGGTGTTTCCTATTACCTCGAAGATGTTAAATCGCTCTTATAAATTAGTTTCCCATCATCTTTTCCTGTCTCATCTTAATTCTCCATGCTTTTAATAGTAGGGTGCCCTTGCTTATTTCTCTTGGTTTATTGCTTTCCCTAAAAATAATTTTACTAGCTTAAGTAGGCTTGTAAATTTGATTCTCTCTAATAGTTTCATTTGTAAGTGGTCACATTTTCCCTCTCAAGCACAACTTTGTATTTCTATGGCAAATCAAGCCAGGTTTGGTTTTTAAATTGTGCATCTGTCTCAGTTTGAAACTGCTCTTGTTCATATTCAATATGAGATGAGGTAGATGGAGCAGAACATACCTTAACAGTAAATGTTTCTTGGAATGTTCGTACTAATGGTTCATTGAAAATTTGTTTGAGTCAAAAGGATTAGGTTGTAAAGCAAGCAGAACCCTTCTACCAGCATCTGGAAGAAATCAGCAATGAATGTGGAAATAAAACCCAGGTTTGAATCTGACTTTATTACTGTTTAGCTGTGATTTGGGGTAAGTTATTTGTTCTCTATGAACCTCAGTTTTCTCATCTATGTAGACCGAAAAGTACCCATCTTGCAAAAATGATGTGAGAACTACACAGGATGTAGGTAATATTTAGCATAAGGCCCACAGTAAGCAGCTAATCAACAGTATAGCTATAATTACCTTGAATGTTTTACTTTGGCTTTAAAAGAAATATCAAGTATTCTTAAAAGATTTTTACTTGATATGTGCTATGAACTGTTTCCAACATCCACAAGGAATATACAGCATACCAAATAGCTCAATATCACAGAAAACATTAAATTTAAAATTCTATACATGAAAATTAAATCAGTATGATTTTTAAATTATTGAATTGGCAAGAATTGTTTAAATAGAATATTTTATGAATAGACTGTCATAGCAGATAAGTGCGTGTATGTTGGGAGGGTGTGTACTTTTTTCTACGAAGGTGCTAAAACAACTAACAAGTTAATAGAACAGAACTGGTCCCCAACCTCACACCATATTACACTACAATTCCAGACAGACAAAAGACTTGTGTGTGAATGAAAAACTATAAGGCAACTCAAAGTACAAAATAAATATACATGAATATATACATGAATACATACACGAGTGAAGATAAATGATTGCATAAATAAATATATTGGGAAGAAAAGACAAATCTTCCTTACAGAAGAATTCTATTTAACATATGTAGATACTTCTTCCCTGAGGAGATAGAGCTTAATCACCAACACTAACCCCACTTTGTGTGCAGGCTAGATTAGACTTGTTTCCAAGGATTAGAGTATGTAAAGAGAAATATAGTAACTTTACAGTGGAGAAATCGGGCAGGCATACTGAACCTAGTGATTAAGGCTAACCTCCCCAGTAATATCTTATAGATGTCATATAACATCTGATATTTGGGAATGAGAAGGGCACTTTATGTGCTATTTTTTTTTTTTTTTCAAAAAACCCTAACTCCACTCTAATCATGAGGAAAACATCTGAAAAAAATAGATTCGAAGAAATTCTAAAGCATAACTCGCCAGTATTCCTCAAACTGTCAAGGTCAAGAAAATAAAGGAAAGACTAAAAAAGTATCAGATTAACAGAGATTGGGTAGAAATGACAAGGAAATTCAATCTCACTCAGATTGGATCCTGAAACAGAAAGAGAAAAAAAATGGTGAAATGCAAATAAAATCTGGAGTTCAATTAATAGTAATGGATTATGTTGGCTTCTTACCTTCAGCAAATGTACAGTAGCAATGTAAGATATTAACAAAGGGTGGAACCGAAGAAGGACTCTGCACTCTTGCTGAAAATTTTCTGTAAACATGAAGTTATTCCAAAATAAAAAGTGTATTAGGGGCGCCTGGGTGGCTCAGTCATTAAAAGTCTGCTTTCGGCTCAGATCATGACCCCAGGGTCTGAGGATGGAGCCCTGCATCAGGCTCCCTGCTCAGCGGGAAGACTGCTTCTCCCTCTCCCACTCCCCCGGCTTGTGTTCCCTCTCATGCTGTGTCTCTGTCAAATAAATAAATAAAATATTTTAAAAATAAAAAGTATAGGGGCGCCTGGGTGGCTCAGTGGGTAAAGCCTCTGCCTTCGGCTCAGGTCCTGATCTCAGGGTCCTGGGATCGAGCCCCACATCAGGCTCTCTGCTCGGCAGGGAGCATGCTTCCTCCTCTCCCTCTGCTTGCCTCTCTCCCTACTTGTGATCTCTCTTTGTCAAATAAATAAATAAAATCTTAAAAAAATAATAAAAAATAAAAAAATAAAAAGTATATTAAAGAAAGACTACAAGACTTAAAAAACAATATCAAAAATATTTTTATATTCTTAAGCTATAGAGGATTTCTTAATCAAGAAAAAAGTGCAGGAAAATATCGATGAATTCGACTACCTTAAATTCTAGAACGTCTGTTCGTCCAAAAATGCTGCAAAGAGAGTAAAAAGTCACAAAGGGGGAGAAGATATTTACAACAAATACATTTCAGTGGCAGAGATTCCTCGCAATGCAAATTGAAAAAGACAGGCAACTTTGTAGAAAAATGAGGAAAAGACTTAACTAGGCACTTCAGAGAAAGAGAAATCCCAAAGATCAACGAATATATAAAGGATGTTCAACCTCATTACTCTTCAGGAAAAGTCCACAGTGGGATATCGTTTTATGTTTCCCTGATTAGAAATTTTCAAGACTGAGAATATCAAGTGTGATCAAGGACATGGAACACCAAAACATTGATACAGTGCAGGGGGAGCGTAA
The DNA here is from genome assembly GCA_028534135.1 of Potos flavus. Taxonomy (NCBI): domain Eukaryota; kingdom Metazoa; phylum Chordata; class Mammalia; order Carnivora; family Procyonidae; genus Potos; species Potos flavus. The sequence goes on from CM052898.1 coordinate 168,627,819, forward strand.
GGCTCTCTTGTCACTCTGGAAACAGTTGGGCTGTACCTACAGTTGAGGACATGTCTATCTTACCTACGGCAAAGCAATTGCACTCCTACATTTACACCCTAGAGAAACTATTCCATTTATGGACAAAGAAATATGTACCAAAATACTCTCCACAGCTCTGTCATAGCAAAAAAAGAAAAAAGAGGGGAAAAAGAAAAAAGCTAGAAACAACCTGAATATCTATCACAATACAATCCATCCAACAATGAAAATAAGATGATAGTAACAAGGATCAATAAGGATGCAATTCGAGAACATAAGTGGGAGGGAAGAGAGGAAGCCCCAGAACAATGTATACAGCATGACCTCATTACTAAAACTTTAAAATGTAGAACCAAACAATACTACACATAATTCTCACAACTAATGTCTTTATGGAGGTAAGCCCATAAAGAACTTTTAAAATAATGCAATATTCTTCATTTTTAATGGGATGGTGGGCTCCTGGGTGTTTGTGTTGTTGTAATCTATACATTACATATGGTATAAATATTATTTTATATCTACTTTATAAAAAATAAGCAGAGAAAAATAGAGATGGAAAAAGGAAAAGAAAGAAGAGAAGGAAGGCGGTTGTGGGTTGTCACCCCTACTAACCCCTACTAACAACCACACCTAAGAAGCATGGCTACCCCAACATAGAAAGGGATTCCCAGGTTTAGGACTAAGTTTATCAGTTTGGTAGATTTCACTACCTCTTTTTATTGTTATCCCATATCAAATCTCCATTTATATTAACTGGGTCCAAGCTACAGACGTGAAAACACCATGACCTACCACTCCCTCAGATTCAGCCTCTTGTGACACACTGGGTTCCAGGCCTGGCCCCAAGCCAGCTCTGGCCGAATGTCAGTCCCCCGTCTTCCTCTGCTCATTGCCACAACAGATTCAAAATGTCTCTGTCTGTAGTTGTACTCTAAACCAGTGCACATCTTTTATTATTGCTCTCATGGCTCACACACCTGGGCTCGTCGATGCTGTAAGAAGCCATCCTTCCTGAGGACTCATTCCCCAGAGCCCGGGCTGCCTTTTCCTCCCTCCCTAGGACTTCCTTCCTTCTCACTTTGTCCAAGGCCATGGACACAGCGGTAATGGAAGATTTCTAATGCAAATCTGGCCAATCATGGCCACAAACACCTCTTATCTCTTCCTGTTCAAGGCAGCTGCAGCCTCAGAAAGTGGCCTGAGAGACATGCAGCTTTCTTTTTTAAAAGAAAGATTCTATATTAGATTTGAGAGTGTCTTCTTTGCTTGGGATGCCAAAAGAAAAATGTCAAACAAGTGCCGAGATAGGGAGACTCATGGACTAGTCCAGACAGAGGAGACAGTCTGCACCAAGGCAGTGGAGGTGGCAGAAGTGGAACTAGAAAGGAGGGGACAAATTTGAGAGAGATTTCCCTGGAGCCTTGTGCATTGGTCAATAAAAAGCAGTCTCGAAGGAATGAAGTGAATGTGAGCCATCATCTCCATGAAACAATGAATGAACAGATTTAGAACTTTAAACTCTAAACCTGATGCTGCAATGAGGCAAGCAGAAACTCGAGTATGTGTGAAAGCTACAGATTATTGGAACAAAATTATTACTGGAGCACCAGGTTCTGCTGTTGCCTGCAGGAAGCAATGGAGAGAACATTGCTTGTAACATAGTACTACCTTAAGAAATCAATGACTATCATGCTCATGGCTTGCTATAACTATTAGGATTATACATGGATTGAACGAATTTTGGTATTGTACATGGATTTAACCTGTCTTTTGGACAAACCTCAACTATCCAAGGGTCTCCTTCTTATTCCATGGTAAAGAAAAGTAACTTCTATAGGAAAATATGGACATGGTTCATAACAGTCTTTTGGCTCATTAATTTATTCTTTTAATCTTTGTAAGGATTTTCTGAAAGGATGAAAGAAAACTTGAGAAAATATTATAAGTGCAGTTATATAAATGATGATAAAAGGTCTGGAAAAAGGAAAGAAAAATGAAGAAAACGAGCAGAATCAACAACTCAATACCATAGACGGATCTTTTAAAACTAACCGGGAATTCTCTGGCAATAAAAAGAAGAGTTCGGGGAGCCTGGGTGGCTCAGTGGGTTAAAGCCTCTGCCTTCGGCTCAGGTCATGATCTCAGGGTCCTGGGATCAAGCCCCACGTCGGGCTCTCTGCTCAGCGGGGAGCCTGCTTCCCCCTCTCTCTCTGCCTGCCTCTCTGCCTACTTGTGATCTCTCTCTCTCTCTGTCAAATAAATACATAAAATCTTTAAAAAAAAAAAAAAAGAAGAGTTCAGTCTCATAGTTCTCATCAGAGACCAAAGGCAGTATTTAAACCAGAGAAGAAAGAAATCAGTTAAGTTTACTTTCTGACTCTGAGTTTATGGTAAAAAAAATAGCCCCTCGATTTCAGGTATATATTTTCTTTTCTCATGTGATAAGCATATTTTATAACAAAATTTGGCACATTTTATGGCAAAGGTAAAACATGCAAGAGTATACTGTTATGTCAATGTTAACTCTACAAGAAAACTACAAAGGGGAAAAAAAAAGCCCCCAAATATCTATTAAGTAGAACTGGAGGTAAGTATGGAGTTGTTTTTTCCCCCTTCAAACATGTAAATGTGTATGTGTCACATCTTTTCAGGGTAAATTAGCCCAAAATGTGTATTCCCTCAGCAAAAGTTATGTCTTTGAAGCCTATTTATCTTCTGCGTTCCCACTGTAATTGATACCGCATCCCAATATGTTAACTTTTATTATTGCGCTCATTACACGGTATGATTTTTTTTTTTTTAGTTTGCTTTATCCCTTAGAATGTGAATGCATTGAATAATGGAAATTGCCATTATTATCTGAATGACTTTTTTGCACAGTGCCTGGCTCTCAGTAGTTTCTCATTAAATATATAATGAATTGACTTACACATATATATGTACTGTCTTTTCCCAGGATATTTTAATTTCCCTAAAAATTGTTAGGTCTAAGTATTAAGTTTGAGAAGTAATACAGACGTTCTCTATAAATGCCTGCTTCAGATCTATGATCATATATTAGTTCTGCAGTGAAAACTTTGTACAAGTTCTAGCGTGAAAATGTTGATTCACCCCTCTAAAATACCATGTAAATTCTATAAACCAAAGAAAACCTCTAAGTACCTTTTCTTCATGAAATACAATACAATTAAATGGCTTTCTTATACTTTGGAGAGGGACTATCTCATCCAGAAATATAATAGAGAATCATGAATTTTAACATTTTCATAAAGTGTAGCAGATAGGAGTGTGAATCTTCTCTTTTCTCAGGCAGGCATATTCTGTTCTGTGGGTTGCTAAGATACATAAACTTAAAAGTACAGAAATGTGATTTAGCTCTTTAAAAATAGGCTAGGCAGCTTTCTTATTTCTGGCAAAATTAGTCTCTAGAGAATATACACAATCTCAGTACAATCATTTATTTTAGTTACTTTCTGGATTGCTGAATTAAATTGTGGTTTGTAGGGACTTTAATCTTAAGTTTTAATGTTGAGATCAGCGAAATTATTTGCAAGCATTAACCAAATGCCTCCCACCCTTTATTTTGGCGATAGGTAGAGTACAAGCCAGATTCATTTCAGTGAAAAGCCACTGACTTCTATTTCCACAAGGAGCTAGCTCATGTGCTCTTCCATTTCTTCTCCTTTTCTTAAAGGAAGGTTCCACTCCAGGACCAAATGCCTTTATTTTGAGGTACAATGATAGTGATGGTGGGAATACCATGCTGAATTCTTAGATGATGACAAATATTTGGCAAATAGATCTTTCCCTGTTGACCCAGATAACAGGCCCTATGGATAGCTTTAAAAGGTTCAAATTATTTCTGCTGCAGAGCCTGACCTCAGAACCCATGACTTGTTTTCAGTTGTCAGTATTTTCAAGCTGAATGACACACTGGTCATGTCCCTGGCCACAAGCCTCATGATTTGTTCATGATAAGAAACAAACACACAGTGGACTTTTTACAGAATCTTAGCCTTAAGTAGAAGGTATGCAAGGAATATGTAAAACTTGCATCTATGAAAGTTTGAAAGCAAAACATAAAAAATAAATTTAAGTAGGGGGGCAGCTCAGGTCATGATCCCCGGATCCTGGGATTGAGTCCCACATCAGGGAGTCTACTTCTTCCTCTTCCTCTACCCATTCCTCCCACTCGGGCTCTCTCTCAAATAAATAAAATCTCTTGAAAAATAAAAATAAATTTAAGTAAATATACGTAAAATGTAAGCTGTGTGAACCTACAGAGGATATCTGCAGATCAAATATCTCTACCATGTACTGTCTCTTATCCTTAAATTGGTTTCCATTTTTAGTCCCCGCACTATGTCACCTTCCCTTTGTTTCATCCTACGTCACTGCCTCTCTTAATTCTTTGTAGAATTTGATTTCTTTTTCATTTCTCTTTCATATAGCACCTCTTCTTTTACCTGCCACAGAATCCCATCTTTTTGCCTCTTCCTTCCCTACTACACATTTAGTCAAGGTGAACTCATTTCACTGTCACGTTTCAGCCAATGCCTATACATCAGTGGTTTTGCACATTATCTTAAATCCATATCTTTGTCTTTTATGCTCTCAATTCATATCACTAAAGCTATGTTTTCAAATGTAATATTCATAAAACCAAACTCATTCTTCAGTAGTCCCTATCCGTTCCTTCTCCTCTGTTCCTTACTTCCAATTCTTATGATTCCGATGCTGATGTGGTCAAGCATCTGATGGTAGAGACATCTAGTAATGTTTCCTTATTCAGTACAAACCCTCCCAGTGTAGACCCTCTCTTTCTATCTCTGTGTATTTATTTACTGATTTGCTTGTTTTTTTTTTTCTGATTTGCTTGTTTTACTAGATAATGCATGAATGAGGTATAAGATGCAAAAAATGCAAGTTCCCTAATCCTTCTTCTCGCAGTAATTATGAACAGTTCCTTAACTGTTCTATCTCTTTCCAAGATGGCCTTTTCCTCTCTAAGCATAAGTACACATATACCTATTTGTGCATACACACGCATATACACACACGAGGACATGTTGTTCTTCACCTTTCTTTTTTTATTTAACAGTATATTTTGGACAATATTTCATATAACTCATAAAGGGATGTCTCATTTTTTAAAAAAACTATTGCAAGTTATTCCATTAAATGTAGTGTGTATGACATTCCATTAAGTGGAAAAAGCAAAACGTATGATCACAGCAAAGTAGTGCAAAGGGTAGGAGAAGAGAAATGAAAATATCCTTTATAAAGTTTTCATACTACACATAAAGTGGTATGATACCACTTTAAACTAGATTGATATGTTAGAGAGTTGTACTGTAAACACTAAAGCAACCACAAAGATGGTATCTTTTCTTTTTTAAAACTTTTTTGAAGATTTTTAAAATTTATTTATTTGAGAGACAGAGTGTGTGAGCAGGAGGGGGAGGGAGAGAGAATCTGAAGCAGACTCTGTGCTGAGCACAGAGCCCGATGTGGGGCTCCATCTCATGACCCTGAGACCTGACCCGAGTCCAAACCAAAAGTCAGACGCTTGACCGACTGAGCCACCCGGTGACCCAAAGATGGTATCTTCTCAAACAGGCCTCACAGAAGACTACCAACAACAGCCTGCATGTATAGACCAAATCAGTTGATACAAACAAAAGAGGATCTATGTTCATCTGTATTCACAAAAGAAAAGCGATTACCTGTCACAGGAATAAATGCAAATATTAACAGCAGAGACCACTGAACTTTTCGTGGATAGGAGCTCCTCGAGACAAATGGAGACTTTCGATTTTAAACGAGCTGATTCTGCCTTAGTTCTTCTTTCTCTTATCTAAAAACAATAATAATAATAAATAAAATAATAATTTTGCAAAACGTCGTCTTTATTTCTTGCTGCCCTCTTTTACTCTGATGAAAATTTCTCTTCTCGTAGTCGCCCAACTTCACACACATATACTAAGTTTTAGGACAAACTGCTTTCATCATTTCTTTGACGTTGACATTTCCCTTTTTGTGTTTTTATTTTCATTCAGTTAAGATCGGTTTAAGAGAGGAAAAACAAGAAAGAAACAATGTCTGCTATTTTAAAACTTCGAGTGGATATTTCTCCTTCAGGAATTTCTCCACACACACACAAAAATGCAAAGGTCTCTACCGGAGATGTTTGTATTTACTCAGAGCTACTATGCTTAATATTTTGGTTTTCCTGCCTTCGGGGTACTATGTTTGCAAATCTTTATTATCCTTGAAGATATAGGACAGTCCAATTATGCAAGTACAAGGAAAGGAAAGAAATCATTGGTTCTGTGAGTTATAAAATTAAAACTGTTCTTCCTTTTTCTCATGTCATCAATACGTCTTTCCCATATTCTACTAGGCTACATAACTATTGCCAAAGTCAGTTCCAAAAATCCAAATATAAAACTTCAAAAATGTTAGAGAAATAAAATACGCTCTTCTTCTGGAGTGAGAATCTCAGGACACACGGGCAAGGACCTGCCAGGGTTGGTGCTGTCTTACCTTTTCCTGGTGTTTCAGAAATCAAAGCAAAGGATTTTGACATGTTTTTCACGTAATGTATTTAACAACTGTTTTGTTCCACCAAGTTAGATTTCTCAAATGTCTGGTCCAAGTGGATTATAGAAAGGTTCTTGAATATATCACTTACTCTCCTCTTCCAAGTTCCTCTGGGCTTTCTCACCGAAGGTCACTTTGTCGGTCACCCCCAAGTGACGACTTCTCATGTTTCTGAGACCAGATGCCGCCCTGGGATGCCCAAAACACAGCTGTCACCACCATCTGCAGATTTTCATTATCTCTGGAAAATATTTTTCTCTTATCCACGTGATATTATGACCTTTCCTGTGTACTCCAGTGGGGTAAAACATTCTTTCCCCATCAGCATTATAACCTGAGATAATGGCAACATTGATTCGCCCCCCCATAGTGTCCTGTAAAAAGATTGGTGATCCAACTTTTGATTTACTCTTTATCACAGCTTTCATCTCCTAAGGACCTGGGCAACTGTCCAAAGGGGAATAGCTCACAAGTCAAATAGAATATCCCCACATCATCATGCATCCATTACGAAAATAAATATTTGAGTTCTTTGTTTTTCCTTCTAGCAAGTGTCATCGGGTTAAGTGAGCCTTCCCATAATCTACATGTAAATAAGTAATCTACATGATAGGATCATCTACATGACTGTGTGTGTTTGTATCTCAGAATACATTACTTGCTCTCTTCTCTGTGTTCTTTATGAAAGCATTGATTAATGGTGGATCATGATTTCTTCGGGTCTACTGGCAATCAGTGTTTTCAGCAAGGTAGCGGATGAACTGACGTTTGTTAAGTGCATCCACTCTGCTGACGCTGTGCTCAATATTGCACATACTTAGCTCTCACTGTGCTCATTAATAGAAGTATGTACTATGATGGTCCCATTTTAGAGAGGCAGAAATGGAAGCACACCGAGGCTCAGTAATTTGTCCACACAGCAGTAAGTGGTGGAGCCCAGATGAAAACCCAAACAGTGCAGCTCCAGGCTTTGCACTCTCCGTGAGTGCTGACTGCTTCTCATTGCAAGACGCACGCAAGCCACTGATTTCTTAACCAAGGCCAAATTAATGGACGATTAGGTTGATTCTTTTGCTTTTATGAACAATGTGATAGTGAATACATTGGTACATAACATCATTTTACACGAGAGAGTTTATCTATACAATAGATGTCTTCTTTTTTTTTTTTCCAGAGAGAAAGAGCACACAAGCAGGGGGCAGAGGAGGTGGGGCAGAGGGAGAGGGAGAGAGAGAACCCCTAAACAGGCTCCACGCTCAAAAGGGAGTCCAATGCAGGGCTCCTCAGGATCTCATGACCCTGAGATCATGACCTGAGCCAAAAGCAAGAGTCGGATGCTCAACTGACTGAGCCACCCAGGTGCCCCTAGAATAATGTCTTGAAGTAGAATCTTTTAAATCAAAGAGTATGTCCATTTTACATTTTGGTACGTATTGCTAAAATGTTCCGCATAAGCAGTAGTAAGAATTGATATTCCCTAGACCCGTGGATTAGAGTAAAGCAATGTATTTTACAAGTTTTAAGTTATTTTTGGAGTGTATCTACCTGTTCTTTGCTTTTCTTCTCCCTCAGGTTTCCTCCTACACTAAATTGATGCAATTATCCAAGGACTTGGACCACAAAGCGTTTTGTTCAAAATATTCAAAATCTAGGCAAAAGTATGTTTTCGATACTTCTGAAGGATGGAGAAGGAGTTATATAATGGGATCTGTCTCCCCATTTCAACTGGTATGTTGAAATAAATTTATAGATGTCAAATAGGGAACAACTTTATCATTAGATTTTCTAGAAATCAGATATTAACTAGACATGAGACAACCTCACTTTTTCCATATATAAATTGTGGAACACCTGAAATACATTCAAAGCAAACTAACCACAAAATGATTTATGAAAATAAACCTTAAACACAGGGGAAAATTAAAACAGAAAATTTGTCTCAGAAAAGAAATAATTAGCAATTAAGGACTTTAAGATTTTGTAAGGCAAAGTTTTCATCTCACAAATTCAAATCTAAGTAGAAAAATTTTCATACCTTGATTTTTTTTCCAAATGTTAAATGAAAATTTAATTGACCTTAGTGCCAACACAGGAAGAAAAACAATTTATGTAAAGTTATAGTAATGTTTAAAGAGATATTATCTCATTTAAATCAAATCATACAAATGCAAGTTTTAAATCAATTTTGGGTTTCAAAATGAGTCAGCTGCATTTTAAAATAATTTAGTTTGCATGATAATGACATGTTTAGCATGATTTCTAATTGAGTGACTAATAAGAACCCATCATCTGCTCATGTTAGCTCAATTAAGTCCCACAACAGCCAGGTGAGACAGGAATTTTCATCTCCCTGTTATAGATGAAACTGGAATTCAAGAAGGTGAAGTGACCTACAGACATGCCTAGGCAAAGATAGCTATGCCATATCTTTAAATTCCACAAGTCCTGGACAGTAGATGTAGTCATGGTTAACCAGAAGATATTCTGTCTGATTTCTGGAGGTCAGTTGGTCTAGCAGTGGCTATTTAGATATTTTGACCCCAGATTTTGAATGTTGGTTCTTTTAAGTTCTTGCTATTTTGGTTTTACTTGTCCAAAATGAGCTGGAGGGAATGCAGTAGTATTTAGGAGTCAATGACTTAACCCTCTGCACTGAGAAGACCTCCAGGTAAACCTAGATATCAGGGAATTATCGGTAGCTTTACCATGACTCCTGTAATATGCTTTCATTATTAGTGTTAGAAAGAGGGACAACTTACTATTAAAAACTAATATTGTAACTTTCAGAAGTCACAAGTTCAAGTGCCTTTGAGAGTCTCATGATTTGAAGAGTAGGCTGGAATAAGACTATGGGGAATAGGAGGGCCAGAGGCATATGGAAGGGACACACTTTGGTTGAAGTACCCAACTTCAGAAACAGACTGGCCCTATGGTTTTGGTGTCAGCACCTTGGCTATTGTTTTAGAATTGAATCTGAATAATCATATCCAGAAATATAACAACAACAATAGGAAAATGATTTAAGTTGGATTCCAAAAAATAGACCGGTTGTTAATCATAACACCTAGCAGAATAAAGTATATTATAAACATATATTTCTTTTCAGCCTTGCTTAGAAAGAAAACACTAATTAAAAAGAAAAAAACTATATGCATATTTAGGCAGAATAGGCTAAAAGTCTTCCCTACACAAAGTTTAAATTTAAATGCACTGTTACTCAGATCTAACAACACAAGCCCAGTTCTAGATCTCAAAGAGATGTAAGCTAAAAATAAGAGAAGAATGTATTGTTGCCCACATTCTTCAGTTTGTTACCATCTCTTCTCACTGGGAGACTTCACAGTGCTGTAGAGTTTGCAATGACCATAGCTCTAGACGTGGCTTCTTTCCTCCAAATCTCTGATCTCTTTTTTTATAGTACCTTCCCAAAGGGAGAATGAAGTTCTGCATATTTTTATACAGGGGATGATAGAATAAACTAAGCCCACTTTAAAAACAAAAACCCCCCCAAAACCCTATGCCATATTGTCGTGCATTTGATCTTAAGTTCTATAATATTTATACTTTCTAAGTGAAGGAATGCTGACTACATTTCTCATTATTTTAGATGGGTCCAAAAACGTTTTTCAAAGTCTAGCTAAAAATCCAATTTGCTAGCATTTAAAATACCTCGCAGAAGAAATCCATAGACCCCCTGTTCATGACCAAGACTGAAGAAACTCCTGTCATTTAACATATCCACACACCAAGGTCTTTCCCCATGAAAGCCCTTCCTTCATCTTAAGTTTTTTATGAGTACTTCAAGGTACAGCTTAGTAATCATCCATGACATGGGTTGTGATTATCCTGATAATGAGAGCTCTCTCTCTCTCTTTTCTGAAACTCTCTAGTATTTGTCTGCAATATTCAGATACTTTGTTTAGTCCTAGTTATTTGTACATAGTTACCATCTCCAGTGACAATGTAGGCTCCAAAAGACAAGGGCAATGTTGTATTCCTTAATTGTATTTTACTAAAAAGATGAACAGTAAGTATAGTTAATGTAAGTTTCGGACTGTCAAGGAATGAGTAGCCCTGTTTCTTAGTGTTCCACAAAGCATCTTCTGGATAATAAGTGCTCAATAAAATTTTTGAACTTTTTTAATGGGTTCCCAAGTGCATAATGATAGCCAGGAAAGAAGTGCAAACAACAAAGTTGTTTTGCTTTTCTGGGGCATCATACAAACATGCCAATTTTTTAGAATAGCATGAAAATCACAGTATAAAAAGGAGAAAAGACAATGCATTAGTACTTTAAGTTGCATTTTTGTATTTTGGAGCGGGGAAGGGAACCACAAAAAATAAGAACTTTGAAGTTTCTATTTTCTTGATTTATCCTTGAGCTTTAAAATGTTTAAACAATTAGCAAGACTAAATGTTAATATTATTTAGATTTAGTAAAATATTTCATATAAACTGAAATAGACATTTGCCAGATAATATATTACACTTTGATGTTCATATTTTTCCACTGTTTAAAGAAAAATCTATAAATGGTCACATGGAAAGTTAGAACTGCGATAAGTCAGATTCTATTTCTTCATATTTACAATGCACCACGTCATTTCTTTTGATCCACTGGTTAAATACAGGAATTGTGCTGCTACAGAAGTTAAAGAGAGGCACTGCACCCAGAGAAAATTCCAGTGAGACTGAACTGTTGCAAACAGACAACTAGAATGATGCTTTGTCCCTGAGTCCATGCGTGTGCAGACCTGTATGGGGGAGGCAAAGAATTTCCCAAAGGTACTTCCATATAGAATATAATTTTCATCAAGGGGTAAGTAATTTTTTAAAATGTGACAATTTGAAGCTTGCATACATGTTGTTAAAACTGAGTACTTTGCCCCAGCAATTGTTTAGAATTTAGACCAACAAGAGATCTCTTTTTGGCAGGAGGATTTTATTATCGACATTGTTTTGAGATGCTGATTCCTGGTGATAATAAGAAGCAGACTGAACTTTAGTCATCGTTCTTACTTTTTTTTTAAATTTCCCCATACAGCGCAACCCTGGATTCCAGTCCTGAGCTTGTGATTTCACTGCCTGAAAGCTTGCTTTCCTTAACTGAGATAATGAATGTGAAAATACACAGCACCGAGCCCCCATCGGTTACTTTATGGGGGTGATTGCTGTAGGGAGTGTTCATCATTGGCAGAGTATATCCTTTGAAAAATACGTAGAGGCTTCCTTTTAAACCACGTTCAAGTTTAGCATGTCAGAATAGGACTTTTGTTTGAAATGTTAGTGCAAATAGATCTTGACCATTCTCCCAATGATACTATGGATTTTTTTTTTCTTTTAATGATTACATGCATATAAGTTTTTAGCTGTCAAAATTAACTAGATTAAAAAAAAGACCTCCCTTCTCACTTTTCACTTGTAATATCTATACAATGAAACAGGAGTGTGGTTCCAGAATAGAATTTATAACTGAGCTCCTCAATCAAAGCTGTTGTTTCTTTTCCCCAATTTCATAAGTTTTGAGCAGTGTGATCTTGGGCAAATTTCTTAACATCTTAAAGCCTCCGCAAAATGGTTACTAGCAACAGTACTTGCTTTCATGAGATTGTCATAAGGATTAAATTAAATAATCCGTATAGAGTATGTTGTACCATCTCTGGAATACTGAGTGACAAAGCATTCAAAATTATTAGCTACTACTATTAATATCATAATAATTAGATAAATCAAACCAAAGGAGTCCCTTATTTCTCCCCCTCCTCCTTCTGTGTCTCCCTAAATTCTACATTGCTGCCACCACAAAGAGGGTTTGTTGTCAAGGTTTATCATTGTTGTTATTCTTTTTCTTCTTTGCTCTCTCTAGTTTTTAAAATCCTTTTAATTTAATCTTTCCGACAATTCTTTATCACTGGTGTTGCTTATACACAGTGTTTGCAATTCTGGTTTGTAGTTCCCTAACAGATAGCACTACTTTAAATACTAAAACACCAACCGTTTTGTCAGTGGAATATTATCATTTCTAGATTTTAAAAATTTGTGTTTTGGAGACTCATTTTAAGTCAAGGACTTAATGTGTTAAGAAGAGGAAGGAGAAGATGGAAGAGGAGGAGAAGGGAAAGAGGAAGAAGGAGGAGAAGGGGAAGAAGGAGAAGGAGAAGGAAGAGGAGGAGGAGAAGAAGAAGAAGGAGGAGGAGGAGGAGGAGGACAAGGATGAAGAGGAGAAGGGGAAGAAGGGAAAGAAGGGGAAGAAGGAGAAGAAGGGAAAGAAGGAGGAGAAGAAGGAGAAGAAGGGGTTAGGGAGGGGGAGAAGGGGGGGAGGAGGAGGAGGAGGGCAAACCATGGTGCAATCTGCATGCCTGGGCAGATCAATACCAGAGTAAATCTCAATTAACAACAATATCCTGGTGTTATCCAGAGCCAAGTACAAGAAAAATCCCTTTCTAGTCCAAGACTTTCAGAACAAGTGGAACATAAACGTGAACATGGAAGTGCCAAAAAAATCCGTCAATGAATAATGAAACTAAAGGACATAATAAGACCAAAATGCTTTGCTGGAAAAACAAAAAAATAAAACAGCTCTGCTTGACACTAGTAGAATGTTACACCATTTTCAAAAACAAAAATTCATTCAAAAAGCACTTCATAAAGTTACCAAATGAGATACTGGAATTGTTGAAGATGGTAACAGAAGAAAACATTTTGATTGGCTAAAAACAAACTCAATATACCACCCCACCCCCAGCTAGTTAAAATCAGAAAAAGTTTTTTATTAGCAGCTGGAGTATTTTTCTTTTTTTTTTTTTTTTTTTAAAGATTTTATTTATTTATTTGTCAGAGAGAGCGAGCGAGCACAAGCAGGCAGAGAGGCAGGCAGAGGCAGAGGGAGAAGCAGGCTCCTCGCCGAGCAAGGAGCCCGATGTGGGACTCGATCCCAGGACCCTGGGATCATGACCTGAGCCGAAGGCAGCCGCTTAACCAACTGAGCCACCCAGGCGTCCCTGGAGTATTTTTCATAAAAACACGCTTATTATTCAACAAGGCCCAATTGATTCATGTTGATTTGAAAAGTCAATAATAGTCCATTTTTAATATATCATTTTCCTCATTTTATGTGGTGTTGATTTTATTTTTAATTAAAATTAACTTTTATTAATTCTACCTGCTAGTCATTTATATTAGAATTATAAGTGTCTTTTGATTGTGTCACTCTCAAATTTAACCTATGTTGCATAGTACCTGTAAAAATGTTTTATCAAAAGTAAATACCTCCCTACAAAGACCTTATAAGCTTGTACATAAAATGTATTACAGTTGTAACATGGTAATTTTATTTTATTAGTTTAATACCTTAATATCACAGTTCTGAGTAAGAAATTAGTAGTAATACCAGTATTTCAGTATTTCTCAAATTCAATCCTCAGAACACAAGTGTTGTAGCCACTCTGCCATGCTAGCTTGCTCTGGAAAAAAGAGAACTCACAATCTTTCTTCAGCTTATCTTCAACTCAACTGATCTCATATGATTTCTGGGTTAAGGAACATGCCAGAAAGATGCCAGGTGGCAGCATGATACTCAGCAATTTTTTCTTCTACATGAATCTTTTTTTTCCCCTTTGAGAACTCTGGTCTATGATTTTTCGGTACATTTCGCACAAAATCATGTAGGTGAATTTAGATGCGTCCCAAATATTCACTTGTTTCTCCACACAAAAGCTGATTAAATATCTGGTTTTCCTTTAAATTTGCAAATGAAACCTTGTTCTAATATATTAGTGTTGAAGGAAACGAGGAGGGATTTCATGGAATGTTTTCTATGTCACCTTGAAGAAATTGTCATACACCATCTGCTGGCTTATGAGCATACAGAATGGCAATGTTGATGAATTCTTCCTTAGGAAATGATACATATTGACATAACCACCAGGCATAGACTAATGACCAGCAGCATGCCAAGGTGCTTTGAAATACATCCAGCTTAAATCACCCATAGGTCTTTTGTATTTGTGAAGTGACTAATACTCTAAATAATCTATTTTGGTTAGTGCTGTGCTTCATTTATCCATGCTGGTAAATATGTCTTTCAAACCAGCTCACAAATGAGATGTTTCCCTGTCTTCCTTGTCCTTGTGGGTTGTCATCTGAGAATTCTTACCCTGTTAAGAAGGTACAGGCTGAAAAAAGGTCAGTCTCATTGAATGTCAAAAATAATTTAGAAACTACACAGAAAAAAATAATAATAATAATTTAGAAACTGTTCTATTTTATTCCTTGGATTTACTAACATGGATGTGGGAAGGAAATTACAATGATAGCTTAGAAATGAAAATTATTCCATTCATCATTATGAGTGAAGTCTTGGTAACTCCCAAACAAGGAGGAAATTCAATACAACTTTTTTTTAATTAACATATAATGTATTATTTGTTTCAGGGGTACAGGTCTGTGATTCATCTACCTTACACAATTCACAGCACTCACCATAGCACATACCCTCCCCACTGTCCATCACCCCACCATCCCATCCCTCCCACCCCCCTCCACTCCAGTAACCCTCAGTTTGTTTCCTGAGATTAAGAGTCTCTTATGGTTTGTCTCCCTCTCTGGTTTCATCTTGTTTCATTTTTCCCTCCCTTCCCCTATGATCCTCTGTCTTGTGTCTCAAATTCCT
>CM052898.1:168643216-168656220 GCA_028534135.1 Potos flavus
CATAGTATTCCATTATGTATATGTACTACATTTTCTTTATCCATTCATCTGTCAATGGACATATAGGCTCTTTCCATAGTTTGGCTGTTGCGGATCAATACAGCTTCGTAAGCAGAAAAAGTTGGGAGTCCAAATATGGATGATGATGAGAGAGAGGTTGCTGATATAATTAATAAATAATTTTAAAAATTGACCAAGAAGGTTTTTATGAATCATGGCATCAATCATGGAATATGGAGTCATGGGAAAAATCATGGAGTATGTCAGAATCTCAATTCCACAACTTAGTTTATGTAGGCTGTTATGTAGGCTGAAAGACTCAAAAAGGAAAATAGAAACATTCAATCATTGGATGCCCAGCATTTTGGTATTGTTTCATAACTGAAGGTATGAGACAGGGTTCTGTTCAAGAATTAGAATCACTCTAAGTACTTTAAGCAGGAACAGAATCAAATCAAAAAATTCTATAAAATCCTTGGAAGAACTGGGCATGTGGATTGATCCGGGCCTCTAGATCTAACCTCTGTCAGAATCAGAAAGTCAGGGAATTAGGAATCAGTGATGAAACTACTGAATTAAAAAAACAAAAAAAATGCCACCACTACTATGTTCCAAGGATGAAAACGTCATTGCCAGAGCAATGCCCACAGCTCCCTTGAAACTGCTGCTTGGAACATCGGCCCCTGGGGACCAGCTGTCTCCTTCAGGGCAATTTCCTCCTGACACCATTAATTCTGCTTCTCAAGTGTGCCCTTCAGCAGAATGCAGTATAAATTAAGCAGGAGATGTCTCCAACTCGCTTCCACCTTCCTGGGGTCTGGCAACTGTGTTGGGGAAGCTTATTTTAAACATGGAACCATAGATGCCAGAGAGCCTGGGTGGTCTTCTGGTCCCTGAAATGCAGAAAGGCATTAGAAGAAAGTGAGAATGGATATCAATTTTACACCAATTAGCCCTATTCAATATATTTACAAAGTGTTTTCACAGTCAGAATGATATGCACTCCTCATAAAAACCCATCGAGATAGAAAGTGCTATAACCATTTAACAGAGGAGGAAATGTACCATGTGAAATCGTTCCATGTCTAAATTACAGGTGGGATAAGGTGCTAGGAGAAGTAACTTCGTACCCAGATTTGCTTTTGAGCTCCTCTCTATTGATGTTACACTGCCTCTACTGGGCTTTGCTGAGTAAAGCCATTATCTGTATCTTGATTATCAAACATCTACAAAAAGAAAGATGTATTCGGTTAAAATTTAAAGGAGAAAGGCCATCTGGTGAAAAATAATATATACCTCTATAATAAATATGAAGAAATGATTTTCTGAAATTGAATAAGAGAGTACCTTCATTGAATCAAAGAAATGGATTGCCCCAAATTGCCCAAAGAAGTAGTCGTGTATCAAAAATCCTGGTATGGGGAAATAGTCACTTTATAGTAGTTTTAAACGGCAGAAGTGTTTACAAAACACTGTAAAATATTTAGAAAAGAAAAGTATATGAAGACTATATTGAAATTAAATGGCTATTTCTGGATAATGGTAATCTGGGTGTCTTTATTCCTTTGAGATTCTTCTCCCTTTTCATTATAAAATGAAGGCAGAACTCTATACCTTTGAAACACTGAAATTTATCTTACAAACTTAGACATGGATAACTTTATTTTTTTGTGCCAATAAACTAGAGCTAGGGTAACACATTTTTCTTTCTGGGACCTTGAAAAACCACACACACACACATGGTCACACTCATGCACACCCACTCACTCATATAAACAGCTCTGGTTCAGATAATGTGATCTTTAAAAGCATGTCAACTTGGTTGCGAATTATTATCCCAATAAGATATAATTAGCCAATCATTTATTTCCTCCATGGGTATACTGAAAACTAATCATGCTATTCCTCGAATGACCTTTCAGATCTCACCTCTGGACCATAGCACCCTGCGCTCTGCATCACGGTATTGATGCCCTGGTACTGAATTGAACTCCAATTTGAGGAGGTAAAACATGTTGAAGAAATAAGCAAATGCTGTGCATAAGTACAAACCTAATATCCATGGGTAATTTATAGCTTCCTACGTCAAACGCTGATGGAAAGCAGTTGAGAATGGAGTGCGGATTAAGCCCAAGATGAAATTTCAAGGGGATCGAATAGGGATTAGCTGCTACTGTTTTGGAATCTCAGGCCTACAGAATGCTAGATGGCTCCACTCAGAATTCTAGCTCAACAGATTTCATCGTTATTCGTTCCTCTCCCCCCAGTAGCTTCCGTCGTCTCCAGAGCATCTCCACGTCTGTTTCCTAATTGCTCACTATTTCTCCCCAAAATATATTGTGATCCTTTCAGGAATAATTCTTGTGTTCTCCCAAGTTCGGCAGTCTCCTCTCTGATCTCTGTTCAGATATGGACGTTAGCCAAGACATTCTTAGTAGATGATTTATCGTCTCCACTATTGCTATTACTGACAGCACTGAAAACCTAGATGGGCGTGGAAGACGCTCCCATGGTGATCACACTGCTGATGACACGGCGTCACTATCATGGCTCATTCGCTTTGCTTAACTCTCAGACCTCACTTCTTGCTGTCACTCCAACCGCACCCACTCAGGTTATGAACTGCCTGTATTTTTTAGTCGTCCTTATATATTTAAAGAGCGCAAACAGAATTTAAATATTTGCCCAAGCAGAATAGTGTGATGTAATATATAAGTTGATGCCATGACCCGCCCTGAGAGTACCCATAAGATACATTTATTCATTATATTTTAGAAAAGTTAGGTTTCCTCAGAATCATGACATTTTCAAATGGGGGAAATGTGGCTCCTTTATGTGGTAAATAAGTAAGAGATCTCAAGCAGTAAGACACGTGAATCTACATCAGATGAGGAGAGTTGGCAGAGGTATGCTGAAGAATTCAATTTCAGGAAAATGTGAAGCCTGAGGAATACACTTGTATAGATCTCACCAGGCTCCTCTTCCTTACTTTTCCCATTTTTCTCCCCATTCATTTAACCTTAGAAGCCGCTAGTGGCTAGGAGGGTCTGGGAAGGGAATGGGGCAGTGGAGGCGGATAAGGAAGAAGAGGGTGGAATAGGACAGAATTTTGGGAAGTTCGAAGAGAAGTAAACAACTGTTTCTGCTGTCACTGGAAAGTCAGACAGAAGGAATAGCAGGAGCTCCCGCTGTGAGCGGCAGAGCTGGTGATTTCATCCCCAAGGCAGCTGTAACAGAGCTCATTCCAAAGAAGGAATCAGATATAAAGAGGACAGAATTGCTCAACTGCAATCCTAAGCCAGTGACTTTACCTGTTTGTGCGTTGAGTGTCAGAATGTTGGAGGACACCTCTCACTAGTCCCAGTTACAGGAAATAGGATAGCATTGTTGGGGGAGTGTTTGGGGAGAAGGGCTTGCCACATACCTCCCCACACCTTTCAGAGAGGGACAAAACAAGTTTTATATCAGTAATGTGGAAGAACTGAGTGTAAGAAAAATCAGCTAAGTGAAATGTGAACATGTCACTGAAAAAATCAGTAGGATACCAACCTAAAAATGCCGTTAGCACTTTTGATCCAGGGTATAAAAATATTGAACAATTGATACAAATGGGCAATGACCAGGACAAACAGATACAAGGCAGGGTGTTGGAAAAGGGCCCTAGAGGGTCTGGGGGTCTAGAGGAAGGACTGGGGTGACTGAAGCATTAATATGTATTTCATTACTGTAATGATCTGTACCAACAACACAATGTGTTACCCAGGAATTTCAGCCCTGCCCTGATATAATTCAAGTGTTGATGGCACGCCCTTCATGGTCTCCAACAACCTGATGTTCTGCCTAACAACCACTAGGAACTTGCTTATTCCTAGGGCACATACCTTTGCACAATTTACAATATGCATCTTTTACCGTACTTCAGTCATTTCGCATTTTCACAATGGCTAGTTACAGTTTCTTTACCAGATACTTTGATTCATATGAAAATAACGTCAAAACAAATTCTGTGGTTTCTCACAAACATCCTAAGAGCTTGGCTACCTTCTTAATCAAGGGTACTAATGTGTGAAATAATGGAATATTTCATCAAATGTTTAGTCAGTCAGTATATAGCTAATACCAAAATAAATAACAAGATTTCCTATCAGGAGTCTGCATCAAAATTTACCAGGAAAGACAAAAGATCAAAATAAGCTTGAACTTTTAAAGAATATTTGTATTAAAACTTCAATTTTTTATTGAGATATAATTGACATACAATATTACATTAGTTTCAGGCATACAGTGTATTGATTTGATACTTGTTTCTATTGCAAAATGATCAGCTCAGTAAGTCTAGTTAACATCACCATAGATCGTTACAAAAGTTTTTTCTTGTGATGAGGAATTTAAGATCTACTCTCTTAACAACTTTCAAATATGCAATATAGTTTTGTTAACAATAGTCACCATGTTATACATTACATCCTATGATGTATTTATTTTATAACTGGAGATTTTGTAATCTTGGGCCCCCTTCACCCATTTTGTCTACCCTTCAACCCCAGCCTGTGGGCAACCACCAGTCTATTCTCTATATCTATGAACTTGGGTATTTTGTTGTTGTTTTTGGGTTTTGGTTGTTTTTGTTTTTGTTTTTTGACCTTTTTTAAAAATTTCACATACACATGAGATCATACGGTATTTGCTTTTCTGTGTCTGACTTTTTAAATTTTGGTGCATCCATGCTGTTGCAAATGGCAAGATTTCCTTCATTTTTATTTTTATGGCTGAATAATATTCCATTGTGGTATATATGTATATATATCACATTATATTATCCAATCATCTATTAATGGACACTTACGTTGTTTTGCATCTTGACTATTGTAAATAATGCCACAATGAACATGGGGTTGCATATATCTTTTCAAGGTAGTGTTCTTGTTTTCTTTGGTAGGATTGGTGGATCATATGGTAGTTCTGTTCTATTTTTAGATTTTTGAGGAAACTTTATACTGTTTCTATAGTGACTGTACCAGTTTACCTTCCCATCAACAGTGCACAAAGGCTCCTTTTTTCCCACATCTTGCCAACACTTATTATTTCTTGAAAACTTCCATTTCTTAGATTACTTTTTATTGCTATATTCTACACACATAAACTGTTTAGAGATGCTCGCTCAAGTTCAGTTAGGTGTGGTTTTCATGTTTTTAGCCAACTTACCGTTAAACATAGTGTTGATGGTAGAAATACTAACTCATCAAATCAATAGTGTCAAGTAACAAGTGGCTAACCATTTATAAGAATTATGTGTATTTTTCAACACTTACTGCATCTTTTTGAAATTAAGCTCAGAATTTCACACATTGCTGTATCAAACATGTCCAACTATTTTAAATTTAAGAAAGTACATAAAATTGTTCACCAGAGTTTTCTGCCTTCCAGAGCATTTTTATATGATTTAAGATTTTAAAAAGTAAATGTATAAATAAAGCCAAATCCTTTTCGAGAACTTTAAGAAGAAATATACGTAAAATAGTAAAAAAGAAATCAAATGGACTAAACTTCAGGGAGAAACTCTTTCCCATATAAGATGGAAATAGTACTCTAAAGGAAGCAGAGAAGGAACTGGAACCAAAGCCCCAGAGGCCACAGGACAAGCCAATATGAAAGAATATAACGTAGGGTGTTCCTACCATGGCGCTCCTATCAGTTAGAATACCTTGCTTGCAAATAATAGAAAGCCCAACCTAATTGACTTAACAATTGAAGAGGATATGTTGGCTCATGAAACCCCAAACCCAAAGACAGTCCTGTTCAGGACAGACTTGAGCTACAGGTGCAAGTGCTTCACTAAGGATCCAATGTCTTTGTCTTGCCAGCCTGCCTCTGCCAAGCTGGTTTCATTCTAATTATGACCCTTGTCATAATACCGTGATGGAACCACATGGATCCACCTCTCCACCCTTCAATACCACCAAAAAAAACCACGATAAAAACAAAAAACAAAAAACCCTCAGACCAGGGGGGAATGGGTGCTGGGAAGGCATCCAACAAATGCCTGCCAAGATAAACACATTAAATAAACACAATAATTGGTGTCATGAAAAATTTTCACCATAGACATTTCACAAGATTTTGATCATTGGATATTAAATATTAAATCTGAATATGATGAGGATGTTAATTATGCCTATATTGAAATATGAGGTTGATAGAAAAAACAAAGTAATATTTAATTAATAAACACTCTGCCAAACAGTGTATTTTTCACTGGTTATAGCTACTGATATAAATAAGTAGCACTTCCCTGTACTCAGTGTTCTGCCAACAAAAATTCAATTATGAGGAAAAATGGCAGTTAAGGACTTCTATTTGGATAAAAGTTCTAGGAAACCCTACAGGCTTCTAAGTGGAATGCATTTGAAATTAGAATTTGGAAGAAATATGAATTTGTGGTAAAACTATCAATAAAAAATTGTTAGGACATTTTCAACAGATTAAAGACCACAGAGTACATCTGAAATCTATATGTAATAATGACAGTTGGTAGAAAATAATTCTTACTTGAAAGGAGAGTTGAGGAGATTAATCTGAGGACAAAACAAAATTTTTACAGGTAGAATTTAGAGTAAAAGATGAGGACAAAATATTTTCACCCTTCTTTCATATACAAACTTAAAATAATAGGAATAATGAAAACCAATCCTGTGAATCAGAACCATATCCTCTCAGATTATTTTTTTTTAACTTTCGTCAAAGATTTATTTATTTTAGAGAGTGAGAGCACAAGCAGGAGAAGGGGCAGAGGGAGAGGGAGGGAGAGAATCCTCAAGCAGACTCCCCACCGAGCGGAGAGCCCTATGTAGGGCTTGATCCCAGAACCCTGAGGTCATGACTTGAGCCAAAAGCAACCGACTGAACCACCCAGGGGCCCCACCCTCAGTTTATTTAACAGGTAAGTGAACAACTTATAGGACAAAAGAATAGCTGTGAATTAGTTTAAGCTATCAGTAGAAAACCTCAAAAACATCTTCAATGAAGAAAGTCTTTGGGTCACCTGGGTGGCTCAGTCGTTAAGTGTCTGCCTTTGGCTCAGGTCATGATCCCAGTGTCCTGGGATCAAGCCCTGCATCGGGCTCCCTGCTTGGTGGGAAGCCTGCTTCTCCCTCTCCCACTCCCCCTTCTTGTGTTTTCCTTCTCTCACTGTGTCTCTGTCAAATAAATAAATAAAATCTTTAAAAACAAAAGAAAGTCTCTTCGGTTTTAGCTATGTTGACAAAATGAGTGAGACCAAGTTTCACGAGATTAATAGTAAACTTACCTGCAGCAAATTTAAATCATGGCCTTGTTTATAATGGGCCATCTAACCATAATGGAAAATGTGAAGTATGCCAATACATTTGAGGAAGACACCAATGTTCCGTAGACACATATGATAGCTTTGAGATTCAGCAGTAATGATGGTTCATGAGGAAAAACTAACTATTAAGTGCTTTCAGTGGTATCAGTTCTTTATTGGGTTATATACAAGCATTTGCATAAAGACCAATAATTTTCCAAAACATTTTTAAATGAAATTAAGTTTAAAACTACAGGCACTTCTGGCCAAATAAGATACTATTAAACAATGAGTGTGTCAACAAAGAAATGAAAGAAGAAATAAAAAATTACATGAAAACAAATAAAAATGAAAATCCGACAGTCCAAAATCTCTGGGATGCAGCCAAAGTGGTTCTAACGGGGAAGTTTATTGCAACACAGGCCTGCTCCAAGAAGCGAGAAGAATCTCGAGTAAACGACCTAGAAGGAGCTAGAAAAAGAAGGAGCTAGAAAGAAGCTAGAAAAAGAAGAACAAACAAAACCCAAACCCCAAGGAGCAAAAGAAAAAAAGAGGAAGAGAGAGAAACAAAGAAATAAAATCTTAACTATAGAGAACAAACTGATGGTTACCAGAGGGGAGGTTGGTGAGGGGATGGGGATTAAAGAGTACACTTATCATGATGAAAAAACAAAATAAAATTATTTTTAAAACTATAAGCACTTCTGTCACTGAAAATATATCATTCTGTTTTATCATTGTGCTTTATTAATCATGATTAGAAAGATGCTTGACTTCGGCTCAGGTCATGATCTCAGGGTCCTGGAATCGAGCCCCGCATCGGGCTCTCTGCTCAGCGGGGAGCTTGCTTCCCCCTCTCTCTCTGCCTGCCTCTCTGCCTACTTGTGATCTCTCTGTTAAATAAATAAATAAAATAAAATAAAAAAAGAAAGATGCTTGAAAGATCATTGAAATATATGTGGTATCAAATGGCTTTTAAATAATACATGTTTGGGGTACCTGGGTGGCTCAGTCAGTTAAGCCTCTGACTCTTGGTTTTGGCTCAGATCATGATCTCAGGGTGGTGAGATCAGGCCCAGAGTTGGACTCCAAGCTCACCTCAGAGTGTGCTTGAGATTCTCTCTCCCTCTCCCTCTGCCCCTCCCACTCATGCTCTCTCTCTCTCCCTAAAATAAATAAATTAATATTTTAAAAATAAAAATAACTAGATAATATATGTTCATTTTTTAAAATTCAAATAGTACCAAAGTGTATGTGCTGAGAAGTGAGTGTCCTTCATAGATGCTTACGAAGTCTTGTGCAGTTCAAGCTTAACTTAGCCACTGCCACCTCCCCACTTCTCCCCCCAGATCCTTGGGAGAACTCATTACCCAGAATCTAAAACTCCATTCCAATGAGCACCGGATCTTTCAATCCTTCCTTTCCTATCCATGGCAGTGACAGAGGGGTTGGGAGGCAGAAGTAAGGGCAGCCGCAGTTATGTCTGCCAGATTTTCTATCTTGCCTCCTCACTCTCACCCATTAACATTTCCTGCTTGTTACCAGATGAGGAGATACAAACTGAGGTTCTTATAAGAGAACCATGGAAGACTTTTACTTATAGTAGCTGGTAGCTATATCTAACTTACCATATTTCTGAAATTGCATGACATACCTCATGAGGAAATTTACAGAAGGTTGAATTTATATGTCTGTCTACTTGTGTAAGCAGTGGGGAATGCTATATAGGCTTATTTATTTATTTATTTGTTTATTTATTTATTTAAGATTTTATGTATTTATTTGACAGAGAGAGAGCTCACAAGCAGGGGGAGTGGCAGGCAGAGGCAGAGGGAGAAGCAGGCTCCCCACTGAGCAGGGGGAGCCTAATGTGGGACTCGATTCTAGGACCCTGGGATAATGACATCCTCAAGTTAAATTATGGCTCCTGGGGCTCAACATGGGGTCTGCTTAAGATTCTCTCCCTCTCCTTTTGCTCTTCCCTTGCTTAAACTATCTAAATAAATAAATAAATAAATAAAATCTTAAAAAGAAAAAAAAATTATGGTTCTCAATGCTCACTGTCCTGATTGGAGTTGGCTATGATGTCGCTATTCTTGCTTTATCATAATAGTCATAGAACAGTTACACATTTTTTCTACATTTTTAGTACAAATATAATATCCTGACTATGTCATGTATTAAACAGGCTTCTGTAGGCTAACCTGGGGACTAGAATGCTTACAGTAAAGTAATGGGTCATTTGTTCCAAATAATCAACTTAGAAGTTCACTTTTTTTAGATTATTTTTTATTTTTTCAGTGTTCCAAAATTCATTGTTTATGTGCCACACCCAGTTTACTTTTAAAACAGAGCTATTTGATATGCTAACCCACCTATATCAATTCATAGTTGTAAAAGGAATATGTTTATTACTGCATTATCTTGCTTAGCAGCATTGAGACTCTAAAGCCAATTAAATTCAGGCCTTGTTTCCTTATTACAGATATTTTTAGCTGTTGAACTCTCTCTTACTTGTGGTACTTTGTTTCTTCCAGATCGAATTAAATCAAAGGCATGACGAAATGTTTTGGCAAATATAATACATTCTATTTGTTTCTGAAGAAAAAGATATCTTTCCCTTTTGGAGTATTCATCGATGCCTTCCCCTGTCATCTAGCTTGTTCCCTCATCTCAAAAGCATTGACACATTCCCAGAGGGTCCATTCTGTTTCCACCCTGTTACTGATCCCTCTAGAGGCACCCGCATAGGGAAGTAAAAACTGAGTCCATTTCTGTTTTTAGTAAATTAAACTGAGTCATGTTTCCCTCATGATCCTTTTTGTTCTCTGTTCCAAAATGATAATCCAGTCAACTAAAAGATCTTCCATCTAACACACACACATGGATATGCTTTATCTTCTATGGGAAGCATTTTTTCTTCCTTTTACATCTCTAGTTAGATTTAGCCACGATAGGAGGCTATCTTGAATGTATTGAATGTAATCCTTTCAAAAACCAAGTCCTTTAGTGCTTATTTGTTCTTCACTCTATTAAGAGAGAAAAATTTTCACCAAGATGCATTTAACAATGCCAAGTTATTCACTGAGATACAAACTATGTATTGAGTATCTTAATGTGCAGAAATAGCACATTGTAATGGAAAGAAAACTTTCTGAGAAATGTGATTTATGTGCAGAGATCCACAATACATAATGTACAATACGCATTCACATACAGGAAAAAACATTTGATCATGAAAATATTCACTACTGAGCTCAAATCTTTTCTTTGGAGTTAATTAGAGTTAACATTTGTCATTAATGAATTAAATGAGGTCTTCATGGATCTCTTTTGAGCTGTGTCTATATTCTAACAAAAAGTTAATTTAAGGTTAAACCAGTTTTATCAACATCAATAATGAATGAAAACTTTTTTTTTTAAAGATTTTTATTTATTTATTTGAGAGAGAGAGCAGAGCAAGAGAGAGAGAGAGCATAAGCGGTGGGGAGGGGCACAGGGAGAGGGAGAAGCAGACTCCCCATTGAGCAGAGATCCCAACATGGGGCTCGATCCCAGGACCCCATGATCATGACCTGAGCCACCCAGGCACCCCGTGAATGAAAACTTTCAATGATTTTTTTCCACCTTGATATGAAGAAGAGAAAGTAAAATTCAAGATTATTCATTCCAGTTTTATGTTTGTTACTGTTTTAAAGAAGGTGTCTTAGTTTCCTAGGGCTGCCATAGCAAAGTACAACAGATCAGGTACTGAATCTTGTAACACTGAAAAAATAAAATAAAATTAAAAAAACAATAGAATTGTGTTCTCTCACAGCCTCGAGGCTCTGAAATTAAGGCGTTTGCAGAACCTTGCTCCCTCTGAAGCCTCTAGAGGAAGACTCTTCTTTGCCTCTTCCAGATTCTGGTCGCCCTGGATATTTCTTGGTGTGTGGCAGCATACTCCAACCTGCCCCATCCTCTCATGACCATCTTCCCTGAGTAGCTCTTCTCTTCATCTCAAATTGGATTAAGGTATGATTTCATTTTAACTTAGACCTAAGTAAGTCTGCAATGACCCACCTGCTGAATACAGTCACATTCTGAGGGACTGGGAGTTAGAACTTCAACATATCTTTTTGGGGGGAACACAATTCAACCCATGACAAGGAGCTACCAACATAACACATTTGTTTTCCACATGAATTCTGAACCAATGGAAAAAGAAACCTAGAGAGACGACAATTGGTGAGCAAAATATCACTTTTATTGACACTAAAGCTCATTTTGGAGATTCTAATTTATCGGAAGGCAGATGAGCATGGTTACCTGAAACACTGAAATCGCATTTACCTCACATTTACTTAACCTTTCCAGTAGCAGATAGCATTGGACTGTCCCGGATCTCTTCAAGTGATGGCTTGCCCCCAGAAGAGTGAATAGCATGGAGGAACAGAGGAAATATGTCCTTCCTGCGGCTCAGGCTGGTGGCTCCAGAACCCACCAGAAAATTAAAGTGAGAGAAAGAGAAAAGAAAAAACTCAAGCATCACGTTAATACTGGTCCGTCCACATGAAAAAAACATCAGGAATAGGGAGTAAGCTTCCTTATGACGGTAAATGCATACGCTTATTAAGACAGTTTCATTATCGTGAATAGCCATCGGTAAGGCTCAGAGCATTTTTCCTGGGGCTTGATTTTAAAGATTTTTTTAAATACTTGTACTATAAATGTACATATATTCTGTTCTACCTGTTCTGCAGAATTTTATGTTCTCTTTGGCAGAATTTTAGCCTAAGTTTAAAATAAGGCTGTCTGAAGTATTTTGTATAGTAGAAAAAAGTTTAGAATCCCACATCACTTAACTCATTCTATATTGAATAACGTTGAGCTTGTCACAAGACAGTTTACCAGGAGGATCATTTGGCCGAAACTGCACGTTCATTAAAGGCCTCAAGCATTTATTTTTATATATTCTCCAAGAGGAGGAACATAAAATCTTACAGGATTCAAAGAAAGTATGTGTCCCATAACTTTCCATTTGTTTCCTAGTACTAGACCATACCATGTATAGTAGGCTACTAATAGTTTCTTGTAAATTCTGAAATTAGCTTGTTAAATAGAAATATATATATATTTGCATCCCGAAGGGGTTAGGTTGTATAGTGTAAACAAGAAAGGTAAATTACAATTGTATTAACTCTTTTTTCAGATACCTTTATTTTTAATATGTTAGAAGTATTAAAAATAAAAAGAAGGGGGCTTTCCTCTCCAAAACTCTAAAAAATACGCAAACTTTTAGAAAGCTTTTGTTTCTGAGTAGGGAAATTTCTACTAAGGGGAGGATGCGGTAGACAGCCTCTAAGATGACCACATGTGAACCCTGCATCTGGCATTCACCCATTTGCTTCTAATGACTAGAATGTAGTCAATCCAATGGATATCACTTCCAAGATTAAGGTTTTTTTTCTAACTTATACACGCTTTGATTTATTCCAATACTACACCATTATACCATGAGAATGTTTATTTCCCAGGTGATTTTTAATCCTATAGCCACAATCCCCCCATATTTTTACATTATTTTTTCTCTACTTTTTAAATATGAGATACAGAATTTGCCGGAGGTTAAAAGGGACAGACACATTCTGCTGAATAAGGTATCATATTTAACTTAAAGACCATTAGTGCCGCTTCCTGA
>CM052898.1:168656720-168678530 GCA_028534135.1 Potos flavus
ATTTGAAGTTGCTGAGAGTCACATGCATTTGTAGGCCCCAAAGTAGCCCTGAGGTCTAAATAGGAAAATATCTTTTATAAACTGTAACAAAACTCACCTCAAAATAAAAACCTATGAAATGTACACAGTTCTATCCAGAATCAACATTTTTACAATATCCATTTTCAGAAACGACAATAAAAAATAGCTTTACGTTCAGAAAACAGAGCCTCCATACTGAGATGGCCTAACCTGCAATCTAGCATCCCGTGCTGAAGTCTGTTCAGTCCTCTTATTATTAAAAACACCCATCTTCAGACGCCCCAAAAAATGCCAGGTGGGATAATGATTTTAACGAAGAGAATTCCAAGGAGAGCTGAGTTTGAAAAGACGGTGGCTTCCATCCTGTTTGCTCTATCATATTGTCTCTTGGATCACTTGCCCTAGAGGTAGCCCTGGGGAAAGATTCATGTCCTGAGGGAGTTTAGATTTCCCCCTAGTTGAAACTTCACAGGAGACTGTAATCCCAGTCAACAGTTCGCCTACAACTTTGTGAGAAGCCTTGATCCTAAACTACTCAACTGAGCTACGCCCAACATTCTGATCCACAGAAACTGTGAGATAATAAATGTTTGTTTCAGGCCTTTAAGCCACTAAGTTGTGAAGGAATTGGTTATGCCACCATAGATAACTAAAAGAGGAAAGGGCAAAGATTCTGGTGTAATTTAGTGTTAAGATTACGGGTTTAAAAGTCAAATTGTCCAATAACATAGAAACATTTTGTTTAAGTAATACGTAACGCTTCCTTGTCAAAAAATTTCAGATATTGAAGAGATAGAAACAATCAAATTCAATCTCCAATCTCCCTAAATTCACATCCGTCTTCTGAATTAATCATTAAGTTACTTTTCCAGACATTTTTCTTGGCATTAACATTTTCATATGTGGAGTTTTACTTCACAGAAATAAACAAGAATATTCTGCAACATGTTTTTTTTAGTTTAACTTGTCCAAAACATCTTCCCACAGCTGCACATTGATATCTAACTTACTCTCTTACCTTTTATAGTAATCTATAATGGAATCATAACACAACTTCATTTAATCCACCCCCTGCTGATGCACATTTGAGTTGTTTCTAGTATTTCACTTCGACCATTGTTGCAATTAATTAATAGACTTACACTTATCTCTTTGTGCTCATGAACTGATATATCCCTCTTTTAGACTTGTTTGCAAAGGACATGGGCATTTTTTCTTGATAGATTTCCCAACTTCTCTTTAACACAATAACCATTTACACTGTCAGACAGTGTATTAGAATTCTGGTTTTCCCCACACCTGTGTCAGTACTAGCTAAATTTTCCATCTTTTGAACACCTTCTACCCTCTTCTTCCACTAATTAATCACATGTTTTATATTTCTTCTCATTGCTATAGTTTTGTTTGTAAAAGGTTTGGATCTTTAAACCACCTGTTAGTTTTCTAATAAGTTTGACTAACTTATAGATCAAATTTGGAGAAGACAATAAATACAAGAAGACAACTCTTCCAAATATGAAAACAGATAATATTTTCAACTGACTTTAAATTGAACTATAGAGTGTAAACCCTGTTGAATTCCTCATTTCCTTCTTATTTGAATATCCTACAGTTCTTCTACATAGTTGGTAATCAATACATGATGATTTAATTTAATTGATTAATTTGCCCATGACATCTCATGTCAACTACCTTTGAAATATACAGTGAACACCTAGAGCCCAGATCTTGATTGTAAAAAATATGACATTCCTTAGCATAATAAGTCAATCAGAGAAAGACAATTATCATATGATCTCTCTGATATGAAGAATTCGAGAGGCAGGGTGGGGGGTTGTAGGGAGTGGGAGAGGGAAATGAAACAGGAGGGGATCAGGAAGGAGACAAATCATAAGAGACTCCTAAACTCTGAAACAAACCGAGGGTGGCTGGGGGGTAGGGGCGGGTAGGGATAGGGTGGCTGGGTTATGGACATTGAGGAGGGTATGTGCTATGGTAAGTGCTGTGAAATGTGTAAGCCTGAGGAGCCACAGACATGTACCCTGGGGCAAATAATACATTATGTGTTAATTAAAAAATAAAAAAATAATAAAAAAAATTTTAAAAAAAATATGACATTCCTTAGAGATATGACTGAATCCATGGCTGGTACAGGGGAAGTACGAGATGGACCTAGAACATCTTGGGACAGAAAGTATAGAAGCACTCAAAGAAGGATGGGAACATGCCAAGCAACACAGGACCTGGTTTGATTTTTCTGACTTTAATAATTGTATATCCTTCTTCTTAGGAAATACACACTGGTAATTAGGAGTTAAGAAGCAAGATTTCTGCAACTTGTACTCAAATGGTTCAGAAAAATTGACTGATGATAGCTAGCTAGCTAGCTAGATAGATGATAGAGAGAATGATAAAATAAATGGGACCAAATATAAACAGTTGATCAATCTGGGTCAATAATATATAGGAATTATTCATATGATCCTTGCAACTTTTCACTGAGTTTGAAATTGTATCAAAATGTAGTTTACCCAAAAACCAAGGTTTAGATTTTGTTTTTCATATTAGTAGTTAATGTTCTTTGAAAATGGAAATTTTTTTCTCCAAGCATTTTGGCTATAGTTCTGTTGCTTAGATACTTAATTCAGCACAAATCTCACCATTTAATTCTCTAAAAAACTTGGGAGCTCTTTCCCACAGTAAAATTTTCATTTCATACTATGTTTGCTATGAAATCTATGTTTTCGGGTTTCAAATTGCTGCAAATCACAAACAAAATTAATTGACAGTGTTCAAAATGAGGAGACTAGAGTAATATTCTAAAGCCCTGAATTCTGTTCTTACATTGGAACACCAGGCAATGTCAATTAACCCTACTTTATTCATATGAATACCATAACTCTCACTGCTCTTGAACTCTTTTATACTACTATTAACTATTTTTAATTAAAATTATCATTGCATATATTGCATTTTAACATAGAAAAGACAGTAACTCCTCCAAAAAATAATGGTGATGGAGATACACATGTAGGCATATTTTTAGTCATAAGAGCAACAGAAAAAGAACAGCCTTTATTATTCCACCCACTGACCAGCCTTCCCTGAAAACTTGATTTTTTATGCATAATAAAATTCAGAAAATAATTCAGAGAAATATCTTATTCTATAAAATATCTTAGTTTCCATTTTCATTCAGGTTCGAATGTGAAAAATGCAAACCAGAAATATTATTTGTTCAGTATTATTAATTAAAACATTCTATGTCTATGAGCTACAGTTTTCTGTGAGTTACAATTTCAGAGATCCAAAATAACAATGGATAAACAGAGTATCTTTTCAGGAATGTGGAGCTTGTTATTTAAAAAGAGGAGAAATTTCGACACAGGTGTTTTTGAAAATGGATAGATCATACCATTTGAAACACTATGGTTATGGTTCTGAATAGGGATGCAATTTATTACCTATGAAAATAGTTATTTCATGAAGAATTACACTTCAGTGGAAAATATGATTTGGAAATTACTATTCTTTAAACATCATTTATGGTTACCGAAGGTACTTGTGATTTTCTTTAATAGTCTTATAAATTCAATCTCATCTGTAATGGCAATGTAAAATTCCATCTATTACATAAATTCTAATTTAAGAAGTTGACAGAGTAGGGGTATGTTATACTTGGGTGATTAACAACCTTAGTATCTTTGGCCATTAAAGTAAAAAAGGCTCTAAGCAAAGCCTAGCATGAAAGGGTTAACCATATTATACATGTGATTCTTATAAACTGAAGCATTAGCTGCTCTAATATAAGAAAAATAGATGCACTTGTCCACAAGTACTTTGAACAATTATTTGGATAATAGGGTGAAATAAGAACTAGAAAACCATTCTGTTTTCTAAATACCGTTTGGTAAATACTTGGATTTAGAAAATACATTCCAAACTTAAAAATCTCTAGCCATAACATAAACTCAGTAAATATTTGTTTTATGAACCATAACATGATTTCATAAAATGGCCTGTGGAGAATGGCAGCTATCCAACAGAATACCTTCATGTGTAAGAATTCTGACTCATTTTCAATATTCATGTGTAGAGTTGCATGTTGGTTCTAAGAACTTCAGCCCAATTCCAGGCTCATGTCCTGGTTCAAGCTACTAGCACTTCTTCCTAATGCAATATTCTCATTGATTTCTCTCCATCTTCTCTCACTCAATTCTAACTTATTTTCTATGTAGCAGCAGAGTAATTTTTTAAACGTTATATCACTGCTGCTCAAAACTCACCTGTGATTTTTCAATTGCACTTAAAATTCCAGCCTCCATGATCTGGCCTCAACCTCCCTCTGTAGCTTCAGGCCATCTGGCTCTTTCTGTTTCTCTGATATGCCCGCATGGTTTCTGCCTTCAGTCTTCTGCATTCCTTGTGCCCTCTGCTCTTCCTCCAGGTCTTTGCAAGGCATTCCTCCCAACATTTGGATCCCAGCCCAAGTGTCTCCTTTCTAGAACAGTCTTCCCTGTAACTATCTCTATACACCCTCACGCAGTCATCATAATATTTATCACTAACATTCATTACCTTGTTAGTTTCCCTTCCTAAAAAACAACTCCATGAGCATAAGAACATTTGTTCCTGGGAGAATGGGCAAGGATGCCTCGCATAAAAGAGGAACTCAATAAATATTTGTTTTATGAATGAATCTTCAAAGTAGGTATCATTTTTCTGCTGATGAGAAGCTGTTCATTTTGGTGAAATTCTGAAGTTCTTATCAGTGCCTCTTGACCGTACATCAAAAAAGAGTTTCTTTAAAACTAAAATAGAAGTCTTCAGTTTTCTTTAACGTTTATATTTCCATTCCTTTTAAAATTAAAATATATATATGGGTAAAATCTGTTTTGTGAGTTTAGGGGAAACATCAAAATGTCTGCTTTGTGTTCAGATCCAACTACAATGGAAATGTTATGGCTCTAGAGTCGTGAAGTGTGTAGGTATTAGTTTTTAAGCATTTATGTAAGACAGATTCTGATCATGGTTGAATTTGCAAACAACCCTGAGTTGAAAGGAAGAGGTAACGAAGGCTATGTCATGCTTCACTGAAGTGGAATCCTATTTATCCATCCTATTGTTTAAAACATAGAGCAGGAGGTCCACACAGATGTTTGTCCTGGAAATGACATGAGTCAGATTCTAACGCTGCCCTGGCTACATATTCTCCACTGTAATCATAGTTCAGACACAAAGGAAAACTGTGCACAAACCTCTCTCAAGTCACTTGAATGGTCAATAGGGGGTGTGCCCTGGACTCAGCTGCCCAAGGAGAGGAGTCCAGCTAGGTCCGCATCCATATTTCCAACACCTAGTGGAGTACCAGTGACAAATGAAAAACGAATAAACATATCATACGAGTAAGAACTGATCAGCCTCATTGGGACGCCTGGGTGGCTCAGTTGGTTAAGCGGCGGCTCAGGTCATGATCTCAGGGTCCTGGGATCGAGTCCCATATCGGGCTCCTTGCTCGGCAGGGAGCCTGCTTCTCCCTCTGCCTCTGCCTGCCACTCTGCCTGCTTGTGCTCTCTCTCTCTGACGAATAAATAAATTAAAAAAAAAAAATCTTAAAAAAAAAAAAAGAACTGATCAGCCTCACGTATGATCAGTTACCAACAAATTAAAAAAAGCATTGTTCTAAAATTTCATTTCCAAGCCAGCTATTTTTGTATTGGAAAAGATGTCCCTGATTCTAATGCTAGCGCTCTAGGTCCATTAAGAAAGCACTTTTGCCTTCATTCCTTTATCAATATTTATCAAATGCTTTTTCCTGTGCTAAGCAATATGGCTACAGTGGGGAGGAGGAGAGGAATAGACATAAACTTGCCTTCATGAAACATATGGTCATCTAGGGAGAAAAAGTGTGATCAATCAACCATGTATATAATTATGCCCTGTGATTAGCGCATCTAAAGCAGCTCTGAGGGGTGCCTGGATGGTTCAGTCGGTTAAGCATCTGCCTTCAGCTCCAGTCATGATCCTGGAGCCCTGGGATCGAACCCTGCATTGGACTCCCTCCTCAGTGGGGAGTCTGCTTCTCCCTCTGCCCCTCACCCCATTCTCTGCTCCCTTTCACTCTCTCTCTCTCTCTCTCAAATAAATAAATAAAATCTTTAAAAAAAAAAAAAAGAAAGAAGCTCTAAACTTGCATGGCAAGTACATATGATTTAGTCTGAGGAGTTGAAGAAGGCTCTCATGAGAATGTGACTTTGGAGTTGAGATTGGGAAGATGATTAAGAATTAAAATGAAGAGTTTGGGGACAGTTGTATTTACAGAAAGAGAAGAGCACAAACACAGACCTGTGGTGGGAAGGAGAATGGAATATTGAAAGAATTGAAAAGAATAGAAGCATGGCTGGAGATGAAACAAAGGAGGGAGACTGCCACAAGGTAAGACAGGAAGGTGAGGCAAGAGCCAGACCATGGAGGGAGGGAGTCTTTGTAGGCGTTGTCAAAGGGACTTTGACGTGCTTTACATCTGGATAATAGGAACAGATTTGTTGCACTGTTTTTCCAGCAACATGTTGGAAGTGGAACCCTGCCAAATGCAAGGCTTCTACTAAAGGCTCGGAACCTCACAGGCAATGACAGCAGTAGGAAAGGGAGCTAGCTAATGGCATCTGACCTCTTGATCCTATTTTTTCCTGGTACAAAGATCAACAAGTTCTTACAATAAGATAGTGGAAGCCTAATTGGAAACATATGTTTGATGTACACACCTGGAAAGTACACAAACTTTGTCACGATTATGGAGTCATTTAAACAGAATTGTTTAACAATGCCATCAGCAATGGCAAATAAAATTCGTAATCTTAAGGTCTTGTCATTAAATGATTTTCAATTCCAAATAATAATTTTAAAGAATTTTCTCTTTGCTACATAAACCGAGATTGAGTGAGTATGTACTTTTGTTACGTTTAATTTATAAAAGCATAGAATTCAACCATTAGATTCTACTACGACCCTTAAGGTCCACTATGACTTTGCTGCTTGAAATGTGATCCCGGGACCAAGGGCATCATCATCATTGTATAGAAGTGTATTAGCAAGTTATAATCTCAGAATCGGTCCCACCCAAACCTATTGAGTTAGAGTCTGCATTTTAATAACATCCCCATATGATTTGTTTGCTCATTAAAGTCTGAGAAGGATTGCCTTAGAACTTTATTCACATCCAATGTAGAAATTTCTATTTGAATACTAGAGAGGGTTTAGTCATATGATGTTTAATTTCATTAAACAAAATGCTCTGCCCTTTGAACATGTAGGTATTTAATGCTGAGTTGTAAGAGTCAAACTGGAAGAGATTGGGAGATCCACATTTTAAAAAAATTCTTGTTCATCAAACTTTACTCCCTTCCCTTCAATAGGTATATCATTTATATATTCCTAATTAAAATGCACAGTATAGTATACACAAACATATTTTAACATCTTCCTGGAAAAAAGGTATTATTTCTAAACTCATTTGTTGGAGTTGGGTATTTGTGACAGAAATGAAAAATGTTATCTTAAATATGATAAGAGAGCTTGAGCATGAGAGGGCTCTTTTCCATTCATCATAAGAATAGGTAGCTATAAAAAAAAATAGGTAGCTATTTTGTAAAGGAAAGTTTGTTAATGTTCTTTTTAATTTGGCAAAAGAAGGTCCCAGAGCTCAGGCTGGAGCAGATTATGAGTGAAAAGATTTAAGATATTTCACATCAAAGTGAGTTTGGATTTGTTGTCTTGGTTTCTGTATTAGTGTTCTATTTGCTACCATAATGAATTATAAGAAACTTAATGGTTTAAACAACACAAGTTTATGATCTTACAGTTCTGTAAATTGGAAATCCAACATAGGTCTCAGGGGATTAAAGTCAAGATGTTAGAAGCACTGAGCCCCTTTCTGGAGACTCTAGGAGAAAAATGCAATTTCTTGCCTTTTCTGGCTTCTAGAGGCCATCAGGATTCCTTGTGGCCCCTTCCATCTTCAAAGCCAGCAGTGACCAGAGAAGTCTTTCCTGACATTACATCACTCTGACACAGACTTTCTGTGTCCTCTTCACTTTCAAAGATCCTTGTGATTGCATTGGATCTTCGTGGGTAACCTGAGATACTCTCCCTATTTTGAAGTTACCTGATTTGCAGCCTCAGTTTCCCTTTGCCACATAACATAACATATTCACAGATTCTGAGGATTAGAACATAGACATCTCGGAGGACCATTATTCTTCCTACCACTGTCCTTGGTGGGAGGAGTAAGCTTCATGGCCTAGAGAGAAGGGACAGAGAAGGCGAGGGCAGTCCCTGCAGAGTGTGGCACATTGTGTCCTTATGAGAAAGATATCCAATGAGAATTTCCCTATCATAGAGATTGATTGTCAATGAGACTTTAAACTGGTTTTTATCCTGGGTTTCAATATCCAACCTTGGTTTTTTCCTTTTCTACACATTTCTGCATTTCTCCAGTAAGTCCTAATGAGTAATAAAAAAAATCTGTTGCTTAAGGTGACTTTTGGAATGAAGAAAAAGGATAGGTGGAGCCACGTTCCCAAAACCTGGATGGAGTAAAGCCAAGTTCAGGGAGAACAATACCTACAGGGCAGAGATGATTAGAAAGGTTAGTGACCCAAGCAAGCCAAGAGCAGAAATTCACAGCAAAAGAGGATGGGGAGATCTCTACGTGCCATCTCTACGTTCTGCCACTCAACAGTGTCCATAGGATGTATGCATCTGACAATTCGTTTCAAATAAGCAGAGATGACTATTGGTTTAACAAATACAAACATATGGATGAGGCTGTGAGATACAAAGGTAACTAAGATAAGCGTCTACCTTCAAAGTGCTTGCAATCTAAAAGAAGAGACTGAGAAGTAAATGCCTATTACTGGACAAAATAGGCACAGAGCTCTGCACAGGGAGCATCTGGGAGCATGAGGAAAATTTCTAAAGCAGACTACATATGCCAAGGAAGACTTTCCAGAAATGATGATTGAGCTACGTGTGGAAGTACGGCTGGGAGATAGGTGTACATGGAGGGTGGAAGCTGGGTATTTCAGAAACAGCAAACAGCCGTGTATAGAAACGTGCTTCTTTTTTTTAAAAGACTTTATTTATTTGACAGAGAGAGAGAGAGAGAGAGAGAGAGAGCAAGAGAGGAAACGCAAGCAGGGGAGTGGGAGGGGGAGAAACAGGCTTCCCACTGGTCTGGGAGCCTGATATGGGGCTCGATCCCAGGACCCTGGGATCATGACCTGAGCCGAAAGCAGATGCTTAACTGACTGAGCCACCCAGGCGCCCCTAGAAATGTGCAGTCTTAATATAGATCCTAGAGACATACTCCAATTTTACCTTTGTTGCCCATTAATTCTTCCTCATTCTGTCACAATGGTGCAGACTTTTTTTCTTATAAAAATGAATCACGGGATGCCTGGGTGGCTCATTTGGTTAAGTGCCTGCCTTCAGCTCAGGTCATGATCCCAGGGTCCTGAGATCGAGTCCCACAACAGGCTCTTTGCTCAGCACGGAGCCTTTCTTCTCCCTCTGTCCTTCCTTCTGCTCTCTCTCTCTCTCTCTGACAAATAAATAAATAAAATCCTTAAAAAAAAATGAATCCCATCTGACCCCATGTGCTCTTTCCACCCAGGGATTTTTCTGCTGTATTGGTTATCCTTTTTCCCATTTGAGTCTTTACTCTTTCCCCCTCTTCTTTATCCTTTTCTGTACTTAAGCAAGCTCTCTAATGTCTCCCAGGTTAGTAACTTTGTAGTCTTTGTTCTAGGGCCATACCTCCATTCAACTACTGCCTCCTCTCTCTTTCCGCCACCAAACTTCTTGAAAGGACTCCCACCACTAGATTTTTCTGCTTTTCTAACATCCTGTTTACCTCCAACCCCCAGCTGTCTGAGTTTCAAAGGCTCCCTGCAAACCTGCCTAAAACTGTTTCACTGAAGTTACCAACTTTTTTGTTGAAATCAAATGGCATTTTTCAGTCCTAAATTTTCTGAACTCTTTGACACATCTGACACTGTCACTAACTTCCTTCTGGGAATGTTTTGTGCCTCTTTCTTTAGGGATGACGAGATTCTGATTTCCCACTTCGGTGGCCAAGCC
This sequence comes from Potos flavus, assembly GCA_028534135.1. NCBI lineage: Eukaryota > Metazoa > Chordata > Mammalia > Carnivora > Procyonidae > Potos > Potos flavus. The sequence continues at coordinate 168,666,882 of CM052898.1, forward strand.
TGCATCTCTTTAAGAACCAATGTTCTAAGGTACATTCATATACCTACTGTTTTTTATTTTAAAGGATATTTAATGAAATGGGTTTCTTGTTGGAAAAAATATTTGAAGGGTGTCTTAGAATTCATTCTAATAGGATTCAACCAATACAAGTTTGCTTCAAATATACAAATACTGCTTCATAGGGCTGACATTGTAATTAGAAAAACAAGCGAAGTCTACAGAGATTACAAATAATTTTGTTATAAGAAATAAAGTATGAGAAATATGATGGCTTATGCTCGTCCCCAGCCATATTTTCTCTCAGACATTTCTGTTACCCCAGTTTTATGAAAGCAAATAGGCCAACTTGATTTGGAAAATTCTATTCAAGAGTGTGGGCACAGGACAGAGCAATGGAGAGGAGGGAGTAGAAAGTAATCATGGTTATGAACTTGATTTGAAGTACTTAATGAGTGGCATAAGAATAATCAAAAATAACTAGCTAACAATATTTAAATAGAATTCCTATTTTATTTTTTTTTAATGAGTGGCAATTTTTCAGAAGAAAATATTAAATCACTGACATAAAAAAAAGAAACACAAAATCCTGTCATCCCTATTTATACTCAAATGATTGAGGTTGATTTTTTAAAAATAGAATACATCCTTTTAAAAAGTCCAGAGTATATTTTCTGGCATTGAGAAACATTTCACTGCTTAAAGGACTCGACCACAATTCTCTGCTCACATAAAACATGGTTTTGAAATGAGAGTTCATTTTTTTAAAGATTTTGTTTATTTATGAGAGAGAGAAAGAGAGAGAGCATGCACACACATATGCATGCACATGAGTGGGGGAGGGGCACAAGGAGAGGGAGAAGAAGACTCCCTGCTGGGAGCCCAATATGGAGCTCCATCCCAGGACCCTGAGATCACGACCTGAGCCAAAGTCAGATGCTTAACTGATTGAGCCACCCAGGCACCCCAAGAGTTTATTTTCTGAGAAAAATTACGTGCTTATACAGAGCTAGCCAAAACAAGTCTCTACAGATTGGATAGATTAAATGGCTGGGAGTACTATAACTCCAGAGTGCCTTGCAAGGGAATCTAGTGTAAAGGAATGGAGACCCTGGGCTTAAATAATGCAGCATTACTCTTATGGTTATGGGGTTATTCCACATGTGCTGTAGAAACTGATTTTGTAGGTACATCCTTGTAGGTGGAGATACTATAGTCAAATGGTGTTTCCATTTTGACTTAAATGCTATAGCAACATAGCAATGATACTGAAGATAAATGGCATTAGCTAATTGCTTTATTCCCCAAGTTGTATTGGTAAGTTGAAATTATTTTTTTAAAGATTTTATTTATTTGAGAGAGAAAGACAGTGAGAGCGAGAGAGCATGAGCAGGGAGGAAGGATACAGGGAGAGGGAGAGGGAGAAGCAGACTCCCTGCTGAGCAGGGAGCCTGACTCAGGACTCGATCCCAGGACCCCGGGATCATGACTTAAGCTGCTGTAACTGACTGAGCCACCCAAGTGCTGGGTAAGTTGAAATTATTTTGTAAAGGTCATTATTTTTTAAATATTTCAGATAAACTCAATACTTTATGAAAACATTGATTCTTTTGAAATTTGAATTTGTTATATCCTAACATATCTTGTAAGTATGAATTCTTTTTATGTCTGGCTCAAGCTAAGATTTCTTTTTTGTAATTTATAGTGGAGTCAAATTGGTGTGAGCTTGGTTCTGGAGTCAACTTAAGATGTGAAAAATCACATGTAATCAACATTGTCTTTGAAAATCCCTTAAATTGCTAGTAAAATAGACTCCATGGTAAACCATATTAGCATATAATCTCCCATATGTAGGGTCCAGGGCAGTCAGTTTTCCTTTAGCTTTGGACCAGATTTTTGTTCTTCAAATAACATAGTTTGCTTAAGTTTAGGACCACATTGTAATAAAAATGTATGTATTTAAACATTAGAATACCAACTCGATGAGGGAGATGTTCACAGCATGAGGGGCTCCTGAGAATGTAATAATTGAGGAAACAACAGATAAAATCAACCAAACTATTTTTTTTGTTGTTGTTTATCTTGTACAGTATCTATTAGTTTTCTAGGACTGCCATAACAATCACATAGGCTGGGTAGCTTACACAACAGAAATTTATATTCTCATAATCCTAGAGGCCAGAAGTTTGAGATCAAGGTATCATGGGGTTGGTTTCTTCTGAGACTTTTCTCTTTGGCTTACAGATGACCCTCTTTTTTCTGTGTCTTTACATGTCTTCTCTCTCTGTATATATGTGTCCTAATTTCCTCTTCTTATTGGATCAGAGCCCACCCTAATGATCTCATTTAACCTTAATTACCTTTGTAAAGAACTTCTCTCCAAATATAGTTGCATTCTGAGTTACTTGGAGTTAGGACTTTAATCTATGAGTTTGGGGAGGATATAATTCATCCAATAATACAGTAGAATGTAATTATATCATATCTGATTATATTAGCTATATTTCTAATGCACTAAAAGATCAGGAAGCCTAGTTATCAAACAGGTTATTTCTGTGACCTGTGGAAAAAGGCCACCAGCGCTACTATTATCTATCTCTACCTCTATCCCCTCTACTACAAACACCATCATCACCACCATCATCTCCTTCATCAAAACAACGTGGCCACCATTCTACTACCATCACCATCAAACTGTCATCCCCACCTATAATAACTACTCTGGATAATTCAGCCTTAAATTCTAAAAGACCTCAGGGGGTTGAATCAACTGTTAACCAAGTCAAAAAGTTTCCATGGAATAGATCAGTTACATCAGATCTTCAAACTGAATTCTAAAATAATACAGATAATATCTCTTGGTTAGTGATAGCTTTTCTAACATGACACTAATATCATAAATTAATATCATAAATTATAAATGAAAGTACTAACAGATTTAATGACATAAAATCCAGCATCCTTGGCATGTTAGAAATAAAACAAATAAAATTCAAACACTAACAAGTCTAGAGATTTTGTTTTTTATGCATTTGTGAGAAAGGGTTAATCAAGTACATTTATAGGTTAAAGTAAGGATGCCTAGTGCTACAACTTATTGGTATGGAAAATCTTGGAGACAATTAGGTTTGGAAGAGAGACCAAGAATTTTATTCAGAGAGTACTAGATTTGAGTACTAGTACAACATACAAGAGATTCTCCGTAGATAATTGTATATCATATTTATGTAACCCAAAACACATTCAAATTATTATTTTTTGCTATTAAGATTTTCCTTTTAATAAGCCATGAAAATCTTGATTTTATATTTTTAATATATGTTCCCAGGTGCATCTCTCAATGCTCCAAAGATTACTCCCATTTTCTTGTTGCAATAAAGATGCTGGATATAATTCTGTCCTTCTCTTTTTATATTATAATATTAAATATAACTTTAGTTGCCATATAGCTCTGTCTGATTAAAAAAAACTTTACAAATATTAGAAACCTGGTTTTGAAACATTTCTATTGGTTTTAACCCAATCAGCATTTTACAGGGTTAAAAAAAAAGAGAGAGCAGTTTGAACTTATAGCTTACTAGTTAATACATTTCTGCTGAAGGAAGGGTAAGATTGAAAAAAAGTAACTGTTCCATTTCTTCATTGGCCTCAAAAGTGTACACTGCCCAAAAGGATATATCAAAATGAAACCCACAGTGATTATTTTGAAACTTAGACAACTATCAATTTTTACCCCAAGCAAACAACATGAATAATTTGAATTTGCATATAGTGACTATAATTGTACAGCTTCTTAAATCATCTAAGAAGGGTCTTATATTCAATAATCAAGAAATCATTTTAAATTAGTAGTTATTTTCATTTAAAAAGATAGTATCCCTTTTTCCACAAGTTTTTCTCATCAAAGAATGTGTTTTCTTCCACAAATTTTATACATATTTGAAGCAGCAACAATAGTCAGCAGAAATGTGGCATTTCTGTTTACAGTTGCTCCAAAATATTTTTCAATTTTACAAAGCCATTATCCAGTGTGGCCATAAAATAGAGATTAGAGATTCTAGGTAGCAAAGATTATTTCTAAAACCAATGTTAAGTCAAAAAAATACAAAACAGGGCATGACCCTAAGAATAAATACCTAAGAATAGTTTCCTAGTATTTTCTAAAAGAAATAAAGACCTACAAGGTCCGGTTTTTTATTGTACAATATTCTATGTGCCATATGGATATGTAATTTAAATAGACGTACACTGTGTCTATCTCTGCCTTATTTCCTATAGCTCTCCCTTTCCACCCCCAACAATATACTACCTTTTACCAAGTTATAGACATTAACCTAAATCATCCCACATGGTCCAAGAGAAGAGTTAATGTAATGCACTGACATAAAATGTGAGGGGAAAAAAAGTCCTTTTCAATCTTCTCAAAAGCAAAATATGTTTATATCACAAGTCCCTCAGGAAATGCCGATGCCTTTACCTTTTTGATAGTGTCTTTTTCCTGATACTATACTTGAATATGGTTGTCTTAGTCAGCTAGGGCTGCTACAACAAATTACCATAGAATGCATGGGATAGAAACAACAGAAATTTATTTCTCATTGTTCTGGAGGCTGGAAGTCCAAGATCAGGATGCCAGCCTGGTTCTGGTGAGAACCCTCTTCCAGATAACAGACTGATGACTTGTATTCTCGCATGGTAGAGAGAAGGCAAGAAAGCTCTCTGGGGGTCCTTTTGTAGAGGCACTAACTTAATTCATGAGGGCTGTACTCTCATGATCTAATTACCTCCCAAAGTCCTCACCTCCTAATACTGTCATTCTGGGGGTTAGGAGTTCAACCTATGAATCCTGAGGGGACACAAACTTGTAGCCCTTACAGTAGTTCCAGCTTCTGCAGCTCTTCCCCCACCACTTCCACCTCTTCTCCTTGAGTACCAGCTTCTAGAACTTGTCCACTTAACATCTGAATCAATATTCCCAACGTTGGCTAATTTGCTGAAGTCTTTGAAGATTTTAATGACCATAAAATTGCTACTGTTGGTAGCAATTCCAGATGCAGTGAAAGATTCTGCTGACTGATATATCTCACGTCAACCAAGGTTGATTTCATAAAAATTCAAGGCCAAGTCCTACAGACGTTGCAGCGGTGGCCACTGCTCAGAACTGAGGAAACCAGTTCTCACTGCCTGAGGAAGTCAACCATAACCTGACTTTCCCTTTCCAGCACTTCTCATCAAAAGATACTTGTATACTTGCGAACAAGCCACAGACTGGGAGAAGATGTTTGCAAAACATATATCTGATAAAAGACATGCAATGCATGTAAAATACACAAAGAACTCTTTTTAAAGAATACTTTATTTATTTATTTTGAGAGAGAGTGCACACGTAAGCAGTGGAGGGGCAGAGGCAGAAGGAGAGACAGAATCTCAAGCAGACTCCACACTGAGCATGGAGCCTGACACAGGGCTCGATCTCATGACCCTGAGATCATGATCTGAGCCAAAAATCAAGAGTTAGACACTTAACTGATTGAGTCAGCCAACCCTTAAAACTCAACAATAGGAAAACAAATAATTAAAAAGTGGGCTAAAGGGGCACCTGGTAACTCAGGCAGTTAAGTGTCTGCCTTTGGTTCAGGTCATGATCCTGGGGTCCTGGGATCAAACCCTGCATCAGGCTCCCTGCTCAGTGGGAAGCCTGCCTCTCCCTCTCCCTCTGCCACTCCCCCTGCTTGCACTCTCTCTGTCTCTCTCTCTGTCAAATAAATAAAATCTTTAGAAAAAAAAAGTGGGCTAAAGATCTGAACAGACACCTCACCAAAAAGATATACAGATGGCAAATAAGCATTTGAAATGATGTTCTACATCATATGTCATTGGGGAATTACAAATTAAAATAAAGATGAGATACCACCCACATCTATCAGAACAGCAAAAATCCAAAACACTGACAAGACCAATGTTGGTTAAGGTGTGGAGAAACAGAGACTATCATTCATTGCTGGTAGGAATACAAAATGGTACAGCCACTTTGGAAGACACTTTGGTAGTTTCTTATAAAACTAAACATGCTCTTATTATAAGATTCAGCAACTGCACTCTTTGGTATTTACGCAATGGAGTTGAAATTTTATGTTCCCATAAAAACCTGCACAATGGATGTTTATGGCAGCTTTATTCATAATTGCCAAAAACTGAAAATAACCAAGATGTCCTTTAGTAGGTGAGTAGATAAATAAGTGGTGTTACACTCAGAAAATGGAATATTATTAAGTGCTTAAAAAAAATGAGCTTTCAAGCCACAAAAAGACATAGAAAACTGTGAAAATGTATTATTAAGTGAAAGATGTCAGTTTGAAAAGGTTTCATGCTGTATGATTGCAACTGTATGACATTCTGGAAAAGGCAAATCTATAGAGACAGTAAAAAGATCAGTGGTTGCCAGCGGGAAGGAGAGGGAGGAGGGATGAATAAGTGGAAAACAAAGAATTTTTCAGGCAGGGAAACTAATCTGTGTGACACTGAATATGTGACCTCATACATTTGTCAAAACTTATAGAACAGTACAACATGAAGAAGGAACCCTAATGTAAACACAAGAGTTTAGTCAATAATAAAGACCATATCAGTATCGATTCATAAATTGTAACAAATGTACCATACCAATGCAAGAAGTTGATGGAAACCATGGATGGGGGGAAGAGATATATGGGAACTCTCTTGATGTCTGCTCAATTTCTCTGTACACCTGAAACTGCTCTAAAAATAAAGCCTATTAGTAATTTTTTTTTAATATTTGATAAAGTAAAAAAATACTTTACTGCTCTCATTGGGTTGTGGAAATCAGCTCATTGACATGATTTCATTGCCATATACTCATAAGACTAACCTGTCGCAAGTGCTCTTGTTGCATCTTCAAAAAGGTTTTTACTGAGAGTTTCCTATTGTGCCATTTGGTTGGTATTAGGTTAGTGGTAGTCACTGGAGTCTCCACTGGCTTCCGTGCAGGTTTCTCTGGTTTAGTTGCACAAGGAGGTAGAGGTTCAGAAGATCCTGTCTGTGATGCTGGAGCAGTGGGTAAGATCAGAAGTGGAAATCCAAGCAGAGACAGCAGTTGGACTTGAGCTAGAGTTACTGTGTGGAAGAACCAATGGGAACAGTGGTCACAGGATTTGGTTGCTGGTTTGTAGCTGGGGCTGGTATTGTATCAGTGTTTTGGGATTTGTCATCAGAACCATCATGAACTTTTCCTCATTTTGATTATATTCTTTGAGGGCAGTTAACATCATTAAGAGTATCATCATCATTAAGGGCTTTGTCTACAGAAATTGATTTTTTCCCACTTCTCTAAATGCATCGTTCACCTTCAGTGTTGTTACTACAAAGCTTCAGTCAACTCCGCTGGGTCTAGTTGCTTGCACTGCACTAAATTCTAGAATCAAGGTCCTGACTGTGGCTGGAGCCCACAGTCCATATCACATTCCTAGAGACAAACCCCCAATTCCCCATGTCACAGTACGTTGTCCAAGCCTCTAGAAAGCTCTCTTCTCAAACCCACTGCTGCACACAGCCCAAATTATCTCTTAAATGGCAATAGAATAAATATTTCTTGGTTTAAAAAGAAAAAAAGGAAGGAAAAAATCCTCCATTAGTTTGTTAGTTTTCATCACCTTAAAATAAGAGATATTTGCAATTGGGGCGCCTGGGTGGCTCAGTGGGTTAAAGCCTCTGCCTTCGGCTCGGGTCACGATCTCAGGGTCCTGGGATCGAGCCCCACATCGGGCTCTCTGCTCAGCAGGGAGCCTGCTTCCCCCCGCACCTTCTCTGCCTGCCTCTCTGCCTACTTGTGATCTCTCTCTCTTTCTGTCAAATAAATAAATAAAATCTTAAAAAAAAAAAAAAAGAGATATTTGCAATTAAAGAAGCATAATTCACAATGGAGAAATTCTATCATACTATAGTTTAAAAATAAATTTAAACTATTTAAAGTGGTTTTAAAATTACCTTTCTGTTTTTTGGCATTTAGTACCTGGAAAATAATAATACCCAAATTCATACACAATGGAGGCTTAGGGAAGAACAGATCTAATCAAGAGTTTAGTTTTAGCCAATCTATGCGTAAGTTACTTGTAAATATCCACATGGAGTTGCTGAGTAGGTAGACATTAATTTTAAAATTGTTACACAAATAGCACAAAAGTCATGGAACTAAATGACATTACCTAGAAAGTGAATATATATAGACAGAAAAAAATTCTCTGGGGTAGACCAACTAGAGGGTGGACCAACTTATCAAGGCAGAACCAGATCTTATGAAGGAGACTGGTAAGCAGTGGCCAATGAGATAGATGTCAGTCAAGAGTAAGAAGAGTCCTTGGCATGGAGTAAAGGAAGTGTTTCAAGAAGGAAGGGATAATTATTTGTGTCAAAAACTACAAAATCATTTGTATAAGCCAAAAGGTGCTTTTAGGTAAGGCAACAACAAGACTGAGAATTGACTTGGATTTGGCCGTATGGAGGTCACCAGTGACTTTGAACAAACAGTTCTTGACAGAAGCAGATTGTGAGTAGATTCAAGGGAATGTGGGCAAACAGGAAGTGCAGAGAATGCATACAGACTATTGTTTTTAAGAGGTTACATGGCGAAGGGAAGCAGGGAAATGGAAAATGGAGCTGAAGGAGATGCGAAATCAAGAGGAGCTTATTGTCCTTTTGTTGTTGTTGATGGAAGCGGGAGCGGACAATTGCAGGCATGAAGTCTTTGAGCAGGTGAGAGGTGATGAGAGTCAGTACACCAGAGGAGGAGTTGACTTTAGGACAAAGTACTACCCATCGCGTTTAACCACAGGAGGAATGCAGGATATATGATTACAGATGCAGGCCAGCAGATATTTTTCCATGAAATAAGAAACAAGACCATCAGTTAAGAAAGAGGAAGAGGGATGAGGCGTTGAAGGCTTTCGTAGAGAGGAGAATGTGTGTAATAGCTTTGGGAGAGTGAGAAATTGAACTGACTCACGAATATCCCATAAACTCTCCTCTTAGGCAAGTCACATACCTGTCTAGAGGATTCTCAGACAGATAAAATATTGGGGCCTTTCTGTAGAATTTAGTTTCATTGGAAAAAAGTGAGAAATCTCAATTCATTTCTTTTTTTTTTTAGATTTTATTTATTTATTTGATAGAGAGAGAGAGATCACAAGTAGGCAGAGATGCAGGCAGAGGGAGAGGGGGAACAGGCTCCCTGCTGAGCAGAGAGCCCGATGTGGGGCTTGATCGCAGGACCCTGAGATCATGACCTGAGCCGAAGGCAGAGACTTTAACCCACCGAGCCACCCAGGTGCCCCTCAATTCTTTCCATTCTTCATGAGCTGTATCCAAAAGTTCTAAGCTTCAAAATTTTCTTTCTTCATTGTCCTACAGAATTTCAGAGTTGTTGTTTACTTCAACTAAGAATAAAACACCATTTAAATTTATTTCTATTTAAGCTTATACTTATAGAGTAATTCAAGAAACCAGAAACCTTGAAGGTGAGTTATATAGAGTCTCTCTGCTTCCCAGGACTGGCTGATTAAAACCACAGTCTTAAACAAAGTATCCCATCTCTGATCTACAACTGGCCTGGCATATGACACAAGATATCAATTTATCATAGAACCATTCCAATGAGGAAATCTTTCCTATAATATGCCAAAATAATGATTATTCAAACATAGAGAATGTTGCTGATTTGTTAAAATATCTGTCAGTGACCACTTCACACTTAAAAAAAAAAGACAAAAATAAAACTTTATTTGTAATGTCAGGAAGAAAAAAATATCTTTTTCTTACTAACCTTCTAGGTTCTTGGCTGGATCTCATAACAAAGGCAGATTAACAAGAGAAAGCATATAAATTTATTTAATGTAAGTTTTATGTGGCACAGGAGCCTTCAAAAGAAAGTGAAGAGGCACCTGGGTGGCTTAGTCGGTTAAGTGTCTGCCCTCGGCTCAACTCATGATCCCAGCCTCCTGGGATGGAGTCCCACATTGGGCTTCCTGCTCAGCAGGGAATCTGCTTCTCCTTCTCCCTCCGCCCCTTCTTCCCCTCCTGGCTTGTGCCCTCTCTCTCTCTCTGTGTCTCAAATAAATAAATAAAATCTGAAAGAAAGAAAAAGAAAAGAAGAGAAAAGAAAAGAAGAAAAGGAAAGGAAAGGAAAGGAAAGGAAAGGAAAGGAAAGGAAAGAAAAGAAAAGAAAAGAAAAGAAAAGAAAAGAAAAGAAAAGAAAAGAAAAGAAAAGAAAAGAAAAGACAAGACAAGACAGAAAAGAGAAGAAAGGGAGAGAAGACCTGGGGCACCTGGGTGGCGCAGTTGGTTAAGTGTCAGACTCTTGATTTCGACTCAGGTCATGATCTCAGAGTGGTGGGACTGAATCCCATGTTGGGGTCTGTGTTCAGCAGGGAGCCTGCTTGAGATTCTCTCTCCCTCACCTCCTGCCCCTCCCCACTCTACTTTCTCTCTCTCTCTAAAAATAAATAAATAAACCTTGAAGAAGAAGAAGAAAAAAAAGGAGGAGGAGGAGAAAGTGAAGATCCAAGGAGGCACTTAAACCTCAATGTTTTTATGCTAGTTTGGATGAGCAGTGACAAATTGTGGGAAAATGACAAAAAGGGTATGAACTTAGTAAATCAGGGGAAACTTAGCAAGACCCATTCATTCACATTCAGAGATAAGGATACTCCTTTCCTTTAGGGAGGCATCTCTCACATGAGGGTCTTAGGATGTGCTTTGGGGAGAAGAGTGAGAATCTATCCAGCTCTTGCTCTTTCTCAAATTGTTTCAGCTTAAAATATTCAATCTGCCAAAGTGCTATATTTTGGGATAGCATGTTCTGAACCCTATCAGTAACAGTACTTTCCCTTTAGTCCAGAGAAACTTCAATAATGAAAATAATCTTGTGATTGTGACACTAAATGTAGTTTTAAAAATATTTTAGGTTAAGAAACCAGAACAAATAGTTGTGGGTTTTTTGTTGGGTTTTTTTTTAAGATTTTATTTATTTATTTGTCAGAGAGAGAGAAAGCACAAGCAGGCAGAGTGGCAGGCAGAGGCAGAGGGAGAAGCAGGCTCCCTGCTAAGCAAGGAACCTGATGCAGCACTCGATCCCAGGACCCTGGGATCATGACCTGAGCCAAAGGCAGCCGCTTAACCAACTGATCCACCCAGGTGTCCCAAGAAATCAGCACAAATAGTTTTGTAAATATAAGGTGAAATGCTGAACTCAAAGTGTCAGACACAATTTATTTAAAGAAATATATTAGTACCGTGGGGCCTGGGTGACTCAATGGGTTAAAGCCTCTGCCTTCGGCTCAGGTCATGATCTCAGGGTCCTGCGATCGAGCCCCACATTGGGTTCTCTGCTCAGCAGGGAGACTGCTTCCCCCTCACTCTCTGCCTGCCTCTCTGCCTACTTGTGATCTCTCTCTCTCTGTCAAATAAATAAATAAAATCTTTAAAAAAAAAAGAAAGAAATATATTAGTACCCAAAATAAGCTAACAAAATAAGAACAAAGATTACTTGGGACTCCTGGGTGGCTCAGTTGGTTAAGCGGCTGCCTTCGGCTCAGGTCATGATCCCAGGGTCCTGGGATCGAGTCCCACATCGGGCTCCTT
>CM052898.1:168679030-168730222 GCA_028534135.1 Potos flavus
TGATCTCTCTCTCTCTGTCAAATAAATAAATAAAATCTTTAAAAAAAAAAGAAAGAAATATATTAGTACCCAAAATAAGCTAACAAAATAAGAACAAAGATTACTTGGGACTCCTGGGTGGCTCAGTTGGTTAAGCGGCTGCCTTCGGCTCAGGTCATGATCCCAGGGTCCTGGGATCGAGTCCCACATCGGGCTCCTTACTCAGCAGGGAGCCTGCTTCTCCCTCTGCCTCTGCCTGCCTCTCTGCCTACTTGTGATCTCTCTCTCACTCTCTCTCTGACAAATAAATAAATAAATTCTTTAAAAAAAAAAAAAAAGAACAAAGATTACTCAGTTAATGGGCGTGTACATAATGTAGCCTCTGAGGAAGATTTCATGAAATGGAAGATTAGGATTGCTGTATTTATTAATTGAGAAGCAATTATTTCATAAACTAAATAATAAAAAACAATTTTCACTATCAAAATAAGAATTGCCAAAAATTAAAACATTCATTTCAACTAATATTCAATACTGACAGCCTTTTTAAAATAAGCTTTTTTAGGTTTTAAAATATACTTAAATGACAAGATTTGTAGTCCTATTGAATACTTTCAAGTCTTGAATTACATTTGCCTACAAGATTAAAAATACCCAATTAGAAATGACTTATAATATAATAACTTATATGCTTCTGGCTTCAGCTTTGACATGTAAAGAACTTGGAAGTTGTTACTGCTGTCTTTACAACGTGAAAAAAAAAAACCAAAAACGGATAAACTGACATTCATGACTGTTCTTGAACTCCTCAGAGAACTGAGGTCGCAGGGCAAATTGCCACCCAGAGATCTGAACAGACAGGTTTATCCAGAGACACACAGGTAACACTTGCTGAAATTGGTGCAGAACACTTGGAGAAGCAATAAACTGGTAGGAACACGGTCACAGTAATATTGGGGAATGGCTGGAAGCTAAGCAGGGACCAAGGTAAGAGTGAGAAACTTCTGGGGTTGCAGTCTTCAGAGGGTCCCGCATTTTCATGGGCTTTGATTCTCATGCCCATACTAGGTTCTCACTGTGCAGATCCAAGAATGATTGCTGTGGTCCTGGTGGGGGAAGGGAAAGAGTAATCACCATGAAATAAACCAACAGTTTTAAACGCAATGAGAGACTCCTCTCCTATGGAAAGGACTTTTTCGGAGCCTTATTCCAGCTGGCAAAAGGGAATTCCTTCCCCTCCATCAACCTCCAGCCTTCCTGTTTCACCTAAAGAGGCAAAAACAAAAACCGGAACCCCTCCTCCCCCAAAACATAGTCAACAGGGATCAGGAATCCAAGGAAATAGATTTGTACACCTGCAGCCATGGAAGGGAGTCCAGGGGGATAGGTAGGAGAAACTCTACCACTAGAGAAAAACCTGTGAAGGTCACAGTCCAAGGACAAAGACCCACTAAAACTCTGAAATTTAAAGATTACAGAACGCTTCTCCTTGCCCCCATCATACCACCACACCAACAGGGTTCCAATCTGACAGTGGATGACACCTGTAAATTCTGCAAGGAACAGGCTTTTTCTGAGGTGGCATACTTAGGGAAGCCCAATGCCAAGAGGGAAAATAAAACACAAACCCTAGAGGAATTTGAAGCTTCTGACATCTACAGCAACAGCAAAAATTAACATAAAGCCTCACACGAATGGCCTATTTTCCTCAGTTTTAATTATTCATGCATATCATATTCACCTTTCAACAAAAAATTACAAGGCCTACCACAGGCAAGAAAAAACAAAGTCAAAAATGACAAAGCAAGGGGTACCTGGGTGGCTCTGTCGGTTAAGCATCTGACTCTCAATTTCAGCTCAGGTCATGATCTCAGGGTCCTGAGATGGAGCCCTGAATCCTGAGTTGGGCTCCGCGCTCAGCGAAGAGTCTGCTTCTCTCCTTCTTCCTCTCTGCTCCCCCCCCCCCACTCACACCCCCCAATCAATCAATCAGTCAATCTTTAAAATGACAAAGCAAATGTTAGAACCAGCTTCAGATATGACACAGACTTAGGGATTATCATGCAGAGAATTTAAAATAATTATGATTAGCCTTTCTGCACTATCCAGAGAGGTCCATACAGCATTGTTCTGGGTTCCCATTGTAACTTAAAGAGAAACTTTCATAGCGTCTGGAGCCTTGATGTCCTGCAAATGAAGGGGGAGGATGACCTCAAATTCCGTGCAGCAGGAACCCACTCAGGTGGCACTGACCTTGACTTCCAAATGGAATAGTACATCCACAAAAGGAAAACTGACAGCATCTATACCATCTGAAGAGAACCTGAGAGAAGCTTCTGCTGACGGTTCATGCCATTGTCGCCGTTGAAAACCCAGCTGATGGCAGTGTTATATTGCCTGGGAATACTGGCCAGAAGGCTGTGCTGGAGTTTCTTGCTGCCATTGGAGCCAATCCTATGGCTGGTCACTTCCTTCCGGAAACTGGAACCAGATCCAGGCAGTCTTCTGGGAACTAAAACTTCTGGTAATAACTGAACCCAGGGCTGATCACCAGCCTCTCACAGAAGTGTCTTACATTAACCTGCCTACCACCGCTTGGTGTAACACAGACTCTCCTCTGCGTGGTGTGAACACTGCCTTCCTTTGCAACAAGGGACCTCACTCCGTGGGTCTGATGCGGTGGAAACTGGCCAAAGAAGTTCTGCACATGCGTGGCAGCGTCTGTGAACATCCATAGGAGGTCATGCCTGATTTCTCCTTTTACAATCCTGAAAAGAGATTGTAAAGGAACGGAAAGGGGCGCCTGTTGGCTCAGTTGGTCAAATGTCACACTCTTGGTTTCAGCTCAGGTCAAGATCTCATGGTCATGAGATTGAGCCCCTGTGAGGGGCTCCGTGCTCAGCAGGGAGTCAGGTTAAAGATTTTCTCCCTCTGCCCCTCCTGCCACTCGTGTGCTCACTTGCTCTCTCTCTCTCTCTCTTGAATAAATAAGTACATCTTATTAAAAAAAGAAAAAGAAAGGAAGATCAGATCGCTGCTGAAAAGGCTATGTGACTAAGGAGGAATTTCAGGGTGAATGGACCACTCCAGCTCCTAAGTTTACTGCTACTCGACCCAAGGTCACAAGCTGGTCCAAAGGCATGCAGCTGTCCTCTGTGCCTACCCAGCAGTTATCCACTGAAGACTGGAGTGCTCAGCCTGCCACCAAGAACTGGTCTGCAGCTTCCACTGCTCTGGCCACTTAACGGGTAAGAACCACCACTGAGTGGTCTTAAGTTGTTCATCCACAGACTCTCAAACAGAAAATGGAAATAAGGTTGACAGAAAACAAAGTTTCCTTAAAAAATTCTTTAATAAAATAAAATAACTGATTAATATTGTAGCAGCCCTAATGGAAAAAAGTGGACAATATGCAAGAATATAGAGGTAATATGAGCAGAGAGAGGGCAAATCTAAGAAGGAATAAAAAAAGAAATTCAAGATATCAAAAACACTATAACATAAATGAAGAATGTCTACTATGGGCTCATTTGTAGATGTGACATGGCCAAGGAAAGAATCAGTGAGCTTGAGGACAGATCAATAGAAATAACTGAAAGAATCTAAGGGTTAAAAGAGACATTAAAATTTGTCTATGTATTTATTCATTTTCCTTCAGAAAAACTGGATTAAAAATACATTCTCTTTTCTGGTGGGATGTCAATGATGTAAATAATCATCTAACTCTTGCCATCAAAACTTTTGTAAATAGAAGCATATAATTTAACAGAACTAGCATAAATACCATTTGCCTCTAAAAAGCAATGCAATATACAAATTATAGGCAGTTATGATTTAATTAGGAGAATTAGAACAGGATTCTACATTTTTTCCACTATTATATAGCATCCTGACCAAATTTCTTTAACATATTTGTATTGTCATTCTTTGACTAAATGTCCTACATTCTTTATGCTATAGCCTTTACACTTATTTACTGCTACTTTGATCTTTTCTAGGATTAAGGATCAGTGGTCAAACATTGAAACTAAAAACTCTTATCAATGGCCTTGTCTCTTTGGATTTTAATATTTAACATCCCTTCAGTCACTGTTCAATTTCAGTTCGGCTGTTGCTGTTTGCACATTTTCATAACTTGTTTCCAAAGATTCATTATGTTGAAACATTGAAGGTCAAGTTACTGCTAAATGGATTTTTAGATATACATTGTAATGTCAGAAGAAGAATAGAGTAACAGTTTGAGATTATAAGCTTTACCTACTTTCATTGACTGAAATTGGAATTTGAGCTCATATTTACACATTCCATATGCTCGTATTTCATTTCTCATATATGTAAAATTCTGTGTTGGTGTTCAGGTGGCTAAGAAGAGGTTGCCCTGTCTTCAAGGCATGATTAGGCTATAACTGTATATTAGAATTACCTTGGAAGCTTTTTAAAAATTCTGTCGTTCAGGCCTGTTTCAAGTGGGGCCTGTTTGAGTTGGGGTCCAAGTACCAATATTTTTAAGAGTTCCCCAGATAATTTTAATGTGTAATCAAGATTAAAATTATTGAACAATAAAGTAAGAGAAACATCATGCAGATAGATTTGAAAGTGATAGATAAGAATGTTACACAAACACACACACACACACACACACACACACACACTTATGAGATTTCAGAGGACAAGGAGTTCATTTCCAATGGAGAAATCAGCAACAAGTGTTTCGGACCTTAAAGGGCTGTAAAGATTTTGGAGAGTACTACCTGACTAAATGGAGATGCATGTCTGGCAAGAGTGCACTATGACTGAAAGAAGGCAAAGAAATGTACTTGACAATGACCTGTTTGGATGATATAGAAAAAAAATGAACTCAGAAGAGAATATTGCATTGAATTGTGGAAAAGAGTTGAGACAGAGGTCCCAAACTGAGAAGACCTTAAAAATTTCAGGGTGAATTTCAGATTGCTATCATTAGAAGGTGTTTCTTAGTTTTTTTTTGTTTTTTTTTTTTTGGTATTATTTAAGTATGCAGAAACTTAAATCCATGATACTCTTACCTAACTCAAGAATTAAACATTATCAATGCAGTTGAAATTGGGTGCTTCCTTCCCTGATAATAACCCTCTGCAGAGGTAATTATCATCCTGAATTTGGTATTTATGATGGTCATGCCTTTCTTAACCCTTTAGATACGCAGATGTTTATGTTCCTAAATAAAATATATTTTCCAAGTTAAAAAATACATTGTAAAGTATGAAAGAGTTTAAATATGGCACAATGAAAAATGTGTTTCAGGATATCGGGCCCAGCAGCAATATAGAGGAATCATGAAGGAAGGACTGGTTTCTGGGACAGTAGCTATTGTTTTGTGGACCATTCCCTCATTGATAGAGCACTCTCCTCCCTAGCCTTCTTCTGTACCTCCTTTTTGACTTTGTTTCTACCTTGTTCTCCCTTCTTTCTCAGTCTCTTCCATGGCTTCCATTTTTTCTCCACTTCTTACAGCTCTTACTTTGCTGGATAGACTTCCAGGTCCTTAATACAAAAATACTGATGACTTCCAAGTCTGTTTGGTCAACATGTGTGCCTCCTCAGCTCCAGGCCTGGATTGCTAATTGCCTGTGGTTATCTAGCTCCACAGCCATTTCCATCGTGTCCAAAATCAATCTTAGTGATATCTTATTCTCCTCCTACTTTATTCATCCCCTTTATGATGTATTTCCTCTCCCTTTACTTTCTATCTCTGAAAATGATCCCCAAGATTTGTCTTCTTACCCAAGCTAGAAAACTGGGAGACTTTCCCACAATTCTCCCTAAACATCAGTTGTGCCCACTAATTAATGCCACATCTTGCCATGTCAAACTATCTTTAATCATGCTTGTATCATCCCCTTCCCTAATTCTCTCCACTGCCCTAATCTCACGGTCTTTTTGTCACTTTTCTACTCTGTTAATGAGTCTGTAAACTTATCTCCACAGCCTTCATTTTGTCCAAGTCCTACTATCTGTCTCCCATCTGCTCTCAGAGTGATTTTCTTAAACACAAATCTGCTTACTTTCCACTCCAGGTGGGAAAAATAAAAACAAAACAAAACAAAACAAACAACTCCTCTAGATTCTACAGTGGCTTCCCATTTTTCCTTGAGCCCTAATTAGGATTCTACAGAGTTGACTCAAAGACAAACAATGGTACCAAGTTAGGGCAGATGAATCTTTTGGGGAGACATAGATGAGTTAGATTCAAAAGCACACCCCCTTTTACTCCTTCTATCCTCCTATTCTGCTGCTAAGTAATGTATTCACCAAATATTGTTATTTGATAAATTTCACATGTAAAAATTTGCAAATTTAAGGAGTACAGTGTATTACTTTGACATAGTATATATTATAATTTGATTGCCATTGAGCAATATTTATCACATTACATCATTATAGTACAGAATTATTGACTATATTCATTGTACTGTCTATTAGATCTCTATGGCTTATTTATTACTCATTACAACTTTGTACCCTTAAATACCATCAATATTATGCCCCTGCCAACTCCTTTCCCAGTAACCAACAGTTTAGTCTTCCATCGTGTTTGTACATCACATCTTTTTTTAGCCATTCTTCTGCTGATAGCCATCTGAGTTTTTTTCCATAGCTTGGCTACCATTCACCAAATATTTATTGACACCTACCATGTGCCAGATACTCTTCTCTGTACTATTTGTACTAACTTTTTTAACTTTTGCAACAAATGATGGATGCAGGTAATAGTATTATCCCCATTTTGCAGATGAGAAAACAGTAGGTATCAAATTACCCAAGGTAATAGCTTGGTGCAACCCAGAACGAGGCTTTGAACACAGGCAATTTGACTCTAGAATTTTGTCACCCAAAGTGGGATTCTTGCACCAGCAGAATTGTATCACTGGTATTATTCTTAGAAATGCAGATCCTGTGCCCCCATTCTAGTTTTACTCACAGGAATTTGACTTTTTATAAGGTTTCCAGATGATGTGTAGGTTCATTCATGTTTGAAAAGCACTGTTTTTGAGTCTGGGTTTTTAACCATTATATTGCCCCTATATATCAAAAGTTGACTCATTCCTTCTTCTTCAGACATATCAGTTTGTTCTTCTTTTCATTGGCCTCACAAAAACAAAAATAACAATCCCAAAAACTTGCCCCTTTTACTTATTACGAAAGGATTGAGAACAAGATGAATGTTATATATGTAGGCTCTGAAGATGAGCCCCCTGGAGCTGAGCTAAGCCTCTTCCTTTAATAGCTGCTTCTTCATTTGTCCTCAATTTGGCATCTGATACACTCAACAGAGTTAAGATGGGAAATTAAGAAGCTGAAACTTTTCTGGCTGGGGGAAATATGAGCCTGTACCCCTATTAGTTATTATTCTAATCAGTTCTTGGTGTAGGTGAATTTTGTAGCTCCTAAAGAGGATCTGAGGGACTGATGTTCAAAATAACCCTTGGTCACTTCATGGTTGTCCATAGTTGGTATGAATTCAGTACCAGTTGCTTAGCCAAGCAGGATGAAGAGGTAAAAGCAGCTACAACTTGGAATCCAAGTAGCAGGGAAAGCTCAGGATCAGATGGGCTTATAACCCTAATTGACAACACAACCTTAGCAGATTGTAAAAGTGACATGTATCTTCTAAGTTAATATGGCAGGAAGGGTGGGTTTCAGAATAAACTGTGTATCACTCAATCTTCCAGAACTCACTCATAAGGGCTTCTTGGCCAGTCTCACCCTTGGCTCCTTATCTACCTGGAAGCTGTTTTCAGCACGTCGTTGGATCTCTCACAAAACACCCAAAACCCCATCAAGCCATAATGAGAAATGGATGGTTTGCTAAGGTTGTGCAGATAGAGGTAGAATGTGTCATGTTACACACCACCCTGCAGAAACTTAAGCAAAATCTTCATTAGACATAAGGGCTCTTTATGTTTTTCTTTCTCAAAGGCTTCCTTCCTAATCTAATTAGTTTTTTTTCCACTTTTCTTTCTTTCCTCCTTTCTTCTTTCACGCAGTATCTAGCAAGCCTGTTTTGTTGCTCACATCAACTGCAATCCCAGGTTTAAATAACTCAAGCAAAACATAAACTGGACGTTCAAAAAAGTAATGCATTTCCTACCTGGCTTCACTAGCCACTGCATCCAACCTCATTCTCCGGACCCTTTCAAACAAAAGCAGGTTTCCTCCCAGGTGGGGGTGGAGGGGTCGAAAATAACAATAGACACCTTCTCCATATGGCTACATTCTCCTCTCTTGCAGCACTTCTTCGTGTTTTTTATAGAACTAAGAATAAAAACCTTGATCCTGATGGCAAAGGGCTGGGTGGACATGCCATCTTCAATGTTCAAAAGACAAGGTGCTTGCTCTTTGAATGCATGTATTTATGTGACAAGCATTTGAAACAGGTCTTTGTATCCTACAGTGACTCTGGGCACCTCACACTCAATCAGAGAGGCCTTTCTTACGTATAATTTTATACACTGGCTTTCCACATGATATTTCCTAGGAAAAGGAGCTCCAATTCTAGAAGTAGTTCTAAAAATATTGAAAAAAAGTAATAGACAACATAGTGTCTTACAAGCTTAACCTTCTTTTCATGCTGAAAGGCTCTACATTACCTGGCCTCCACCAGCCTTCCCAGCCTTCTCCCACCATGCTTCATCTGCCAACCAGCACTCCTGAGGTTCCCAGAAGCATCAGATGCATCAAGCTTCTATGCCTTTGCTTGTGCTGTTCTATTCATTCACCCGGAAGTGCTTACCTCCATTTGGGGTACAATTTGTGTCAGTGTTGTTATGAAGACCTTATTATCTTCTTCTGTTTTGGCTGCTGTAACAAAAGGTCATGGACTGGGTGGCTTAAACAACAGAGGTTTCTTTAATACTTTTCTCAAGGCTGGAAGTTCAAGATCAGAGTGACAGCATGGTTAGGTTCTGAGGAGAGACTTCTGGGTTCAGACTGCTGACTTCTCATTGTATCCTGTGGTTGAAAGAGGGTGACAGAGCTCTCTGAGGTCTCTTGTATAATAGCACTAATCCATGCGTGAGGAGTAGTTCCTTCATTAGGGCTCTGCCCTCAGGACCTAATCACTTCCCAAAAGCCCCTACTTCCTAAAACAAGAAGGATTAGGATATCAACATAAGAATTTTGCTGGGGGACACCAGTCCACTACATTGATCTTCCCCATTCGAAGCGATCACACCTGGCTTTGTTTCCCTGCACATACTCATTTCATTGCACCTATCCTTACTTTGTGTTTACCTGTGTTTTGTCTCTAGTAGAAAATAAGCTTTTTGAGAGCAAGGACTGTTGTCCTTATTTGCTCTTGAACCTCCCAGCCACTGCCTCGGTGATGTAAATATCATTTGACTCTTTGGATGAATATTCATTTGAATGTTTATTTCCAAACTTAAATGACAACAGGCTTTGATGAAAGAAAAGTAGTAAAGGTGTATAGTCTGCATTAAGGCATAATTCTGCTTGAGAAAAGTTGCTATGTCATAGGCTCTTTCTTTCCTACTCTTGTATTCTATCTTAAAGTGTTTTGGGTAAGTATACAACCTTAATAGTTTAGTCAGAACTAGCATCAGTAATGTATTACAGATTGATGTGTGATTTTCAACTACTTTGTAAAGTCTGAGATAGCTCTCTAAAGTCTTCGAAAAAAAAAACAAAACTGAATGAACCCCAATCTGAAAAAATTTTCCTGAAAGTCTCCACTCTGTTGACAAATAGAATCGTTTTTAATTAGGAATAATTCCATACATCTACAGCTATAGTGTCGACTTATTAAAAAAATAAACTTAACCTCCCCACTATCAGAATGTTTGTAAAATTGGCCTATATATGTATAACCTGATAATTAGCTGGTAGATGTCTTCTAGAAGTGTCATTAATATTCCAATGTAGTATCAAAAAGGGCAATATTTCCCCAGTGTTACAAAAATCAATTTAAACTTTAAAAATATGGTTAAGATGCCAGGAAAAATTGATAAGTAACAAGAAAGACTTCTAAATTAATTTCCATCCTAAAAAATAGGACATACATTTGTGTTTGAACATATATCACTGAAATGGAATGCCTCAAAACACAGGAATATTGTGAAAAATTATCACTAGCTTTTAAAAGTGAGAACAGTCTAAGTTAAGGTAATAAATTAATGCATAACAGACGCCTATACTCTGGGATTAGCATAGACCTGAATTAAAACTTTGAGATTGTTATAATTCTTTTTCAATCGTGGCAAAATGGGAAAAATCTATTTCTAGCCCTGTGATTTATTCATATTCATTGTATGACTCACATTTATGATTAAATTTGAGACACTGGCTGGTTATTCATCAAGGTAAAAAGAGAAGGAAAAAAAAATCTGTTGATCGCCTTAAGAATAGAATTAGTAAAAAAACCCCAAAAAAGCAAAATAGACCAGATTATGATGTGGAAAATGAGCAACTACTAATATGCTATTTTTTCCAGAATATGAAAGGAAACTATTTAACTTTATAAATCCAATAAATGCTGCTTATGTCACAAAATATAAGCAGAATATACTCACTCAAATGCCAACTTTATGTTCAGGAAGGACCAAAATATCAAAAAATAAAACTAAAATATCTGAAAAATCTTTATACCTCCAGAGAGAAGACAATAATTCCCAACCATGTATATTTTACTTGCATTCCACGACCACCTAGTTTAAGAATGAGAAAGTGTACTAAGTTTTTATTTAGCTGAGTTCAGGAATAAGAATATGTAAAATTCCCTGGATTTTTAGTTATCAATCTACATACAGTTTATATATCTTATTTTTGGCTTTGAGAACGTTCCCAAGTGCAACTTCTTGTCATTGTTTTCTTTTTCTCAGTGGTTCCCAAAGAGAATATCAATATTGAAACTCAGAAACCAATTTCAATTTGTTTTAGTGCATGTCTATTATCAGAGAGGTTTTCTTTTTAATATTTAAACACATCAATAAATATTTAAACAGCAAAGTACTTGTGCTGGGTAAATTCTAACTAAAGTAAGATGGAAACTATTTTACTGTTCCAATGTTACTAACCATAAGTTGGGGAGTCCCAGATATGAGACTTTTTGATATGTGTGTGTGTGTGTGTGTGTGTGTGTGTGTGTGTGTGATCCTTGCAGCCTATTTAACGTAAAATATTTTCCATATTAATTTTGGTCCAAGTTGAACAAACAATATCACTAGTTAGAAAATTAAAATGACTTTTCTTGAAACTTTTGTTTAGCTATATGCTTTTGAACAAAACACAAATTTCAAGAGGAAAGTAAAATCCTTTTCATGTCCAAATGTATAGTCATTGGTATTTAAGTCTGTTTTTATTTTTCTTTTGCTTATTTTTGATAGTAAATTAATATCTTACTATCAAGCATAAAATTTAGAGTCTTCAGAGAATAAATATTTGCAAACAAGATCCTTTGCAATTCTGTAAACTGTTCAGATAAATATCAGAAGCGGGAGTAATGAGAAGGCTAGAATTTTATGAGGGATAGTTATTTTCTAGGTCTTTAGGACCAAAGTCCCAGTGTACCAGCCAGTCCTGTAAGAATTCCGTATTTTAAATTACTAATAAAACAAATTGCAAACTTAGATCGGTAGGTAACAATAAAGAGAATGTGGATTACATGGAATTTGATGAAATCAGTGTGGTCCTAGTACAGAATTGGCCCCACTGAATGTTGGAAGAGCCTAGTGCCCACTGAAGATTTTTACCAGTGTCTTCCGTCTATTGAAATGCTTTGAAAGTCTGTGTGGGTTTTTTTCTCTTTATCTATTTCACCCATGTCCCACTCACATCCCCTCCGGCAACCACCAGACCTAATCACATGGGCCCTGTTCCAAAGGGTTTGAGCCTCTCTCTTTCCTTCCCGTCTAGAAGAAGAAAACCCTCAGTACAGCTACGGCCTCATGGAAATGGATTCTGCTAACAGCCATGGAAGCTTGGTCGAGGACCTTGAGCCCTGTGGAGACCCCGGTCCTGGTCACTCCTTGCTTGGAGCTGTGTGAGACCCTGAGGAGAGGGTCCAGGGAAGCCAGCCTAGACTCCTCACTCACAGGAAATGTGAGATAATACAATGAGTTATTTTAAGCCCCTGAGTCTGTGGTAATTTTTGATGCAGGGTAGAAAACTAATGCCCAAGCTTCTGAAATAGCAGAGGTAACTATGACAGCTTTGTATCATTATATTTTTACATGTCTATATTTTCATATACTTCTTGAGAGCTGGTCTCCTCTTTGGTTCTCTTTGTTGTGTTTTCCTTCACTTAGATACAAGCATTCCTTGAATATTCTTTGAATGAATTAATTAGTGGATGAATTCCTTCTTGTAGTATCCTGGTTCTTTTTATGTTCAACCCTGCTAAGAAACTGCTCTTTCCATCCCATACTTTTATTCCTTCTTCTGACTGTTCCAACTGCAGAATGAGTTGTATCCGTTAACCAGCTATGTTTTGGTTATAATTAGCAAGCATCGGAATTGCAAAGTCTAGTGAAAGCTTATCCTCTTGGGTTTAGGACTCCATGTGAGCTACTCAAATTAATGTATCTTTCTTCATATTCAACCATAAAGACATCCTTCCTTTGGGATGCCATCACCTGTCATTTATCAATTATTAGGAAATTCTTGAAATGCATTTCTCATAGAAATTTTCCAGTTAGAAGTACTATATGATGCAATTACATTATACATTCTGTTATTTAGGAAAAACTGGGCCGATCAGGGCTCCTTGTTATAAGTGACAGAAATCAATCCTGCCGTTAAGAAAAAAGTGTGTTGGAAACCTACTTGGCAGCTGATGGAATAAAATGTAGCAGAGAGAATTCAGTTTGGAAAATGAGTAAGAACTAAGGTGTGGGGAAGGTTAGAACTCCAGTTAAAGAGATGACCTTCAAGCCAGTGCAGTGGTTTGCTATGTCCTTAGATTGATACTAGACACCATTCGTGAAGCCCTCATCACGACCACCTTCCCATTAGAAAGAGTTCTAAATTGTCTCTTTCTTTGTCTCACTACCTAGAGATTCACTGAGCCTGGGGGAACATCTGATTGGCAGAGTTCATTTTGTGGCTTTGAGAGAGCAAGTGTCTGGCATTTCAGGTTTCTGTGGCAGTATGTGAAGCCCTACCTCTCATCAAGACACAATGGTCAGTTGCCCAAACATGGGGTTCAGATAGTGGGCTGCCTTTACCCCAAAACATACCCGATATATGCAATACAAAGTGTTGGCATTTTCAAGAAATAGGCTTAGTTTGATTGTATCGTTGATAAAAATGTGAAGCAGATATGAGTTGCAAGAAAGACTTGAAATAAAGCCAGAGAATTTTATTTTATTTTACTTTACTTTACTTAAGTAGGCTCCACACCCAACATGGAGCCCAACATGGGACTTGAACTCACGACTCTGAGATCAAGACCTGAGCTGAGATCAAGTGTTGTATGCTTAACTGATTGAGCCACCCTGGTGCCCCTAAACTCAGAGAATTTTAAAACATAACAGTAAGATTATTTAATGGCCAGGTGTATGGCCACTTTCGGCAGTAGTTACATAAAGAAGGAGATAACACAAAATGGTTCTGGAGACTTCCTGTCTTCCCAGAAGTTGCTATTCATCTACACAGCTGTGGATGATTCTATTTAATTGAAACGATGGTTCTGCAATGTTCGAGAAATATGATTGCTATTCTTGAGGGTATCCCTGCCCCTTGTCCATGTCCCCTACTCACCAGCCTGACTGTTGTAGAGACTCTGTCAACAGGATTTCCTGCTCATCACATGCAGGTAATTGGATTAAAAAAAAAAAACAAAAAACCAAACAGGTTCAGTGATCTTTTACTTCAAGTTCTTATGAGGGAAAGGTTAAGTTTTTAGTAGGCTGGGACCTGAGGATCCCGCTGTCAATTACTTTTACTTCATTCTTTTTCCACAACACCTATATCAAATGTCACCTGGGTGGAACCATTTCTCCTTCTTCTGACTCCCAGTAATTTGTAAATAAATTTGCTTACTAACATCTAGTATACTGTTATCTATATTCCTGATTTTCTCATCAGATTGTGAACTGTGTCGGCGTAAAGACCATCTTATTTAGCAAGAGTTAGGTTAATCCTATTCCTAGTTTCCTCATTACCTGATACCCTATGACACTGTGTTCATAGCTTAGCTGACTCCCCATCAGGCTATAAGCTTTTCGGGGATAGAGATTGTTTTCTTTTCATCTTTGTCCATGGTACTGAAATTCTAAAGAACCAATAGGGTAGGATCATTGGTTTGTCTTAAGTGGACTTGTCATAAACAAGACGTATACTAAACTCCAATTTATTTGGCAAAATTTTCATACTTTTGAAATTCCAGTGAAACTTGTGTGTGTATGTATGTGTGTTTCTGTTTTTTAGAAGTTAATCCTAATATGTCATGGAAAGACAGCATTACATCACTTAATCTTTGAAGATGGAAAAAAAATAAATTTGAGGATTGAGTACAAGCCTTTAATAAAAGAATGCATATCACCTTCATCTGTTATTGCTCTCCTGACAAAGATCTACATAAGTGAGTGCTAAACGAATACCCACAATGTGCCTTTTTGAATTCATTTTGAATAGTGTTGGCAAATGAGGCACTGTTGCAAAATACATTACCCTGAGTCCATTACACTGGACTAGGAATTAAAAGGCCTGATGTCTTAATTTTGTAATTCAATAAATATTTGCTGACGTATTATGCTAAGTAAAAGTTTTAACACAACCATATACTTGCTGTGTACTATTGGTAAGTCACCTAACCACGCTGAGACTAGGTTTCCACATTTGTAAAATGAATATAGAGTAGGTCCTGCAGTGTCTCATAGCATAGTTAGTGAGAGACATACTGTATATTCAAGTGACATATGTGGTAGAACACTTAAATGCAAAGTTACATTTATTGTATTCATTATAACACATGTATAATATAGTAATATATTAGTGCAATAAAAATGTGTTCATTAAATAGCACTATGGTTATCTCTTAAAGCCAATTCCTAAGTACCATCATTTCATTACTACCAAATATTATAATAAGTTATAACAATATGCATTTGAATTGCCTTTTACCATCTTCAGGGCACTTTCAAATAATTCATCATCGATCCTTTCAACAACAGATCCTTCATTTTTTCATCCACACATTTCTAGGGCTCTACTTTTCTACATGGTAATTTCTAAACCTAGAAATAAACTAGTTTTTGAATGGTACTTGGATAAGGAAGAAATTTGGATCCAATTTACTTCTGCCTCAATTTCTTAAAGGATCACAGTAGTGATACATGATACCTGAGAGACATAAAGAGCTGTCAAATCAGTTTTATTGCTAGTTCTTGCAAAACGACTGATGACGATGGAAATCTAAAGCAGTGAGTCTTAACATTTTTGATCCTAGGACTGCTTTACATGCTTAAAAATTATTGAGGATCTCAATGAGATTTTATGTCTATTAAGTTATACCTATCACTCTTTATGGTATGAGAAGTTAAAACTGAGAATTTTCTAACATTATTCATTATTTATGTAAAACCAAGAAGCCCATTACATTTTAATGTAAATATTACTTTTATGACAATAACTATATTTTTCAAAACAAAAAAGATCATTGAGAAGAACGAGACTGCTTTACATTTTTGCAAATGTCGAACATCTGGTTTAACAGAGGACAACATAATTCTCTAATCAGCTTTATTCTGTCACCATATATTGTTTGGGTTGAAGTATAAGAGGAAAATCTGTGTATATATACACAGATACATAGTTGGAAAAGGGAGAATCTTGCCAGCCCCCTGGAAGGATTTTGAGTACCTCCAGGAATCTATCAACCACACTTAGAAAATGACTGGTCCACAGCGTAGGGGGTCTAAATGCAGAAGAAGCTTTGAAGTCAGGCAGACATCCTACCTGGGTTCACACTGGTTTAATATGTTTTAGTTGTGTGTCCTTGGGCAATTTACTTAATAAGCCACAACTTCTTCCTCTGTGAAAAGAGTGTAATAATTCCAATTTCATGGGGTTGTTATAAAGATTAGGTTGTTTGAAGTGTGAAGTGCTTAGCATGGGTCTTGGCACATAGTAAGTATGCGAAGAGTAGTAGTTGACTCTCATGTATTATAGACTGTTTCCTGCATTCCCCTCAAAAGAGAAGGCCTAGAACAGCCATTTCACCTCACCTGACAATATGGCAGTCTTGGAACAAAGGTTCTGAAGTTGAAACCAATAGAATCTAATTTTAAAATATGCTACCATGTTTTTATTTATACAGCATTTATTCCCAGTCAGTATTTCCATACAATTATAGATATTTATGATAACCCAAACTGAAAGCTATGGTATATTTGAACAGTACCATTTAACAAACCTTCACATAAAAAAATACCATATGTTGTTCTTGATGAAAGACACACCAAACTAATATGTTGAGACAATAGATTATTGTTTACATATCTCATTTTATAAAATGATATCAGGTACACTAAATATACTAAAAACACTTCCCAAAAGCCTTAAAAGGGCAAAAGGAGATTTTAAAAATTTGTTTTCATTTTTGTTTATAAATACTTTTCAATTACACTTGCTGAGAACCCATTCAGGATGTCATTGTGCAGAACCCGAAAATGAGTAACATTTCTGCCTAATATTTAAGGTTTTCCCTTTGTTCTGTTTCCACTTGCTAATAACATTGCTCATCCAAAAATAAATTTTGATGTGCCATATCTCTAGTATGTATTTTTTAAAAATTAAAGGCATTTACATCTGACCTTTTTGTCTTTTCTACTATCCAAGAAAGGACACAAATAATCGTCAATGGTCTGAAACTAGTGGTAAAGTAGCTGCCTAGGAATAATTAAGCAAGTTCTTTTGAACACTATTTGATATGACATTATTACAGAAATGTCAGTGACACAGTCTTTTCTTAGACTGTAAGATTTTGTAAATTGACCTCACTTAACTCTGCTTCACGTCTTGTTTTTCTAGACTAAGAATATTCAACCCCAGTTGACTAATTCTTTTTGGTTCTCACCAAATGGTTTAACTTCTGAATCTACAGGTCACAAGGAAAACCTAATAATAATAATAATAATGGTAATAATAATAATAATAAAAGCAACAACTTGCTTACTTTTACTATGCACTCACTTTCTGCCTTATGGTATTTTAAATACTTTATTTGTACTTAATCACTTAATCATCAAAATAGCCCTATATTTATTATTCTCATTTTATAGATGACGGAACTGACCCAGAGAATATATGTCAGTAAAGGTCATGTCAGGAAAACAACATACTCCTTCAATATTTAAATCAAGGTCTATTTAATCCAAAGAATTGGTTATATAGGGAATGAAAGAACTAAGAAGCCAAACAGGGACAGGGAGTTAAACCAGTTTAGCAACAGCAAGAAATTATGACTCTTAATTTGGAGGGGTGATGGAAGGAGGCAAGATTTCCAGAGCTCAGGGACCTGCCTCCCCGGGAGGACCTTGAACCAGGATGGGTCAGTTTGGTGAGAGCTGGACCCACCGAAGAGCTACGGCTCAAGGAGAAGCCACCCAAGGAGAGAAGGAGAAGGAGAAATAGCCTGGCTTCTCTTTTTCTCTCACCTATCAATACCCTACGTATGACAGCTCCATTCTGAAGCCAGCTGACCTGAGAGCATGGGACATGCAAGGATAGTCCTTTCAGTGATTCAGAGCAAGGTAATGAAGTGCAAGAAATGTACTGAAAGCAAATAGGCAAGGATTACGCAGAAGGTTTAAGCAATTTGCCCAGGATTACAGAGGTATCTGTCTTTGGGTTGTTCTTTGGGATTCATGTATATGTAGCAATCATGTGCTCTGAATCATGTACTCTACCTCTTTGGGATAGAGAGGTCTTAGGAAGTGACATTAATCACTTTGACTACATACTTTTCTCTGTCCATATACATGATAGGATATCTTCAGGGAAATGTGTGCATACCACTCACTATAGAAGCAGAAGGTAAGAAATGAGGAAGGGTCTGGGAACTCTAACTCATTTTCAGTGTCAGAGTACGCTTTTGGGCTTGTTCAAAGTAAGGGGAAGAAGTGATTCATGCAAGAAATCTGTACTTTTGTGCTGACTCTCAGTTGATAAAGTACTGCTTTTTCTCCATATAGACCTTACTTTCAAAGTAGGTCTTACAAAGAAGTAGTTCATATTAGATTGGATTCCTTTTTCAACTCACAGAACTTTTTCCTCCAAAACTATTCCAACTAGAAGTCTGAATATTGACAGAAAACGTGGAGGTACTATTCTTTAATGTTTTAATGCATCTCTTACTAACCTAAGGGGTCAGGGGATGGGGCAGGAAAAGGGTATTTGATAGTACATAGATATGAAGTGTAGGGTTAAGTGAAGTAGATTGAATATGACTGTTATGGGCCGAATTGTGTTCCTCCAAAATTCATATGTTGAAGTCCCAATCCCTAGTACCTTAGGATATAACTGTATTCGGAGATAAGTTCTTTAAGAGGTAGTTACGATGAGGCTGTTAGAATGGGGCCCTAATCCAATATGACCTTATAAAAAGAAGAACATACACCAAGTAAGTGTGCACAGAGGATCAATACAATATGAAGAGGCAGCAAGAGGGTGGCATCTGCAAGCCCAGGAGAGAGGGTACAGGGGAAACCAACCCTGCTGGCACCTCCATCTTTGACTTCCAGCCTCTTCAACTGTGAGAGAATACATTTCTCTTATGTAAGCCACCAGTCTGTGGTATTTTGTTATGGCTGCCCTAGAAAATGAATATGCTGACCAAAGAAGCAACACCTCAAGACTCTCAGTGTATGAGGTACCACTGGGAGCTGGAGGTCCCAATATTGATATGCTTTGGTCAGATAAACAATATGGCTGCCGGAAGCACCGGGCTGTCTAGTTGGAATGAGAAGTTAGAGTTAGCCATGCCCTGTAAAAGCATAAATAAACTTGTTTTCTCTCTTTCATGACTGCCCATTTAATTCAATAGCATTTTATTGTACCTGTATTAGGCAGATAGTACTCTTACGGATTCTAATTTATGATCACCTTATCAGTGAATGGTACCATTGTGACATCATTGAAACCTCCTCTTTCAGTGATTGTTTATGGTTCCCTTATTGGTGGAAATAAAATTATCCTTGAATGTCAATACACCCAAAGAAGGAAAATAATTCTGATGCTCCTCAAGAGGAGAGTTAGGAACCATTCTTTTGTCATGGAAATTGTTCAAATCTACACTGTGATTAAATGTTTCTCTCTTACTCATGGCTTACAAATGTGTTTTGGCAACATATTAGACTTTTGGTGTTCAGAAATGGATATTCAAACTCCTTCTAAACAAAGAGAAAGAGTCAAGATAGAATACCAATTTCCTTGGTTCACACATGGCACCATACGGAATATTGTTAGGAACATCATTTTGATGCCACATAGAAAAACAGACTTGGCGTTAAAAACTAAATTTTTAATATAATTTTATTTTTTATAACAATTTTATTTATTTATTTCAGAGAGAGAGAGAGAGCACAGCAGCAGGAGGGGCAGAGTGAGAAGCAGACTCCCCTATGAGCAGGGAGCCCTACCTGGGGCTCGATTTCAGGACTCTGGGATCGTAACCTGAACTGAAGGCAGAGGCTTAACCAACTGAGTCATCCAGGGGCCCCTAAGTTGTTTATTTTAATGAAATCTGTCATTTTAAGTGTTTACCTGCCTGTCAAAAATCCAGAGAAATACAATTTAGGAATTATTAAATAATATCCTAAGGTTATATACTTCTAACGACCATACATATTAAGGCTGACTCATGAACAGAAAAACTGACATTGGGACATATTGTTAAAATGAATTAGGATATCTGGCAATGTGTCATATGTGCAAATTTATCTCAAATTTTCAAATTTCCATCCTCCATTCATTCTAATTGTACACTTTCTAAAAAAGAATATCTATAAGGACACTTGAAATTTTCCTCTCATACAAAACACTTAAGATTTTAAAATTTTTGGGACGCCTAGGTGGCTCAGTCGGTTAAGCGGCTGCCTTCGGCTCCAGTCATGATCCCAGAGTCCTGGGATTGAGTCCCACATCTGGCTCCTTGCTCGGCAGGGAGCCTGCTTCTCCCTCTGCCTCTGCCTGCCACTCTGCCTGCTTGTACTCTCTCTCTCTGACAAATAAATAAATAAAATCTTTAAAAAAAAAAAGACCTTAAAATTTTCTAGAAAACCAACAGAAGTAAGCTGGAAATAAATGATCAAAGCGGGCAAGTGTGACTATCCTATAAAGAGATTTATCTAATGTTTATCTAGTAACCACTGGTAAAATAATATTTTTGTGGAACTAACAGTTTAACTCAGAGGAACATTGATTGCCAAATTCTTGAAACTAAACTTCAGTGTATGACAATATCTTTTTTTAAATCACGGTATTGGATTCTTACGTTAAATTTAATTTTCTTATAGTCAAATGTCATGAACTGGATAGAGTTCTTTCTTTCTTTTTTTAATCCGTAATACAGAGAAACATGAAGATAATATGTTGGAAAGAACTTTGGTCTATAAATGAGGTAAAACAAGCTCTAGTTTGCTTTCTTTGGCAAGTAGCCGCCTTTGGGTCTCAGTGTTCTCACAACAAAATTGTGCATTTTATCAGGACTGTAGCATTATTCCTAAAATTCTGTATTTCCAGTCATTTCACAACTTTTCAAATTCCTCTGGTAAAACATAGGATATCAGTAAAATAAAATTTGTAATACGTCAAAATCAAATGAGCAAATACATATGAAGACTCAAGGGAAAGATCTCAAAAGGTGGTTGAATATATCTAAGGGGTGGAGCAGTGGAGCAAAGACGGCTGTAAAGTGCACAGATTTGTTACAAAGCCTTAAGAATCACTATGATCCATGATTATTATATAAAACCAGATAATATTTCAGTGATCATTTACTAAGCTTGCTTTTCTTGCCATCAGATTAAAAATTATACTAAGATTTGCATACGTGTGTATTGCATTTGTCACAATATGCATTAATTATTCTGCCCCTTCACTGCCACACCTTCACCTCCTATGCCCAGATTAGCTCGTGAAGCTCAAGATTTATTTTGAGGGTAGAGATCGCTTTCTCGATGTTAAGTTTTTCTTACAATTCCATATACGGTCAAGTATTCCATGCCGGAAGGTTAATGGCTAATTATTTGGCAACTGGTATATTAGAAGTACATACCATTCGGGCAGTGATACTTTTGTTATGTTGTCTGTTGTATAGACCGTATTTTATTTTTATCAAATCCTCGGGAAATAAAACCTTATTTCTCCAGAGCCTCGCAGCGACGGGCACATGTTTGCGTGAACGAAGTAGACGGAGAATGTCAATATTCATTTATGTAATGATTGGTTAAGGAGAAAAGTACATTCTAGCATAAGGACTTCTGACAGCCCTTTGCTTAAATTCCGCTTGACTTCTCCCTTCCGTCAAGTTTACTGCTTGTGAAATTCCTAGAAAGGCGAGGGGAGAGGACCAGAGACACAGAAAGGAGCCAGGGTTCGGGACCCAGCACGGTTTTGGGACGTTACCAGGCTCAAGGGGAAAGGTTTTGTCTTGAAGGAGTTCGGAAAGCTGGCGATCCGACAACTCCCGGGCACAGACAGAACGCTGCCCTTCCGCCTCAGCTTGAAGCTTCGTAGAACCAAGGGCAGGCAACGCGCAACCTGCCGCAGGGGCGGCTCCGAGGCAAGGCCCGCGGGGCGCGCCCTCGCCCCACCCCGGGAAAGCCGGGCCCGCGCAAGGCGGGGCGGGGCCGAGATTGGGGGCGGGGCTCTAGGGCGGCCCGGCCCCGCCCCGCCCCGCGGCCCCGCGGGTCACAATATAGGGTTAGGGCGGCCGGCGGGCGGGGCTCGGCGGGGGAGGAGCTGCGGGGCGGGGGAGGTGACGGCGGTTGGGGGAGGGGAGGGGAGGAGGAGTCGGGGAGGGAGGAGAACAGCGCCATTCCGGCCCGCCGCTCCCTCCATTCCCTCTCCCTTCCCCGCAGTGGCCCGCGAGCCGCCAGCGAAGGAGCGCGCGCGCGTGACGCGGCCGGGCTTGCTCGCGCCCTCCCGCGCCCCAGCGTCCGCCGCCCGCTCATGGCCCCGGCCGCGGCGGACAAGCCGCTCTGAGGCGGGCCGCGTGAAGTCGTGGGGCCGCCGCCGTGGCCCTCGCTGTCCGCGCCTCGCCGCCAGCCCGCGGTGCCCGCGCACGCCGGCCGCCATCGCCTTCGAGCCTGGCTGGCGGGGGCGCTGTACTCCCCGGCGGTCCGCGCCGCTCCCTGGAGCTCAGTGGAGCGCGGCTGCCAGGGCCGGTGGAGGCGCGAGGAGCCGCACACCGCCGCCTGTGTCGCCGCCGGCGCCGCGGGGGCCATGACCGTGGAGCAGAATGTGCTGCAGCAGAGCGCGGCGCAGAAGGTGAGGCGAGCCCGGGAGCCGGCGCGGCAGGGTCCCGCTCCTTCCGACGTGCTGTTCTCACCCGCCTGGGCCGGGTGCTCCCCAGCCTTTCCCCCTCCGCCACTCGGGCCTCCGCTGCCCCGGACTTGTTCCCCCGCCGCCCCTGCGCTTCGCCTTTGGGGGCGTCGCGCCGAGTGCAAGGCTGCGTGTGGGAAGTGGGGTGTAGTTAGTAGGTCAATCCAACTTCCTTCTTGTCGATTGTTTTCCTGTAGCAGACAGTGCGGGCTCTATTGAGAGCGACCCTCACATTCTTACACTCCTCTATAGGGCTTCGGAATTAAACTTCATTCACTTCCTTCCCCCCCCCTTTTTTTTTTAAAGAATAGCCAGTTGTCATGCTTTCTGCACACAATTTGTGTTTCGAAGGTGGGAGCATTCCAGGCCTGCTATTTTGCAGAAGGAGTCTGTCTCCACTAGAATTGCCAGCCTGGTAGGGCAGGTACATTTACCAGGTGGACTCTATGTAGAAGTAGAGAATTTGGTTTGTTCTTTTTCCTTTTTCGGTTTCCTTTTCTTTCTCTCTGAGTATAGAAACTGTCCCTAAGAAAGAAAACCTTTCTGGCCATGTTTATTCCAGGAATCTTTTGTCCCCTGAGTTTGACCTTATTCCATCCTTCACCCTTTACTCTTGCCTCGGTCACATATTCAAATGGTCACTCACTTAAGTAAAAAAATAAAACCTATGTGAAGCTTCAGGTCTTTTATACTGAGTGGTGAGAGATGTTTCGTTTATTTGAGATTTTGTTTTCAAAATCTCAAGTGCACTATCATGGCTTGCATCATATCCTGAAGAGTTGTTGGCTATGACTTTTTTTTTCTTTTTTTTTTTTGTCATTTTGTGAAAAGCATTTTGGGCAAAAGGAAAACATTACTTTAGCCATGTTGGAATTTGGGGGGTTAACTAGGGTTTACTGTGAGCAGCTATCAAAGCTATGTTTGGTTTATCTGGGTGAGTAACGAATGCCCCACCCTGTTGTAGTTTTCTCGTAGTTTGTATCCTACCTGTGCTTGATTTCAGAATAAGGCCTGCTGCCCTAAAGTGGACTATCTATATACACTCACTGTCCGCTAAGTTTTTGGTTAGAGATTATTTTTAGAATTCTATGATAGTGCTTGAGGTAATTGAAGATGCTCAAGAATTTTGGAAAGCAAGGATAGTGCATTGTTATTTTAGGCACTTCGGGAAAGTTGTCTTTGGAACTCTTGTGTAAGTTAACTGTTACTGGTAAATTCAGAAAAGTGTTGCAGACTGCAATTTATTTACAGTGAAATAATTCTAGATTTAATAGTGGGTGTTTAGAACAGTTTATCTCCTAATCCTCCTATTCTGTTTTGAATACTTTAAACTTTAGTTTTTGATATTAAGTATGTGATAGAATGTTAATACTTGGAGCAGAAGCTTGTGTTCGTATGTATGCTAAGCAGTACTTAATAGGTTTGGTATCATTTTTGTTTATAGTTCTCTTCAGTGTTGAATATTAAAGCCTGATTGAAAGTGAGAAATGTGGCTCCTATTTTTCACATCTTTTAAGTTTGAACAATGGTAAGAAGTTCGTGCGTTTTTTTTTTGTTTTTTTGTTTTTTTTTTTAGTTGATTTTGACCAAAGTATTTCTTTAGCATTGAATCAGATAATGCCGATCTTCCTGGTTCAGAGGTTTATGCATAAAATTGTAGGGTCCAGAATCAAATTACTGAAAATGATCTTGGCCATCAAATCCAGTTTCCTAGTTTTATGAGCCCCCTCCTTACACAAAGGGAGTAGTTGTTAATCCAGAGTATTACCATTATGATGCTATTGTTAGTGTGTGTGTCAGATCATTTGAGATATTGGGGAATTTTTTTTAGAGCAATATTATTCATTTATTTTTATACTTCCATAATGGTATTTTTGGGTTTTCTGAAAAGAAACAATGTGTTTGTTTGCTTTTTGCATTAATATATTATTTGTTACTCATATTAGAACTATTTAAAAATATTTATATAGGTATAAGTACCTTAAACCATCCACTACAAATAAATTGATAGATTTAAATTCACCAAATTAGTAACTAGGTAGGGGACTACAAGCTAGTAACTAGGAAGTGACCTTCATACGTTAGAAGAAACAAAAGTGAAACTCTTTGTTTTCCCTTAAACTGTGAATTATTAGGAAAACAAAAAGTGTCTGGTGCATATTGCATAACCAGAATTTTAGCCTATTTTCTGCTCTTCCTAAATTATATATGTGAGTGCACATACATATTAGTTTTATGTATGTAGTTCTATTCTGGTGGTTGGAACAGTTTTCTATATTTTCAAGAATCTTTTTTTTTCTTTCAGAAGGATGATTAGTAATACATATATATGTGTGTGTGTAAATATATGTGTGTGTGTGTGTATATTTTTTTTTTTTTAAGTAGCACAACACAGAGCTTTCATAGGTTTTTTGTTCACCTGCAAAATAGCTTGTCACGGTATAAGGCAAGGGTCTGGCTGTCCTTTCCTCTGATGTATTCTTTGCTTGATTGCTGAAGTTTGGCCATGGTAGGGAGTTAAAAGATGTAGTAAAACTGCAGAAAGCTGCTCTTCTGAGGTTTAAGCGATACAGATTAGGTAGAGTTGGTTAAATCCTATTTATAATTTTGGTCTTGAACAGGTATCTTCAACAGTTGTGCTTCATATTTTACCTAAGTGTACCATCCTTAGATCTCAAAAATTTGATACATACATAGCTTCAGGTTCCAAATGAGGATTTTCTAGGGCAGTGATAGAAGGCTTCCTCCCAGGGACCAAATTGATTTATAGAGGTAAGTGAACTGGGTTTGCATTAAACAGTTGAGTAAACTGTTTGCAGTAAACAGTTTGCATTCTGAGTTGAGTAAAATATAAGATTCATAAAGGCAGGATTTTGCCTATTTTGTTTCACCCTAGAGCTTAGAATGGTTTCTTGCACATAGTAGGTTTCAGTAAATATTTGATCAGTGAAATAATGAGTGAATGTTTTCTAAAAGGAATGTAAGTGCAGTAATTATTTTAGTTTCCTAACTGAATCTCAAGATTTAATTATTGAGAAACCTTGGACTACTGTTGGAATATAGGCTGTGTAGTGAAAAGACTGTAGGGTGTGCGTTGGGTCCAAATCACCTTTCTATGACCTTGGGCAAGTCGTTAATTGCCTCTGAATCTTCCCTTAGAGCCTTAAAGTTAGTATGATTAGGTATGAGCAACTCTTTTAGATCTGAGTGTTTAGTGGAGCTAAGCATTCATTTATTTCTGGACAGGGAGGACAAAAAAGAAATACTAGAGGATGAGGCAGAAGGAATTTTCACTTAACTGTGGTTGGGGGGGTCAGGTGGCACGGATGTCACAGATCAACCAATTTAAGAGTTAACGCAAAACCTGGAAAACAATGCAAGCTGGATCCAGGGTAAATTTTTTAGTTAAATTATGTAGTATTTTCTAATTTAGGTATCATTTAAAGTTGTAAAAATACAGTATAGCATTTCAAAGGACAGTGAAAGTTATGTAAATCACTGTAAACATTACATAAAAGGAATATTCTTTGGTACTAAATAGTGATTATGTTGTTATTAGCATAAGACTTGGTATGAGCAAGAGACAGGGAGCCAGCTGCTTATTCCCTTATTCCTTCTCTTTCTCACCTAATTTTGATTTGTATGCTAACATTGTATCCAGCTGCCTTAATGAAGTCTCATCAGTTTTAATAAATATTCTGTTGATTTTCTTTAATATTCTATATATATAGTTCATGTCATTTGCAAGTAATTCTCACTCTTATTCCTTGTTAATACTCATACTTCTTTTTTCATTTTTTTTATTGCTTTAGCTAAGATTACAGAATACTGCTAGGATTAGTGTTAGTTTCTGTTATGTATTCTTTCATTTTGATTACGGAGATTTCCTTACAGTCTTAATGTTTTGAAATCAGATTTAGATGTTAATTCGTTATCAAATGCCTTTTTCTTTTTCCTTTTTTCAGTGACCAATGTGATAATTTCTGTGTCAAAAATAAACACAAAAATTGTTACAGATAACATATATGGAATAAATATGTTATATATACCTATGTTAAGGAATTGTGCTTAGATTTTTTGAAACTTTTTATTCATTTAATCTTCCCCAACACATTATTATTAGGTGGATGCTGGTTTTTTTGTTGTTGTTGTTGTTTTGTTGTTTTTTATCCCCTTGAACGTTGTGGTTGAGGAAACAGTATTAGAGAAGAACTAAAGGAACATTTCATTGCTGGTATGTGTTGGGGATAGAATTTAAACTCAGGGTTATGAGACTCATGGGCTCTTAACCATTATGCTATGCTATATTGCTTTCTGGTAAAATCTCATGTAGTCATGATGCCTCTAAATTCAATATACTAAATTTTAATCTGGAATTTAGTATCTGTACTCTTTTTTTTTTTTTAAAGATTTTATTTATTTATTTGACAGAGAGAGAGATCACAAGTAGGCAGAGAGGCAGGCAGAGAGAGAGGGGGAAGCAGGCTCCCAGCCGAGCAGAGAGCCTGATGCGGAACTCGATCCCAGGACCCTGAGATCATGACCTGAGCCGAAGGCAGAGGCTTTAACCCACTGAGCCACCCAGGCACCCCTTAGTATCTGTACTCTTAAATGAGATTGGTTATGTAGTTTGCTTTTGTACATATGGGCTATCAAGGTAAGGTTAGCTAATAAAATCATTAGAGAGCTTTTTAGGTTTTCCTTTGTTTTTGGAATTGTTTAGTGTTGGATCAGGTTAAATCATTCAAAATAGATGGTATTTAGACATGCTTTATCATTTAATCTCAGTACTTATTACTGTGAAGATTTGGTGAATTTGACTATAGTAGGTGGACCATGTATCTAGAGCAAGTTTTAGATAAGCTTTCCACATTTTGACAATTAACCTTTAGGTTTTCTACCTCTTCCAGAGTCAATTTTAAAAATGTTTATAGATTTAGATTTGATTTCATTTAGATGTATATGTATGTATGTATATATAGATTTGATGTTTTCTCTTAAATCTGTGTAGATAGATTCCATTCTTAT
The DNA here is from genome assembly GCA_028534135.1 of Potos flavus. NCBI lineage: Eukaryota > Metazoa > Chordata > Mammalia > Carnivora > Procyonidae > Potos > Potos flavus. Next base: position 168,706,580 of record CM052898.1, read on the forward strand.
TCCTGATTGTTTTGTTTTGTTCTCAGAAATGTTTGCCAGGTGTTGATCTATTTTACCAGTATTTGCAAAACCCAATTCTTTGTTTCCTTTATAAGTTCTGTGTATCTTCAATTTATTAATTTTTGCTTTTGTATTTAGTATTTCCACCTTCTGCTTTTTTGGGGGTAGTTATTGTTGCTCTTTTTATACAACATTTGGTGAATTTCCAGTTGTATATTATTAATAAGCATTTTGGGCTATGGGTTTTCATCTGATTTTGTTTGGAATTTGACTTCATTTTTCTTTCATCGTTTAAAAGATTTTTTCTTTTCTGGTATAGTTCCTAAGGTGTTGCATTTTTAAAATTCTTCTTTTTTTTTTTTTTTAAAGATTTTATTTATTTATTTGACAGAGAGATCACAAGTAGGCAGAAAGGCAGGCAGAGAGAGGGGGAAACAGGCTCCCTGCTGAGCAAGGAGCCTGATGCAGCACTCCATCCCAGGACTCTGAGATCCTTACTTGAGCCCAAGGCAGAGGCTTGAACCCACTGACCCACCCAGGCGCCCTAAATTCTTGATTTTTAGTTTCAATGTACTGTTTAGAAAACATGATTTCTGATAGTTTTAGAAATTAAGATTTTCTTATGACTATGTGAGGTTTTAATGAATATATAAAAAGGATGTGTATTTGAAAGTTAGAGTTCTGTATTTATATATTAAATAAACACAGTGTGATTTGAATATTTCATTTTTTTTCTTGTGTCTCAAATTCTGAGAAATGTTGATGAAATTTTAACGTGGTTTCATCAAATTCTTTTTATTTCTAGTGGAGCTAATCTAAATTTGTGTGCTTTTGCTAGTTTTTTGTAGAATTTCATCTTTTATGTATATGGTGGTGATAAAAATAATTCTTTTGTCATCTGAGTTTCTATTTATTAGTTTTGTTTTGCCCACTCAGTTTTGATGGATTGATGAAGTTTTCATGTATCACCTTCCCCACCCTTGCCTCTTTTTATCTTCTGTGATTAGTAAATCTCTTTCTCCTTTCTCCTTTTTTTTTTTTTAAGAGTTTATTTATTTACTTGTCAGAGAGAGAGAGAGAGAGAGAGAGCACAAGCACACAGAGAGGCAGGCAGAGGCGGGGAGAGAAACAGGCTCCCTGCTGAGCAAGGAGCCCAATGTGGGACTCGATCCCAGGACCCTGGAACCATGACCTGACCTGACGGCAGCCGCTTAACTGACTGAGCCACCCAGGTGTCCCACTCCTTTCTACTCTTAATTTTATTTATTTATTTATTTTTTATTTTTTTTTTTAAAGATTTTATTTATTTATTTGACACAGAGAGAGAGAGATCACAAATAGGCAGAGAGGCAGGCAGAGACATAGGGAGAAGCAGGCTCCCTGCTGAGCAGAGAGCCCGATGCGGGGCTTGATCCCAGGACCCTGAGATCATGACCTGAGCCGAAGGCAGAGGCTTTAACCCACTGAGCCACCCAGGCGCCCCTCTACTCTTAATTTTAAACAAATATATATCTAAACATATTTTTCTGATAGTATCAGAGCGAATAGTTTTCTCTCTTTCCATCTGTCTCCAATAAGAAAGGCTTTTTAGCATATTTTTATTTACAACATTCCTGATTTTGTTGGGTTAATATGGAATTGTATTCTAAATGATGGCATTTTAAATTTCTTAAGGTACACCTTACATCAAAAATATTATTTGTGTTACAAACACATTAGTAGCCAATTAGTTTTTAAATTAGGTATTTATTTTTAACTGTATGTTTTTCTGGCAGATTTCATACTGTTTGATGTTATCCTACTTCTTTTTTGTAGATAAGTTGTTAACTCTGTGTAAGCTTGTAAGATTTCCTCTTGGGTTTTAGAATCCAGAAATTGTGTGTGTGTGTGTGTGTGTGTGTTCTCAACAGTTCTACCTAGGATTTTTGGTCTGAAAACTTTCATGTTCTTCTCAGGAAAAAGATGTATATTTAAAAATTATTGTTTCTACTCTATTCCTTCTCCCCTGCCCTCCTTCCATAATATTTAAATGATGACATCGTTTAAATATTAGATACCATTCATCTGTCCTACTTGCTACAAATTTTATTTTGTAATTTCTTTCTCTCCTTTTTTGTCCTGTATGTTGAGATAAATTTTTAGTTTGATTGTGCAAATTATTATTTTTGTAATGCCAGTTGTGGATGTACTACTTCCGTAGGTGGTCATATACTTTTTTGAGGGCTTGTTTTAATAATCTGCATTTTAGTTGTGAAATAAGCGGAGTTGAATTAATCATAAATATTGATTTATGATCAACTGTCCATGCAAATGTTTTCATTTATTTATGAAATTGCTTATTAACTTCTAATAATACTCATGAATTTTTACTTTTTAATAACAATCACACCTGAACCCTACTTAAAACAAAAGCTGTAACTTTGAAAATAACCTGTATCTAACCAGATAGTCTCATTTTCATTTCCATCCCTCTATTTTCATTTGCGATTGTAATCATCTTGAATCCTATGTTTATCCTCCCTTTTATTTCCTTTTTATTGCAGCTCTATGAATTCTTGAAGATATATATTTTTAATGTTCATTGTCATAACATTAGAAGCTTTTTTCTACCTTGATAGCTAAAAGATATTCATGTATCTTTTCTACTGGGAGTTTTAAAGATATGTTTGCAACATTTATTTTCTATTTATTTATTTTTTAAAAGATTTTATTTATTTATTTGACACAGAGAGAGAGAGATCACAAATAGGTAGAGAGGCAGGCAGAGAGAGAGGGAAGCAGGCTCCCCGCTGAGCAGAGAGCCAGATGCTGAGCCAAAGGCAGAGAGAGGCTTTAACCCACTGAGCCACCCAGGCACCCTTGTTTGCAACATTTAGACCTTATTCCATCTTCAGTTGCTTTTTATAACAGGTATGAGGTGGGGATCCAATTTCATTTTTATTATGTATGTTTTTTGTTTTGTTGTTGTTAATTTTACCTCATTGAAAAGTTAATGCTCTCCCCCATTGAACTGACAAGCCATTTTTGTCATATACAAAAGCTTTACATGGCGCTCTTTTTTTCTCTTGTGCTGTCTTTTGTTTCATCCTTCATTTGTGAATACCATCCTGTCTTCATTGCTGTAGCTTCAAAATAATCTGTAGTACTGGAAAAGTAGGTTTGCTTTTCTTCTTCCAAAGTGTCATGACACTTTAATTTCTTAGAAATGGTAGAATAATCTTACCAAGTCCTCTGAAAAACCCTTGAGTTTTTATTAACTCAAGTGATTGTATAGGCCAGTTTGGGATCATTAACATATTTATGGTATTGAGTCTATCCACAAACAGAGTATACTTCTTTTATTTATGTCTTTAATATCTCTTCAGTTTATAATTCTAACTGTAGAATTTTTGTACATCATTTATCCTAGGTAGTTGGTAATTTTTGATAATAATTATATGGTGCTTTAAAATATTTGTTATTTGTTACTTGTGTGTACACATGCAACTGGCTTTTGTATATTGATCTTATATCTAGTCATCTTGCTAAACTTTTCTATTTTAATACTTTTCCAGAGATGATTTTGGATTTTCTGTGTAAAAGATTATATCATGAATAAATTATGGCAGTTTTATTTATTTCTAATATTTATGCCTGTAATTTTATTTTTTTCTTATTATACTAGGTAAGATCCCTAATAAAAGTTGATTAGAAGTGATGATAGTGGATATTGTCTTATTACTGATTTTAAAGGACAGTTCCCTGCTTTGGTACCTAACGCTTTTTTAAGTATTTACATGTGTTAGTTGTATGAGCTTACATGTATAAAAAGGATTCTGTTTCTAAAGAATTGAAGAATATTGTAAAATTTTAAGTTTTGATGTGTGCATGTACATTTTCCTTTGAAAAGTCTTGGTGACTCGTGAAAGTTTCATTCCAGGGCCCGGGGAGTGGGTGGTGAGATAGTTGGTTTGTCAGTTATTTCTCTGTCATCCTACCTCCTATAAAATCAGACATGGTGAGTATAGTATCATAGCTTACAGTAATCATTAATGTATATAATATATGAAAGACCAAATTTGGCTTGTGAAAGCCATTTTCGAATGTCACTATGCAATGTGGCTAAGTAGATGAAGTGAGAGTTGAACTTATAAAATGACCACTTGTGTTTATTTTGGCAAACTTGTCCTAATTTTCAAGAATATTCTCCTTGTCAGGATATCTTGTTTTATACATATGATGGGTAATTTTTGAAAGTTTTCTCCTTTTCTTCCTTCAGTTAACTGTTTTAGCACAATCTGTGCTTTTTAAAAATTACTTGGTCTTAATATTTAAAAATGTCCAGCAATATTTTCTTTGTCTTTTTAGCCTTGTTGATGCAGGTTTAGATCAGAGTTTCTTACAGTGTGGTTTGTAGACTATTCATTTCCTGTAGAGCTTGCTAAAACTGTAGAATTCTGTGCCTCGCCCCAGATTTATTGTTTCAAGCCCAAGGGTTGGACTAGGGCATTCTTAACGGGAATCCCAAATGATTCTTCTGTACTTAAAGTTTGAGGACCACTAGTTGAAATTAATTAATAATATTCTTACTGATGACAATGCTTCAGCACTTGTATAAATTGACTGCGGGATGCCTCCAGGGGTTGAATTACTACAGTACACCCAAATTAACAATGGAGCAGTCTCTGAACATACAGGCTTTTTTCTATTTTAGGTGTTTCTCCCCATCAGTTCACTGAAATGCTTTCCTGTTGTAAGGGAAATGCTTTCTGCCTCAGGCTTTCATGGCCAACATCTGTATGGAAATCCAAAGCTTCAGGTGCATAGGTGGGACACTGGCGCCCCACCCCCAACCTCAGCAGGGCAGATTTAGTCTTTCTGTTAACTGACTCACACATTAAGGAATTGGGAAACAATTGCACATGCTAGGGTTGCAGTCTTCCTCTTTCTCTTCTTTTTGGAGGGGGTGTGTGTGTGTGTCTATGTGTGTGTGTATTATTTCTGAAAGGTTTGTGTGTGTCTGTGTGTGTGTGTGAACCAAAGCATATTAAAGCTTATGTATACCTTAAAGAAATATAATAACATTACTACCCTTTGTACCACCCTAGACATAAAACAGAACATCTTTTTATTCTAGCCATTTCCTTTGTGCCTCACTCAACCTGACCCTTCCTTCCACATCCCACTAGTTGCTATCTTGACTTTTCCAAGTTAATGTTACTGTGGTATAGTTCACAAAAAACAAAATAAAAACACCCATTTTTTTTCAAGATTTTATTTATTTATTTGAGAGAGAGACAGAAGTAGCGACAGAGAGTGTGAGTGGAGAGGAGAGGGGGAAGCAGGCTCCCCGCTGAGCAGGGAGCCCAATGTGGGGCTCGATTCCAGAACCCTGGGATCGTGACCTGAGCCGAAGGCAGATGCTTAATGACTGAACCACCCACGTGCCCCAAAACACCCATTTAAAGTATATAATTAGATAAATTTTGGCAATTCCAAAAGATACACTTGTGTCACCCTTTCTATTTAGTATGTCCATACTCCTATTCCAGGTGAGCATTGATCTAATATCTATCACTACAGGCCAATTTTGGTTGTCTTAGGTCTTCACATAAATGGAATCTTAAAATTCCTTTTTTTTTTTTTTTTTTTTTGCATTTGACTTTTTTTCCCCAGCAAAATGCTTTTGAGATTGAGCCACATTATTGCATGTGTTAGTAGTTCCTTTTTAGTGCTAAATGATATTTCATTATATGAATATTACGAACTGTGTGAACATGTTTCTGTTGGTGGGCTTTTGGGTTGTTTCCAGTTCTTGGCCCTTATAAGTGATATTGTTACATGTACCTTTGTAAGTACATCTTTGAGGAGAAATATTTGCATTTCTCTTGTTCAAATACAGAGGAGTAAAATTAAGTGGTTGTACTGTTGTACATTACCATCAGCAATATACGAGGGTTAAAGTTGGTCTACTTTTTTGTCAACACTTGGTATAGTTAACTTTTATGTTTTAGCTGTTTTAATGAGTATGTAGTGGTACTTCATTGTGGTATTAATTTATGTTTCCTTAATGACTGGTGGTTTTAAACATTTTTTCATGTGCTTATTGGCCATTTTTGGAGAATTTTTAAATATTACTTCTCATATACAGTTGATCCTTGAACAATATGGGGGCTGGGGCGCTGACCCCCCATGTAGTCAAAAATCTGTGTATACCTTTTGACTCTCTCACTATTTAACTACTAATGGCCTATTATGACTGGAAGCCTTACTGATAACATAGTCAATTAATACATATTTTGTATATTATATGTATTATATACTGTATTCTTTTTTTTAAGGTTTTATTTATTTGAGAGTGAGGAAGAGAGAGAACAGAGGGGGAGTGGGAGGGAGAAGCAGACTCCCTGTTGAGCAGGGAGACGGATGTGGGACTCAGTCCCAGGACCCTGAAATCATGACCTGAGCCGAAGGCAGATGGTTAACTGCTGACCAGTCACCACTATATACTGTATTCTTACAATAAAGTAAGCTAGAGAAAAGAAAATGTCGGTGCCTGGGTGGCTCAGTTGGTTAAGCGTCTGCCTTGGGCTCAGGTCATGCTCCAGGGTCCTGGGATCAAGCCTTGCCTTGGGCTCCCTGCGCAGTGGGGATCCTGCATCTCCCTTTTCTCCCCACTCATGCTCTCTGTGGCTATGTCTGTCTGTCTCTCTAATAATAAATAAAATATTGAAAAAAATGTTATTAAAATCAAAAGGAAGAGGCAATACATTTGCAGTGCTGTAATGTATTTAATAAAAAAAGTCACATATAAGTGGACTTGCACAGTTCAAACCTGTATTGTTTGAAGGTCAACTGTTTTATCCAGTTTTATATTCTTACAAGATCAGTAATAATAGTAGCTACTTAATTATTCCACACCTGAAAATAGCTAAAAAAGTTAAAGATGTTGCTAGAGGTACAACATTTTAGGAGCACGTACTGATATGCTCATAAAGCAAAATGAAACCCCACAGTCTGTCCTTCATTTTATTATTTTTTAAAACAGCTGTTAAAAAGGCTCACTGTTGAAGAATGACAACTCTTTTCAGGGGCGCCTGGGTGGCTCAGTTGGCTAAGTGTCTGACTCTTGGTTTTGCCTCAGGTCATGATCTCAGGATCCTGAGATCAACCACCCTGTCAGGCTACCCGTTCAGTGGGGAGTCTGCTTTTCCTTTCTCTCACTCTGCTAATCCCTTCGTGCTTGCTCGCTCTCTTTCAAATAAATCTTTAAAAAAAAAAAAGAAAATCCTTTTCTTCATGCCTCAAACTAACAAATTAATGTCTTTGGTAATTAATTACACACATAAGATAAATCTTTATGATGTATTTTTTCTTCTACAGGGTACAAAATATTTTAACATTGTAGTTGGTTTGGAAATTTGGAAAGAACTTGGAGGACCAATGATGGGTGGGCTAAACTATGGAGAGGTAAGCATTTGGGTCAGAAAGACTTTTCTTACTGTTTTTGGTCCACGAGAAAACAAGAAAGAAGAGCCTATTTTGAGCTGGAAAAGGAAACAACTCCTGCTTGCTGGGTTTTTGTTGGTGCTGTTCAGCCTGGAAGTGGGTGAGGTGGAGGTGAGGGTACTAGGGCTGAGGGCAGGATTGGCTGCAGAGCTGAGAGCTAGGTCCTCAGTGAAGCTGGGTGTGGGGGAGCAGTGTGGAGAGAGGGACCAAGAATAAAGAAGCATTAACTGTGAAGGTCTATTACTAGGGGAACACTTACGTGAGAACCAGTGGTACATTCCCGTATACACAAGTGTGTATGTTACAGTTCATGCCAGAATACATGCAAAATCAAGTATCTGCTTTCTTTGGGGTGGAGCTACAGAAACAACTTTGAGCTGGGGTGTAGGGCTTGCTGTATCCTCTACTGAGGCCTCTGAGCTGGTCTGGGTTTCTCATCAAGAAAGCCCTTGAAGTCTTCCCATGAGGCCTTAGACAGACTGTGGGGCAGAGCAGGGCTGAGGAAGATTTAAAGGAAACTAGCAGCAATCCAGTGTCTCAGGTTTAAAATGCTCAATTTTTAGAAGCAGCAGCTCTCTGCACAGGTCTCCTGGGGTCAGTGGATACTCTTTGTGCCTATTTTGGTCACACCGTATGGATTCTCAGAACTGACTTCTGGGTTTCTTCACTAGTGGGACCAGGACCTCAAATCAGTGATGAGACTGCAGAACTAACAGAAAACTGATGTTATGTGTTTCCATTCTTGCTGGTGGCTTAGGGGAAGGGCACCCTTGCACCCAAGCCTATTGCAGCTCTGGCTGGATAGATGAAGGCAGCAACAGGCGAAAGGAAGCTTAGATTTCTGGGGCTGTGGGAATCAGAGTAGCCCCCTCAGTGCATGGGGTCCTGTGTGAGGAGGTATGGTCCTAGGTCTCTGTGAATATTGATTTTATTTGGTGTTGCCATTGACTTCCTCTTGGCCATCTTGAAGTTGGAGGTTGGCTCAGGCAAACTCTAGCCTCAAGATTTAGTTTTCTGATGGAAGCAAATGCCTTCTGTGCATTCTAGACCGTTCCTGTGGTGATCAGGGACCTTCTACCCCGGGTACTGCTGGAATCGCTGGTGGAGCTCAGAGCTCTCTGAGTTTAATGTACAAAGGGAGGGGGCTGACCTATAGAACCTTTGTTCTTCCTCTTACTGCTGCATTAGGACTTCAGGGGGCTCCCTGTAGACAAGAGAGAGTGGGACTGTGGGAGGGTCTGGAGTCAGGCAGGGGGTGTGGTAGGGAAATAACTGGGAACCGGCTGCCTCCATGTTTTCCTTATTGATCATTTTCATATCATGTACAAATAATTTGTATGTTGCTATTGAGTCGTAGAAATTTATATATTCTGAAAGTTTCTTTCATTATATGTATAATTTTTTCTTTCTTTTTTTTGTATATTTTTTTCTTAATTTGTATGTAGCTTGTCTTTTTATTTTCTTACCAGTTTTTCTGAAGTCTTAAGTATTTTAACATTGATGTTCATTGTCCCGTTTTTTTTTTCTTTCATAGGTAGTTCTTTCTAATTTTCATGAACTTCAGTTTATAAAATTTTTTTTATCCTGAGTTTTCTTATAAAATGTTTTATTAGCATTTATATTCATGACTGTGATCTATGTAGAGTTTACTTTTTTGTGTGTTCTGAGGTGTAAGAGTCAAGGTTCACATGAAATAAATGAACCTTTGTGTTGTAGTTCATTTCTATTGCTGATAAGTTATTCATTCACCTTTTTATGTTTATGGACCATTGAGATTTTTTTTTCTGTGAAATTCACATTTGTTTCTTCTTTTGGGTTGGTTTTACCTTTTTTTTTTTTTTTGAGTCTATTATAGTCTAAATACTTTTTTCCCCCCACTTAAACGTGTTTTGTGAGTATCTTTTCCCATTTCAGGAGGTCTTTTTACTCTCTTTATGGTGCCCTTTCATGAACAGAAGTTTATTTTAATTTAGTCTCATTTGTAATTTGTTTCCTCGAACCTCCGTACCGTTTTTTTTTTTTTTTTTTTAAGATTTTATTTATTGAGAGCGAGAGAGAGTGAGGGAGAGTGAGAGAGATCACAGAGGGAGAGGAAGAGGGAGAAGCAGACTTGCCACTGAGCAAGGAGCCTGATGTGGGATTTGATCCCAGGATCCTCAGATGACCTGAGCCGAAGGCAGATGCTTAACGGACTAAATCACCCAGGCGCCCCCCATAAACTACTTTATAAAGATATTCTCTTTTATTGCCCTCTACTGTTTTTCTTGTTTTGCCCTAGTATTTAAGTCTTATTCCACTTGGATTTAATTTTACATATTGTTTGAATAGGTGGCCAAATTCACTTTTCCCTTCTGGAAAACCAGCAACTTTACTGAAAAGTTTGTCTTTTTCCCCATTAATACTCCACCTGATGACAAAATTTTTTCTTGACTTTGGACCTTTTTAAAGGAAAACAGATCTCTGGGACTCTGAAAGTATTTTTTTTTTTAATAGCTTTACTGAAGTTTGCATAAATATAACTAGGCATAAATTTATTATGTTCTATTGTATGGCTCTTATGCACTACAGCCAAAAAACCAACTAATAACTTAGATGTAAACAAAGCTAGTAAAATTTAGATTAACAAGGTTAACTTGACAGATGGTAGTGTTTTACAGGAGCTAACTTAAGCACTTGCTTAAAATTAATATATGTGTATCAGGATATTCTTGTAAGACATTATTATCAAACTTTGGAAGTAGATTTTACTGCTGTTGTCATCCACATTACTTTTGTGACCCTGTTAGTCAGTTGATAGCCATTGTCTTAGAGTGGTGTTCTCAGCCTTTTTGTTGTAAAATCTTCACAGATGTACCTCCATGTTTGATCACACATTATTTTTATTTTTTGCTAAAGCTCTGTAAATGTAATTATTGCAGTATCTTTGAAGCAGAATGTTGAACTAAACAGGTTGTATGATTTAGTATAGAGTGGAATATACTTCCTGTGAATAAGAGGTAATAATTATAGCTTACATTTAAGTTAGTGCCCAATAAATATTATTTATTAGAACCCATGAGTACTTTGCTTTGTGAACATAATCTTGGGGCCTGGACAATCAAGAGGGTAAGATACTGCTGTGCAGTGTGATAACTGCTTTTGCAGACACTTTAAGATGGTATCATATACTGGAGTAATAATGTGTTGTAATTATGGCTAGCTGCCTTAGGGTTCGTTTTACTTGTGGTGAAGGTTTTAAACCTTTTCAAGTGTGCTGCCAAAAATATTTAGTATTTGAATGCATATTACAAACACAAAAATGTTGAGAATTATTGAGTAGAAAGACAGCATATAGGCCCAGCTATTGGGCAAGATTTCTGTGAGTATGTCAGTTTTTGCTCTGTGAACTGTCAGTACATGTATTTATTTATTTATTTATTTATTTAATTTATTTGATAGAGAGAGAGATCACAAGTAGGCAGAGAGGCAGGCAGAGAGAGAGGGGGAAGCAGGCTCCCTGCTGAGCAGAGAGCCCGATGCGGGGCTCGATCCCAGGACCCTGAGATCATGACCTGAGCTGAAGGCAGAGGCTTTTACCCACTGAGCCGCCCAGGCGCCCCTCAGTACATGTATTTAAACTGTTCACATTTGGGCTATGTTGTACAGTAAAATTTGGCTGCTAATACGATACTGTCTGTTTGTACTTCTTAACTGGGGGTATTTTTTAAGGCTTAGTCTTTGATTTTCTGCTTTCTTCCTTTGTAAGCTGTCTTTGAGAGATCATGTATTTTCTCCTATATTTCATTACTACTAAGTTTGTATATTCAAAATTAATTAAATGTTATACCCTTTCATAAACTCTTGTTTCAGGTTTTCATTTGCCTATTGTACATTTCTGTTTAGATATTCAGTAACCTCATTATCATGTCTGTGCATTTAATTATTATTACTTTGTTTTAAGCAGATTGAGAAGTAAGTAATACACAGAAAGCTTATAGTTTTGTGGTGGTGGGACACGCCAGAAATGCATATATGATATTCGAAGTTAAATGAAATATTTGTAAGATGTATTGGTAGGACGAAGAAGAGGATCTAAGAAGAATAGGAAAGGCTTTGTCAAGGAGGGAATGGTTGAAATGAAAGAAGACTACAAGGTAGATTGACAGTATCATTCTAGGCAGGGAAGTCCATGAGCAAGGGAAAACAGAAGAATTTGGTTCCATCTGTTATCTACCAGTAGCTTCATGTGGCTAGATATGGCATAATAAAAAATAAATACTTAGTCTTTTTCCTTGGTTCCTGCCACTGAGGCTCTAGAATCCTTGGAATTTACTGTCTTTTGTATGCTAATGAGTTAACTCCTGGTTGGGAGACTTCAGGTGTTGGTTGTAAAACCAACCTCAGAAAACTAACCACTGTGATTAGAGGGTTAGAATTTTCAGCCCACTCCCCAGTCCAATGGCCAGGAGAAGGGCTGGAGATTGAGTTCAGTCACCGAGGGACAAAGATTTAGTCAATCCTACCTACGTATTGAAATCTCTGGTGCCTTCCATACTTTTAATAAGTGCTCAGTTAAAAAAAGAAGTGCTCTGTTAATGGTAGTTTTAGGCGAGAACTTAGCATATATGGTTAATTTTTCCCTTCCTAATTGTTTTTGAGACTTATTCCCTTAAAAATACAGAATTACATCATTAGTATATTGTTAGAATATAAAAATTGCTTTTAAGGAAGTTGTATTAATAAGGGTCCAATTAGGACACAGAAACCACACAGTAATTTGAATAGGGAAAGTTTAATACAGGGAAATATTGACCAGTAACATATGATTGGCTACAAAAATGTAAAGAGAACTCTAAAGAATAATGGAAGAAGTAAGAATAGAACTCTAAAGAATAATGGAAGGAGTAAATTTGGGAGAGGTCTGCCCTCAGACTGAGTTTCAGTTCTTGCTGTAGATGTGATTGAAGTCCACTGGGTGGGGGACATGTTTGCTGAGGTGCTGAAGACTGGGACATTTATGCAGATAGCTTTATGGGACCGAAAAAGAAAGTGGTTTAGAGCGTATGCTTTATTAAACTTAGCACTATGTCTCGATGATTGGAGTTCCTAATAGTCAGTAGGGTGCATTATGTCTGTGATGAGTATGACCGAAAACTCTTATTTGCTTTAACAAAGGAATTAATTGTGACACATACAGCTCTGAGGAATTATATAGTATTCTAGTTTGAGAGTTCTATGTTCTATGTTCTATTTCGTTTTATTAGTCTAAGGGATTTCATTTTTGGACTGTGAAAATTTGGATTGTGAAAATTTAAGTGTAGAAACTAGAGATAACATGAAGATATATTTTTTTAAACTTCAGATCATATAGTTCAAAGATATGATTTGATTCACAAAACTTTTGTTTACCCAGATGTTTTCCAGAATATAGGCACTCTAATTTAAAAACTGTCTATCCCAAAGGATGGGATCGTTGGGGTTTTTGAATGCATGTTCCCATAGAAACCATGTTTCATGGTGTTGGGTTCTTATTTGGCCTGGAAATGTTTTTAACTGTGTATGAACTTAGATTATGGTGCTGTCTAACAATATTTTGGGGGGCAAAATGCATTTAGAATATCTGTTTCTGATGCATTTCTGTTATCTGCCAGTTAATAAGGATGGGGGCTTCTATTAGGGGCATGGACATCATACAGCTGTTAGATTGGTTGAAGAGTTGGGGTGGCAGGTAAGAATATGGACTGAGGTGAGGAACGCTGGGAAAAACCAACTATATTGATTGCTCTTACCTACCTATCTCTTTTCTTTACTTTTCTTATTCCTCTTTTTTTTTTTTAAATTACACAAGTGCTTAAGATCATTTGTGGCTCTGGGGTTCTATAAAATGATAGGGAATATCTTTCTAAATTCAGAATTTCTGGAATATTTAAGCCTAAATATAAATAGTGAAAAATAAAAATGCATGCCTTCAGATTTATACACCCATAGAGGTATATAATTAATTTTTTATAATACCAAGTGCTGTTAACCCAAAAATATTGAGATAAGCCTTGACTCTATGATGCTAGAAAATACAGGATTACCCCAACCATTATGCAGTTACTGTCTAGATTATTTGCAATTGAAAATTTCAACAATATTTTACTGTACACTCACATTCAAGTAGGATCGACAGGACCAGAACTAGGAAATGAAGCTTTCTATGGGATTCTAGATAGACTGTAAGAGAGTGTGGAAAGTTGGTTTAGTAAGTGGACCTGATTTATGTATACTTCTTGTTCTGTCTCCAATAATCAGTATATTCTTTCCTGTGGATGAGTTCAAGGCCTCTGACCTGACTTACTCCAACTTATTTCTGCAAACTTTGCTATAGTCATTTATTCAGTCAGTATTTATTGAGTGCCGACCACATGCCAGACACTGTATTAGTTACCAGGAACACACTGATGAGCAAAATAGCCTGTGCCCTCTTGAGACTTAGAGTCTGGTGATTAACCATGGTATATTATTATAAACCGTGGTAAGTGCCAGGAGATCCTCCAACAGAAAGGAAAGTGGTACGTAAATTTGGGTTGGTAGATAAGGACAGAGAGAATGTGGAATAGATGGTATTTTTTGAAATTAGTGTGGTTCTAGCACAGAACTGCTACCATACATTATTGGAAGAGCCTAGTGTGAGTTGAAGGTTTTTTCCAGTGTCCTTAGTCTATTGAAGTATGTTTGTGTTTTGTTTTGTTTTGGATTATATAGCTGGTAGAGGCAGAGGCAGGTTTGGGGCTCGCAAAGAAGCCACACGAAGGACAGATTTATGTATTTGGAATTATCTGTCTAGGAAGTTTGGGGATTTCTTGTTATGGGAAGAGGTAACATGAACTAGGGCAGTTTAGTGTTACCAGGTAGATCCAGAAGATATTTGCAAAAGTAGCTATATGTGTGGTTGTGTGCCTTAAAGTCAGTAGTATGATTAATCCTTTCATTGATAGCTAACTGAAATTCCTCATGGTGCCTAGCAGTGCTTTAGTGAATGTGATCCTGAAGTTTACGAATGCCTTGGAATTTTCTATCAAATTAGGATTTTCCCCTCTTTTTCTTAAAAAAACTTGAAAATGTTTTTAGAGGTTATTCCAAGAGTTGCCTTTTTTTTCCCCCTAAAGATGGAAACCTTTGACTTACTTTCTTTTGCCCTAAACCAAGTTTTATATATATATTTGGAACTTCAAGAGCCATTGACTGACTTATGAGTCATTCGCCCCTTAATGTAGAAAGGTTCCCTGCCTTGTAGTCAGTGGTGCTCCACTTTTTTTGTGCTATTATTTTAGTATTTTACATAGAAGATAGTATTGGATTTTTACACTGAGTTTTCACTTTTCACTGAATCTTTACTCTCCAAAATCAAATACAGAAAGAATATGGAAAGGACACGGACTATGGAATTTGAAAAACCTGTTTTCATTCCTGTCTCTGTACTTAATACTCTCTTGAAGCCTTTGTTAGCCATGAAATGAGAGTAACTTTTTGGAGGGTGTGCCTATATTAAGTGAGATTATAAATTAGGAGTACTTAAAACACTTGACATAGAGCAAGAACATAAAAAATGCTTACCTTCTTTCTTTGGTCTAAGCCAAGTAAGTGATTCCTTTTTTTGCATTCTCAAGTTATGCTGTATATTTACTGAAACAGATTTAAAACAGACCTAACATTAGGTAGGTTCAACTGGGGAGGGAAAGAATTTCTGTAGAACTCTCTGAGTCTTAATTTATTTTGGAATTACTGATGCTTCCTTTTCCCAGAAGTGTGTATAGTACTGTATTTTGCACATAGTGAGCACTTAAAGATGTAATCATGCAATAAAAATAACTTTGAGGAAGGAATTGGAAGGCCTGCATGAAGTCCTGGCTTGTTAGCTTATTGATTTCTGTGGTGTTTGCAGTTGCTGACTTTCTTTGAACATTGTGTCTTGCCTTTCTTGGTCCAGCAGTGTGAACAGATTGCATCCTCCTCCTTATACTTTAGTATATAAATTTATACAAAAAAGACCTCAGAGCTCAGAAAATGAGCTCTAGAGAGGGAAGTGGGTTGGATCCATCTTGGATCGAAAGTTGCTAGTCGAGGAGGAGAGAACCCATATGAGGACATTTTTATTTGAGGAGCAGGGTGTATGCAGACCAAAAGTGTGATAAATAGAAAGGTGCAAACCTTGAAAGAAAGACCAGAGTCTTAATTACAACAGGAATAGCAACAACAAAAACATATAATTGTAGGAAATGAAGGTGCAGGTTTTCAAAGACAGGAAAAGCACAGCTGGAAGATGCCAGTAACTACTGGAGAAAACTACAAATGCCATGCCTTCTGTGCCATAAACTTAGAATTTTTCTCATAGCTCGCCTCTTCTGATCTCTCTCCCATTTCTTGCTAACCAAACTAAGAAAATCTTTTCTCCTTCCCACTCAGCCTTCTCCATCCTAGTCATTTTCTCCTCCTTATTTCATTTTCTGTCAGAATTCATGAAATCATGAACTATGCTAGAGATACACCTGGATTATTTTTTTCTAAGATATTTAGTTGACTTTATTGTGAAAGATAAACAAAACATCAAATTATAGCTACAAGCTACAAAATTTCAAAGATGTTGCTCCTTTTTAATAAAATGCTATTTTATTAAAATTTAAATAATTTTAAATTTAAAAAATGCACTCTGTCAGTCAACTCTCACCATAACAGGCTACTCCAAAAGTTAGTGGTATACCAAAATACGGTCATCGTGTTCACAGATTTTCAGCTTGGTTGGGGTGGCTCTTCTCCACGGGTGCCTCATTCTTCTGGGGCAAGTAGACCACCCAGGGTCATGTTCTTCTTAAGGAAGTTACAGAAGTTCAGGAGGGAAGCCCGGTCATGCAAATACATTTCATATCTGCATGACTGTCTTTAATATGTCATTGGTTAAAGCATGTCACATGGCCAAGCCCATCATCAATGCAGCAAGGAAATTGTCTCTCTAGTGGGAGGAAATTAAAAGTGGAAAAGGGGGTGGATACAGAGATAAGAGAATTGGGAGTCTAACATGGGCCCTTATAATCTTTTCTGAGCTTTATATTTCTGTTTACATTTTACTTGTAGTCATTAATGTGTATAATATTTTGTGTTTCATCACTTTAGCTTAATATGATTTTGTGAAGATAATTTCTTATTGGTTATATATTTGCTATTTAAAAATATGCACTTGTTTGCTTGACTCAAACTGTGCTTCTAGGTCCATTTATATAAAAATCATCTAAGATACTTATTAAAAATGCAGATCCCTTAGCCTTCAACCCTAATCCCTCTGGAATCACAGTCTCTGGGGCTGGGGCCTGAGAATCTTGGTTATTATCAAACTCATCAGGTCATTCTTCTGCACATTAAAGTTTAGAACCACTTCCTTAGTGTGAGGACATTTGTATTGTTTCCATTTTTCCAGCATCATAAATAATAGCTGGTAACATTTGTATAAATGACTGATTTGGGGGAGGTGTTCAGTAGTCTTTCCCTGATCTATGACCAGGTAATTTGCAGTTGAGGGAAATAATGCTGTGTGTAAAGAATGGAGTTTGGAGTGCTGGTGGCGGTGAAATTACAGAGAGGTGTATAAAATCTTCCAAGTTTTTTATGTTCAGTAAAATGAGACCTTAGAATTTCTGTAAAATTTTTATACATCTTTAATATTGTGATGTTTGGTATTAACTTAGTCATGGTTCCATTTGCTAGTTATCGGTACTATTTTAAACGAACATAGGAAAGTTGACAGGCTTAAAGAGGATTCTTTTTTCACCTCTGTAAGTTTGACAATTTGATTTTTCTACTCAACTATTTTATTCTTCCTGGTATTTTATATGACCATGTTTATATATACTATTATTTTTATCGTTAGTCTTGGTTGTTTCAGCTCTTTAATAAAGTTGTTGGAAATGAAAATCCACTGATGGCATGATGGATACTGCCCATGCTTATCTAATATACATTCTTTGCTTTTCCTCACAAACAGAACCTTGATTTCATTTTCAAAGTGGCTTTTTGCCTAGCTTAAAAATACGTTTCCCAACCTTCTTTGCAACTATGAGTGGCCATGTTATTTTGTTCTGCTCAAGAAAGCTTTAAGGGGAAGTCACTGTCAAAAGTCAATTGTCTTTGTTACATAGTTTTGAATTTTGCAGCCCTTCTGCATTGCATACACTTGAACTGGACATCAGGGCAAGCTGCTTGAGATGGGTCTTCTTAAAGAAGTCAGAATGTTTTGGCTTATGCCCTTTGTCTTGTGCCCTTCCTTTTATCCTACCTGGAACTTGGACGGGGTGCTTGAGGAGGAGACATGGAGTGATAGACGTTTAATGGATGTCACATATAAGAGTGTTCATTGGGAAGACAGAAGGAGCTTAGATCTTTTTTAACATGTGGGAGGCCTTATCAGATCTAGATTGCCCACCTCCAGTCTAATTATGTTAGAAAAAACACACTGCAGTATATTGAAGTTACTATTTAGATGGGACTCTGTTACATTAGTTGAATGTAATTTCTAACTTATGCAAGTGGTTTCTATAAAAGATATTTAGACGTAGGTTACCTCAAACCTGATTTTCAAATTGCTTTTTATTTATTTTTTCATTTCATTTTGTAATTTGTTTAGGACCCTTCAAGTCTGAAGGTATATATGTTATGCATGTTTAAATTGTCAAGTATGTTTTGAAGTGCACATTTTACAGTTATAACATTAACAAATCTGTATGCAGAATATTTTAAAACCTTATTTTGAAGTAATTTTAAATTTAAAATTGCAAGATAGTACAAAGAACTTCTACAACTTTTTTTTTTTTTTTAACTATTTGAGAGTAAATTGCAGACATCATGCCCCTTAAGATGTAAATACTTCAGGGTGTATTTCCTAAGAAAAGTAGATATTTTCTTACATAACTATAGTGCAGTTATCAAATTCAGGAATTTAATATTAATTCAATATTATTATTAAACAGTTCATATTCATATTTCTCCAGTTGTCCCAGGAATGTCCTGATAGCATTTAATGTTAGATGCAGTTTGGTTTCCTGCATTTGATTATCAGGCCTTTTTTTTGTCCCTTTTAATCTGGAAACTCACTCTTTGTCTTTTATGATATAAGCATTTTAAAGATATCAGTAATTATTTTGTAAAATTTCCCTCAGTTTGGATTTGTCTGATGCTTCGACAAGTTTAGATTCCAGTTATGCTTTTTGGGCAGGAATACCATAGGTGGTACTGTCGTCTTGGTGTATCCTACAACATCAGGTGGCATATACTGTCATTTTATCCCATTATTGGTAATATTAAATCTGATTATTTGTTACGTTTCTTCATTATAAAGTTATACTCTTTCTCCCTTTATAATTTGTAGGAATAGAGTTTGAAACTATGTAACTATCCTGTTTTTCATCAAACTTTTACCCTGTAGTTTTATCATCTGTTGAGGATTCTTGACTGACTTATTACTGAGATGAATGTAAAACATTTTCGAGAAAGATTTCAGCAGATCCTTTTATTCTAGTGATGACTTCTTTTACACATCATTTCCATTGAGCTTTCTTTATTTCATGGTGCTGACTTACAGTTTTGGGGAACTTGTTTAAAGAAATACAGAGATGTAGGAAGGAACGTGGTTCTTAATTAGAGATGTTCAGGGAAGCATTTGATAGTGGGATTCCATCCCTTTTTCTCTTTTCTCTCCAACAGAGTATAATAGATCATAAAGACCAACATATCTGAAGCAAATGGGGGGCAAGTGATTAATTCTGTTTGGGATCTTTTATGACAGGTTAGAGAATGATATGATCTTCTTTTTCCTCAAATAGATCTTAGGATCCCCATGATGTAATATACACACCCAGTACATGGCCTGTCCTTTGGCGTGTCTTTTTCAGACATCCTAGGGGAGTGGATGCTGGCTGCCCCTAGGGGGAAGGGGAGACGCTAGAGCTGCCA
This sequence comes from Potos flavus, assembly GCA_028534135.1. Taxonomy (NCBI): domain Eukaryota; kingdom Metazoa; phylum Chordata; class Mammalia; order Carnivora; family Procyonidae; genus Potos; species Potos flavus. Next base: position 168,726,032 of record CM052898.1, read on the forward strand.
GAATTTCATTCAGTGGCCTCAGCCCCTAGTGAAAGTAGCCCAGTGGATAAAACTATTTTCCTTAATTCTTCTTAGGCTTAGCCATTGTGCATATCACTTCTTTTCTTGTTGGGAGGAATAAATTAGGCAGTGAAGAATGGGTCAGAAACTGTTAATTCAGTAAGACTTCTTGGGAAGTAATGTAGAAGTTCCCTTTTGGAAACAGGAGAATGGAGTAAGGGCTCCCCACAGCATGGTTTATTCCCAAAATGTTGAAATTTGTTGAGTCTTTGTCAAGTTCTATATTTTTTCTTTTCTAGTTTATTTTGTGTTTTCTGTTTTTTTAACCCCAAAGATCATTTATTTTCTTATTGTTGTATATTTTCAGATTTTAAAGTGTAATTTCGGTTTTTCTTCTCTAGCACCAGCAGACGTTTTTGAATCAGCTGAGAGAAATCACTGGGATTAACGATGCCCAGATACTACAGCAAGCCTTGAAGGTATGGCCTCTGTTCTACGGCATACAGTTTAAGTTACACCCTCACCTCTACTGCCTACCATATTTGAAAGGTTTTTAGTTACATTATGTGGTGTAGTAATAGAGATACAGGAAAGAACTTTTATAATGTAAGAGCCTTATTTAGGCTGTAATTTTAAGCATGTTAGTTTTCAGCAGCCTAATGTTCCAGATAGATAGATAGATATGTGACAGATATCTGTCACAGAGTGACAGATAATCTTTCTCTGTATGGAACACTTCTCATGCAGAATGGAAGGATATGAATCCAAATGCGATGGCTGATTGTACCCAAGAGCTATGACCTTAGAGTTTAAATGGGGGTAGAGAGGGGTTGCGGTAGAGAAATACAGGGAGGGAGAAGAGGAGAGAGAAAGTTAATAGAGGGTAAGAAACTTACATTTTTTTCTTTCCAAGAAGAAATAAAACTTGGCTAACATTTAACTAATTGCACCTTAAGAACATTCAATAGCAAGCTGGTTAGTATATGCAATAAATAAAATGCATCATTTTGGTTGCATCTTCTGATGTTCCCACATTTCCACACGGAGAAACCCAGATGAGTCAAATCACAGGGATATGCCCACTGAGAAAGACCAAGTGAATAAAAGATGTTTAAGAACTAGAACTGTAGGAGCACCTGGGGCAGTTAAACCGCCAACTCTTGATTTCAGCTCAGGTCATGATTTTAGGGTAGTGAGATCCAGTCCTGCCTCTGGCTCATTGCTCAGCAGGGACTCTGCTTGAGCGTCTCTCTCTCTCCCTCTCCCCCAGTGCCTCCCCTGGCTCTCTCTCTCTCAAATAAATAAATCTTAAAAAAAAAAAAAAGAACTAGAACTGCATTTTAAGGTCATTTCTGTATTGCTATTCAAAGTATTTTATATGGCTATCATCATCCTGGTAATCCTGTTGAGGTAGGTGCTGGTGTGTAGAAGAGCTGGAATAGAAACCAAGCAGCCTGATCCTGGGGTGCCACACTTAGTTTCCACTTTTACTTCAAGTTTGCTTCATCTTTTTTTCCTATCAGGAAAATGTTGAAACAGTACTGTTCAGAGCATTAATGCAGGGTTTATGAAGCAACTGTAAGTATTTGGAGAGGAAGCAAAAATGTCAGACCTCAATTTTAATGATTATGACATTTAGATAATTGCTAGTCCTTTCTTTATTCTACTAAATATGACTTAGTCACTCCACGTCTGTTTTCAGAAAATGCCTTTACCATTCTATATCTCTGAGCGTGAGGCTATACCCACTACCTTATCAGGGCAAGTTTGTGAAATTCACTTTTCTTTTTTTTAACTTGGGAAACATGTAAAATATGTTTAATTAAATGAACATAAAGAGTTAATCAAATGACCTATTTTCCACGTTTTCTTTGAGGTAAGTTGTGTGCTATAGTTTTTTTGTTTTGTTTGTTTGTTTTTTTAACTTTGGTTTCAGTTACCAGTAGTTAGTGGTGGTGGGGGGAGATCAGTATACTTAACCCTTAACTGTTACCCGGTATAAATTTGTAAGATGTTTAATAATGAGTTGACTTTCTCAGTAATATACTGACAAGGAATCTACTTTTGGGAAACATGATGTCATTGATTGATTTCAATACTTCTGTTTTAAGAATCTATTTTTAGCCCTCCAAAGTAAGTGATCTTCAAGTTGTGTAAATCCCTGTTACATTCAGTTTATTATTATTATATGAGATATTATATAAAAAACACTTAGCACATTTCTTGGCACATATTTAGTGTTTGATAAATGTAGCCATTGTTATTGCACATTATAGCTATTTTACTTATCTATCTATAATTTATATTATATTGCTGGTGAGTCATTTAAGAATCTTATAATGGTAATGATATAAAGTTTAAAGCAGTGGTGCTTTTCCAACTGCACTCTTACTTTTTTCTCTTTTCCCTGGCTAACTAGAATTGGAGTTGGGGTGGGTTGGGGATCTCATTCTTCCAGTTGCTCAGGTTTCAAATCTTGGAATCATCCTGATCTTTCTCCTTCTGTCACCTCTCACATTTAATGTGATAGCAAATAATGTTGGACTCTCTGCTTTAGCCCTTTTTCTCCTATAGTCTATTCTCAACACACAGCCAGAGTGATCCTTTTAAAATGTAAGTCATACCATGTCATTTCTGTCCAAAACCCTCCACTGGCTTCCTATTACAGTCTCTGTGTTTGCTAAAGTTCATGAGGCCTGCATAGTCTTAGGTGTTCTGGCCTTCTGTTACAAAGATCACTTCATTATTAATATCTGGGTTTCCTAATGTTGTTTCAATTAGCTGTCCCAGAACTACGTTATATTTATCATTAACTCTACAGAGAATAAAGAGATAGAACTGGTCACGTCTCTTCTCATTATTTTGCTGTTATAAAAATTCCAGGTTTTCTAGCATCTGGTTTTTCTTCTACATTAACTTCAGAATAATTTTGTCCAGATAATACTTTTGATGAGAATTATATTAAATTTATATACTTAATTTGGGTAAGATTCTCATCTTGGCAGGATTGAATATTTCTACCTAGTTCTGTGTGTCTGTCCGTACTACCAAGCTTCAGAATGTTTTGCTGTTTCCTGCCTACAAGTCTGACATTTGCTTAAGTTTGCTTCTAGGTATGTATTCAGCATCCATATTAAAGTTTGTAGTTCTTCTTTGCAGAAATGCTGTTTCAAATATTCATTCTCATCCTTTTGTATGGCAAGTTCCAAAAAACACTTTTTGGTTTATTTATTTGTTTAGAAGCATAAGTTTTGTGCTTGACTTTTGTTAAGGAGAAATGAAAGTAATGGGAAACTAAGAAATTATAGAATTAATTCTTATATGAGTAGTCTTAATAGAAAAAGGAATTACTATTGATAGAATAGACTTTGTTTATGATCAGTTTATAAAATTAGGATCATATAGAATGATTTCAAATCTAAAAGTGATTTTTGCTATTAAGTACTAGTTGTTACGGAGAAAATTAAATAAATCATGTGAGAATGCATGGAGTTATTCCAAAATGTTTGATGTTCCATTCTTGATATTTGAAGGATAGTAATGGAAACTTGGAATTAGCAGTGGCTTTCCTTACTGCAAAGAATGCCAAGACCCCTCAGCAGGAGGAAACAACTTACTACCAAACAGCACTTCCTGGCAATGATAGATACATCAGTGTGGGAAGCCAAGCAGACACAAGTAAGTTTACTTCTCTTTCTTAATATTTTAATAAGAATGTAATGAAAAACTTTCCTTGGGAATATATTTTGCTTAAGCAGAGGTGAAGGATAAAGACTCACTTTACTTTAACCTTGGTTCTTTCTAGTGTAGTTGAAAAGAGTATATGTTTTTATTAGCTGCATTATTGTTTCCTCCAGTTCAAAAGTAAAAGATTGTATTTGAATTATATATCCTTTCATTTTATTTAGTGTTCATTGTTTTGAGATATAGAACAGCTATAGGTATTACTCGTGAAAGAAACAAACATTTCCAGGGTTTTAAATGGGCACAGACATTTGTTTTATGCATTTTAAGTGTTGGTAGAGGCCTTAGTATTATTTTGGAAGGTAAGCTATTGTTTCTAATTACTGATAGGTTTACCACTTAACAGAATTTCCCTTCCCTCAACCCTCGCCCCTCCCCAAAATGAAGATTTTAGAATAAAGTTTATTACCATGTAACAAAGTAAACACAATCACACAGACATATACA
>CM052898.1:168730722-168760631 GCA_028534135.1 Potos flavus
GCTTAGCATAATACCCTCTAGTTCCATCCACGTTGTTGCAAATGGCAAGATTTCATTTCTCTTGATGGCTGCGTAGTATTCCATTGTATTATATATGGAAAGTTTTATGTAGGATTCTACTTTTTCTTTATAATGTGAATAGTTCATGCTTATATATAGCACTGAATTTTTCAAAATATGTTTAGTTACCTCTATATCTCATTATGATGTAATAACTGCACTATATAAAATGTATTTATTTTATAAAATTAAAGGTATTTATTTTTATGCATTCTGTACTTGAGAAGTTTGATTACTAACTTGTATTTGAAGAAAATTTCTGAATTTTTTTTTCTTTTTTTTTTTAAGACTTTATTTTTAAGTAATCTCTACACCCGGGGTGGGATTTGAACTCACAGCCCCCAGATCAGGAGTTGTCTGTTCTACTGACTAAATCAGTCAGGCACCTCTCTGATTTTGTTTATAGGCTTTCTCAGAGTTAAGAAACAACTAGAAAGAACACAGTCACATGGTTGTTTATAACTGTTGTCAGTAAAGATTATTTTAATGTTTGTTGATAAAATATTTTCAAATTTTCGGGATAATTTTAATATTTTTGTTCACAAATGATCTTATGTGTGAAAAGCTGAAATATTCCTATCTCACATAGGTAATAGGTGTTGAAAGAAGTTTTATATATGTGAGACAGACCTAATTGTTTATGTCTACGCTCAAGACAAACTATGGTTCAGACCCTAGCTACATCTCTAACTTCATTTTCTGTTTTTCTCTTACTTTATAAAACTATGATAATTCAGGATGGCTTGGAGTTCTTATCTACTCAGTGCTATTTAATTTCTTTGTTCTTTATACTTGCTGTTCCTTCTGTTTGGAATCCCCTCTAGCCTTTACCCCAGCTTAATTATCTCTGGTGTCGTAAGACTTAGGTCAGGAGCTTCTATGCTTTAGAATATTTCTCCTGGCTTTTGGGTTGGAGTCAGTGCTTCTCTAGCATGCAGAGCATACTTGGGTCTTAATGAGTACTGTGTTATTTTGAAATTATTTGCTTATGCCTTTCTTTCTTACCAAACAGGAAGCTTAACAGGGCAAAAAACCATTGATGTGCCTATCATCACACTAGAATAGTTTGCATAGTTTCTCAAAAAATGTTCGTTGAATTATTTTAGGTAATATGTATAAAAAAGCTGTTTCAGAACCAATGAAAAGGAATGAGGTTGAGAAGCTTGTTGCAAGAAGTTAGGAAAAAGAGATGTAGTATAAATAGTGGAAGAATTAGTGTGTGAGAATAACATCTGTCTTTCAGGTTTCTGAGACTTGGCGGGAAAATGAAATTAGGTAGAGAAAGGAAAAAAAGTTTTCAACTGAAGGCAACTGGTTAAAGTGAAGAAAACAGGAAGTTGACTAAACCTGGTTCACTGTTCTAGTGGAAAGGATGACAAGATTTTAGACTGATGGCTGTGAATTCTTAATATAGATGGTTAACTTTGTGACATAAAGTAGTATATATATAGGTAGGTAGGGGAATTAGGATTTATAAGACTTTCCTAAATAAAAGAACATGTCTTATTTGCTCTATAAAGTCAGCAAGTATTGTTTGAACCAGATGTTGACATCTGTTCAAGACTTTTGACAAGGAATACTGAAAATGTTATGGACAAAAGAGATATGAATAGATGCTCTTAGGGAGAAGGCAGACCTGATTTCAGAAGGTGTGTGTCCCATATGAATGATAATTAAAAATTGTGTGTTTGTGTGTGTAGCTCTTGAAAAATATTCATTAAATAATTTTTTATAACGTTTATTTATTTGAGAGAGAGATTGCATGCCCATGTCTATGTGGGAGTGGGGGTGGGGGATGGGGCAGAGGAAGAGGGAGAGACAATCCCAAGCGGACTCTGCATTGAGCGCTGAGCCTGATATGGGGCTCGATCTCACCAGATCACAAGATCACGCCCTGAGCTGAAACCAAGAGCTGGTCGCTCAACCAACTGAGCCACCCACATGCCCTTCATTAAGTAATTTTATATTTCACTTTAAGGAAATGGTAGAGAAATGGAGTTTCTGATTTCATTACAACCTGATTATCATATTGAGCAAATTGTGTTATTGTGGTTTCTTTGTCAATAAAATGTGCTATCCTTCTCACCAAGGTGCTAATTTATACTTACTAATTCAATAAGTTGGATGGTGTGTCCATAAAGTTGTTTGCAGATTATTGAGAAAAATTCTTGTAAAAATGTAATGTAGTGATTGTATTATAATAGTACCAAACTGTGAAAAAAATATGAGGTAACATTCTTTTCCATTTAACACATTTGTACCATATTTCATAATGTTGTAAGAAGTACAGTTGCCTTTAGGAAATAGATTCAGCATTTAAATTTGGCAGTGTCACAGTAGTGTTACATGGTGTAAAAGTGAGAAAATAAGGAGACATCGTGCAGTCAACAGATTTTTTTTTAATTACTATGTTATTGGTCCTAAGAAGAAATGAAGTCTTTTGTGTATTTTTAATTCTTGGAAGGAGTAGTAAAACAATTGAGGAGGAAAAATAGGAAATAATTACAAGTATATATTCAAACACAGGCCTCTATTGAGAAAACTGTGTAAATGCTACAGGAGTCTGGTGTATTGGAGCAATCAGAGTGTGAGCAAGTTCTCAAGGGATTGTTTTAGATATAAAAATCCTTTTTGAGCATTTTCTCAATTTTATATGAAATACATTGTTATTCGAAAGTTGACCATGGTGTAACTTAATTTTTCAAATATGGCACGTTTTTTAATTAAAACAATTTTTTTTATTCCTTTTTTTCTAAGCATTAAGTCTCTTAAAACCAGGGCTAAAACATAAGGCCTTGCTGACTTTAAGTGTGCCATCTATTGGTTATGGTGCTGACAAAAAACATCTATATTTTGAAATAAAAGTCTCTAATGCTAAATTCATAAGATTCCTTGTTGATATAAGCTCCTTTAGAAGGAATAAAATATATCTTTTTTTAAGGACTAGAAGAGGTTAGCTTTTAAAGTAATATCCTATAGAAGTCACATTTGGGGCTCATGGGGAAATTTTCTGTTATGCATAACTGAATAGGTCAGAAGATAAAATTATATCACTATGTTTAAAGACTTAACACGTATTTGTGAACCTTCATTTAATATTGAAGAAGTAATTCTTCAATTGCTTGTCCTTTCTACCTTTCATTTTTGAGAGAAAAAGAAAACATTTCAAGGAAAGCTTATACTCTGCATAGTAAGGAATTAACTAGTAATGTACTTGGTGTCTTTTTATTGCATTTGCAATTTTCCGTATTCTACTGAATTCTGAGGAAAGGCCCAAATCATTTGTAGTAACATTAGCTAAAATTTTAGGCATCTTTTTTCACTACTTAGATTTCTTGTCCAGATTGGATGATATGTGGATTATCAAAGGAATGCTTCACACCTCCAGCTTAAATTGGAAATAAAATTGTGTTGGAGTTTTGCAGTAAAAAAATACTAATGCAAGAGCGGACTAGGAAACAATGCAAGATGTTGCGATATCATAGGTATATACTTAATAGATTCTGCTAAGTTTTTGTGTCATGGCAAACTCTGTCATAGACATGACCATGCAAGGCTTTTGCCCAACTTGAAATCAAATAGTTACATTCTTTCTTTCATGACCATTAAATTCTTTTGAACTTTTTTAAAACAGGAAAAAAGTATATGCCCACCAGAACAAGAAGTACTACAATTGAGCAATCAAAGTATGGATCAAAAGATGAGAGGGATTTGGGTAGGTAATTTTAACACAGAAAGTAATGCCACATATTATTGGCATAAGTTTTAGAGAAATTGTTATAACACATCAGAATGACTGTTAGGTGGTCGACCCTTCACAAATTTAGAATCAGAGTATTTTTTTTTTCCCCCCAAAAGGAATTGAATTATTGGGTAAGGATTTCATAGAAAGTGAGAGGTTCTGTCTTAGAACTCTGCTCTTAGATTGGTTGGCCAGCCTCATAGTGATTTAAAGCTCACACGATAAATAGAGACAAATCTAGTGCATTCATCTCTGCTAAGGGTAAATTGCTTATGCTAAGCGGTTTAGGATTTTATTAATTGAAAGCTAATATTTTTCCCGTTCTTCAAATGTGTTAAACAAGTAACTATGGATAGAAAAGCAATTAATGCAAAGAAAGTTAAATCTCTTTTTCCATAGATATTTCTAATGTGTAAAACTATTTTGATGATTCCCCAAAAGTCAAGGTTAAGCTTAAAAATGAGATGGTACAGTGGTGTGGAAGTTACTTGTAACCATTTGGATGCAAATAAGTTAGGCTTCTACTCTATTCTAAGCATGTTCTTAGAATTCTGTTAGACATGTACTGCAAAATGATTTGTGTAACTTTATGAATTTTCTTAAATTTTATGGCAGGAATGATAGCCATGGGCTATAAGGTTTGTTGACTAATACTGAATGTTTAATTTTTTTTTCACAGTCCAAGTTGGAAAACCGTCAAGTCTATGACAAAACTCAGGAATGGCTCCTTTACTATTCACTTCCCTTACCAGTGCTGCCATTATAATTTCAGCAGCTATTATTAAAAACAGAACAAGATCATTTAGAGCTGAGCTGTTCAATATAGTTGCCTATAATCACGTGTGGCAACTTAGATTTAAATATAACTTAAAACTAATGCTAAAACTTAGCTCCTCTGTTGCACTAGACATTTTCAGTGTTCAGAAGGAGTCTCATGTGCGTAGTGGCTACCGGTATTGGATAGTGTAGATTAGTAGTGTATTTCCGTCATCACAGAAGGTTCTTTCGGACCTCACTGTTTGAGAGAATCTGAGTTCAGCTGTGAGAAGATTGGAAAAGTCGGAACGTCATGAGAGCTGACTGGGAGCAGAGGAGAATGGGAGAGTGGGGTGGGAAACAATTTACATTGTGCATGTCTTCTTGCTTTTAAGTACTGTTCTTCTAACATGATACTTTATTATGGTATTTGTCCTTTCATTTGCTAGAAAAAATCTTAGGTGGATAAAGCATATGTTCTTAAGTCTTCTAATTAGTGCCACTCTGAAGACGACTCACTCATTTTTATCTCTATTCCATAGTCTAGATTTAGCCTTTATTTGTTTAACAAATATTTACTGATTGCCTCATCTGTATTAGGTAGTTTTTTAGGCCATTAGGAAACAGAGTCTCAGTTATTTAGGGGAAAGACAGTTAACAATAAATAAATAATGTCAGGTAGTGTTCAGTTCATGAAAAACGGAGGAGGGTAAAGGGACAGAGGGTGACAGGGATGTGGTTATATGTCAGGCAGGAGATGTGCTAAGACGAAGAGTCTGTTCGGGAATGACCTCTTGGATGAGTTCACATTTATACAGATACCTGAGTGAGGTTGGGGAGTAAACCTTGTGGGTGTCTGAGGCAGGTGCATCCCAGGCTATGCAGGAGTATATTTGGCTCAAGAGATGAATGGTGTGGATACAGCCATGGTGAAGGAGAGTGAGGGTGAGAGCGGTAGTTTTCTTATTTCTCATCTGCTGACCATCCCTTCGTTCATATTTGCCTCTCTCTCAAGGGCATCCTCATTCTTCTGGTGGCCCAGTGGTTTTTCTTCTTTTTTTTTTTTTTTAACAAGGTCTTCCTAATCTCCCAAAATAATCATTTAGTTTGCAGTTCTGTCAGTTTTTGTATACTTTTCCCTTCAGTTTCTCTTTCCTGGTATTTATTATTATAGCTCTTGTCAAACTCTTATTCAGCACTTTAACTCCTACCCCCCGCCCCCAAACAGTTCTTTCTACTCATATCATTCCCCTCCCTAGACATCTTTGCTGGTGATAAATATAAACTTGACTTATTAAATATAAACTTATTGAGAAAAAGAAGGATTTCCCTTAGGTTTAACCCTATGTAGGTAAAGAAAACAATGGAAGAACTTTTTTTGTCTCCTGAAATCAAAATCTTTACATGTATTGTTGTTTCAACTGTATTATGGGCTAAATTGACTTTTGTAAACTAACTTAGAAGTCTCATGTCATTTAATATACTGTTTTTATGGGAAAATGAATTATGAGTTATAAATAATGCATACATTTAAAGTCTAATTCATTGTTAAGTTCATGACTGCCTATATTTTGGAGTAAGCAGAGAAATGTTTCATAGTTGGTATTTAAGTTTTACTTAAATGGTAGTTCTTTGGAGAGTGAAAGATTTATTAGGGTGAGTGTTATGTTTTGGTATATATTTCAGAAAAAAAAATGTTTTAATTTGGGCTGACTTGAAAATGATGGAGGATTTTGTAGCATGAGATTTTCTATAGTGTTACTCAGCTAACACTAACACATATGTGCCCTTGAGTTGTATTCATGTTAGTACTAGGGGGAGGGTTGATTGAAACAAAGTTTGGTGTTTCACTGAGGTCCTCCCTTGACACAGATATAAAAATATTCATAACACTCTGGTATTTGGATGGAATTTTAAAAAGGCTAAATTTTTATAATTGAAATTAGAAATTGTTGCAGTTAGAAATTATTTATAGCCAAGTGTGTTCTCTGTTCCTTTTTGAGTATAAGCATATAAGAAAGTCATAGAGGGCTAGTTTTCATTGTGAAACAAATAGTTCACTACATGCTTCATGTTTTAGGAGAAATTGTTCTAACTCTAGAAAAAGAAGACACTCATGTTTAACCATTCTATTGAAATAACATTTAATTTGTTAATATCTGGTCTTTAAATCATACGGTTTTGGTATATGAGTAGGTTGTAATAGTCTTTGAGGATTGCTGTATTGTTTTAAAATGTCATATGGAAAGAAGTTTTATGGAGTAATGGGAACATTGTGGAGAAAATTATTGTAATTAAAATGAAATTACAAATAATAAATAAACCTCCTTCATGGCTTAAAGGAAAAAGCCTCAGCTTTTCAGTTAAGGACCAATAGTCTCTGATTAGCCTATCATTCTAGCATTAAAGAATACTATTGCTTGTTTCTACCTTTGCTTGCACTCAGAATTCTTACGACACCAGATGTGTGAATTTTTTTCCACACCTGACTGATTCTCCAGCACCAGCTGGGTGACCTGCAATTCAATTCAATTCTGATACTCTCTACCTGACATTAGCTTCAGATTCTATGAGTTAAGGGCTCTCAGTCACACAAGACTGCCCTCCACTTTAGATGCCTGTCACAAGTAGTGGGTCCTCAGGTTACCCACACTTCTGTCTGACTTGGCTACAAATTGTGGGTTCCCACAGCTTCCTCCTTGAGTTTGATAATTTGCGATAATGGCTCATAGAACTCAGGGAAACACTTACTTACATGTACTGGTTTATTGTATAAAAAGAATATGATAAAGGATGCAGATGAACAGCCAGATGAAGAGGTACATAGGGCAAGGTCTGAAAGGGTCCCAAGCACTGGAACTTTTGTTTCTTGGAGTTGAATTGTGCCACCCTCTCAGCACGTGAATATGTTCACCTACTCGGAAGCTCTCTGAACCCCGTAGTTTAGGGACTTTTCTAGAGGGTTCATCGGGTAGGCATGATTGATTATTAACTTAATCTCTAGCCCTTCTTTCCTCCCCAGAGAAGAAAGTTCCTCTCAAAGTTCCAAGCTTCTCATCATGGTTTGGTTTTTCTGGTGACCAACATTCATCCTGAAGCTATACAGGAGTCCACCAGGAGTCATCTCATTAGAGCAAAAGATGCTCCTATCACCCAGGAAATTCTAAATGATTTTGAACTCTGTGCCAGGAAATGAGTCAAAAACCAAATATTAGAAACTTACCTTGCTCTTTGAATGGATTTACTAATGCATGATTTTATCATACCATGGAAAAGGTTTCATTCTAAATGTTGGAAGAATGTCTGCAGTATAAAACAATTAAAAATTGTTAATATCACTTGCTTTCCCCAGAAAAGCCTTTAGGTGTTGGGATGATGTGTGCATAGTGATAGAAACAAGTTTTCCAAAGTTACCATTTTTGCTTGAAAAGTCCACATTATTCATTGGCAACACATACCCTGCAGGTGACAGGCTTACTTTGTTTATTCTCAGGAAAATATCTGCCAAATTCTGAAGTTTGAGGAATCTCAGTTTGTAGTTTGTTAGTTCCATGAAAAAAAAAATAAGCCAGTTTAACTGGCTTGCAACTGAAGCATTGCACTAGTGTTTTCTCTTGAGCGAAAGTTTACTTTGGATGCAGCAGAAGTACTATGCATGCTCTCTGTTTTGTCATGTAGAATTAAGAATATGTAAATCAGTGTTCGAGATTTAATAAGATAAAATTTTCTCTTTTAATCAAGGATCTAAGAGAAACTGGCTTTTTTTTTTTTTTTTTAAGTAGTGAGTGTGTGTAGTTGTAATACAGTGAATTGCCCAGAGAACTTGGTGTTACTGACTCAATTTGGGCAAAGATGCTGTTGTTTTGCATCATCAGTGCAAATATGATACGGGAGAAAAGACAAATAGCATCTTAGTATTTTTATGAGAATATTTTTTACTAATGGAACCCCCTTCTCTCTTAGGGTCACGCGGGAATACCCAAGGCTCCATTGACCACTCTTGGAGATCCGCTAGTGTAGAGGAAAGATTTAATAGAAGACTTAAATTTAAAGCCTGTCCACCATTCTTTCTTCTTAATGATGGTGTACTTCATTTCTCACAACTTCAGTTATTTATGAAATAGGATTAAAGACACCTTGTCTTGTTTTTTGCTTTTATGTTGCTTGAGTTACAATTAAATTATGAGAAGCTCTAATTATAAGTTGTTATTTCTAAATGAGTTTCTTCTTTAGCCAGTTTCCTTTACTTGTCAGACATGAAACAGTAAACACTCCAGATAGTTTCAAAGAAGAAATTTAATACAGGGGATTAGGTTCTTAAAAAAAGAAAAATCACTGGATAGACTGGAAGAAGGATCTCTAGTTCAGCGTTGTGAAATGATTCCCAGATTCTTGCGGGACTGGCCAGCCAGGAAGGCTGCTCCCTCTGCCACTATCAGGAAGGTAGTGAATTAGGAGGCTGCCTCTGGGACTACTGAGTTCAAGAACATACTTCGGGAGCTGCAGCCCAGAGAACAAGCAGGCAGGATTAGGTAACTGCCACTGAGCAATGCCTGAACATTGGAATGCAGAGTCTAGTTGCCACTTCTCTTCTGTATCTCTTGACATCCCCGAATCTGGAAATTGGACACTGGAATGCTATGTGGAGCAACCTGTATCTGTTCAGTCATGCTGGAGAAAATAGCCCAAAGCAGCAGGATAATGGCTTCCCCCTCACTGCTGCCTTCTGTGTCCCCTGTTAGTGCATCTAGCTGGTGGAACCTAAATTCTGTTCAGAACTGTAACTGTAAGTGAATTGGGAAAATAGATTTGTTTTTTTTGTCTTGTTTTCATCTTTCTACCTTCTGTAGTTGAAGAAGGCACACTAGGAGGATGAGGGAATGGAGTCTGAGGGCTAATTAATCATATCCCCCAAACCGGTTTTTCTGCTTTTTTGTGATTTTCAAATTATTATTATTTTTTTATACTTACATTGTTCTCTCTTTACTCACTTGAGTTCTAGTCATTATTTAATAACCAAGATCGTTCTCATTTTTTGAGGTGCATTCATGCCTCTCTGGTCCTAGCTTCTTCATCAGTTTTGAAGCTGGACTGGATGGCTCCACCCAGGTGACATCCATCTATAGCTGTGATCTTGGTGGACTTGGGTCTTGTAAATAAGACTTGGGAAACCTTCGGCCTGCTGGTGTATGTAGGCATGCTCCATCATTTCAATTACCTTGCTGTATTCCATTCTACATTTTACTCGACTGAATTTTTTTGGACCCTACTTGCTATATTTTCATGAGGTTTTATTATACTCTAAAGACATTTAGAAAACAACTTCCATAGCCAACTATTATTTCTAATATTTTTAATATTCTTTTGTAAGTGACTGTTCAGAGAAAAAGTGTGGATAACAATAGAAGTAGACTTTTGAAACTGTCAATATGCATTATTTCTTTCTCAGTAAGTGTGGCATATTCTTTTTTTAGTAACTACATATAACCCTAGAGTCAGAGGGTAAAATGCAGGCATTTTATTTCCCATCCCTTACCCCTTTTAATGTTTCCCCTCTTGCAAAATTTTTTTTTTGCAAGATTACAAAGAAAAAATTTGATTTTTAACATGTCTCAAATACAAATAAACAAAATGAATATAAAACATACCCAGAATACCTATAAGCATAAGCCTAACCACACAAAGCTGTAGCTTTCTGTCTTATACTGTTTTGTAATCCTCTACTTAGCGATCTATTATGGTTTTTATGATAATGGGAGTATTATTGCCATCTTTTGAGTGTAGGAAATTGACCAGTATTATATTGGGAAATTGGATTAAAAAGTTTTTTCTGAAGATAGTAATAATAGCTGTAACCTCTATTCTTTGGAAAAAGAATACTTAGAGCATCAAGACTATTTTCTTTCTAACAAAAGAAAATTTACCAACTTCTAACAAAAGAAAATGGTATCATTTGTATATTTCTTTTTGTGAAATGAAAAGTTTTTTTAAATGGAGAGGACTGCATGTTCATTCAATAATTCGGATGGTAGAGAAGCGTTTAAAATAGAAAGTGAAAGGTCCTGATACTTCCTTCCTCTTCCCATACCCCTCCTCCCCCAAATTAACCACTGTTAACAGTTTAATATGTTCTTCCAGTCTTTAAAAAATGTATACATAAACAGAAATGTTTATGTATTTATGGTCATTTAGTTCTGAAGCATAATTTTTGAGATCTCAGTTATTATTAAACTTTGTTAGATAATGTCTGGTGGTAGTATGCATGAACTGTAATGTGTGTATATTTGGATTAACTTCAGAAAGCATAAATGTAAATGTTTATGTTGATTTCAATTTTTGTTGGTAAAAACCTGTTTTTAGCAGTCTGCTTATTAGCTTTTAATCAGAGGCTTCATAGAAATTTTGAGATTGCTGTGCAGTGAAAAATATTTATGCTTTTAATGCTTTAGGCATATTTTCTAGGGAAGAACATTAAGTTTTAAAATATAACCAACTTAAAATGTGTTTGCATTCTCTTCAGAGAGGCTCTTATGGAGAATTAAATTGGTGCTGACTTTGGTTTGAAAGGATATATTGGGTATAAAATCCCCATGATAAGAATTACCTTCATTTTGTTTGACTTTTAATTTTGAGAAAGATAGTTTTGCTTTTCAGATGTGATTGATCTCACTGGAGATGATAAAGATGATCTTCAGAGAGCAATTGCCTTGAGTTTGGCGGAATCAAACAGGGCATTCAGGGAGACTGGAATAACTGATGAGGAGCAAGCCATTAGCAGGTAAAAACATAATTTGTATAAAGTAGATATAAGTACTTTCTATAATAGAAATAATAATTGGCTTTAATTTCAAGAGGCACAAAGATATACTTTGTTATTCTAAATAAACCCATTAATAAACTTTAGTATTGTTCTTATATTTTCTATAACCAAAATTTCCATATTCTAGTTCTGATTGCATTTGGAGCTTAGATTTTTAGGATTTTGGAGTGGCATTATGAGGCATTTAATTTAGGTGAATATTTTAATATTTTTTTGATTTGTTTTTTCTTCCCTCATCTCTTTTGGATACATTGTCCAATTCAGTTTGTAGTCATTTACAGCAGGGGTCAACAAACTTTTTATGTAAAGGGCCAATAGTAAATATTTTAGGCTTCGTTGACCATTTGGTTTCTGTCACAGTTACTCAACTCTATTGTAGTAGTGCCAAAACAGCCATAGATAATACATAATTTAATAAGTGTGGCTGTGGTCCAATAAATCTTGTTTTAAAAAACAGACTGCCGGCTGGATTTAGCCCATGGACCTTAGTTCTCTCCATCTTCTGATCTATAATATAATAGTATATTTATAGTTTTCTTTTTTTTTTAAAGAAATAGGCAAGATGTGTGATAGAATGTATCTTTTGATTTAATAATGAAAACTTTTTAGTTTGGAACACTTTGATTCACTTATGGATCAAATAAAAATAAATTTGACTTTATCATGAAACAATGTTGATTCAAAAAAGTCCTTAAAATATAATCTTTTAAACAACTCTATGGAGGTAGTGGTAACTATTTTATTAAAGAAGAAATTGATCTTTTAAGAGGTTAAATGATTTTCCAAAAGTACACAGTCAAAGTAAATCTTAGGACTCCAGTGTTCTTTTCCCTTTAACACAAGTTGTTTGGAATGTACCAGCTTCCTCAGATAATTTCCCTTGGCATGGTATCATTAGTATATTTCTTTCTAAGTAATCTGAGATTACTAGGTGGTAGGAGGTGGCTCAAAATACTATGTTTAGCAGGCACAAATTTTTTTTTAGTAATACTTTTTAATGTCTTTAAATGTTACTTTGGAAATGTTACTTCGTAGGACGTTAGAGTAAGATGGAAAGATTTAAAATTCATTGTCCTTTTGAATCAGGGGTAATACCAGTTAATGCCAGTAATTTTAAATGAAAAACCAAAAATTCATACATTATCTTTAGAGATTGTAATTAGACTTATTTTGTGAAGGATTTAGAGAAATTGTAAAATTACATTTGTTTCAAAAATGGATTGAAGTAAAATAATTATCTTGAATAATTATAAAACGACAATTTTGATGAGAAATATTTTAAATGTGAAATAGATGAGTTGTATATCATATCTAAAGGAAATGATCTATTATGTATAAAAGATTATAAAGTAGAACATATATATATTTGTACATAAATATATCCCATAATATATACCAAATCTTGGTGTTAAAAGTATATGTATATTTTTGGTTTAAATCAATTTATATTAGTATACAAATAGAAGTTTGGAAGCTTATATACCAAATAGTGTCAGTAGTTTTGTATCATGTGTTTTCAAATTAAAACAGCATGTACTAATTAGTTAATAAGTAAAAATAACTTTAAAGTTAAAGGATTAAAATTATTCCTAATCTGTTATAAAGTTTAATGTATATGTTATATATTGTTCTAGATATTCATTTTTGTCCAGATGGAAACAAATACCTCTTAAGATAGTGTTCTTATTCTTGGTCTTCTAAGTTTTAATATACTCTTAAAATAGTGAATACTTTATAAATATTTTTATTGTACATAACATTACAGAGATTTGTTGTAGTGTAATATGCCATAAAATGTTACATAAAATTATGTTCTGTAGAAGTAAAAAGTCATATTAATTTACTGTTGTAAAATACAAGTTTTTTGTGGTATTTGTAGATTTTATAATTTACAGTTAACAGAAAAGTGTTAAATGTAAAATGTGCAGTTAATAAGCACATATGTAAATCATTGTGTCAGAAAAAAGGAAATGTAGGTATTCTAGCTATAAACATTTGGCAAAGAGATATTTATTCCTATAGGTTTATTAATAGGCTTAGGATTCTAAATTCAAAAGAGGAAACTTTTTAAGAAAAAGTTTATGTATCATCCTTAAAAGTAAATTTAACTATTTATTCATTACTAAAGTTCACAAATTCCTAGTATCATTTGATGATGGTTATATTTTAGCAGATATACTTCAATATGAATTCATACATTTGGAATACTACATTATAATTATACGAGTTACAGCCTATCTTTTTATATCTTAAAATTCTCTGTTTAAGTACTCATAAATTCCATGGTGAAATTTCTTAAGAAATTGAACATTTTTAGAGTGTGCTTCTTAATATAATTACTCCTTAATTAATGTCAGGATTGGATGTATTAATTATAATTATCGCTTGGTTACTAATGCTTAGATAAGGAACAAGTGGAATATGGATAGTTGAAATTTGCTAATAAACTACATTGTAATTGATTTGTGTCTGTGATGTGTTTGTTGTGAAAATGACTTGTCTCATGAAATGACTTTGAATTAGTTGGGTAGAAGATTGGGAGCAACCTGGGGGTTTTCCCAACCAGGATGGCCTAGAGTTGTCATTAGGGGAAAGAAAAAAGCATCATGTCCAGGAATGGTTAGGGTGGGATTCTGAATATTTAAAATAGGTTTCTATAACTCCCACCCTTTTCATCCTGATCATTACTTAGGAAGCTGCTGTGAGAGGAAACGACTTTAAGATGTGTCGAACAGGAGTAGGTGAGGGAGGCAATTATAAATCTTTTTAGTTGTTTTGTGAAAATAATTCTAGGGGTCAACAATATCACATGCCTACGGATCATTGAAGATCCATAGAATACTTACTATTCCATGTTTTGAGTGGCCCTTACGATAAAAAGGTACACCACTGTCAGATTACAAGTGGTCTGGAAAAATCGAAAATATGAAACAGATTTGTTTCAAGGGCTGCAAGACTGTGGCCAGAGTTGACTGAAAAGACTGGAATAGCAACGCTGTAATTTGAAAAAGTGTCGATAATGAGGCACCACTGATAGTCCCAAGAAGAGTTGGGCTGAGTAAAGGGAGAGGTGGGTGGTCAAAGGTTCTTTGTAATCAGTCTTCCAGAATTGGGCAGGAGTCACACCCCATATAGTGTATCCTTCCTCAAATGAGACGAGTCAACTTTGGGCAGGAGTCACATGTCTGACAGGCGGTGGTAGCCTCTGTTGGAAACATAGAATCTCTTAATTTGCCCTCAACATATGATTGTGGATTTGTTGCCTTGCTGGGTATGATTATAGATTGCAGCAGTGATGGTCATCTTGGTAGTGCTTACTTGCTGAGCCATCCCATTAGAGAACAGGCACTACTATATATCTATCACAATGGATAAATGAAAAAATCATATAAAATGAAAAAATAGAAAATACCAAGTGTTTGTGAGCATGTGGAATAACTGCAACGGTCACATATTGTTTGCAGGGATGTATAATGGAATTACCACTTTGGAAAACTGGGAATTTCTAATGAATTTCAACATACACTATGCTAGTACTTAGTGTTTCCACCCCTTGGTATAGACCCTTGAGAAAAGAGTACATAGTAGCTTTATTGATAATAACTAAAAACTATGAACAATTAAAACTTGACACAAAAGAGTAACTGCTGTGTGATTCCATTTATGTGATGCTTAAAGACATGCAAAACGAATTTATGGCGATAGAAGTTGGAATGTTAATTTTCTGGCAGGTGGAGAGGACACTGTTGGCTGAGAAAAGGATATGAGAGAATTTTCTAGACTAATGGAAATTTTCTGTATCTTGATCTGGGTGGTGATCACATGGGTGTATACATATGTAAAAAGTTTCACTGAGCTGTACATTTAAGATTTGTGTATCTTATCATATGCAGATTATCCCCTCAAAGTACTCTTTCCAAAAGCATATTTTGAGCGGTTTGATAACCAATATACAAAAAGTATATTTCTATGTATAAAAAAGAATGATAGGGAGAAATATTAAAAAGCTACCATTTATAACATAAAACTGAAAAACTAAGAATAAATTTAATGAATGTGCAAGAGCTTTCAAGAAGAAAATTAGAGGATATCATTGCGGCACATTAATGAGTATGTAAATAATTGGAAATATATTGTATTTTACAAGTTGTTGCACTGAACGTTGTAATTTTTGGGGTGGGGATGGGCAGAGGGGGAAGGGGCAGAAGGGGAGGAAGAGAATATTAAGCAGGCTCCACGCCCAGTGCAGAGCCCCACATGGGGCTCAGTCTCACAACCCTGATATCATGACCTGGGCCCAAATCAAGAGTCAGACACTTAACTGACTGAGCCACCCAGGCGCCCTGGAGGACTGAACATTGTAAAAATGGTCAGTTCTCCTCAAACTGACTCATGGGTTTAGCGTGATTCTAATAATACTATATTTTCTTAAAAAAGGAAATCAACAAAATATTTCCTTCCTTCCTTCCTCTCTCCCTCCCTTCCTTCCTTTTTGTCTTCCCTTCCTTCTTTCTTTTTTGTTGATGTATACAGCTTAAATGATATGTATGTTTTTCAGTGTATATGATGTTTCCCTAAATGTACTTAAATGATTTAAAGTGGTATGTTTTCAACATTACTGCTATAATGTAATTTAAGTAATTTAAATTTAAACAATATAAACATAAAACTAGCATAAAAACCCAAAAAACAAAATCAGTACAATAAAAATTTAATGGTAAGGTGAACATTTATCATAAGTAAGTGCTTTAAATATTCCATATATAGCGTGTGGAATGAAAAGAGCAAAACGTTTTGTCATACTTTGATGTTGCTGCGTGGTCATGACCAGTGTTGGAAAGATAAGAAAGCAGGTGACGGGTAGTGGGAATTAGTGTTTGATTTGTGGCTTTTGGGGTTGCCTCTCTTGGCATGCTATATTTTGTTATAAGCTATTTCTGAGCTCTGAGATTTGCAGTGTTAGTTTTTTTGTGGTTTTTTCCTTTACTGACAGATTTAATACCTGGATTCGTAGCTATTACATACTTTATACTTCATAGCCTGTGTAGTATCAGTGGCTTTACTTTGGTGAGGCCAGGGAAGGAACCCTTATGTAGCACTTGGCTTTATAGAAAGTTTATATTCATTTTGCCAGTACTGGACTACAGAATGGGAATGGGGGCTTGGGAATAGAGTAGTATTTGTGCTAGAGGTTGGGCTTTTGCTAAAAAAAAAAATCGCAAAGAGGTAGCAACATCTAGTATCTTAATCATCCATTTACTTCAAACTTTGTTTAGCCCCTAGTATTTATCATGTACACTTTAGAAATGAAACAGCTCTGTGTTTCTACCTCCAGATGCTGAGTAATAAATAATTTTGGTGCAATGTGATAAATGTATTTATAGTTTTTTAGGAGCCAGGAAGAGGTGGTAGGAAACTTACTGAAGCATGTTGTCAGTCCCTGGTGATACAAAACTTTGTTATAAGCTCTAATTCAAGAAGATCACAAACTCATGGCATTCGTTCATCCACATCTTTTAGTATGGTAGTTATGCCATATGGTATGGTTAAGGAATATTATGATAAACCTATTTCTTTAAAGCCCATCTTTTTGTTATAATGAATGATGAGATCTACCATATGACTGAATTGAAGATATCTTTTATATATAACCACTGGTGCTAATTCTTCTGTCCTGTTTGTGGTATTGTTGCTCCTTTTTCCAGAATGCATGGCTTGTTTTAGTTCATTCATCTCTAATTACCAAGGTGAAAATAGGTTTCCCTTCTTTATACTTCTAAATGTACATATACATTACAAAGAGAATAAAATTGTTGTGAAAACACTCATTATAAAAGTCCATAAAAAATTAAATATACCTTATATGCAGCAGTCTTTGTGTTACATTTGCCTTTTGTGTACTATGTATTAACTTTTCTCTTTTGAGCATAAACTAGTTGCCTTGTACAAAATCAATTCCAGTTTATTCTTACTATATTATGCTGAACAGCACAATTTGACAGTAGGAAGTCTTTCAGATTGGCTTTTGGACTTTTTGTCTTCCCCTTAATGATCTTGAAAACTTGGTAACAGTGGGATGTTCTAGATAAATTCTGATTTTCTTCTGTCCCAGTTCACCTAAGTATCTTCCAAGGAGTTGTGGTACCTTTTAGTGGTAAACAGTTTATAAGAAAAAGTCTCCTAGGCGCTGTGGTTGCATGTGAGAGCTGATTTTTGGGCAGAGTACTGCTGCTAATGTTGGATCACTTTTAATAGTTTATAGAGGTGTAAACTGTTCATTTTTAAATGTGTGACTGTACTTCGATCTTTGTATTGTAACATAACATTTTGTTGTTACCGGCTATTTTTTTGGGATGTGGTTTCATTGATTCCCAGAGAAAGGCTGTATCCTGTATTCACATAAGTTATTTTAAATAATGATAAGTTTGAATCTTACTGCGTTGTATCTAGCATCATGTTGAAAGTAATGCTATTAGAGTTAAGAGTATAATTTGCTTTGTCTCCATAATTAAGTAATATAGCTATATTAATTTGACATTAATCTGATAGGGCAAAATCTTCAATAAAGATGGTATAGCATGAATGAGATTTTCTTAAGCCAAATGTTGGAAAAACTCATTCTTGCTGAGGTTTTTAAAATTAACATAAAATTTATTAAGACACCTGAATATGACGTATGCTTATTTAGAGTAGTTAATAACATATGTCTTGAGCAGGCAAAATGCTTTGCTAGTTCAGATATGGGAATCAGGATTTTCCAGCATGTTGCAGCATGCTTAAGAGCAAGAACAGCCTGTAAATGCTACTTTAAGCAAAGTTACATTATTCTTGCCATGTTTAGATGTATTTAAGATATTCTGTAGGTAAGCTTATTTTGAAGAGGTAAACCTTTTATTATTCTGATATGTATGTAGGTCAACTTTTGGGTGAAGAAGTAAACACACAATCTCTAGTTAGCTGTCATAGAGTGATAGATCTCCATAACTGAGAGGAATCCTAGAATTTACCTTAGCTTTTTTTTTTATAGAAAAGGGAATTATTGGTCAGGAGTAAAAGTGCAATTTGTTTAGTTTTTAATGTTTTCCTGATGATTCAAAGCAATTGTTATAAAAAACTAGTCATTATGTTTTTTTGTAAATATTTACTATAGTGATTTCTTAGAAAACTTACCGTGGTGCTATATTCCTGTAGTAAACCTTTAATTTGTTGAAACATAACATATTTTTTTTAAAGATTTTATTTATTTATTTGACAGAGAGAGAGAGATCACAAGTAGGCAGAGAGGCAGACAGAGAGAGAAGGGGAAGCAGGCTCCCCGCTGAGCAGAGAGCCCGATGCTGGGCTTGATCCAAGGACCCTGAGATCATGACCCGAACTGAAGGCAGAAGCTTTAACCCACTGAGCCACCCAGGCACCCCAAAACAACATATATTTTGTTTTAATAACACTGTCTTTGTGCATTTGAGATTTCCTTTTTTCTTAGGAATAAAAGGCTGCATGTCTCTTGGTGTGTTTGCCACTGCTATATTCTTAAAGAAAACTAATGTCTACTTGAGTAAAGTTAGTGTTTAATAGTACTTACCCAAATTCACTGTCCAGAGCTTAAGTAATTAAAATCCTGTTTGTGGTATGTTATTTCTTACAGTAAGACATGAAATTAATACGGTATTTTTCTTTTTTTCATCTTTTTCTCCCCATTGCTTAAGAGTTCTTGAAGCCAGCATAGCAGAAAATAAAGCATGTTTAAAGAGAACACCTACAGAAGTTTGGAGGGATTCTCGAAACCCTTATGATAGAAAAAGGCAAGACAAAGCTCCTGTCGGACTAAAGAATGTTGGCAATACTTGCTGGTTTAGTGCTGTTATTCAGGTAAGGATCTTTACGCAGATCTTACTTGGGGGGCATGATAGCAATGGAAAGTGGATTGTGGTTGTGTTTCTTTCAAATTGTGTACTTTAAACATAAATGCAGGTAAGGTTTTAACATGCCCTTCTGTCTGAGGAACTAACTTGTGGATTGTAGGACTCCTCACTTTTCCCTTGCTCTTACCGCCAGTTTGGAGTTTTGACAGGAGAGCACTGCCTATGCCTTTTACTTATTTAAAATTAATCTCTCCTCCCTCCCTGCTAGTAGGAATTGTCAGAGTGTGAAGAGTGGAAAATGTTTCTGTATGTAATTCTCTGCAAATTTTGAGAAGGAGATAACCAAGATACGAAATCAGATCAGTTTTTGTTGTTGTTGTTAATCAAATCAGGTTTTTTGTATATAATGGAAAATGTTATTAATAGAATTATAGTCATTTAAATACCCTTTTTAATATAAGGAGGTATTTTGTTAGGGGAGGGTACAAATTGACATAATTCTCAATGCATATGTGAGAATGATGTAAAGAATAAATACTGATAATTAAAAGTAACACTTTTTTTAACTTGGAAAGCCCTTATGAAATGTTTCTTGAGATCCTTACTCTAAAATGAAAAATTTTTGTATGCATAGTTATATATCTTCTTAATATGCACTAAATTTCTTGTTTTTTTAGTTCTTTTATGCGATAGGACTATTGTCATGAATTCTTTACCATTTTCAGATAGACATTGATAATGTTATCCATCAGATTACAAAACATTGAATTAAGTGATCTCCTTAAAACAATCTATGAATAATAACATACTCCTATTACCCATTAGAAAAATATTTTGTTTAATTTTCCTAACACAGTCGAATTGTAGCTTATTTAGTATTCCTGATGAGTACTATGTAAATCATTTTGTATGCCATTTCTTTTGTGTTCAGAATATTTCTTCATTCTATAGCTTTCCAGGCCTGTATATATGATGGCATAAACTTTGTGATATTAAAGCAGCTAACTGGTTACTTAGTTCATTTTCTTTAAGATTGTTAATTGTGTTCTCTAGGTGATTAATCTGTAGTTTTAACTTTTTTTCTACTTCAGTGTTATAATTTCCAACTTTCCCCCAACTTTTTTGCTTGGCATATAATACCATACAATTTGATTTTCCTTGGTTTTTTAGATTTATGTCTCACTCTTTAGATATATGTCTCACTCACTCTGAGGTATATACTAGTTAGTAATATGCTATACTATTTGTTTTTCAGGCTATTAAAATGTTAAGGAATACCTGAATTAATATAAATCTATAATAATACCTTTGTTCCTATCCTTGATTAATTATAATGAATATTTAGATTCTCATAATATCTAAAATTTTGTTAGTCTCTTTGTCTTGCTTTACTTGCACTGTCAGAGTGTTTACATTTATGTCCAATTTAAATTTCATAATTCAGACATTATTTAACAGTATGAAGCATAGTTTTAAGGCTGTGATACAAGTTTCATGAATACACTTTACTCCCTGTATTTGGACAAGTAGATGCTATCTCTACACTATAATGGCCAATTAATGAGGCTTATTGATTAGAAGCCTCTTTCAGAAAACTGTTAGAAGAAAATACTTACAAATAATCAGTATTTGTTTGTTAGAATAGGTGCTTTTTTTTTTTTTAAGATTTTATTTATGTATTAGAGCAAGAGCACAAGCAGAGGGAACTGCAGGCAGAGCTGATCAAGAAGCCTGATCCCAAGACCCTGGGATCATGACCTGAGCCCAAGGTAGAAGCTTTGCTGATTGAGCCACCCAGGCGCCCCAAATAGGTGCTTTTTGTTTCTCTACACCGTACTGTAAGAAAGGCGTGTTTGAAATGGTAACTACATTCATACTAACAGAACTAGAGATAACCACTCTTTGTTTTCGTAGGGTAAACTTCCTTTCGGTATCTTAGTTCAAATTTGAAACAGTTGTACATCTATTTCTACTTTAAGTGGTGTTTGCTGATCCTAGCTTTTGTTTTACTTTTCAAAGTTTTGGTGTTTTTTTGGTCGGGAGGAGAATGGACTGGAGAAAATTGCTTGTTCTATTTGAAATTTTAAGTAATTTTACTGATTTCTAAATTTTACCTTAATGGTAGTGTCCTAACATAGGCTAGTATAGGGTTCTTGGGATTATTGTTACTAATACATTTAAAAAAAATTTTTTTGGAGAAATCTGGATACCTAGGAGAAGTGACCTCTAGCCTTGAAAAGTTTGGGTTATAATGAAGTATTAGATCATTGGCTTTGGGTGTGTGGAAATACACTAAACTTCAGGTTTTGGAAAATTGTGAGTGGGAAGAAAAATTTGTGAAAAAATCACTTTAGGTGTTGTTTTTTTTTACTGTAATTTTACTATAATTATCCTGTTTAAGTAGCATTTCATTTTCATCTCTAGTAATTAAAATTTTTATTTTTTTCATTTTGTGACATTATTATTTAATTCCACAGATACCATCTGAGATATAAAAGTTTATCATCATAAATGGAATTTTTCACCTATGAAAAAAGTTGGGCAGGAAATCTCTGTTAGTGTTGGAAGTTTCTTATTGTATTTTCCAAGTGAATTGGAACTTGTTCAAACTATGATGTAAATGTACTGTAAAGTTTGAATTACAAAATTTTCTCAGGCATGGAATTTACTTAGTGGGCAGGACTAGTGTGAAACAATTGGGACTTCTTTTCCTTATAAGTGTATCTGCCAATTATAGAAATTTGCATGGATAATAAACTTCTAACTACAAAATAGGTAGTAGGGATAGTCTACAGAGGGTATAGCTTTATACTTGTTTTTTTAAGGTACTGGGACCAATATTTTGGGAAAAAAGGGACACAATATCAGAAAGGGAGTATAAGCAAGGAGAAGATGGGACAGAGGATAGCTTAAATAATCTTTTGGATGCTCGCAACATCAGCCGGACTATCCTAGATTGGGCATTAACCCCTTATCTAGTCAGGAGTATTTTTATCCTGGAATTTACACCTAGAAAGGACTAATGGGGGCTCCTTTTTTCCACTAGGATATCAGTGAATGAAGTAGCTAATTAGAAGTATACTCTTCTCTTGCTAGGTTGGGGTATAATTCATGGATTCGCATGATGACCTTTGGTACTTTTCTCATTTGGATGCCTCTGAGATGCTCAGAAGTAAGGTGTTCATCCTTCTCCATTTGGCTTGTACAGTTCGTTTACTTCTATTATAGATCTACCAGTGCCTATTATTAAGTCTTCAAGCTCTCTTTCATACTCAGAAGGGTTGTGAGTTGCAAGATAAAGGATATGGTCACCTTACTCATAAATCATGTAACTCCAGGTTGACTAAAATCTGAGCATCCTGAAGGCTGAGAACACATCTTCTAGGTTACTGTTTTATACCAGTATATAATACAGTGTTTGATTGTAGATGCTTTTAACACCCTAATGATGAATGGGATTGAGACGATGCTGCAGGTTTTCAAAAAATGTTAAGATTCCATTTAACATATTTATTCACATTATTTGCTCTTAAATCTTAAATTTTCATCAAATAATTTAAGTACCTAGTTCAAAGAGAAAAATCAAAAATTCCATAGCAATAAAAGGCTTATATCGAAAAACAGTAGTAATCTGCCCCAAACCTCCCTGCTTCATAGTTCTGCCTCTTAATAGCAACTACACCAGTTCTAGCTGTTTTTGCTTTTATCTTCATTTTCCTAAACGACATGCCTTCCTAATGAGATAAATGGGGATTTAGCTTTGTCATTTCACATACCTAGAATTGCCTTTCCTTTCATTCCCAACATAGTTATAAGTTTAAAATAGTCAGTAGTCAGTGTTTACATTTTCTATGACTTTGTGAACATTACAGTGATTTACTGGGAGTACCCCTTTGTAATCCTTTGTTTTCCTGGCATTGTCAGGAAAACATCTTTTTTCTTTATATTTTCTATATACTTATTCTTAAAATTTTCTAAATACATCTCTGTTATGGTCTTATTAATATGTTCTATGTGTGTAAACATATTAGCTGTATTCTCTCTCTCTCTCTCCTTACCACGGAAGGCTTCTCTGTCTCAAGTCCAAGCTGGATTCCTGTTCTTCGTGTTTTAAGCATGATTGCTGGCTTTCCAAAGTAGGCCGAAGAGAAGGGAGATTGTGGGAAGTTTGATTGGGGATCACTTTGCAGAGTTTTTACTTAATCCTATTTGTAGCCCTGAATCTTTATTCCCTCTCACACACACTATGACTGATTTTTCTGACTCCAAGTCAGTTCAGTTCAATTATATCCAAAGACTAAATATCCTATATCCCACAGAAGGAGGTGGTATTTGTCTGACCTTTCTGTATCTGGGAAGGACATGGGGATTTAACTGCTCTGTATACAGACTTTTATCTTTTACTCATGCCATCTGTTTTCATTCCCTACCTTACCTTGAACTTTTGTGATACTATCCCTTTTTTTTTTTAATCCACCAAGGAGAATTGATCTTGCTTCTCCTCAGTATTGACAGTTTATATCACTTTGCTCTCTTGTTTTCCACAAGTTATTTGAAATCTCATCTCTTATAGCTTTCTGTTATTAGCAAGAGTTTAGCCAAATTCCATTTTACCAAGTGCTCTTCAGAATATACCTTTTAGCTTTGAACTGAATGAAAGGGTACTTGTTTTTAGGGTGCATCAATCACAAACACAATTTAGGCAGTAGTGACAATTACCCTTTCCAATCTTTCTTGAAGAAATATGTTGACCAATACTATTATGACTGTGACTGAAGATATAGAGTGTTAGTGACTTAAAAGCATTAATTTCCATGATTTATTGTAATGGTTACAAGTCCTACTTTGGGTAATAACTTACTAGCTTGTTTTAGACTGTCTACCTGGTCTTATTTTGCTGGAACCTAAACCAACCAAACCAAAACAATAACAACACATCAACTTTTGAAGACTATGTCATATAACACTAAAGCAGTGAGGGATTTTGAGGCTAAGCTCTGAGAGAACAGGATTTTTAGAATAAACTTCATATGGTGGGTTGATTTTATCCTTGAAGCAATTCCGGAAGTGGCTGCTGAGTGGCTGCAAAGGTAAGCAAAGTTTTATACAGACTTGGAGTGGTAGTAAACACTTTCATTCAATTCTAGAGGGCTAGAACCTTGGGTTAATGAGAACTGAAAAGAGGCCAGGCTTCATAGTTTTTGAATCCCAGCATCATCTCAGAATTGTTTGGATTAAGTTGATCTGGGATTGCAAATGGCCCCGGTTTTGCTGCCTGCCAGAAAGAAATGTAAATTCTGTTAGAAGGTAATATTATCTAGAACTTAGAGTTTTTTGCACTGTTCACATAAAAATGTTTAGCACTCAAATTAGTTATACTCAATCATGTTAGGAAATAAGGTATATCCAGAAATTAAGAGAAAATAACCAGTAATATGAAACCTGAAATTTAGATTTTTACAACTATTAATATAATCAAGGAATTAAAAGGAAGATTGAGAATTTCAGAAGAAAATTAAACTATTAAAAAAAGCAAAATAGAAATTTTAGAACTGAAAAATAAAGGTAAGAAATCAATGGATGACTTTAGCAGTATATTTGACAGAGAATTAGTCAACTGGACAATTGGTCTGAAGAACATTTTCAGACTAAAGCCATGAACTACAGATAAGAGCATGTAAGAGATATTTTGGGCATGGTGAATAGTTCTAACATAGTGTATTTATGGTTCCAGAGGGAGAGTAAAATGGGAAGGGCAAAAATAATAATAATAATAATAATAATAATAATTATCAAAGAGATGACTGAGAATATTCCAAATCTGATAAATGAGATCAAGCCACAAATTCTGGAAGCAATAGGAATCAAGTAGCATAAATATAAAGAATACTATGCCAAGGGACATCATAATAAAATGGAAAAAACTATAGACAAAGAGATAATCCTAAAAGTAGCCAGGTAGAAAAGATGTACATACCTTGGAGTTTCGTTCCATACCATCACAGTAAAGTGAAAATTTTAACAAAACGAGGCAAATGCATTTTTCGGTCTCAGTGCACATAAAAGTTACGTTTACCCTATTGGGTGTACAGTAGCATTACATTAAAAAAATGTACATACCTTAATTAAAAAATAATTTATTGCTAAAAATGCTAGTTATTATCTGAGTTTTCAGTGAGTCATAATCTTTTTGGTGGTGGAGGGTCTTGTTTCAATATTGATGGCTACTAACTGACTAGGGTGGTGTGTGCCGAAGGTTAGGGTAGCTGTGGCAATTTCTTAAAATAAGATGGTAGTGAAGTTTGCCACATCAGTTGAATCTTCCTTTCACTTGAATACTTAGGGGCCATTGTAGGGTTATTAACTGGTCTAATTTCAATATTGTTGTGTCCCAAGAAATAGCGAGGCCTGAGGAGAGGGAGAGATAAAGGAATGGACAGTTGGTAGAGCAATCAGAACACCTACAACATTACTGATTAAGTTTGCCATCTTTTTGGGCATGATTTGTGGAGCCCCAAAACAATTACATTAGTAACATAAAAAAATCACTGATCATTGATGACCATAACAAATATAATAATAGTGAAAAAGTTTAAAATATGGTAAGAATTACCAAAATGTGACACAGAGACACAAAATGAATAAGTGCTATTGGAAAAATTGTGCTGGTTGACTTGCTTGATACAGGGTTGCCATAAAACTTCAATTTATAGAAAACACCGTATCTGCAAGACACGTCAAAGTGAAGCACAATAAAACAAGCTATGCCTGTATTACCTCTGTAAAGAAGCAGAACTCGACTAACAGCTAGCTGACTTGTCAATAGAAATTCTGTCATTAAAGTGCTAGATAAAATAACTGGCTAACTAGAATTCCCTATCCAGCAAAAACCATACAAAAATGAAGAAAAACAATTTTCACTCTAACAGAAGCTAAATAATTCATCACCAGCAGACCCGTACCAGAAGAAATTCTAATTATTCAGGAAGGTATTCAGGAAGAAGGAAAATGTTTCCCAATGGGAGCTTAGAGCAAAGAAGTGGGATTGGGATTATCCTATTTTGTCATTATTCTCTTTCCTATTTAAATTTCTCCTAAAAGCAGTCCATACTTCATTCCCTTTATATCCCAGTTCTTCAGTACTCATTGCTTTTTGTTCTTCTACCATTCTACAGACAAGGTGACTTCACAATTGCCAAATCCAAAGGTTATTTTTTTTTTGCCCTTTATTGTATTTAGCAACATTTGAGAGTATATAGATGGCTCCCAATTTATCGTGGTTCAACTTACGATTTTTTAACTTGTGATGGTGCAAAATTAGTAAGTATTCAGTAGAAACTTTACCTTGAATTTTGATCATTACCTGGGCTAGCAATATGCAGTACAATACTCTCTTGTGATGATACTGTGATTACAGTATCTCCTACTCAGCCATGTGGTCATGAGGGTAAACCGCTGATAGACTAACAACCATGTTGTACCCATACAACCATTCTGTTTTTCATCTTCAGTATAGTAAGTTAATAAATTACATGAGATGATCAACATTTTAGTTAAAATAGGTTTTCTATTAGATGATTTTGCCCACCTGTACTCTAAGTGTTCAGAGCACTTTTGAGCTAGACTAGGCTAAGCTGTGATGTTTGGTAGGTTAGGTGTATAAAATGCATTTTCAACTTTTTTTTTTTTAAAGATTTTATTTATTTATTTGACGGAGAGGAGAGAGATCACAAGTAGGCAGAGAGGCAGGCAGAGAGAGAGGGGGAAGCAGGCTCCCTGCTGAGCGAGAGCCTGATGCGGGACTCGATCCCAGGACCCGAGATCATGACCTGAGCCGAAGGCAGAGGCTTTAACCCACTGAGTCACCCAGGCACCCCAAATGCATTTTCAATTTAATGATATTTTAAACTTAGGGTGGGTTTATCTAGATGTAACCCCCATCGTAAATCAAGAAGATCTGAATTCCTAATCTTGTCCTTCTTGAAATTTGCCATCGATTCTTTGATGGACTTCAGAGTTTTCTTGGTACTTTGTATCCTTGTTGAGAGGCTTCTTAGGTACTTTTTAAAGTTCCACCATTACTCCGATACACAGCTATGTTTGAAAGCACATGCTTCTCGGCTCCTTTTTCATTTTGACTGCATGCTCTTCACTTTCCATGCTATACTTATTTTGTCAGAGATTCAGTATGTTTTATTTTCTGTGGCCTGTCTTCCTTGTGTCTGCATATAGTGGACGCTTCATAAATATTTATTAGGTGACTGAATAAGTGAATTATCTCATGTGTTCATATTGTTTAATTAAGAAATACTTGCAGATTACAAGATAACCAAAATATTTTCCTACAGTTTCTGTTACCAGCTTTATGATTTTTCCTTTCATATTTATGGTTTTAAACCATGTCCATATCTATATATGTCTATATCTGATTCTATTTCTGTATATATAGTGGGCCAGTTTTCCCAACACCAAGCTCCTAAACAAAACCTTGTTTTATCATTGATTTGTGGTGTTACCTTTATCTTCTATCATGTTGGCTCACACAGCTTTGCTAAGACCTTGTACATTATTGCCTCTTGTACAGTGATTTTCAAGATTTATAAATTGTGACTCCCAGAAGGGAATACTTTTTATATTGTAAAGCACTTGACACGTACATGTATGTGTAAAATATGTACAGTGAAAATTTTGCAAACAATATTCTGTGGTGCATTTATTATGACGCATTTTAATATTTTCAATTGTATTTTATTTCATTTTTTTAAACAAATATTCACCATGATGACAATGTATTACAAGCTACAGTTTAAAACAGTTCTAGAAAGCCTTTCCATGGGCATCTTTCATATGCTCTGATACTCCGTGAGATCAATATTATTGTATGTTGGAGTCTGAGTCCTATTATAATATCTGTGTCCTTTCTAGGCTGTTGTGTCTCCATAAGCATAGAGACAATAAATAATTTCTTTATGTCTCTGTCGCCTAGCAACTGGCCCATAAATTTATTTGTACTATATTTTTGTAGAATTGATATCTCAAGATAACTCAGTAAACATGACATGTCTAAAAAGTTCTAGACTTTGCATTTGTCCACATTTTATTTTGAGGAAACTGCTTATTAAGCACCTAAAGAAAGACAGCCTTTAATAATATGATATACAGTAGGTATTTTGAACTGTCCACATAAAATTTTCTGCTTTCCAGTACAATAAATATTGTTAATGATCAAGAATAGTGTGTTAGTATGTAAGAAATTTAACATTTTCTCTGGGAGCTAATAGGTCTTGTGCTAGTGGCAACAATCCTGTGTCTAAGTAGTATAGTCAAAAATAAGTCTCTGAGACCAGTCATATTTTTATGATTCTGTTAATAGAATTTTCCCTTAGTTTTCTTAAATTGTTGTTCTTTTTCAGTCATTATTCAATCTTTTGGAATTTAGAAGATTAGTTCTGAATTACAAGCCTCCGTCAAATGCTCAAGATTTACCCCGAAACCAAAAGGTAAAATTATGAAAGATTTTTAAGCAGAGTATATATATATATAAATATATAGGTCATCCTATTCTTTTATTTGTGCTTGGTTTGGGGGCAGTTTGTCTCATCAAATCTGGAACTGTTAAATTTGAATATCAACCCATTAATCTCAGTTACTACGGTAACTTTCTATTCTTCATTTGTATATTATAAAGATGAATTTTTCTTCACATGTGTGTCAGTAATATGCCAATTTCTTGTGTCACTTTAGTAATTGTTTTTTTCTTTTTTTTGGACTGTCAAATTTCAGTAAACTTTATAGGTTTCAATTTATAATTCAAGGTCTTTCTTCAGTTGCCTCCTGAAAAAATTGTGTGGGAATAAAAATATTTTTCAACTATTTGTGTAGATGAGCCTTTTAAAAGATTAGTTTTAAAAAAAAAAAAGATTAGTTTTGTGCTGGCTGTCTTTGCAGTGCAAATCTATAACTTTTATTTTGTAAATTAATGCTGTTAGTCAATATAATGTGACAGAGCACACAGATAATCAGGGCTAGATTGCCTGGGTGTTCTGGCTGTGGACCTAGGATTTGACCTGTCTGTTTAGTTTCCTTATCTGAAAGGTATAAATAATAATAGTTTTTATTTTATAGAGTTGTTAGAATTAAATGACATAAAACATACGAAGGGCTTAGAAGTGCTTAGTACATAGGAAGTACCTCAGATGATGTTAGTTACTGTATTCATATTAGCTTTTCAAAGGACTGATGCAGAAATTTATACTTAATGAAAAAAGTTAATTATGGAGATGACGCATGTGAATGTTTAGGGCTTTAGGGACCTTGTCATAAAGAAATTGTGTCCCTAAAGGGGACTGGTTGCACAAAGAAGTTAAAATTTTAGGTTTCAGTAAAGTGTTGAACTTTGTGTGACTTACTGTATTAATGATACATAATTAAATCATGTTTTTCTTTTAATGTGTAATTTGAAAACCACTTGTTCTGCAAACATGAAACATTTATAATGCAAGCTAGTGGGAATGTAACAATTTATAGCTTGCTTTTTAGACTATAATCTTTGAGCTATAAAGTATCAGGCTGGTAAACAAGCGGTTTTCAAATCGGAATCAAGATCACTTGACAGCCCCACATACCTCCAGTGAAATTAAGCAAAACCCCTTCACTCATTACATTTTTC
>CM052898.1:168761131-168791190 GCA_028534135.1 Potos flavus
GTGGTTAGTGGAAAATACACGAACTAAACACATTAGAAAATAAGAATGGTTTCAAATTTATGACATCATTTTGCACACCAAGAAATTTAAAAAAGCACATTAATATATGAAAGAAGAAAGAAAATAATAAAAAGCTAAGTCATTTAAATAGAAATGAGAAAGTCAGGAGAGAAAATTAATGGAACCAAAAGCTACTTCTAAAGGTCAGTAAAATTAATGAATTTCTAGGTAGACTGAGCAAGAAAAAAGAGGGAAGAAACGAATTAGCAATATAAAAAATGAAAGAGAAGGACATCACTACATATTTTCTAGAAAATTAAAGAGAATAGTGGAATATTATAAACAGACAATATCCTTATATTACATTAAAAAAATTGAACTTTTAGTTAAGAACCTACTCAGCAAAAAATTCAGCAGTGAAGTAGTTTACTGGTTAATTATACCAAACATCTAAGGAAGAAATAATACCAATTCTCTACATATTTTTCAAGAAACTTGAAGAAAAGATAGAACTTCCCAATTTTTTCTGTGAGCCCAGCATTACCCTGAAACCAAAATAGAAAAACATGTTTTAAGAAAACTAAAGACCAATATTCCTCATGAATATAGAAGCAAAAAGTTGTAGCAGATTTTTAGCAAATTGAATCCTGAAATATCAATAAAGGATGCTACTTCATTGGCAACTGGGGTTTATTTAGAACTATAAGATTGGCTTACTGTTCAAAAATCAGTGTCATAGGGGCACCTGAGTGGCTCAGGCGTTAAGCGTCTGCCTTCAGCTCAGGTCATGGTCCCAGGGTCTTGGGATCGAGCCCTGCATAGGGCTCCCTGCTTGGCAGAGAGCCTGCTTCTCCCTCTTCCACTCTCCCTGTTTGTGTTCCCTCTCTCACGATCTCTCTCTCTGTCAAATAAATAAATAAAATCTTTAAAAAAAAAAAAAAAATCAGTGTCATTCACAGTGTTAACAGAGTAGAGAAGAAAAACCATATGATCATCTAAGTAAGTAAAGACCAAAAATTTGACAAAAGCTAACGTATCTTAAAATCTCACAGAAACTAGAAATTGGAGAAGTTTTCTTATCCTGATAAAGATTGTTTATGAAAAGTCTACAACTAGTATAATACTTAATGGTGAGAGATTGAATGCTTTGCCCCAAAGACCAGGAACAAGCAAGGAAGTAATTCCAACCACAGATTTAAACAGTAACCTGGAGTCCTTAATCGGTGCTATAAAGCAAGAAAAAGAAATAGACGTGAAGATTGGAAAGGGAAGAAAAAAGCTTTCCTTTTGTGTTATGACTTGATTGTCTATGTGGAAAATCCTAAGAAAGAAAGAAAGAAAGAAAGAAAGAAACACACAAATAAATAAAAGATGCTAGAACCAAAAAATGAATTCAGCAAGGTTACATAATAGGAGCTAACATGCAAAAATAGATTGTATTTTTAAATACTAACAACACACAATGGAAAATTTAAATTAAAAAATACTCTTATGTACAGTAGCATAAAATGTAGACTATTAGGGGTAAAGTTTTATGGAAAATGACAATATTGCTGAGAGAAATTAAAGAAGTAGATATGTTCAAGGATCAGAGGATTCAATATTGTTATGGTATCAAGTTATCCCCAATTTAATCTACAGATTCAGTGCAATCTCAACTATAATCCCAGCAGGCTTTTTCATAGGAGTTGACAAATTGATATAAAATTTAGGTGGAAAAATCAAAGAATGTAGAATAGCCATAGCAATTTTAAAAAGAAAGACAATATTGGAAGAATCAACTCTCACGCATTCCGATAGGTGAAAAGATAGTTCTATAGATAAATGGAACAGAATAGAGTCTAGAAATAGACCTATGTATATAGGGTGAGTTAATTTCAATTAAAATTGACAAAACAATTCTTAGGCAAAGGAAAATCTTTTAAACTAATGGTATCATAGACAGATAATCCTCAACCCTTTCAGAACATATTCATTTATTTTTCAAACATATGAAAAAATTAATAATGGATTATAATGTCAAAGGAAACTAAAACTAAAACTGTAAAATTTTTTGAAGAAAACAAAATTTTAGTGTCGGATTAAGAAAAGATTATTAAGTGAGGCTAAACGGGCACAAATCATAGAAGAAAATACTGATTAACTGGACTTCATAAAAATTAAAAACTTGTAATCTTGGAAAAATTTATACAAAATGAAAAATTAAGCCACAACTAGGTTAAAATATTAGTGAAACATATGTTAGATAAAGGAATTGTGTCTAGAATATATATAGAATTTGCATAACTCAATAATTAAATAACCTATTACTGTATTGAAAGAAATACAGATACTTCACCAAAGAAGGTATGCAGACTGTAAATAACTACAGGAAACATGCCAGACATTATTAGTCACAAGAATATGCAAATTAAAACTAGAGGTGCCACATTGGACCCACTGGGAGAACTGGTTAAAAATATAATTCATATCCAAATATTGTAGAATGTGGACCTAGAAACTCCCATTATGCTGTCAGTGGGAATATAAAATAGTATAAGGCTTCTGTAAAAATAGTTTGGTTGTGTCTTAAAGACATCTGCATACAACCTAGGTCCTCTCCAGGTTTTTACTTAAGAGAAATGAAAACATATGTCCACACAAAGATACTTAAAGTAATACCCACAGCATCTGAGATAGGTCACTTGATAAATAAGTGTAGGATATCCATACAGGGGAACACCACCGAGCAACAAAACAGAACGAATCGTTCACGCACACGGTCATGTGGATGACCCTCAAAATAATTACTTCTATTTTAAGAAACCAGATTAAAATGAGTACATAGGATATGGTTTGACCTATATAACTTTCTAGAAAATATAAAGCGACCATGGTTGCTTTGGGATGATCAAGAAGGGGAGTAAGTGTTGAAGTTTCTTGAAGTTTCTTCAACCCTTACTGAGTGTGATGGATAGTTACAGTATCTTGACTGTGTTGATGCTTTTACAGATGTCTACATGTCTGAAGCTCATAAGATTGTGTACTTTATAATGTACAGTATGTTGTACATCAGTTATACCTTGGTAAGTCTTTTTAAAAAAAGATAGCATGTGGTTATATTTTGGTAATTTGGCCAAATGCAGGAGCTGCATATAACATCAATTACAGTTTTGCCTTTTGAAATTCAAAAATATTTTCTAGCCACTGAAATTGGCTGAGAGCCAAAATGTTTCACTGTTTTATATATATATATTATATTACTTTTCCAATATGCTTCTCAGCAGAAATTCACTTATTTTTCAAAAGTCATTAATTTCATCCTTGATACTTAGAAAGGAATGTCTCAAAAAACTACACTGATGTAGCTGTGATGATAAAAGAGAAATTGATCTCAGGAAATAGGGATATTTCTGAAAATTATTTTTTGGATTAAAATTCTTTGTGTTTATACTTTTAAAACCCAATATTTATTAGGTAATTGTGGTATTAAGGTAATTGTGGGGAAGTAGAAAGTACAATAGAAAAATCATAGATTAGTTTTCTTTCATTTAGAACTTTTAAACTTTATCATTGATGATGGCATTTTTTTAAAAAAGATTTATTTATTTTAGAGAGAGAGTGAGTGCAGGGGTGGGAGGGGCATGAGGGGCAGAGGGAGAGAGAGAGCATCTCAAGCCCACTGAGCATGAAACTCTTCTCAGGGCTTGATCTCAGGACCCTGAGATCATGACTTGAGCCAAAACCAAGAGTCAGACACTTAACTGACTGAGCCACCCAGGCGCCCTGATGATGGAATTTATTATTACACTTACATAAAATCCATCTTTTCCATAAATTAGTATTTTCTTTTCTTTTTTTTATTAAGGATTTCATTTATTTATTTGACAGAGAGAGAGATCACAAGTAGGCAGAGAGGCAGGCAGAGAGAGAGGGGGAAGCATGCTCCCCGCCGAGCAGAGAGCCCGATGCGAGACGCGATCACAGGACCCTGAGATCATGACCTGAGCCGAAGGCAGAGGCTTTAACCCACTGAGCCACCCAGGCGCCCCTAAGTTAGTATTTTCATTCAGACAACGCACTTTGTGATTATTATAATGGTATATTGTTTTTGGATCAAGTGACAAGTATTTGTAGTCAATTGTTTTATTCCTTTACACCTATTTTTTAGAACTCCTTTTTCTAATGCATATTCTGGGAACAACTGTTTTCTATATTGATTATATTATTCTGGACAGCAACTATACACATATACATACACACCCGTACAGTTTTATGATGTTGAGAACACCAACCATATATACTCTTGGAAATTTTTTTCTAATATTTGAATGGACATATAAGCTTTATCCTTTAAAATTGTTATTGTAAGAGCTAACTATAGTAAGAACTGCTTGTTTGTTACCATAAATTATTTCACTGAGGTATGTGAATTACATTCTTTAAAAAAATTTCCTTCTTGTTTTAAAATAAATTGTTCATGATTGATAATATTGAGTTGTTGGTTTTTCTACAGTTTGATGAGATCAGACGTTCATGAGAATTGAATACCTGCTTTGTGTAGCAGAAAGTTGTGGAGGAAATATAGAAGTTCTTGTGTTTGAGAAGTTTACAGTCTTATTGAGAAACAAAAGTTGAGATTTCAAAGGAACACTAGAAGGATGATACATTCGCTTAATATTAGTATCTACTCTAATTACATATTAGACTAATATCGTCTGATAATTTGGGTCATCCCACAACAGTGCCAGTTGATGATTCATTGCTGAGTGGAAGACATTTGTTTCAGTAGATGTGGAGTGTGAAGGAATCATTGACTTGGAGGGGTCTGGGAAAGATTCATGGAGGAGGAGGGATCTTTGTTTAAATGGGCTTATTGAGGAAAAGTACTTAAACAGTGCCTGGCACCAAGTTAGCACTCATCGAATGTTGGCTGTTGTTATTACTGTCCATAGCAGCTGGGCCTTGCTGAATGGAAAGGATTATAATAAATAGACTTGAATGAGGAGAGGATATTCTTGGCTGGGTAATAACGTGATTAGCTATGAAAATGTGGCATTTGTGCTGAAATTGTGAGCTAAGCCTAGCCCTCTGCTGTTTTCATCCTGGACTCATTTGAGTGTCCTAGGTCACAACATTCTTCTTTAATTATGATGTAGGGGTGCTGGACTCCTCCCTAATCGATATTAGTTAAATTTTTGGTTCATTAAAATGAATATCTGTTTACCAGTAAAGATTTTGTTAATCTTCACCAAAGTGTTTTTTTCCCTCCAATAGGAGCATCGGAATTTGCCTTTTATGCGTGAGCTGCGGTATCTATTTGCACTTCTTGTTGGTACTAAAAGGAAATATGTTGATCCATCAAGAGCAGTTGAAATTCTTAAGGACGCTTTCAAATCAAATGACTCCCAGCAGGTAGCTTTTTTGTACTTACTTATTAACATTTGTATTTTATTTAATCTGGTCATTCCTTTAGCAGTTTTTTCAGAGACCCAGGAGAATTGATGATGTTGTTATTTGTCTTTATTAAAAATAAGTTGTAGCCATTTAAAACATTGTTTATTTGGAAGATTTACTTTTAAGTTAAGAAAAAAGTAACAGTGATCTGAAAAGTGTTAAGATAAATGAAACTGTAATTTATATTGTGATAGAAATTAATAAGTGAAAACATTGAGTGAAATTAGGAATGTTCACCAATGTTAGTTATAAATCTTCACGAATGTGTGATAAACCCAAGGCCAGTATAGTATACATGGTTCTGGTATGCCTATTTTTGTTGGCATGAAGTAGTTTCCTTAATTACTGAGAACTCTGAACTACATTAATTTTGTTATTGTTGCTTTTATTTTCCAATCCTTGTACAGATCTCATGTTGAGATCCTTACCTTAATTACATCTTCAGAGACCCATATTCTAAATAAGATTACATCCTGAGGTCCCAGGCGGACTTACATTTTGGTGGGCCACTGTTTAACTGGGCCACTGTTTAACCCACTACAGTTGGTATGGATGTTTATAACTGGATTTTTGTGCTGAGTTTACTTGTCTTTAACTATATGGCTTTGGAACAATTTCCTTAAGCTTCTTAGATCCAAGTTTCAATATTTTTTTTTAAATGGGTTTTTGTTTTGTTTTTTTTAAAGATTTTATTTATTTATTTGACAGAGTGAGAGCACAAGCAGGGGGAGCAGCAGAGGGAGAGGGAGAAGCAGGCTTCCTGCTGAGCAGGGAGCCTGATGCCTGGCTTCATCCCAGGACCCTGGGATCATGACCTGAGTGGAAGGCAGATGCTTAACCATCTGAGCCATCCAGGCTCCCCCAAGTTTCAATATTGTAAAGGTCAATGGATTGACCCACCTGCTCTTTAGAAAACTTCTAGCTGGAAAAAAATATAATAGTAGATTTGTTTAATACGTGGGGATATTTTGATAAATAAAGGCAGATTGCTTACACTGATTCATCTGTCTTTGATGAACCAGTCTTAGTAGGATTGGTTTATTTTTTTCTCCCTAGGTTCTGAATGAACCTATTTTCTGTGTTCCACCTCACATTATTGAAAGAATTATGGTAGTTGAATACAACTGTCACTGCCTATTCCTGTTTTTCCATGTTAGGGGAACTAGCACTGAAAGAAGGGATGGCAAAGGATGATATAGGTGCTAGTTCTGAACAGAGAATTCATTTGAAGTTCATGATATGGTGGACTCAGTAGTCAGGTAGTTAGTGATTGATTAAACTAAACCTGTCCAAGTTAACATATCTTAATAAAAGTGAATGTGGCTTAAAACGTTGTATGTAAAAGTTGAATTAAGAAGATGAATTGCAGAAAAATATGTCTCCTTCTAAGAAGCCAGTAACAATCTTTAAATAATGAAAAACTCTTTGGTAATGTGGGCCTTCATTTTATAAAGATTCATTAGAGAACTCTTTTGGGAGTGATAATTATTTTTAAAAATCTCATTTGTAAATTAGAATTTATACATTTGTGTATATATAATATTGCACATATTATATATAACATAATAAATTTGTATTTACTTTCCCATAGTGAAACAGTCACTGTGGTTATCAATATAATGCTTATTTTTCTCAGATACTGATTTTATTCTCTGGTTAAGTTATAAATATTTCTTGTGTTTGATGTGAAACATTTCATATGATATTTTTGTGACGAGTCAGTAATTTTATGTTTGATGTGGCTGGCTGTAAGTTTTATGTTGCAATATTTAGTACTTTTATTAGTAGGCTGAAATAGCAACAAGACTTTTTTTCTTTCCGCAGCAAGATGTGAGTGAGTTTACACACAAATTATTAGATTGGTTAGAAGATGCCTTCCAAATGAAAGCTGAAGAAGAGACGTAAGTTACCATGAAATTTAGTGATGGGGTTTTAGGAGATTGATAAATAAACTCATTTTTTTTCCCTTTTATGTGTATCAGTGTTTATGGAGAAATAGAAAACCGAGAGATATATGGGAACCCAGATGTTACCTGTATTTACAAGTTGTTTGAAATTTGTGGACTAACTGCTGAGTAGCTTTAGATTTCTATTGTAAGATTAGAATCTTGCCAGAAAGAGCTAAAGAGCAACCCCTAAAAGGGCTAATCCCGTATGCCCAGTTCTTTTCCTTGGATTCACTAGTCTCTTTTTCATGAGGAAGAATGGGTTAGTTGTGGGATAGGATACCAGTGTTCCTTCTGATGAAGTCCTTTCAGATGGAATCACAACAACAAGGATATGAAGTTCTTCCTTAACATTTTTTAGCTTTTTATTTTCTGTCCATCAAGTTGAACCAATAAGACTTTGGTTATTTAAGAAATCTGCACACTTTCAGGATGGTCCTACTCCAATTCTTATGAGGCCACTCTCCTAATACCAACCACTAGTTCCTTCGTGTATCTTTATAAAAATGGATGGTGGATCATTTAGGATTTGCCACTGTAGTCTCTGATGTGGTCCAACAAGATGCAGGTAGAAGACCTGCCTAGAAGGTCCTCCTTCTACCTAGAAGACAGGTAGAACTCCAAGGCTGAAAATTCTCTACCTTCTGTTTTTTCTTATTTTTATATTATGGCCAGCTTTACTGTTCAGGAAACATCATTATAACAGGTCTGCAATGAGACTAAAGTAAAAAATATTCTACTTATACAGTGTTAATCAATAAGAGATACCCCCAAATGTTACTATAGATACGGATTTCCTCCTTTCATTCTCCATTCTCAGGGGGAAAGTAAGTTCCCATATTATATTTCCTTGATTTTTTTTTTTTTTTTTTTTTTTTTTTTTTTAAGAGAGAGAGCAGGGGGAGGGACAGAGGGAGGGTGAGAATCTTAAGCAGGCTCCATGCTCAGTGTCAAGAGTCTGATGCTTTGGGGCCCCTGGGTGGCTCTGTCGGTTAAGTGTTTGACTCTGGATTTCCACTCAGGTCATGATCTCAGGATGCTGAGATCCAGCCGCTTGTCGTGCTCTGTGCTCAGTGGGGAGGCTGCTTGAGATTCTTACCCTCTGCCTGCCCTGTCCCTTTGCTCTTCAGTAGCCAGTGCTCTCTCTCTCTCAAATAAATAAAATCTTAAAAAAAAAAAAAAAGAATCAGACACTTAACCAACTGAGCTAGGTTCCTAGGGCCCCTTCCCTTGATCTTTTAAGGTAAAGTCCAAAGAAATTTTATATTTGAAAATCAGATTTTTTTTGCCTTTGTGGTTGCAGTCTAATAAAAAATAAAAGTCACTTCCGAGTTTCTAAGTTTGTTCAGTCTCAGCTACGGGCATGTTATTTCTGTGTCTGCATAAAGCTGGGGTTCTGCAGCTGGTTCCCTCACGTGGATGTGTATAGTGCCTTCAGTCCTTCAGATGGTCAGTTTCATGCACTTGAATTCTAGATTTCAGAGGGTTATTAGGACACATGTAATTAACACTGAATGGTTTCTTACCTTTGAAATTTTAGAACTAAAGCAAAACTTCAACCCTTTAGCTCTCAGTCCAACTATATAATATTCCTGGAACTTTGTGCAGTCCAGACTCAAGTTGTTGCCAAAGTCTGTAGCAGAAATTTTAGGATATGTTGTAAACAGCAGATCACTGGTTTTAGTTCTGTCTGGATGCATGTCATTGAGGGCCAATTGCTTGACAACAATTATGCGTGAACTTAAACTAAGTTGGGAGAAATCTCTGAAGAGATTAGTTATGGTGCTAAGTGAGGGAAAAAATTCTACTTTTGGTAAATTTTGTCTTAAGAGGGGGAACTTTTGAAAGCTGCTTCCCTTTTGGCATGTTTAGAAGTTTATGATGCTGACAGCTCTGGTCCTCAGCTTCTTTCTTGTCCACCAAAAGTTTTAGTTGCATTTTCCTTATGAGCTTCTTCAGTTTGTGGCTCTTGAGTGCTGCACTGAGTGGCTTACTTTTGTGCTACAGTGGTTGTGCCTGTTGTCTTTTGCTGTGGAATTGCTTAGGCCTGGGAGACCCGCCTCTTAGCTTAGTTTCTTTCTTCTCTTCACCTGAGCTTCTTTCTTCATGTTACTTTCATCTGGAAAATCTCCCCATCAGATTCCTGGCATGAATCTGCTGTTCCTGCTTATGAAAGCTGAGTCCCAGCGTCCCGCTTTTGCATGTTCTAGGCCTAGAGTATATTTCCTCCTACTGCATTTTTTCCTGGGTGGCTCTAAAGTTCATATACATTTATATTTTTTTATTCTTTTAGGAAGGTTTGGCTGAATTTTTAAGTTTAACCTTCTTAGCCTCTATCTCATGCAGAACCAGCCCTGTTTGATGGATACGTGTCTTTTCTTCCTGTTCTTTGGGTTTGTTTTCTGGCCTTTACATTTGTTTTTCTCTAACTTGCTCCTCTGGTATTGTCTTGATAAGTCTCTCATAATGAGAGCTAGTGATTCACTAATGAGAGTTGTCCACCCTGGTTCCTCTCTAGTACAGCTCATGTCCCTGTGTCTTTCCTTAGAGTTCTCATACCAAAAATTCATTGCCTAAGTTTCCTCAGAGTGTGAATAATATCTGTATCCTCATTCGTGATAACGGAGTCTTTGAGGTTCTCTCAGTAATTCTGTGAATGTTTTACTGAAATCCCTAGTTCCTCCTCTCAAATCTATCCAGATTTTCTATAAGCACCTCATTTAGTTTATCCTATCTTCAATACATGACCCCTAATTGCTTTTTATCTGTAACCTCAGAGGAGTGCCTAAATCTGTGTTGTTTCGGAGGGGGTCATTTTATTCTGATTTTGGAGATCTTGCTTATTATTTATTTACTTGTTAATTTTCTTTGGGTTCTGGTCACCTCTTCTGATGTGGTAACTAACAAATTATCTCCCTTTTTGTCTAACACTGTTTTAAAAGAAGCTAGAACTTTTCCATTCCAGTTCATCTGAAATCTTAAGTTTATTTGAAATATGCTCTCCTTGTTTATTTCCCCATCATTTTCGATCTGTTCTTTACTGTTTGTGGAGCTAAAATGGTTTTTGAATCTCTGTGCTCTCCCTGTTTTGAACAGAGCTTTCTAGTTTGTGTGCCATGGCTAGCCAGATTATGGATCGTGGAGATATTGATCCTGTTTCTGTGATTATGAGAAAGTATATCTTTTTATCTCAAAGTTCTCTGCATATTATATATATACCAGTGGTATTAAAAAGATTGGGAAGCTCTGACCCAGAGCATTCTCGTTTGCTCTATCAACTGCCCTAGACCTTTGAACTCCTTCTGTGCCAACCTAATTCCCAAGGGTTCAAGCTGTCCCTGATACAAGTTTTCTGTAGTGATTTCTTTTGGCCTTTGATACTTGTGTCAATTTATCTTTACTACTGCTTTTTGTAAGTGGTGGGTCTCTCTTTTTTTTTT
This sequence comes from Potos flavus, assembly GCA_028534135.1. Taxonomy (NCBI): domain Eukaryota; kingdom Metazoa; phylum Chordata; class Mammalia; order Carnivora; family Procyonidae; genus Potos; species Potos flavus. Next base: position 168,771,954 of record CM052898.1, read on the forward strand.
TCTTTTTTAATTTTTTAAAAGATTTTATTTATTTATTTGACAGGGAGAGAGAGAGAGAGACAGCAGGAGAGGGAATACAAGCAGGGGGAGTGGGAGAGGGAGAAGCAGGCTCTGATGTTGGGCTCGATCCCAGGACCCTGGAATCATGACCTGAGCTGAAGGCAAATGCTTGATGACTGAACCACCAAGGCGCCACCCTTTTTCTTTTTTTTAAAGGTTTATTACAGCATGTGCACACGCATGTGCACTTGTGGATGGGGGGGGAGGGCAGAGGTTGAGGGGTAGAATCTCAAGCAGACTCCCCACTGAGTGCAGAGCCCAACACAGGGCTCAATCTCAAGACTCTGAGATCATGACCTGAGCCGAAACCAAGAGTCAGATGCTCAACTGACTGAGCCACCCAGGTGCCGTAGTCTTTCATTTCTATTATAGGAGTCTCACATCTTTTTAATTGCTCTTTACTTGTATTTGTTATGTTTCTGTTAGCATAAGCAGTCTGGGCCTCTGAGATTCACAGTTTAAATGCCCGGCAAAGAATAGGACCTCTGAGAAGTTGGAAAGAAGGACAAGGTAAACAATTTCTAGAAGATTCCTACCTGACTCTTTAGGGAAGGTCAGTGGTTACCACAGACCAATGGAGAGGAAGCCAAAATTCAGGCAGAAAGATTTGAAAAGAGGTTTGGAGAGAAAGTTTAGAATTCATAGTTCCTAGAATTCAATATCTAGTTCCTTCTGGCACAGTCACCAACCTGTTAAGTCATTGCTCTTTCCATGGGGTGCCAGTAAGGAATGTTGATTTTCTATGTAAAAATAGGAGGCCATGGAAAGGAGAGTCCCACTAATGTTTACATCTAAAGATTCATAGATTTTTATATCAAGAGAGACAATCTTTGGATCATTCCTCTTCCTTATATCAGTCTCAAGTTCTTTTTATTCTCAGAGTATAAGATATATAGGTATGAAATAAATCTTTCCCATCGAGGTAAAATGCCCAAAGACGAAGTATATATAGTGGGAGAGGATACATTGATTTTGGAATCAGATTTGAGTTCACTTTGCAGCTTGATTTCAACCAATTGTGTGAATTTGGGCAAGTGACTTAACCTGTTCGACAGCTTTAGTATCAGTAAAATAGAAGTAATGGTACTATCTGTTCTCAGTCAGAATGGGCTAAATAGTCCAGTGGCAACGACCCCAACATTTTGCAGGCTTATATCCTACTGTTAGAGGATGTGTTCGGGGCATGTGAGCAAGGAGCTCTCCTCATTCTTTCACTCAGGGCCCTTGGCTCGCAGACGCACCCCCTCATCACCACTTCTGGGTTTACCACGGCAACAAAAGTACACTGGCTCTCAGAGTTCCTACCACACAGCACTTCTGCTCTTATTTTGTTGGGCAAAGCAAGTTATGGGGTCTGCCTAACTTCAAAGTGAGTGGGAACACCGTACACCCGTTAGGATGGCTACTATCAAAAAACCCCAGAAAACTGCAGGTGTTGGCAAGGATGTGAAGAAATTGGAACCCTTGTGCACTGTTGATGGGAATGTGAAATGGTGCAGCTGTTATGGGAAACAGCATGGTGACTCCTCAAAAGATTAAAAATAGAATTGCTATTTGAAGGAGGGAATCCTTTCACAATGTATATCAACTCATCACATTGTATACTCTAAACTTTGTCATTTATGCTTCATAAAGCTGAAAAAAAGATTAACCATATGATCCAGCAATTCCCCTGCTGGATATATATTAAGAATTGATAGCAGGTCTCAAAGAGATATTTGTACACCCATGTTCATAGCAGCATTATTCACAATAGCCAAAAGGTGGAAACCACCCAATGTCCATGGATGAGCAGATAAACAAAATGTGGCGTATGTGTAGCGCAGTATCCTTAAAAAAGAAGGAAATTCTAACACATGCTATAACATGGATGCTAAGTGAAATAAGCCAACCACAAAAAGACAAACACTGTATGGCACTTCCATGATGTGTCAAGAGTTGTAAAACTCAAGGAAACAGTGAGTAAGAATGGTGCTTGCCAGGGCCTGGGGGGAGGGAGAAATGTGGAGTTGTTCAGTGAGTGTAGAGTTTCAGTTTTGCAAGATGAGAAGACTCCTGGAGATTGGTTGCACAACAGTATGAATATACTTAACACTACCCACCAAACACTTAAAATTGGGTAGATGGTAAATTTTGTGTTATGTGTATCTTAGCACAATTCAGATTTTTAAAATTTCAATAAAATTTGAGTGGGAAAGTATGTCTTAAACACATATATGGAAATAGAGGGCCAAAAATCTTTTCGAGTATCACTAACAACTACCATCCTACCTCAGAGCATTGTTTAAGTGAAATACTTCCCACCAGTTGTTTAAAGGAGTAAATGATGATGCATGTACTACATTTAAAAAGAGACCATGTCCTTCCCTTTTTTTTTCTTTTAGCAAATCAATTTTATTGGTTTAAACAAAAAAGTCATGAAGATAAATTCTGTACAAAATTGTGGATACCACACACTTTTATGTAGTAGTGCCAACATAAACTGTTTTCAGATCACAAAGAACAAAACAAAAAGAAAAGGTTAAAAAATTGTTAACTTCTCTTAGCTTCAAGTGAAAAAGGGGGAAAAGAAAGTGTTTATGTTAAAGAATTTGGAAAATGCACTAATGACTAATTGTTCTGTAGCATCAAGGATGGAGTAGCTCCTGAGCTGCTTTGGGTCAAAGCTGGTGTTTTGCTCCTTCATTGGTGACAGCTGCTATTTTTGAATGGTCTTCACTCTTCTATTTAAATGTGGGAAATGACATGTTAAAGTTTTATAGAAATTTACTCTGATTAAGAGTGGCTTTTCTTTCTTCCCAGCAAGTTCAAATAAGCATGTAGTGTACAAGACTGAAAGTGTGAGGTCGAAATGAACAATGATAATAGAAAGATCAGGCACTCCATGAACACAGACTTTGTCAGGTCCTCCTGTAATGTCCCATGCAGCAACTCATTTTAACCCTTACAACAGCCCTTTGAATTCAGTTGCTATTATTATCCTCAGTTGACAGGTGAAAAAATATGGAGGAATAAATGTAATAAGTGCCTTGACCAAGGTAATGTCAGTAACAGCGCTGAGTGAGCGACAGCCACACAAATATTACCATCTTGGCATGTATTTATTGGTCCTTGAATGTTTTCTCTATTACATACAGGTACAAAACTTATAACCACATTTATGTTTTTTACCATGCTTTAGAGATGAAGAAAAGCCAAAGAACCCCATGGTAGAGTTGTTCTATGGAAGATTCCTTGCTGTGGGAGTACTTGAAGGTATGGTCATACATGTTTACTCTTTATTACATTTGAAGAGATACTCTCTATTAACTTTGTCTTGATAGTGACTTCTTATTTGTTGAATGGTTTTTTCTTTTAATTTGATTTACTACTCTAGTAGTTTCTGTTGCATTGCTACTACTAATCATTTATAAGAAAAGATTGAATTGAGTGAATGGAAAGGAAGGTACAGGGTTCATTATCACATGCTAATTGATACTTTTATCCTGATGTTCTTTCCCTGGGAAAGCTTCTGTGATTCTGTGAATTGTTGGGGTATAGGGATTAAGGGGGCAGTTGGTTTTGAAAATAATATTGGAATTGAATATTGGTTTTGGTTTCGACTCTATGAATGTTGAAAGCTGCATTTAACAGTTTAGCAATTTAGTATAGTCAAGGTATTACATTTTTCAGGTGATTATGAAATTCTTTAGACTCTAGTTTTCAAGAAAGAGTCATACTCTTATCTTTTAAAAAGTTATTTAAGGGTGATACTCCTCCCTCTATCCTAAATGCCTATTACTTAAAATCTGGGTCTGACCAGTTAGTTATTCTTTTGTTTTCCTAATAAGGGAAGGGAACTGACTCATTAAATATACTTCAAATAATAATAATTACTAAATCCCAAAGCATGAAGTTTTGAGAAAATTTGAAACATTTGAAAAACTTTCCAAATTTTCCAAACGGCCCAATGCAGCAACTGTTAGAAAGTTAACTCAAATCTTCTGAAGTATAAAATTTGGAAAATTGGTTTTTCCTTCAGGATTTTAAGTAAGGAATTCCTATGAAGTTTTGTTTGAATATAATTTTACAGTTTGGGATTCAGAAAAAGGCAGATAATAACTCTGGATTTCATCAGGCATGTAAAATGTTACACTGAAGTGTTTGTACTTTTTTTTTTTTCTTTTTGCCTCAAATGCTAAATATTCATTATATAGATAGTGGAATATTTTACACAGGACATAACTTTCCAATTTGGGATGTCCATACTGTCATACTGATTTTTACTTGAAGTAGAACAATGTATTTGAAACAATAGAGTAGCTCTAATCAGGTGGTGACTGTGCACTATTTATATCCTTTCTACTTGTGAGACCTTGATTCTTAAAAGTGATTTATTGAAATTATTGTCAATTAGTGTTGAAGTCCTTGTACTGGATATTAGTTGTTTCAAACTATTGTGCTATATAAATGTGGTTTTAATACATTTCCAGGTGAACTGTGTATTTGCTTCAGTAAAAATAATTTGCTTTTAAGCTCTTTCTTAATCATTCTTACTTATATCTTCCTAATGCTTTCTTTTAGACCAGCAACTCTCAATTGGAGGTGATTTTCGTTTGTTTACTAAAGTGCTCTCCTTGCAAAAGTTCCTCAACTTTTCCAGAACATCTAGTCCATTGACCCCTTCATTTTGTTCCTCTTGGTCTTTTTTTTTCTTCCTTCTTTGCTCATTATGATCATTCTTATAAACATCTAACACTCCCCTTACCCCATTCCCTCTATGGCTATTCTCTGACCATCTCTGAGCTATTTATCTTCTCTCTGTGTGCACTGAGTACCTGAATATTACTGGGGAAAAATCACTTAAATGGGCTACCTGTGAATGGGTCATGAATTTGTAGTAGATAACTAAGCTTCACTGATCCGAATCTTGTAACACTACTGGCAGTCATACTTGTTTTGTTAAATCCCTGTCTTCTATCCCATTTCTTGCAATAATGATTTTTATCTTTTCTACTTCTGGTCTAACTTCTTGGGCTTCTCGTTCTCTGAGAAAGACCTTCCCTCAGATTTTACGGGTTTACCATGAAGCTAATGAAATCTAGCCATAGGTCCTGTCTGAGATCCTGAATCTAATTTTGTTTGTAATTTTGTATTGTAGTACTTAAACACAGCTTTCTCAAATATATGAGCTTCAGTCTCCACAGCCTCGATCCATTCGTACCTCTACCAAATTCTTTTTATTTTGTCCCTCCAGATAATAAAGAATTATTCAATCTTCTGTCAGAAGATTATTGTTTATATGTTCTCAGTATCTCATCCCCACATGCTTTCACTCAGACCTTGACTCTCTCTATTATCTTGCTTTTTTCTCATATCTTCAGCTTCCCTCTCTACCATCTTCCTTCTCAGTATTTAGACATGGTCTGGTAATTCAGAATTACCAGAATTTGCCAATTAGTTAATTAATTACCAGAATTTACTAATTCTGGTAAATCTTAAACAAAAGGAACTCCCTTCACTTAGTCTTTTTCAGTTAATCTTCAGTGAAGCCCTTTTCAGGAGAGGAGTTTGTTTTTATCTACTAAATCCCAATTTATTCAACCCATCCCACTTTTGCTTCTGGTCCCAGACTTTTTCTAAAAGGGATCTTTCTAAGGTTATCAATTTGCAATATGTGTTCAAGGCTGCCAGATCACACACAGTTCTCATTCTGAGCTCTTATGAACTATTGATGCTATTTATTCTCTCTTCCTTTTCCTCTCTCCTATATTTTGTCCTTAAAAACATTTCTCTGGCTTCTGTGGCACCATATTCTCTTGTTTTTTGTTTTTTGTTTTTCCTGCCTCTGTGGGTACTTGTTAGAAGTTGTAATTAAAGCCTCTTCTTGGGCTCCTGGGTGGCTCAGTGGGTTAAAGCCTCTGCCTTCGGCTCAGGTCATGATCTCAGGGTCCTCAGATGGAGCCCCGCATCGGGCTCTCTGCTCAGCAGGGAGCCTGCTTCCCCCTCTCTCTCTGCCTGCCTCTCTGCCTACTTGTGATTTCTCTCTCTCTGTCAAATAAATAAGTAAAATTAAAAAAAAAAAAAAAAAAAGCCTCTTCTTTTACCTAAAGGTAGGAGATCTTTGGGACTCAGCTCACTTCCCCTGCCTTTTCCTGTCTGCCAGTTCCTTGGCAATTTCATTTACTCCTTGATTAACTGCTGTCAGTAGCCAGAGATTCTCTCATTTATAGCTTCAGATCAGAAGATTAATTTTAGTTACAGACTCATATCCAACTCTCTTCTTAACTTGAAATCCCATGGGCCAATATAAAATAATGATTACCACTACTACCTTAAAACAAAAGGAAAAAAAATTCTCTGCTCTTTCTTTTTTTTTTTTTAAGATTTTGTTTATTTATTTGAGAGAGAGATTGAACATGAGAGGAGAGAAGGTCAGAGAGAGAAGCAGACTCCCCGCAGAACTGGGAACCCGATGTGGGATTCCATCCTGCGACTCTGGGATCATGACCTGAGCCGAAGGCAGTCGCTTAACCAACTGAGCCACCCAGGCGCCCTTCTCTGCTCTTTCTTTAGTGGACCCTTTTCAAGTTAGTTGTTTATGATAGAAATCAAGTATCATTCTTAATATCTTCCTTACTCTTCTGCCTCCCATCCTGCCAGTGAGCCAGCCATCAATCATATTTACTCCTTCCTGAATATTTATGTAAATGTTTGTGTAATTTCATCTGCTTTTGTACACTTTTACTATTAACAACATATTCTACACTGTCTTTATTTCTGGATGGATTCTATAATAGTCTCCTATCACCCACTTAATACGGAAGCCATGAGGATGTTTCAAAGACATAAATCTGATCCTATAATTCCCGGGTTTAACTATTCAGTAACTTTCTCTTATACTCACAATATACTGAGAAAAAAAATTCTGAACAAGGGCTTATAAGACTTTGTAGATTTTGACCCCTTACCTAATTCTTCATTGTCATCTTCCCATTACTCCTGTAAGTTATAATGTCCTCCCCTTAATTCTTCAAACAGGCCAACTTCTTTGCATCCTTAAAGTCTTTGTATGTATTGTTCCTTGTCCATGAATTCTCCGCAGCACCCTGACAGTCCGGCCTGGCTAATTCCTACCCACTGTTCATGTCTCACTGTAAATGTCAGTTTGCTGTGAAAGTCTTCCCCGCTCTGCCCTCTGGCCCTAAAGACTAGGTTAGCTCTTGTTTTTATACCTTGTCACAGCACTGTCTCACCACACATTTTATAACACTTACAAGGATAAATAATTTTTTGTTCATAATTATAATGTACAGTTAATGTACATATAATGTAAGCCTTTCTTCCAAAAGAGGCTGAGAGTTTCCTCAGCTCAGGGGCCATATAGATCTCTGTTGTTCACTGCTATACATATTCTCAGTGTTTAGCATAGTGTCTTGTCCTTAGGAGGTATTTTTTGAAAGAATACACACACACACACATACATGTGATTACTTATATACATACTGGTGTGTAATTAATATCTACAGCTGGATGTGAATGTGCATATGTGCATCTATAAACCAACAAGGAAATGACAGTGACTACCCTGTGGAACGTAGAGTGATGGTTTTCAGGTTCAGGAGTAATTCATATACACATTTACTTTTAGTGGCTAAAAGACCATATTGAGTAACAATTAATTTTCCCTTCTCCTATAGGTAAAAAATTTGAAAATACTGAAATGTTTGGTCAGTACCCACTTCAGGTCAATGGATTCAAAGATCTACATGAGTGCCTAGAAGCTGCTATGATTGAAGGAGAAATTGAGTCCTTACATTCAGAGAATTCAGGAAAATCGGGCCAAGAGGTGAGTTTAGCATCTTCATTAATCCTCTCTCCCCGGGTCTGTCTTATAGTACGATAAAGCACAATTTAGGGCCCTAATTATATAGCTGCCTAATAACTGAGAGAATACTCAGATTATGTGTTTGGATTTAATTATGGTAGTTCAGACATTTGGGAAAGGGCACAAACAAGTCTGTCATCTATGTTAAATTCTCACAATTTAGATTAAAATTTTCTGTTAATATCATCTTTTAGGATTGTTGTTTAGGGAAGGTACCAGTCACTGTAGCATGCTAGTCCTGGAAGTAAAGAAGAAAAACACTGATATTAGGGTGGAATTTTATATAGACATATGTTACATCAAATAGTGTTGGAATTTGTCTAGATTCTTTTTTTTTTGTAAAATTGCTGTGTAATTATATAAAGGGCATGTGGATGAATTTGCTTTCTCAAGACAGATAAAACTTAAAAAATAGAAACCTGTTTATTTGTTTCCACTTGTCAGTCTTGCCACTCATCTCTCTCTCTCTTTATTCATGTCATTAGCTCCATCTGTATATCCATCCACATAAGGATGTATAGTCATCCTTATGTGTTATTATAGTGAAAGGCAAAGGACAGGTCATTTGCTCCAAAATCAGTTCTCATTAAGCAGTTGCTGATAGTTGTCTACTTGTAAACTCCATGCATGCATGAGGGTAGGGATCTTCATCTTTGTCATTCTCTGTTATGTCTCTAATGGATAGTACGGTGACTGCAAATAGAAGTACGTAATACGTATTTATTGACTGAATGAATGAAATGTCTCAGTGTTATCAAAAAAAGTTTGTGAGGATTTTATCTCCAAATGGGTGCTTAATAAATATTAAGAGATGATATCTCTGTGTTTTTAAACAGGGACTGAGTTCTTGTGTCTTTGAAAATAAATTGCTTTTATCTAAATATGTGCTTTTTAAAAAACATGTATTAACTCTTCCCTGTTTAACTTCATCCTCATTTCCTTCTCTTCCCTAATACACTCAAACAAAAAAAGAAATAACATTTACTGTTTTCTCGCTCTTTTTTTTTTTAAGATGGGGAGTGGGAGGGAAAGAGAGAAAATATTTGGGATAGTTTTTCTCTCTACATCGTAAATCAGCTATGTCAGTTATTCTCAGCAGATTCCTAGGCCCTACTTCAAAGCTGTCAAATCCGAATCTAGGGTAGGAATGTGGTACCTGGGCCCAAGAGCTCCACCAGTGATTCCCAGATAGGCCTCCAATTAAGAATATTTAAATTAAGCGTATTTATTTTATTGATTGGTCTCTAAAGCTTGAGACTCTCTCAGGATCCCATAATGGAATAGGAAAGCAGACCCCCTGCCCAAAGTGTGATCTCTTTTCTATTAAACAAAAGGATGATGGGTTTGGGCAGGAAAAGGAGGGATGGCATTCCCCTTACACTATCAAAGTAGCTTGTAAGTAAAATATACATTGCTTTATCGGTAAATAATTTAGTAATTAATTGCTAAATAATCTTTCTTACGTATTCCCAGCTTTTAAAAATGTTTTTCTTATATTGAATCTGAATTTCATTTTTTACTTAAAAAAATCTAGTCTGTCCTCCATCTTTAGCTTCATACTCTGAATGCCCCTTACCGTGTATATAGTTTTTACATCCAGCCTAACAGATACAGTGGTTTGTCTCCTTCTCTGAATTCAGCAGTTTGTAAGCAGTCTTAATAAAAACAGATTCAGTTACCTGTATTCTTACTACCAGTTGCCTAGATTTGTAGGACACAATAGTTTCAATCGTAATTGAGCCTGGTTTAAGAGACTGTCACTGGCTAAAGTAGACTACCTTAAAAGTTTTTAATAGTGTACTTAAATTATCATCTTATTTCATTATGTCCTTCAGGATAACTGTTCTGTTTTTTCTTAAGTATCTATAAACACCAATGAGTAACATTTAAGGCTTATTTGTAAATTAACATTGTCCCTAATGATAACATCTTTTATCTCTTACACTATTTTTTGGTGTACGTAATTGATTTTACTTTGATACAGGAAACATCTCTTTTGCTGAGATAGCTTTGGTTAAGTAATTTAGGAAGACCTCTAGTCTCCTGAATCACTCATGTTAAGATATCCAATGGCCTATAAGAGTTTAAATTTCTGGAATGCTGTCCCAAGAGACAAGTGAATAAATTAAAAATGATTGTATGTAAGGTAACTACTTATAATGTAAGGTAACTACTTATAAAATATTTTTCTAAATCACAAATTTTAACTAAATGGTATGCAATTTATAGATGGATCAAACTTTCTAGGAAACCAGGAGATTTTTTTTTTTTTTTTTTGATCACCTATTGGAGCAAAAAAATTTCAGGTAGTAAATACTTCACTTCTGGTGTGGGTATTCACTACTAATAATGTGTTGTACATTTTCTTTTGGACTAGCACTATGCACATATAAGTATTTGTGTTTGTTCATACTGTCCTGTGACTGGCATTTTTCACTCACCTGTATATCAGGAGCATCCTTTCACATCAATATATATGGCTTTATACCATTCTTTAAAAAACCTGCATAGTATCACATAGCCTGTATTTCTAAAATTAAATTTATTTAATACTTCTGTGAGACAGTAGTTGGACAAATAATTATTTCAAGGAATGTCTTTCTGTAAATACCCTCAAGAACTTGGGAATGAAGGATAGTCAGAAGTGGAATTTTTCAGTCACCAGGCGTACTCATTTAAAAATAAAAGTACTGCCAAATTTCTCTTCACAAAGTTATACTAAGTTATAGTCAAAGTGCTAAAAGAAACCTTGCGGAACTTTAAAAACTAGAGAAAGCATACCTACATGTACCATATTAGATATATGTAGATGTTATATGGGAAATATATCTTTTATTTATTTATTTATTTAGGATTTTATTTACTTATTTGACAGAGAGAGAGAGATCACAAGTAGGCAGAGGCAGGCAGAAAGAGAGGGGGAAGCAGGGTCCCTGCTGAGCAGAGAGCCTGATGTGGGGCTTGATCCCAGGACCCTGAGATCATGACCTGAGCCGAAGGCAGAGGCTTTACCTTACCGCTGAGCCACTCAGGCTCCTGGAAATATATCTTTTAGAGTGAAAGAGAAAGTGGGTGAACCCAATTAAATGACTAAAACTAATTTTCAAGTTGGGATAGGAACTGTTCGCTTCCCATGCTTGATTTATATCCTGGTTTTATTTGGTGTTCTATGGGAATTTGAAATGGTAGGTCTGATTTTTCTGTCCTCTGCTTCCTGAATTCATGTAATCTCACAAAAGCAAGGTATTTAAAACACATTAATAAAAAATCAGCTATTGCAACTCAAAAAAGATGACTACATTCTCTCTAGAAGTTATTTTTGCTAAGTTAGATTTATAGTCATAATAAGTTCAAGAGCACTTTTTTGGGGGGCGCCTGAGTGGCTCAGTGGGTTAGGCCTCTGCCTTCGGCTCAGGTCATGATCTCAGGGTCCTGGGATCGAGCCCCGCGTTGGGCTCTCTGCTCGGCGGGGGGCCTGCTTCCCCCTCTCTCTGCCTGCCTCTCTGCCTACTTGTGATCTCTCTCTCTGTCAAATAAATAAATATAATCTTTTTAAAAAAAAAAGAGCACTTTTTTTTTCAAGAGCACTTTTGTTGCCCATATTGATTATGTTTTTTATTTACTAACTGCCTTAATCTATTACTTCTGTAGGTTTCTTATATAAAAAATAGAGACATGGAAAGTATAAGCATTATTTTTATCTTTAATGACCTGTGTCTCACAGCATGCCATACCAGTTAGAGAAGCAAATATATTTTTTTGCTGAATGGAAAAATAATATTTTGAAAGACAAATATCTCATTGTTGTATATTAAAAATTCTGGTTGTATACTATTTTACTTATAATCCTAAAATCACAGAGCTAGAAAACCCATAATATTTTCTAAGATGAATTTAAGGAATGTCCGGCTATCTCTTCCTATCCCCATCAGCTTTAGAATAAGAAAGTTAAATCCTTCCACTCCTGTAGGAAAAAACTCACTGCTGTTAAAGGAAATACATTCACAACAGAGACATATTACATAACTTTTATGAACATTCTTTCTTAAGGTATGGAAGTTATTTCCTGGACTTTTCATGGTTTACTGAGAAGCATACCCTCAATTTGGGTGATTTTATTTCTATTGGCCATGGTAGGTTTCCATGAATTAAAGTATGTAACTATTTAATTTTAATGGTGACATTTAAAATACTGCAATAAAATATGAAAGTGATAGTTCTTCAAACCTACTTACTTTGGTATCATAAAGTGGAGTAGAGAATATTATCCTAAGGCATCAAAAGTTTTCTTTGTGATATGTATGGGGTATGTTTTAATTCTTAATAATAATTTTAGGTGTGTATTAAAATTAAGCAAATTCTTGCCAATGCCAGGTGAGAATAAAATAAGCAGACTTTGCTCAAGAAATTTCAAAACTTAAGAGGTTCTTTTGATACTAGATCTTTTTTTTGTTTTTTTTTTCCCAAATACTTTTATTTTTTCAGTGTTACAAGATTCATTGTTTATGTACCACACCCAGCGCTCCATGCAATATGTGCCCTTCTCAATACCCACCACCAGGCTCGCCCATCCCCCCACTCTCTCCCCTCCAAAACCCTCAGTCCCTTGCTCTGAGTTCACAGTCTCTCATGGTTCTTCACCCCTCCGATTTCCTCCAATTCATCCCTCGCTTCCCTCTCACAATGTCCTCCATGTTTTTCCTTATGCTCCACACGTAAGTGAGACCATATGATAATTGACTTTCTCAAGTCAAGATCTACTTGATATCTACTTGATACTCAAGTATCAATCTACTTGATAATAGATCTTTTGTAACTTTCTCTAGCCAACTTCAGTTTTAATAGTCATATAAAACACATTTCTTAAACTTCAATGTTTGGTTAAAGATAAACCAAGTCTAACTCAGGAAATTTCAATGCACGTAAGCTTTAGCATTTTGGGAGGGAGAAATAGTTTCGAATAACCATTTTTATTTATTTAGAGAAAAGTAGCAACTTTCAAGATCTTAGTCAAATCCAGTTTGCCAAGTGTGCCCTATTACTGCTTTTTTTGGATCTTTGAATTTAAATTAGTGTACTCTTAGCTAGTTGATATTTGTGTGGTGGCCTCTTGTGGCACTTGCAAATATCACACACAGTTTAATGTATGGCAGTTACTTTTTACAGTGGTATGTTGTGTGGTTTATAATAAGCATTTAAAAATACTTGTTACATTATTTTTACTTCTGTATTTGGTGATTCATGAGTTTTTGTTTATTTCTCTTTAAAAATATGTTTATGTAAAACCGGAATCTTTTTTATGAAAATAATTCTCTTTTGTAATTTTGTTACATTTCATGCTTGACTGAACAGTTGCCAAAGTTTGTGGAGAAATTGGCTCACAGCAATGAGGCATTCAATTCTTTAAACACTAGTCATTTAAAAAGATTTTAAATATAGTTACCATTAGTATAAACTCCATATTAGTAATAGATCTTTTTCTTAAATTAATCAGACTTCCAGTAGGAAAATTAAAATTAAAACAAGGGACTATCAGTTTCTAGTTTTTAGTAAGAATTGTGATCATTTATGCTATAAAAATATATTTGTGTGTGTGTGTGTGTGTGTACTACATCTACAAGTTTCTTTGTCAAGGTTTTTGAAGTGTGGTTGATTAATAAGTATACGTACCATTCCTAGCAGTAATAGTGACATAGTATTGAAGAAGCCAGAAGATTTGAGCTCCTAAGCCATAATTTTAACTAAATGTCTGTCACTTTAGGTTAGAAGTTTTAATGTAAAAAATTATTGTGGAAGAAGGAGAGTTGTTGGAAAATTTTTTTTTCTTTCCTGGTTGGGTAGTATTCCCTCCTTGGAATTTTCAAGAGGTGTGGAAAACTTTGGGGAGGAAATTGGGCTTTAGCTAAATTGCGTACCTGGTCATGTGTTTGTGGTGTCAGCATTGTGATGATACATGTAAAAATGCCGATGCTACACCCTGTGCCTAACACTGCAGTGGAGAAAACAACAGGTGATACTAAGGTTTTTTTGTTGTTTTTTTCTTTCAGCATTGGTTCACCAAACTGCCACCTGTTTTAACATTTGAATTGTCAAGATTTGAATTCAATCAGGCATTGGGAAGACCGGAAAAAATTCACAACAAATTAGAATTTCCTCAGGTGTTGTATCTGGACAGGTATGGTTTGCTATACAGCATGACTTAACTTTGAAACTATTTAGTAACCAAGTAAAGAATTATTATTGTGTTTAGAGAAAAATTTTGCTTAATTTCTTTAGAATTAATCTTTACTTTTTTGCGTAATATGTCTAATACTATTTGTCAAGGAAAATGGAGTTGTCTTTCTATTTATAAAAGTATAGTTACTGGGAATAATGTTACAAGGAAGTTAAAAAATTTATTTTTGTATTGGTATTGCAACTGTAAGAATTTTCTTTTGTGTAAAATTTACTGTAAAATTTTAGATGAATTGATCTTTTGTTGTATAATTGATCTTTTCTTGTGTTGGCTAGACTTAATATTGTATCTATTTCCATGATATTTTAAATGGTAATGTTGTTATTTTTCTTTTTCCTGATAGATATATGCACAGAAATAGAGAAATAACAAGAATAAAGAGGGAAGAAATCAAGAGATTAAAAGATTACCTTACAGTATTACAACAAAGACTAGAAAGGTATTGTAACTTTTATGAAATTATGAGCTAACTATAGGAAGTCATATTTTTAGTGATCATCTGAAATCTTTCATTTTAAATTTGCTTTGGGTGATTTATAATTCTACTAGTAATCACTCTGGATTCATATTTTGCTTAATAGTTTAGTTCTGAGTTTTGTTAGAAACTAAAATAATTCATAGTTGGCATTAATGATTATTTTAGTGTTTAAAATTAAATATTTTCATTGTCCACTGGTAATGCTTATGGTGCTGAAAAGAGATACAAAGTTAAACTAATCTTAAAAAAAAAAAAAATCCAAAAAAAGGGCCACCTGGCTGGCTCAGTCAGTAGAGCATGCAACTCTTGATCTCTGGGTTGTGTCATGAGTTTAAGCCCCACATTGGGTGAAGAAATTACTTTAAAAAATAAAACAAAACAAAGTTAAACTAATCTA
Source organism: Potos flavus (assembly GCA_028534135.1). NCBI lineage: Eukaryota > Metazoa > Chordata > Mammalia > Carnivora > Procyonidae > Potos > Potos flavus. Next base: position 168,786,991 of record CM052898.1, read on the forward strand.
AATTTTAAGGTTTCTTCTTGTATGAAATTAAACATCACTCTTGATATTTCCATTAAAATGAATGGTGACTGACTTTTTCTCCTTGATACGGAAGATAGAAACTTACATGCCTACGAGGGCCTCATGGAGACTTTATAAAGAAGGGAAGCAAGTCAAGTGTAAGCTGGTGAGCAAGGGAAGCCTAGAGAGCATATCCCTGTGAAGAGGGAGTGCCTACCATCTGCACAAGCGGGTGGTGTCATGTGTGACACCACGTGTGAATATTTCTCTCTGTTTTTGAGAGCTTCCCAAAAGACACTGGAATCTGGACAAATATTCTGTAATTCAGACAGAAGTCTACAGGCTGAAATGTGGCCTGAGAGATCCCAGTTTGCAACCTTTGATTAATCTGTATTTTAGTATTTATTTTAGTATAAATTTGAAAATTAATAGCCCCAAACTATTTAAACAAAAATAATGTATTTCAATAATTTTTATTTCTGAAAGGTTATCAGTAATCATATTAAAAACTAATCAGCAGTAAAAGGTAGGAGGATAATATTAGTTACCATCCTAATCATGAGACCAGATGACAGATCTAAAAATAAAAACAGTCTCTGGAAATGGAACTGTCAGTTTTCATTTTCCTATTGGGTTACACCTTAGAGCAGCATTTAAAATTTATAACAGTGTACGGACACATTCAGTTGTAATCAACTTTGTTTTCCTTAATTTGGAGAACATTTAAGTTATTTCTTGAATGTATCTTCAGTTTCAACATCTTCATTTGAAAACAGAATTAATTGCATTGTTGAGGAAGATTTATTAAAGTGTTTTTATCATGTTTTATAACAATGATTAAAAACAACCAAACGTGCTTTATATACAACCGAAAGCATTTATACATTTTGTGGTTAACAGATATTTAAGCTACGGTTCGGGGCCCAAACGATTCCCCTTGGTAGATGTTCTACAGTACGCACTGGAATTTGCTTCAAGTAAACCTGTTTGTACATCTCCCGTTGATGATATTGATGCTAGTTCCCCACCTAGTGGTTCCACGCCACAGACATTACCAAGGTAAAAAGTTTTCCTGATTTAAGAGCCCACTATGTTACTTGTATTACATAGTGATGTAATTGATGCCTTTAAAGAGGGTTTTATAAAATGTACATTGTGATTTATTTTAGTGGACTCTAAAAATACTAGATTTACTTACAAGATTGTATATCTTCTGGGTGCTTTCTTATTTCACTGTTTCAGTACATTTTATGGTGTGGTTTGAAATTTTCATCATATTTTTTTCTGTTCCAAATTATTCGTTATTTTGGTTTAGATTTCCACCTTTTATCCATGAAAATACTGTGAAGTTAGTTTTTCCTGTAACGTAAGCTGATAAGTATATATAATTCTGGTGTACATAAGATTTATTGAAATGATTAAGCCATTTCTTCTATAAAGCCACAATTTCACCCTGATGATGTATTCCTCATATATTAAGACTTAACGGAAGAGCCTGTCTCCCAGCATTCTCCTTAGCCTTGGGTACAGGAGGGGGGTGGGAGGGATGGGGTGTCTGGGTGATGGACACTGGGGAGGGTATGTGCTATGGTGAGTCTGTGAATTGTGTAAGACTGATGAATCACAGACCTGTACCCCCGAAACAAATAATACAGTATATGTTAATAAAAAAACTCATTGGATATTATATTAATCCACATATTTCTCTCTCTCTTCTAAATGCCTTTTCTTTTTGAAATTATAAGCCAATTTAATGCTATGTGTTTGGCCCAATTTTTGTCTAGAGTGTCCACTTGGAAAGTTTAATGATAAATATTTTATGCTTTAAAAATACAGCACAACAGAACAACAGGGAGCCCCTTCTTCAGAACTGCCAAGCACGTCACCTGCATCAATAGCGGCCATTTCAGCGAGATCAGTGATACATAAACCGTTCACTCAGTCTCGGATACCCCCAGACTTGCCCATGCATCCAGCACCAAGGCACATAACAGAAGAAGAACTTTCTGTGCTAGAAAGCTGTTTACATCGCTGGAGGACAGAAATAGAAAATGACACCAGAGGTAAGAAGCTTCTCACAGGATAGCTACTGTCGCCTCAGATGGATATGTATAATATGAAAATTGAGACGGGAAATCACCTTTGGATTTCAGATGTAAATATTATAACGTATTTTTTTTTCCTAGAAAGTGTTTTCTATAAGAGAAACTAGCCTGACTACATGGTTTTATGATCTTATTATCAGATTCAGGGAGACCAACAGATTTCCTCTGGACTTCTTAGTTGATTAATGACATAGCAGATGGTCTGATTTTCTCGTTTAGTGCTCTAAATTTATATCAAACCTGGTATTCACAGCTACTCCATTGGCGAAAGCTCATACAATTAAATTGTGTGTTTATCAATTACGTCCTCCTCCTAATGTTTGTGTAATGAGTTAAAGTGATAAAAAAATTTTTTTTAGATTTAAGAATTGGAAAGGTGAATTTTATTTATCTTTTAAAAATATTTATTTATTTGAGAGAGAGAGAGAGAGAGCTTGAGCAGGAGGAGGGGCAGAGGGAGAGGGAGAAGCAGACTCCCTGCTGAGCAGGGAGCGCAGTGCTGGGCTGGATCCCAGGACCCTGAGATCATGACCTGAGCCAAAGGCAGATGCTTAACCAACTGAACCACCTAGGCACCCCAGAAATGTGAATTTTAATTTTAAATCTGCTCTAACAAGATTCCAGATATGATCTGTGAGCTCAGTGCCAGTCTGTAATGTGTATTAACTGGCATGTAGCAAAATAAGAAAAATAAGGACAATGCCCTGCTGGGAGTATGAGTGTACACGTGTGTGTATATGTGTAGGTGTTAAGTTGCCATCTGGCCTTTCTTGGAAGGAACTCTCCTTTATTCTGAAATTATATCTCCTCTACTTTACTGTTGTTAAAATGTCCTTTTTCTTTTTTTAAATGAAGTGATGTTAGTATTTTATGGTGGATTTTATTATAATTTTTCCTTACATGGCAAAATATAATATCCTATTATCGTCACCCAATTTTATCCTAATTTTATTCTATGAAAAAAGAAAAATCTAGGAGCTATTCTTTTATACCAAAAGATTGGAATTATTTTAAGCAATATGAATTGTTGGATTTTAGATGCTCAACTTGACTCATTATAGACAATATTGTAAATAAAGAGGAGTCCTAATGTAATATAATGTAACATAAATAGGGCATGATGGCAACTAACAATTAGCATCAGTAGCTGTAAATGTTTCCCTTAGTTATTTTTCATATATAAGGGAATATTTTTACATTTGAATTCATTAGTGAACATTTATTGAGCATACTTGTGTTTCCTAAACACTACTAGGTATTAAATAATTTTCTACTGGACTCGGCAGGTTGTATTTGTTTTTATAAGATTAATTTCTGAAGGGTGGAAGCTAGGAAGTTTTGACACCACGGTAGTGGCATTGAGGGAGGAAAGAAATGACCTGATATGATCTACTCTTTGGAGAAAAATGACAGGAGGTGAGAGAGAAAGAGAGGAATTAGGGACGATTCCCTTAGTTTCTCTTGCTGGTATGAATAGATAGATAGAATGTACTTTGGAAAAGGGCAGACTGGTGGGTGAGCAGGTCCCCACCTCAGGGGAGAAAGTAGAAATAAGATGAATCCACTTTTGGCCATTTTAAGTTTGAGGAGCTTGAGAGACATTCATCCGATAAGGGTTTGGACCTTAATACCTCATACTTTGGACCATAGTAATACAATGAATTGGATAAGATTTTCCTTGGAAAATTTGTTTCCTCTCTTTTATTCCTGTTATTAGCTGTTAGCATTATTTTTTAAACTATTGTGTAATATTCCAACATCTGAGTAGGATGTAATTTATTTAATTTCTGTATTGATACTCACTACAAATAGTGCTGGCCTATATACATATTGACACACTTTTGTGAGTAGGATATATTCTTAGAAGTGTCATTTCTGGTCCAAAGTGTATATATTTTAAATGTTAACTGTTTTAAAATTTTCACTCCAAAACATTGAACCAGTTTCTATTCCCACTAAGTGTATGGAAGAGCCTGTCTCCCAACATCCTCCTTAGCCTGGGGTACTTTTTAAATTGTGGTAGCCTGAACATTGAAAACAATGGTAATGTTAGTGTCTTAATTTGCATTTCCTTAATTATGAGTAAACTTCTGTT
>CM052898.1:168791690-168902167 GCA_028534135.1 Potos flavus
TGGTATTCTTCAATCAGATAGTTCATGGGTTTCATGTAATGTGGTATTAATAGACTGCTTAACTGTGGCTTAACTCTTCTGTTTTCATATTTAGGTTCCTTATCGCTTACATGCTGTTTTAGTTCATGAAGGCCAAGCAAATGCCGGGCACTACTGGGCATATATTTTTGATCATCGTGAAAACAGGTGGATGAAGTACAATGATATTGCTGTGACAAAATCATCATGGGAAGAGCTAGTGAGGGACTCTTTTGGTGGTTATAGAAATGCCAGTGCATACTGTTTAATGTACATAAATGATAAGGCACAATTCTTAATAAAAGGTAAGAAATGAAATATATAGGATAGTTTTTGAACTATTTTTAAATAAGTAACTCTTTTATGTGATTCTGGTCTCTGGTGTGATTAGTTAAGTGTAAGTGACTCAGAGGGTGATGGCTATGATTAGGAAGTACACTGGCTTGTTCTAAGTGAAAAACTGGAATTGAAGAGTAATGTTATCAGGGCTGACAATTGGAATATATTTCGTATTCAAAGTTAACTATTTAGTAACTATTATAAAATGTAAATCTGACATATTTGTCCTTGCTAAAATCCCCTTAAGGACCACATCATGCATTGACTCATATTTAAGTTCCTTATACTAATATATAAGGCTTCCATTTTCTGGCCTCTGTCTCTCAAGCTTCATTTATAACCATTGTCCATTTCAAATAATACATACTTTACTAATATTTGAACTGCTTGTTGTATTCTCTTCACACCAAATGCTTTCACACATTTATATCTTTAGTTTTTATTTTTTGTAGGAAATGTTCTTATTTCTTTCTTCTTTTGTCTAATTTCTGCTCATCTGTCAAGATTCAATTCAGGTGTATCTGCTCTGCCAAGTTTTTGGAAAATATCTCTCCTTGTATTCTCATAGCATACCTCTATGGGGCACTTATGTGTGTTGGAATTGTGTGTCAACTTGTCTTTTCCACTTCACTCTGATCTCCTCAAAACCAGGGTCTTAATCGTTTTATTTCTTATATTCTAATATAGGCTTTGTATATAGAAAATAGTGTGGTGCATAAACAATGAATCTTGGAACACTGAAAAAATAAAATTAAATTAAAAAAAAAAGAAAATACTTGAAACTAGGTAAAAATCAACTTTCCTTTTGTGTTTAACCATTCAGCAACACTAGCTAGGTGGTCCACTTATGACTGAAAGCTGCAGTGTATTTTAAATGTGTGCAGTAGAGGTTTAGTAACTCTCTTAAATACTACTTCTGTAATGGTTTTGAAAATCTTGCTATATTGATTAGTTTTCAAATTGCCTGTAAGTATATTGCTATGTTTAACTGCTTTGGATGAAAAAGAATTTTAGTTCTGTTTTGAGTTTAATAAGGTTATGAGTTACTCTGATTTTGTGATTTTCTATTTCATGAGTAATCAAACATCTAGTATTTTCTTAAAATAGAAAATGTAGTACTATGTCAATATTTGAGTAGCAAATGATTTTGGCTTTATATCCTGTTTTGTTTTTTTACTCTCTTTATCTAGAGATTAAAAAAAAAAAAAGCTGAGAACATTTCCTATAATAGGTTATCAAATATTTGCATCATTGCTTATCCAAGCATTTGTTTGAGTTTTCTTTTAATTTTTAATATTGATGTGTTAAATGGTAATAATTCATATTTTAAATCCCATTTGAAATGCATCCTATTTTGAGCTTTGCATTTTTCCTTTAATTCTTAATTTTATATTAGTTTTTGAAATATGATTTGCAGAGGAGTTAAATAAAGAAACTGGGCAGGCTCTTGTTGGACTAGAAACATTACCACCGGATTTAAGAGATTTTGTTGAAGAAGACAACCAGCGATTTGAAAAAGAACTAGAAGAATGGGATGCACAACTTGCCCAGAAAGCTTTGCAGGAAAAACTTTTAGCATCTCAGAAATTGAGGGAGTTAGAGCCTTCTGTAACAACAGGTTAGTACATTTTGATTAAATTGTATTTTATTACCTATATATTTATTATTGATATTTTATTATAAAAACAAGATATGCTTATTTAAAAAAGAACTTTAATTATTTTAAAGTATGAAGAAGACAGTAAAAATCATCTGAAATTCCATCACTCTTCTGAGTTGCCACAGGTAACAATTTAGTTGACCCCTTTGCCAGGCACTGATGTATACATATACGCCTTTTTCAAGTTAAATGAGATGATTCTGCTAACTCTTTTCTGCCTATCCTGCCTATTTTGATTGGGCCTCACCCTTCTTGGCCAAAAGCTTAGAAAAGCCATGAAAACCAGCAAGTAATCTAAACCTTTTCCCTAAAGCCGTCAAGAGAGTGAACTTCAGTAATTTCCCATTTGAACAAAATAGCATTATTGGTATATCTGTATATATTTTGTATAATACTTTATGTAATATTTTATGTAATTTATGCTAGTATAGAGCAGTTACTTGATTTTTTCAGAATTTTTAAAATTAAAAAAATTAGCTGAAAGTATTTAATATTTTAAAATATTCTAAAGTTATTAGCCAATGAAATCAGTAAAATGTTTAAACACAATACAAAAATAAACATGTTCTATTGAAAATAAAATGTCTTCCGATTTTTTTTAAAGATTACTTCCATCATCACAGAGTAGTTAATATATTTTACGGCAACATGTTTTCTACTGTGAGAAAGTGCTATTTCTCTGTTGTAGTTGGAGGAATGAGAAGAGATAAATTAAACACAGTTATTTTTGTCAAACTCATTTGTCTCTTTTATAACTCTCAGTGGATCTTTTTGAATGGCCTTTTTATGCAATATCTGCGTGTTTTGTTTTTATTTTTTAAGAAAGCATTTTAGATGTTTGCTTAATTTCATCTTTTACAAACCGGTTCCCATACAGCATTACTTAGGTGAATTTTAGCATTATCATTTGAGCTTTAGAAGAAATTATTCTCTGAATGGAAGATGTACAGTACCGCAATATGATATTGAAATAAAACAGGCACACATGGATCTGTCCAGAATTGGTAACTTGTTTCACGTAAATTGATTAGTTGAGTCCTTGGTCTTGATGTTAACAGGCATTGATTCAGAATTTTTTAAGGACCCAGATAATGGTATTAAACCAACAAAGATACCAATATTATGATACTTAAATGCAATATAGTATATCTGAATACCACCATCGTAGTGTGGTAAGCTCTACCATGATGCGAGACTGTATTTCTTTCCATACATTAAGAGCTACCGTGTAGATCACATGAAGGTCTGTGGTTTCACAGTAATTCAGTTTCTTTATAGTGACTTTGTCTACTTCCATAGGAAATGACTCAATAGATATCAAGAGATTTTTGTGCTCAAATCACAGCATGTACATTATAATTCTTTTCATTTTTGAGCCAGTTCCATCCCTTTGTGATTTCATCCTTTGTCTTCTGTACATATCCTTCTCAAACCAGTCCCCAGAACTTACCCCAATGGAGCTACTTTGTTATACTTCCACTGACTTTTATGCACACAATTTGCATGTGGCTGTTCTTTATCTTACTAGGGGGAGGATGCGGCTTGCCTACTTGGCATAAGTGTTAGTGGTACCTAAGCACTCAGATGAAGGGGAATCCTACATTCATTGGTTAAGCTCCAACTCTATTCTTGGCTCACTTAGATTTTGTGGCACCAAAATATTAAGTGCTGTATGGTCTCCTTCTCTTCATCTTGTCTCTAACAAGACTCAATTTACAGACTTAATACATTTTTTAATAGGACAGGTTTTTTTTTTTTAAAGGTTTTATTTATTTGACAGCAAGAAAGAGATCATAAGTAGGCGGAGAGGCAGGCAGAGGGAGAGGGGGAAGCAGGCTCCCCGCTGAGCAGAGAGCCCGATGCGGGGCTCGATTCCAGGACCCTGAGATCATGACCTGAGCCGAAGGCAGAGGCTTAACCCACTGAGCCACTCAGGCACCCCGACTTCATACATTTTATTTCTGTTCAAACTCCTACATAGCCCCCATTAGTATTCCTTTCTGACTAGAAAAGCTAGCCAGCTTTGCCCTCCCTTTTACATTTGTTCTTACATTCTCTCTGTATAAAAGACCACAACTATATGCCCCATACCCTTTATCCTGATTAATACTTCCTCCCATATACTTTAAATGCTGTTTTGTAATTTCAAAAAAACAGGAGTAGGTATTAAGCATATATTTTCATGTCTTTCTTTTTAGCATTTAAAAAAAATACTTGAGGATGGAGATGTATTTCTGAGAGGAATCAGAATAACTAAAAGAGACAGAAATGGTCAATTCACGTAGAACTATTATGATACTTATCTTCCAGCCTGGGTTTTTAGAAAGCAATGGCAGTATCTGCCTCAATTGGAAACATTGTGTCCCCTATAGAATTGCTAGAAGCACACACTTTGTGTTCATAGGAATCTAATGTGCTAAGTCTATAAATTTGGAGAGTGAGATTATTGTTTAAAAGATTGGTTTCTATTACTGTATTATATTCCTATTAAGAAGTCCATCCTCTGTTGCAGGGTAATTTAACACCACAGCTGTATAAGGGAATTCATTAATGTTTATTGGAACCACTTATTCTCCCCAATCATTAGTAGAGAAATTTTGCTTTAATGCCCATGTCATCATCTTATTTCTCTGCACAGTTTCCAAAGTAATTTGCTTAATTTGGTATAATATTTTCATCATATTAAAGAGAACCTGTATTTAAATCTCTTCAGGTGTGCACTAGAATTATGAGTGACTAGTGGAAGTAATACAAGGAAGTCTTGTTCATAAAATTCATCAGAGTGATTTTTCTTTCCTCGCAAATCTTTTCAATAAAGCTATAACATGGGAACTATCTTTTTTTTTTTTAAGATTTTATTTATTTAACAGGGAGAGACACAGCAAGAGAGGGAATACAAGCAGGGGAAGTGGGAGAGGGAAAAGCAAGCTTCCCGCTGAGCAGGGAGCCAGATATGGGGCTCTATCCCGGGACCCTGAGATCATGACCTGAGCCGAAGGCAGACGCTTAATGGCTGAGCCACCTAGGCGCCCCTAACATGAGAACTATTAAAATCAGTCTTCTGAGTGATATTCCAAATAAGAATTTTGATTTATCTAGTATTAATTAAATGAGTATTTGTTCCACTTCAGCTTACATGTGACCAAGAAATCCATAGACCTCATTTCTCTAGTACCATACCTTGTCTTACTGAAACTAAGTAATAAATGATGGGACCAAAAGCTAGTCCTTTTCATGCTTCCTCCTTATACCTGCTTACTGCAAAGAAAAACTTACCTGAACACTTATGTTTGGAGATCTATTCAACAGTTCTTTACTACAGCATATACGGTCTATACCTGTGGAAGTTTTTTGTGAGTATAAACAGCACACCCCACCTAAGTAAGATCACCTAAGACTTAACTGGGATCAGGACCTCTGAAGGAAGGGTCCAAAATATGTATTTTTAAAAAGATCTTGAGATAATTCTGAGATGTACCTCTGTTTAAACAGTATGGCTCCAGGCTATATTTATAAAACAAATTATTCAGAAGGAGAGAAGAGCTTTGCACTTTTACTTGTGTTTCTACTATCTTATTCATAAACTTTTTTTTTTTTTTGAAGATTATTTATTTGAGAGAGCACGAGTGGGAGGGGAGGAGGGTGAGGGAAAGAGAATCTTAAGCCAACTTGCTTAACCGACTACAGCACCTGGGTACCCCTAAAAACTTTTTTTTTTAATTTAAGTTTTAGTTAGTTAACATGCAGTACAATATTGTTTCTGGAAAAACTGTTGAAGTCCTCATAACCTGTGTAGTATACCTGATTTTTTTTAAAAAGGTAGAAAAAATAAGGTAAATAGGTTAATAGGGTATGGAATGCATTCCATAAGATTTCATAAATTTACCTAGAGGGGACTTGCAGAATTGGCTCTGGGACTTCTCTACAGAGACTGTATACAAGTTAAAAACAAGCTGATATTCCAGGAAAGTACAGCTGGTTCCTGAGAATGAATAATATCCTCAGTTTTCTCAAGTTCCTTTAAAGCAGGGACTTAGTGGTCTTATTTATATCTTCAGAATCTACATAATAAATGACATATGGTAGATGACCCTTGACTGTTTTCTGAATTGAATTCATTTCCTTTGGAGATTCCAATAATGAGTTTCCTAGAAGTGATTCTCATTGTATGGGAATACTAACATTCTTAAAAGTGTAGCCAAAATAATGATATGTCAGAAAAGCAGGCTAAAATGTGTGGTACAGAATTAGCTCTGTCCTAGGTAAATTTTAGGCTTAACTCTGGTTTCTAAGTTTCTGCCCCTCACATTCCCACTATTCTGTTTGTGGTGGTACCCAGGAAATCGAAGTCTTAAAAGTTTCTCTCGTGATTCTATGCAGCCAGCCTACTATGGCTCTTTATAGGCTGCTCTGGGGACTCGTTGATTTTAAATACATTTCTAGAAATGAATGTTCTGCATATCTTTGAAGTAATGTTCTTTAAATATTCTTCTAAATGTGAATGTAATGAGACTCATCAGTAAGGCAAGGTATTAAATATTTCTGAAAGAGGAGATGTTGCTCCTTTTTTTTTTTATAGTAGATTAAAGATAGTAGATTTAAGATCCTGAGTGTGGGGATAGGGTAACTGGTTGATGGTCATTAAGGAGGGCACGTGAGGGGTGCCTGGGTGGCTCAGATGGTTAAGCATATGCCTTTGGCTCAGGTCATGGTTCCAGGGTCCTGGGATGGAGCCCTGGATTGGCGCTCTCTGCTCAGCAGATAGCCTGCTTCTCCCTCTCCCTTTGCTGCTCCCCCTGCTTGTGCTCTCTCTTTCTCTATCAAATAAATAATATATATATATATATATATATATATATATATTTTTTTTTTTTTTTTTTTTTTTTTTTTAAAGGGCATGAGCCCTTTTTAGTGATGAGCAACTAATGAATTACTGAACTTTACATCTGAAAATAATGATGTACTATATGTTGGCTAATTGAATTTAAGTTTTTTTAAAAAAGGAAAAAAGCAGATCCTTATGCTGTAACAGAAAGCTAATTGGTTATCGAGGTAACTCTCCTCTTAAAATGTTCAAGTGCATACCCAGGAAATACACATAAGTAGAACACTCCCAGGCCCTCTCAATCCCTTACTCAATGTGAAGGTGGACCAAAGAAGCAAGTTCAGAGTACTCATAGCATGTTGAGTCTTCTTTAATGCCAAATAGGTGAATGAAGCCTCTAAATCATGAACAGAGAACATGGCTCAAAAATCTCTTCTGTGGAGGATAACCATTGAAAAATCTAAGTGAGGTACCCATAGGACAAATAAATGATGTGAGAGATACTTTACATACAGGGATATTACATACCTCCGTAGAGAATTGGTAATCACCAGCTGTATTCCAAATTGAAGCCTGAAGAATATATTAAGTTGAGGAACCAATTAGTGTATAAAGTGTCAGAACACAGATAAAGAAAACAGCATGGTCTCTATTAATTGAATACCTACTCTTTTATACAGGCCAGCAGTGATGAGGCTTCGGTAGGGTTACAGGATGAACAAAAAACCTTGTATGTATTTACAGACACACAAAGCCAAACTCTTTGTGCTGTCGTTTTTAACAAAGAAATGGAAATTGCCTACATGTACAATATGTAGAGTATGAGTTATATGAGCCCTCCATACAGAAGAACAAAGTATAACCAGTAAAAATTATACTGACACCAAAAAAGTTTGTTATGTTAAAGACTATATTCAGAATAATTCTTTTTCTTTATGAAATGTGAGTAAAGTCTGGAAATATATAATACTAAAAATACTAGTAGTGCTTCTCTCTGGGTAGTGAAAGAACTTTTTATTTTCCTCATTTTGGTTATTTGTTCCTGTAAACATGTTTTTTACCCTTCTGGTTTGACAAAATGAAGGCAAACCTCTTTTCTTTTTCATAAGGATCATGTATTATAATATGACTCCCTTGTATTTCTTACAAATCTACTTCCCTGTGAATACTTTGTCTCATATAACCATATTATTCCCCATTACTCTTGCTTGTGGGGAACTTTCCTATCATTATGGCATCTCATGAAGCATCCTTCATTTAAAAAATATCCTCTGAGGGGCGCCTGGGTGGCTCAGTGGGTTAAAGCCTCTGCCTTCAGCTCAGGTCATGATCTTCGTGTCCTGGGATCGAGCCCCACATTGGGCTCTTTGCTCAGCAGGGAGCCTGCTTCCACCTTTCTCTCTGCCTGTCTCTCTGCCTACTTGCGATCTCTCTCGGTCAAATAAATAAATAAAATCTTTTAAAAAAAAAAATCCTCTGATGATGAGTATTCTTGAAATTTTGCCCGTTCTTTAAGACCTTCCTCATATCCCAAAGTCTATGAATCCCCCTAATATTACCCCCGTGACAGCTATTATCTTTTTTCCTCTTAATCTCAACTATTCTCACATTTATGTTGTACTTATATTTTGGTTTGTTCACCAGTATAAAGGCTCATTAATAGGAAGAATTTTATAATCTTTTGTCTGTTTTCGGTGGCTTTTTGCATGTGCTAGTCCTTCTGCCTGGAATTTCCGTTCTTATCTCCAAGATAGTCCTCTCTACAAATTCTTCAAGATTTAGCTCAGTTGGCATTTACTCTAGGAAACCTTTCCTAACACACAACAACATCCCAAGTGTGTGTATTGGGCCCAGAGTTCTTCCGTAGAACCTTATGTATAACTCTATTACTGCATTCAATACTTTGTATTGTAATGGAGTATATATTTATCTGATTTTATTGGGAGTTCTTAAAATGAGTGAGTTTTATGTCTGTTTTCTTCATTGCTAATATAAATGGCACAGGCTCAGTAAACATGCTGGATAAAGTTTGGGGTTTTGTTTCCGAACTCCCAGATGTTAAATCCTTGTTAGGTTCACCTAGTGACTGTACAGCACCACTCAAATGTAAGTTCCCTGGTACATTACATACACAAGGAAAACTCGAGAAGAAATAGTTCTGTTGTATGACATTTATGCAAGATCATTCAACATTACTCATAAGGTTTTTGGACTCGAATCCCTATGTGGAAGGGAATCTTGACCCTGGGGATCTAAGATATATTTGACTGTGTTGATCAGATAAAATTACTTTTGTTCCTAAGGCCTTATTTTACATAGACTGTCCATGTTTCAGTGTGTTAGACCAGTGCCAGACCAGATGGATTTCTTGGCTCTCATTGCATTAAGTTCACATCCTACAGTCAGCTGGAGGTATAGTCTAAAATTTTCTTTACCTTATCCATCATACAGGGTACTGAAAACATTGCAGTGCAAAGTCAGGAAATACAGAAATGAGGGCATTTGATTTCTTTAAACTTCCCTCGTGTCATACACATTGTAAGCATTCCTTCCTCTAGTTTACCTTGTCATAGTATATTTTACCTCCATCATCTTAGTTATGCATGCCAAAAACTTAGTCATCTTCACATCAGCCTCCAAACCTTTATGTCTAAAATACATCTCCAGTCTTACCAATTCTCTCTACCTCTCTTGCTGCCTCTGTTGTCCAAAAGCACCACCATCTCTTGCTCGTATTGCTCTGATACCTTCTAGTACTTTCACTGACCTTTAGTTTTACTTTCCTCTCTAATCCATTCTTCACATTGTAACGAGAATAATTTTTTTTTAAACTTGCCACATTGCGGGGTGCCTGGATGGTTCAGTCAGTTGAGCGTCTGCCTTCTGCTCAGGTCATGATCTCGGGGTCCTGGGATCAAGCCCCGCATCAAGCTCCCTGCCCAGCAGAAAGTCGGCTTCTCCCTATCCCTCTCACCCTCCTCCCTGCTTGTGCTCTCTCTCTCTCTCCCTCTCTCTGTCTCAAATAAATGAATACAGTATTCATCCCCCCCCAAAGAAAAACCTTGCCACATTGCCATTGTATTTAAAACATTTATTCACTTCCTTTTACCCTCAAAACTTTTATTAGTCTCAAAGGTCCTTTGATTTTTGCCCCTATCATCTCTTGCTGTATCTCTCCTCTTACGCTGTAGCCCAGCCACACTGGCCTTCTTTCAGATCATCCTTCCGTCAAGGAATGGGATGATCAACCTATCATCCTTCTGCTGAAAAGTCAGTTTATCTCATTCCATAATCCGAGTTACCCCTCCCCCATTTTATTCCTAGCATATATTATTATAATATTGTCACAATTCATATGTGTGATTCTTTGGTTAATGACACTCTCCCTAGTTGACTCTAAACTTCATAGGGTGAGAGACTGGCTGCTTCGTTCACACTGGGCATGCCATTGTCTACCTAGTACCTGGCACATAGTTTAAATACTTAATTAAAATTTATTGGATGGATGTACTACCGTGCATATATGTTGAAATTATAGTATTTCTTTTTGAATAATATTTCACTTTGAAAGTTTTTTTTTTTTTTAATTAAATATTGAAAAGGATGACAGTAGCCCTGTTGTGTCAAGCCAGTTGTTTTGGAAGGGCTCACTTAACCAATCCCAGTAACACTGTAGAACATTCTAGTGTACTTTATTATTCTTTATATCCATTACTTATTTATTCATTTGTTCCATTAAGTTATTGTATGCTTATTGTATGCTAGTTGTTGATGAAACAGCAATACAAGAAAGAGATAGCATCCCTACTCTTGAGATTCTTAGTCCACAAGGGATACGGGCTTAAAACAAATACAATTGTAATTAAGTCATAATTGTGGTAAAGTGCTATTAAAAAGAAAGAATAAGTTACATTAGAGCAGTGGTTCTCATTTGAGAGGGATTTTGCCCCCCCAAGGGACATTTGACAAACTGAAGACATTTCCAGTTGTCACATCTGGAGGGGACAGTACCACTTGCATGTAAGGGGTAGACGCCGGGTGCACGGGACCACTCCACACCAAGGAATCAGAATGAACCAAAATGTCAGTAGTGCCACGAACCTGAGAAACCCTGCTCTAAAATTGGTATATTCAGGAATACTTTCACAAGGAAGTGGTATTTAAACAAAAAGACATATAGAAGTTCTTAGATGGGAAAGTGAGAGTGGGTTGAATATATAGGCAGGGGGAAGAAAATGTGGAAAGATCTGAAGGTTGAAAGGAAAAGCCTTTTTTTTTATGTATTAGATAACCTGAAAAAGGAGAGCAGAGAGCAAAGGATACAAAGTTATGTTGGAGAGAAAGGCAGAGGCCCACTTATATAAAGCACTTGGGGTTGTCCATAAAACATCTAGTGGGACATTCAGAGTACACTGTCGCATCGATGGGTCTGGAGCTCAGAGCCTAGATGATAGATAAAACTGAGAGTTCTTCACAAGGATGGCATTTGAAGTCTTGAATTTATATTAGTATTGGTTTGCCAGATTGTAATTGTTTCTCTTACAACACTCAATTACCAGGGCAGGTTCGGAAAAGATAGAAGGTTGGGTTCATTCAGGATTAGGTTTGGTCAGGGAGGTGTGAAAAAGGATTTTGTGGCCAGAGAAATAGCTACTGTGTTCTCTGCGGAAACTCAGACCAGGATTGTTATACAAACGAAATCCTTTTTTTTTTTTTTTCTTTTTTGATAGAATGCCGATGATTTTCCAAAATGAAATTTTGGTATTTATCATGACAGAAAAATTTGCTATGAGTTTATAACCATAGACTATGAGAAAATGAGTATTTTCTTCAGTATTTGACTACTCTTGAACCTGATTTTGAGGGGGGAGGTTAAATTCTGGGGTAGGTGCTATATGTTCAGTGATATATATTAAATAAAAGTAAAACTGGTTACTCTCTAACTTTGAATTAGAATTAAATAACAGATTCATCTTAGATAGCTCTCTGTGATTTGTATTAGACATACAACTGATTCTTTTCTTATGAAGCACAAGCAGGAGAACCAGAATATCTAGAGCAGCCATCAAGAAGTGATTTCTCAAAGCACTTGAAAGAAGAAACTATTCGAATAATTACCAAGGCATCACATGAGCATGAAGATAAAAGTCCTGAAACAGTTTTGCAGTCGGTAAGAATTTTTCTTTGAGCTCTCGGAACATAGCCATCTTCATGACATTTCCAGCAGTGTCACGGAGAGCAGCCTGCACGGGAGTCAGGAGAGACAGGGCCAAGGGTCGACGTTACCGTTAACGGGGTCAGGGACCATGTTGTTACCTAAGCCCCAGGCTGTAGCTTCCTCAGCTTAAGTTGTTTAATGCTGCCTTTTTTTTTTTTTCCCTTAAGGATATATTTATTTATTTTGAGAGGGTGAGCTTGAGTACCCAAACAGCAAGAGGGGCAGAGGGAAAGAGAGAGAGAATCCTCAGCCAGACTCCCTGCTGAGCACAGAGCCCAGTTTAGGGCTCAGTCCCAGGGTCCTGGGATCATGACCTGAGCCAAAATCAAGAGCTGGCCGCTTAACTAACTGAGCCACCCAGGTGCCCCTAAATGCTTCTTTTTAAAAACAAATTTCTCTATTCTTGTTAGGGAATGATGAAAAATCATAATCATAGTCTAAACTGATCATTTGATTTGGAACTTAAGAGAAGTATAAATTTAGCATTATTTCTCTTTTTCCCTCACCCCTTCCCTCTATCTTTAGTCTTACTACATTGGAATAATTGGGAATATAAAGTAATAATTTTCATTGTCCCATGGAATATGTTTAATAGTAAATACTAGAAATTCTAGGTTCAAGTATTATTAGCAGGATAAATGTGATCCTGCAAAGTGGTTTATGCATATTTCAGTAGAGTGTCTAAACAGAATTGTCATTATAACCCTCTTGCGTTGTAGCTCTCAATTGTGTCTTTTTATAGCAGTAAATTGAGTACATTAGTATTGTACTGTGTTTTCAGTGCATATGACCTTCTGAGAGATGCTATTTCAAGAATTTCATACTACAAAAACATTCACTTGCTGTAGTCACTTATTTTTTTTATTAGTGAGCACAAGCAGCTATAATGCAGGTTACTTGATAGCTAATTTTAGTATTTGAAGATTACCTTCCTAGAGAACTAAAGGGAACAGGACATACAGTTTTTCTTTTTCTTTTTTTTTAAGATTTTATTTATTTATTTGAGAAAGAGATTGAGAGAACGAGTGGGGGGAGGGGCAGAAGGAGAAACAGATTCCCTGCCATCTGGGAGCCTGATACAGGACTCGACCCCAGAACCCTGGGATCATGACCTGAACCAAAGATGCTTAACTACTGAGTCATCCAGGTGCCTAGGACATACATACAGTTTTTCAGCACAGTTTTCTACTTCGTGAACTTAATCTCAACAATAACCTGCTAATTGCAATGAGGTCTTTAATATGATAGGACCTTGATTAACCAAAATGTTCAATTAATGAGGTATTCTGTTATGTTTTGATGAATGAAATAATCCGAAATTACTTTATTTTACTTCCTATATGAAAAATTTTGATTATACCATTTTACTATAGAAAATGTTTTAATATAGGTTTTTTTTTATTCCAAATTTTACAAATGCCTTGGAGATTCTAAAGGAGCTGGAGATGAACCCTTGCTAACTGTACTCTAAAGTATTCCTGGAAAATGCTTGTAATAGATCTGAGATGTCTTAACTTCTTGGGGTGTGGTAGAAGAGGAAAACTTAGGGAGGTAGCAAGGGCAGAGAAGTAGATGCAAGGGAGAAATATTTTTGCCTGGTCTAAAGATGTAATTTGTTTGGCCCTTTGCTAATTAGGAATTTTATTTGTTAAAGCCCATGTTATGGTTAATAAGTATCATCCTTTTAGCTGTAATCAGAAAGCCAAAGGTATCATTTAGCTTAATACACAAACATGATTTTTTTAGTTTTGCTAATCATATATAACATAAATTTGCAGAAATCAACACTTAAATATATTTTTATATATAGTAGTAAATTTGTATATATAATAACACATACATAATATATATAACTAATATATATATAATATGAATATCATCTTATAAGCCTATAATCTACTGCTTCACCTTTACTTGAGAAAGGAGGATGGCATTGAGAGAATATGATAGACAGCTAGCATAAATATTTTTCCATTTGGCATATCTTCTGGAGTAGCACCAACAGTAGGCCCGAGTTGTTTGTATAAATCCTGCAACGTGTCTAAGAATATGTTAATTGTGACTGTCTGAAGCAGCCTGTTCTTGCTCTCATGATTAGTTGCTTCGGATCATAATAACCACATGCTGGTTTTTCTCACTTAAAGATAGAAACTAAATTGCATACATGAAAAGAGTGTTGAGACTTTGGGATTAGATAGTCGTGGCTTTTTGAATATTGGTTTTACTTCTTACTAGCTATGCAAAGTTGAATAAGGTGCTTAATTTTTCTGAACACCAGTTTGCTTTTACATAAAATGGAAATCATTGTGGGATTAAATTATTTTTTTTGAAGGTACCTAGCATATAGTATAGGTACTAAGCAGTTGTTAGTTTCTTTTTGTTACTTAAATACAAACCATTTTACAAATATACAGTATATTAA
Source organism: Potos flavus (assembly GCA_028534135.1). Classification (NCBI taxonomy): domain Eukaryota; kingdom Metazoa; phylum Chordata; class Mammalia; order Carnivora; family Procyonidae; genus Potos; species Potos flavus. The sequence goes on from CM052898.1 coordinate 168,806,173, forward strand.
GGTCCAACCTTAGCTTAAGAATTTCCTGGAAAGTATAGTCACAGAAACCATAGAGAGAGAGTCTCTAAATGTATACACAGCTTACTATTTAGAAGAATGTCTTTAATTTTAAATGAAATTGTTTTAAAATTTGAAAAATACAAAAAGTATACTCGAAGCAAGAATCACATGTAGTCCCATTACTCAAAGCTCTAATCACGTAATATATTGGTGTTTTTTTTTGCAGTCTTATTTTTATGTACAGGTTTGGGATTTCTTTATGTAGCTGAAGTACTCCTGCATATACGGCTTTGTTTATATATTGCCTTTTCTTCTTTAATCATCTAACATGTGACATAAACATTTCCCCATGTTAAAAATTCTCTTTGAAAAACATTTAATGGTCGAGTGTTATTCCATTGAGTCATTAAATTCTTATTTGTGTTTCCCTACTGTATATTTGTTTCTACCTTTACATTATTATAAATAGGCTATTAGAAATGAAATATTCTCCATATTTCATTTTATTTCTTTAGAATAGATTCCCCATAGTTGAATTACTGGGTTAAAAGGTCAGGGGGTCAACGTGGTTGTAGTTATATAGCTTTCTAATTGCCCTTTCATGAAAAACCACTTTTTAAAGCAATCCACAATGGATTTCAGGCCATTAATAAAAATCTTTGTATTTTAATTCTTTTGGGAATGTTTATTAACTGAAACACTTACTAACTCCTTTCAAGTCTAGCTTTTGTTAAGTTGTGGCCTGTTAGAAAAAGATAAATACACCTGTACTTTCCTTTAATGAGCCCTCAAATTCTTTATATGTAAAATTTTTGTGGTACCTTAGGATATCTGAAATTGATGAATGATACAACAGAATTATTATATTTACCCAAGTTTCTTTGGTTTCTCAATCTGCACACATATAACTTATCAGTATTATGTTGTTGAAACTCTTATGTTTTAACTGAAAATGTTTATTAAACATTATTTTTTCCTAAGTGCAACTTTTTTTTTCCAAAGGCCATATATTGTTTTATAAGGATCAGTATACTGATACTGATCAGTTTCCCAGTTGCTACTTGACTTAAATTTATATTCTCTCTTCTTAAGATAATACTGTTTTAGATTGATTTGGTTGTGAGAAGTGTTTGACCACAAAGTCTAGACAGATCTCCTAATTTACCTGATCAAATTTCACTACTGTGGATAGAGACCTAGCACAATTATTCTTCTTTCATAAGCATATCTCTCTAGGTATGTATGCTAGTAATATTGGGTTATTCTATTCAAATACAAGCACTTTAAAGTAGTATAATATTATTATAATACTGGTAATACTTGTCATTATAGAACAACTATTATATATGAGGTATTGAATTAGCTAAATATTATCTCTCGTGATCACAACAACCTTGCACATTGGTTATTTCCTCTTGAAAAGTTGAAGACTCAAAATAAGGAAACCTTTTCTAAATATGTTAAGCTTAAAAGTAGCATTTCTTTTAAAAGGGACAGTGTCAGTCTTGGCCTTTAGTTTTGTTTTATTGTTTAAACTCTTTTTGGATATATACTTCTGGAAAGTCATAAAATGTTTTCATCTCTAGAATTTACTTACATTTCAAATTGAAATAAAGCCCCTTTAATTGTTCATAATTGTTTAAAAAACAAAATTTTAATAAAATTTTATTAAAATTTTGTTTATGTTAAAACTAAAGTTTATCTTTTGCTTCAGAAAACTAAAGCCGCAAATTGAAATTACTTAATAAGCAAGTTGCTTTCAAGCACCTTAAGTACTTGTGAAATTTTTTTATAGGTATATAGTGAATATTCTAATTATAAATTTATTCAGTAATATAAGATCTTTGTGAAATCTGGACAGTATTTTGGATAAACCATATTAGTATCTTTGAGTGGACTTTCCTGGATTTCATACTATCTTCTACTCTATTAGTGTGGATTAGGGAAATTCATAGAATTTGTTACCGAAGAAAAGGATGAAAACAAAGAAAAATCTGATTGAATTGTTAAAAAGAGATGTCACTTTCCAGGATCTTTTTCAGAAGCAAGAATTCATCAGACACACATATAAATACATCGTACAATACATTATATAGACTCTCATGGGGCTGTATAGAGTGAGTTAAACACAATAGAGTAAGGATATAAATTGGATATACTATTAATTCATTAGAAAAGATAGAAAGGTAAAACCATAAAAAGAAAACCTACAGACTCTCATGGGTTCAGAGGAGGTCATCTCTTATTTTGATGGAGTTATCAAGAAAGGATTTATAGAATTATTAGAATTAAAAAAATAAAAACCTCATAGACAGCAACAGGAAATGTAACTCCAGTATTTATTATTTTTAAGGATTTGGTGTCCAAAATGCTTTGTGGGGAAAAAAAAAATTTAGTGATTGAGTTGTAAAAGGAAAATTATATATCTTATGTTATTACTTGTTTAATATATTCACATCTAATATTGGTTTTGGGTGGTTTCATTTCATACTAAGCAAGTGTAGGTATTTTTTTAAGACTCAGGAATCTCTGCCCTTTTACTTGGTATTCCATTGTTCTCTTTTCTAATGTTCATACTAATAATTTTTTTCTGCAGAAACCTGAAAATACCACAAGCCAACCACCTTCTAACCAGCAAGTTGTAGAGGTGGCGATTCCTCATGTAGGGAAATTCATGATTGAATCAAAGGAGGGGGGTTATGATGACGAGGTACCTTTATTGTAGACCTCTGCACTGTTCCTACTTATCTTTGACTACTTAATACACGTACTTTGGGCATGCATGCACCTTCACATTTATGTGTATTGCTGCATAACATACAGCTTGGCCACCCACGGTCTGAAATTACCTTACCAACTGATAACATAACTTTGAATTTCAAATGAAAATTTAAGTAGAAAGCTTATTGAATTTGTCAAAAGAATAATGTTTCTAGAGTTAATTCTTTTATGTGGACACATGATCAGTTTATTCTAGGTTGATAGATTACAATAAGGTTTGTTTAAATAGCAAAAAATTTGAACATTTAAAAATGACTTTTTCTGTTTTACTTGAATTATGTATTATAATATTTTGTCTACTGTTTCCTACCAAAAAATCCTACAGCCCAATTGCAAATAGATGGTGGATATTTTTGCTTCTGCAACTTCCATGTGAATGTGAATTGAGCGATTCGTCATTATTGAATGCCTTCCGGGGCTTTATACACTGTGCTTGAGAATCCAGATGAAGATGTGCTATTGTCCTTGTCCCATCAGATCCCCCTCTTTTTCTCACTTTTTTCTTAAAACTCTTATATTTGATCTTTCTTATATTTGAGGGCAGGGCCAGTAAAGCTGTTTCTGAATAGTAACCCCTGGAAGACCTTGAATTCTGTCATTTGTTAGTTTTTACGGGCATGGATGAGAATTTAATATATATCAATGGTTTTTTCCAAGTAACTTTTTTTCAGACTTACTTTGAAGTTACAATTAAACGATTATATAAGAGTTAATCACTGAAACCAGAGGTGTCACAAAGACATTAAGATTACTGTGCCAGTGTAAGAAAACATAGGCCATAAGGAGAATAAGAAGCTGGTTTAGGAGATAGAAACTGGTCAGATGAATTTTCTGAAGCAGATGTTAGGTATATTGTGACTCAGTGTATAATCAAAATTTGGGTGACAGATTCAGTGAATCAGAGGTGTTGGATGCAGTCTCTTGATTGCTCTAATACCATAGCTTCACAGTGCTTTGAGTTGTTTCATTTTGCAGGTATTTTAAAATGTGAACAGCTAAGAATGATAAGCTATTTCAAAAACAAAGAAATACTTAAGTATTTAATACATAATAGTGGTACATTTTTCCAGTTAACTATCTCATTACCGTGTTGCTGCTTGAAAATTATGGAAACTGGCATGTTTTTAATAAAAATGTTAATTTATTGACCAAGTACCTGAGTGCTTGTTGTAGGGTAAGCCTTCTGGCATTTTAAAATTTAGAATTGTGATTAATCACTTAACACTGTCTTTTGTGTAAATGCTTATGCTGTTGGCAGAGATGCATTTTGTTTTGTTTTTGTAACTGATTGGAGTGACAGTTTAACCGTGCATGTACCTGGGAACTTTATGTCATGTGGATACAGGGCTGCAGCTCATAAATATTCAGGTCGTACTGTTGTACAAGGGTGCCCAGCCAACAGGGCAAAGTGGAGGTGAAATTGAGCTCCTCAAACCTTAAAGAAGAGCCCCTTTTTTAAATGAAAAGAGTGTTGCTTGTTCTTAAGTGGTTCTCAGAGTGCAGCACTTTTTGATTGTTTGTCAAGAAGGAGGGGCCTTTTTGGAATTCTTCAGTTCAGAGAGGGTGGTTGCCTTTTTGCAGTTTGCACAAAGGCACCATCTAGAGCTAGCTGTGGCCCTGTATGGATGATTGTAAGATACTTATATGCATATCGGACTATATTCACCATATAATAGGCAATGGTTAATTTATAAGTAGTGAAAAACAAAGGACTTTTAACTTGCATGTCAAGATATTATTTTGGTTTTTGATTTTTTTTTTATGTTAACCATTCAAAAACTCTTACTTTAAATTCCTTGTGGCAGATCATGATGACACCGAACATGCAAGGTATTATCATGGCGATAGGTAAATCCAGGAATGTATATGACAGGTGTGGCCCTGAAGCAGGGTTCTTTAAGGTACAATTAACGTTTTCATTTAATTTTTTAATGTTTTTAAATGAACTTCTTAAAATATTTTATTTCCTTGGATTAAATTTGGTTTCCTATATAATTTCTCTTTTCCTGTCTTAGCCGCAGCCACCTGATGCTCTAAGGGTTTCTTTTCTTTTATGCACGAATCTAAGAGTGATTATTTTTTATTTTATTTTTTTGGGGGGTAACCCAGATAATTCAACAAAAAAAAAAAGCATTTTACCTGAGTTACCCTAATAGTGCACCTTCGAGTTGTTAGCAGAAATTTGAATTCTGTTTTTATTTGAAGGGAATAAAAGTTATTGATGAGTGAAAATAGGAATTGAGTAATTGTTTCTGGTATAGTTTATTTTTTTCTCATTGGTAATACTATTCGTCAGTATTACAATATTTTTTTAAAAATTTCACCATTTGATTCTAAACTGCTTTCTTCACTTGGTTGTTTCAAAAATGATTTGTTCATTTATTTTTATGTTTCTTATTCACTTGTGTTTTCTCCTGAATTAATTTTTAATATCCTAGTCGTTTCAAGAAATGTGAGACCATCAAGCAGTTGCAGTATTCCATGACCAAATCTGTTTTCCTTCTAATGATGTGAAAATGTTGGGGTTTGGGAGCAAATGGTCAAGAAAGAATTCTTGAGATGTCTTCGGTCCAGAAAGGTGGTTTTATTAAAGCACAGGGACAGGACCTGTGGGCAGAAAGAGCTGCACTGGGGTTGTGAGGACTGGCTGATTATATACTTTCAAATTGGGAGGGAGTTAGGGATAGCATAAATCTCTAAGGAATTTAGAAGCAAGGTTTCCAGGACCTGGGGGCTAGCTGTTGTTAGGAAAAGGTCATTAATCACCATCTAGTAAAACCTTAGTCATGAGACCCTTCATATGTATCTCAGTGGGCAATAAGCTTGGAGGATGATTGCTAACATCTATCTTGGTGGGGGGTGGGGGTTAAAGGTAAAGGAAGTTTCCAAAGGAATTTTCATATATTAAAGGAGACTTAGCAGGATCCTGGAGATCAAGCTAACGTGAAGATAAGGTTGCCTTCGCCCATAGCAGGGTATTAACATCAAAACGGTTGAGTTCCTAGGGGAAGGTCTCAAGATCCTTGTCTCTGAGGCTTGTCAATGAGTGGGCTTTAGGTTGTAGGGAAATTTAATTGTTTTTCTTTTTTGCCTTTGTTCTCTACATCATCTTATACCAGATCTTTACAATATTTTAATTATAATATTATTGATTTTATATTTTTGAAACATGAAAGCACTGTATGTTTTGTCTTTTTATTTTGATTTACCAAAAACTTGAAGTTGTTTTCACTTCTCACCCTTTTTAGTGCTTTTTTTCCCCTAAAAAAACCAAAAAGGCTTTACTGAAATATAGTTCACTACAATAAACTGTATGCCTCCTTTCTTGACCTTAAAAATCTCAAACTTTCCCTTAATTTTCTATATCCTGACCTCAACCAACTCAATCTTCAAAAAGCTGCTTATTTTCACTATTTCATTCTGTAGTACCAAAAAAGACCTTGTGCATAGTAGCCTTATAATAATAAACATTTTTGAACTTGTTAGAATTAGAGTGACTGGCCATCTGGATGCGCCCAGGAGTGAGGGGTTCTTTGGAATACAGGATTTTAAGTGCTAAACAAACCGATCCCAGGATGAGTTGATTACCCTATTAAGTAAGAAATGTTCAAAAACTGCTGTTATTGAAAAAAAACAAAAGAAAACTTTGTTTAAAAATTCATGTTTTTTCCAGGTGGCTTACATTTTCTTTTCTTAAATTACACTGAATGTATGTCTTCTGAAGTTTTCGTGTATTTCTTGTGGGAAAATTATCTGTCATTTACAGTAACACTGTCATTTTTTTTTTTCCAAGTTGGATATCTTTATGTTGAATTGGGAATTTCAGGATTTTTTAGATTCATGCTTGCATATATTATAAAGAGCCAGCTAATTATATATACAAACAACAGTACACCCCACCCCTACCCCTGCTGTGGTAACAGCTTCCGGTTATTTTATCTAATCCTTTTGGCATGAATTCCATATCTTTAAGTAAACACAGAATGCTTGAGTTTTTGTGATTCTTAGTTTACATATTTCCTGTTGAATTCCCTACTAGGGGATATGAACAATGAGCTCTCCTTCTCCTGTCCCTGCTCCACCCCATAGTTCCCACCCTTCCATCTGTCTACACACACACACACACCCCTGTAAAATTTTGTCATTTGAATTAAATCAGAATTCTCAGTTTGTATTATCATTTCTATGTACGCTACTCAGGATTAAGCTGAGTCATAAACATTATTACTTTGACTTTTTTCCCCCCCTCAACTTTTATTTTCCTTGGAGTTGTTTTATTTTTTGGTTTGCTTAATTTTCTGTATGTATTATTGATGTGCTTCTAAACTCTCCACCAGTTGTTTAAATCTACCATATTCTGTTGTCAGTCTTACCTTCTTGGGGAAATTTATTCTGGAATAGATTTCTTCTGGAATAGACATCTTCTGTAAGTCTATTATTCCAGAACTTTGTAACCTACTTCAGTCTGCATTGATTTTCTTTTACCCCCAGTGTATAACTAATATCTTGGGATATTTATTCACCATTACCTGGGGATGCCCTTTGCAACTTGGCCTTTATATATTTTCCATATTTCATATCTTTCTCTTTTTCAGTTTACCCTCCGATTTTGAGGCAGCAGCAAATCTCTGAAGTTTATATCCATGTATGTTTATTTTTTCCTATCCGTAATTATATATATATATATCATATACACACACACACACATACACACACCATACACAGACACATATATATAATCTTATGTAAATTTTATCAGTTGTTTATAATTAATGTGTTTTTTGGTATAGGTAAATGATTAGCATTTGGAAAATTCTAGCTGATAATACATAATTTTAGAAAATTTAGAAAATTTAGAAAATTTTTCATGTAAATAACAGAAATAATCTGTACACAATGCAATCATTCAGTAATATATAGGTGTCTAAATTAAAACTAATAATGGCGGTCTCTGCCACTGCCTGTGTAACCACTACTGTCACTCTGTAACCTTTCTGATTTCTTCCTTTTGTTTATACAGTCATGCATTTATAGGGAATTTTTTTTCATTTTTAAATTTTACTATTCATATTATTTTGTAACATATCACTCAGAAGTATATTGAGGGTATTCTTAAAATGAGGGCATTCTTAAAATCACTCAGTATATCTACCACATTATCTTTTCTACCTGCATTTAGTATTCCACAGTATAGTTGTGTATTTTCATTTATTATATATTACCCTCTTTTTTTTTTTAAGATTTTATTTATTTGACAGAGCGAGAGAGGGAACACAAGTAGGGGGAGTGGGAGAGGGAGAAGCAGGCTTCCCACTGAGCAGGGAGCCTGATGTGGGCCTTGATCCCAGGACACTGGGATCATGACCAGAGCCGAAGGCAGAGGCTTAAGGACTGAGCCACCCAGGTGCCCCTATATTACGCTCTTGTGGACATATGCCCTGTTTTTGCCCAGTCTGCCATTTCTGTTTGAGTTAGTTTATGGTACCTTTATTTCATAAAGAAGCTTTTAAAACACTGTGCTTTCAAATCTTTCTGCTCCTTTCATTTTCTGGAGTTTCATTGCTATACAAAAAGTCATCTTTGACCCAAGATATTTTATGTTTTCTGCAGTAGTTTCTTAAAACACTTTTCTTAGTAAATTTTTATTTTTATGAATTCAAATGTATACACTATTTACTCAGTAGCATTTTATTTGGGTTTTCTATATTCTCTATTAATAAAAATTTATTGTATTTTTCTTTTTTGTACTGTCTTCATCAGGTTTGATCTTAGGCTTTTGTTTGCTTTAGTAAGTGAATTTAAAAGTTTTTTTGCTTTTCTTATACACTGGTGTAGTTTACATAGGAATTATCTATTCCATAAAAGTAAGTTAGAACTTGTGAAACCATATGGGCCTAGCCCCTTTTTTGGTTGTAAATTTTTTGATAATTTTTTTTTTGTTCCTTCTACAGTGATTGGCCTATTTAAACATTTTTTGTTTTCTTGGCAATTGATTTTAATCATTATCAACATTCAGTATTAATTCACGAAATATATGCAAAACATAGTAACTAACATGATAGCTGCTTCTGTCTTACTGTTTCCCTAAATTAGATATAGTATATTCATAATTTTATTTTTAATATTTATTTTATTATACATAATTATATGTAATTATATTATAGTATATTATGGTAATATAGATATATCTATATCTCTTCTGTCGCATTACCAAAAATATCTTTATTGGGTTTATTTTATATTAGCTTTTTGGTTATGAGAAGGTTTTCAACTCTATGCCTGTTTCTAAAAATGGACTTCCATATGTATTATGGTTAGATCAATTTTTAAAATGTTATATATGTTTGCTGGTGTTAAACCATGTGATGAAATGTTGGTTTTTACTGAAAAAAAGATAAATTGGAGAATGAAACTTATATCTGGTAAGTGGACTTGCTATTAACCTCTTTATTAGGGAGAGTCACCAACTCAATCTCAGATATAATATTAACCACAGACACTCCCACATGGAAGTCTGCCCCCTATAAATACATAATATGAGTGTTAATAGGCAGGCAGAGCTGGAAGAATAAATGAGGAAAGATACTCACCTGGGTTCTTTTCCCAGTTGACAATGTTATGATTAGTTTCCACTGTTAACAGAAAATCCCCAAATTATAATGGTTTAAAGAGAGAAGCTTTTGTCATGTATAGATGAAATTCAGAGAAAGGCAGTACAAGCCTGCTATGATGAGCAAATATAAAAAGCTAGAAGGAAAATATTCAAAAGTACTTGTTCCTTGTATGTGTATGTACGGTGGTGGCAGTGGGAGGCTCGTATCATAATTATAATCATGGGATTTGTATACTTTTTTCCATTTACTTTGAAAGACATGAAAATATTTTTGTGTGTTTTTGTTTGTTTGCTTTTGTTTTTGTTTTTTTTGGGGGGGGCGTTAAACCTATTCAAGTGTCCCTAGGATTTTTTTTTTTTTTTAAGATTTTATTTATTTATTTGACACAGAGAGATCACAAGTAGGCAGAGAGGCAGACAGAGAGAGAGAGGGAAGCAGGCTCCTCGCTGAGGAGAGAGCCCGATGCAGTGCTCGATCCCATGACCCTGAGATCATGACCTGAGCCGAAGGCAGAGGCTTTAACCCACTGAGCCACCCAGGCACCCCGTGTCCCTAGGATTTTAATGAAGAACGAACACTTCTGTATTCATGAAACTATTTTTTTGGTGGTCCTAACAGGTGTTCCTAGTTGACATAACTTTATCACTTTTTTTTACTTTTAAAATGCCTAGTTTTATTACCCTTTTGTTTACTTAAAAGTTGTAAAAGTATATTTATGACAGCATAAAACATGCCAAACAGTACAGCCCGTGAGTGTGCAGCTCCGCCAGTAACCACAGCGTGAACATGTCCTTGCAGCTCCCAGTCGAGCCTGGAATGTACGGTACTTCAGAAGCTACGTTTGTTTCTCCTTCCTGTCGCTGACTGCATTCTTCCACTACCTTTGCAAAGGGAGACGTTCTCTGGATGTCTAACAATATAAGAAAGTTTTCTTATACTTTATACACTTGGAATCTTTCACTACAGGTCCTTGTTTTGTCTGGCTGCTTTTACTTAAGCTGTGTTATTGGATATAGTTGTAGTTCATTCTCATGGTATTCCATTGTGTGACTATCCTGTAATTTTTTTCCCATTCTCTTGATGGGCATATCAAAACATGTTTATTACCTGCTAATATCAGGGCACTGTCCTCAATCGAATGTATGTTTTATAATTCTACTTTATTAATGGTCTTACACCTTTCTTGTTTAGTTTATTCCTAGGCACATAAAAAAAACTTTTTTTTATGAATTGAGTCACTTTCTCCTACTTATTCTACCAAGTTATTGTTAGGGTAGGTAGTGGGAGAGCTAATTAATTTTTATTTATTTATACTGTATCCAGTTACCTTATTGGGCTCTTATGTTTTCTAATAATTTTTTAGTCGATTCTTATTATTTCAGTATACTGGCTCTCAATAATTATCTCATAATTGGGATAATTTCCATCATACTTGTTATTTCATTTCTGTTTTTATTATGTCAACTAGACTCCTCAGAATATATTTAAATATGAAAATAGTGTTAGTAATAAGCTCCTTTGCTTACTTTCTGATTTTAATGGACGTGTCTCTAGTTTTATGTTCAAGTATGATGTGTAGTACTGTTTTTTTTATAGATTTCCCTTTACAAATTTAAAAACACTTTCTCATTCATGGTTAAAAGAGTTTCTTCTAAAATGATTGGTGTCGAATTTAGAAATATTCTAATTTATCTGAGATGTGAACAGATTTCTTTGTAATCTTTAATCCTTAGAATATAAAGATTTTAACATTGACTCCTCCCTTTTTTAAACATTATAAATACTGTCTGTTTCTATATATTATTTTTGTACACAACGTAGTTTATCAAAAATGGATGAGTGTTGGCACCTGTGTTCATAGATAAATTGATCTCCAATTTCCTTTTTTATATTTGTCAATATTTTATATTCAGATTATGCTGGCCTTGTGTAATCATTAAGGAGACTTTTCCCTTTTCTCAGACTTTGGAGTAGTGGATTGAGAAATTATTTAGTTCTGGAAGATTTGACTTAACTATACAGCTCTAAAACAATGACCTGATTCCTTTATCGGGTACAGATCTTGGGCAAACTTTTCAGTTCTTCTGTAGCTTTACTGGGTCTCTTCAAAGACTTGGTAGTTTTTCTACCTTTTAAAGCAATTCTGGTAATTTATATTTTTCTAGATGATAATCTGTTTAATTAAAAATGTGTAGTTTATTGGCATAAAGTTACATGTATTATTTTTTTAAACAAATTGTAGAGCTTTCTTTTTTTTTTTTTTTGTATTTTTGTCACCTTTCTTATATGTAGTGGTGAGTTTTCTCCCATATGTTGGTTTTCCATCAGCTTTTTGGAAAGAAAAACTTCTGACTTTTTTATCTAATTGCCACTTTATTTTATTTCTTCTACCTTAGTTTATTTTCTTTCCTCTCCTCTTCTCCCCCCCAGGCTTCTTGAAATGTACTTTTTCTATACTGGTCAAATTGGAAGTTTCCTATGTCCTATAGGTTTTGATATCTTATGATCCCAATATTAATATAATTTTGATTCTTTTGGCCCAGGAATAATTTAAGACAGTATTATTTTAATTCCTAGGAGTTTAGTTTGGGAGTTGTCTTTATTTTTAATTCTTCTATTTATTGCACTGTGGTCAAATGATATAGCCTATATGATGACAATCCCCTGGAATTTGAAGTAGATTTTCTTCCATCTTTTGGTATACTGCCAGTTTTTTTAAAAAATAGCCTATAAACATTTAATTTATACACACACTCACACATACATACACACTCTCTGTGAAGTCAACTAATCTTATTTCAGAGATAAGAACATTAAGACTTGGAGAACTTTGTGACTTGTTTTATAACATCACAATTAACAAGTAGTATACTTCGCTTTCTGATTCTTAGTCTAACTGATTTTCCCTTAGATCTTTCTGCCTCCAGAATATATTGTATGTTTATATATTTGATATCTTCTGATGTATGTATATAATTACAGCAAAATAAAGTCTGTAAAAGTCATACATTTAGAATATGATTTTATAATATGATTTAGAAGGGTAGAAAAAGTCTAGGTAGTAATCATTTGGATCTTTGCAACTGAAGATTTCAAAAGAGAAAGAAACTAGTCTTATTGAATGGGTCATCTATAGATAGATGGGGAACAAACAAGAAAGGACATCATGTATTTGGAGAACTTAAGAAACAAGGGCACATGTGCATCTGTGGGGAGACAAGCCTGACCGAGGTGGAAGGAAGTCTTTGTTGAAGAGTCAGAGGAATTAAGATAGAATAGATAACTTTAGACCTGAATAGTAGGACCATGTTAACGGTCTGGTGAAGAGACTTTTAAAAATTAATTGCAAAGCAGTTCTATCACCTAATGACCAGTGTTACATTTCATTCTGTAAATATTTGGTGATTTCTTTGCGTTATCTGTGGTAGTTAACTTAAATAATTACCTTCATAGGAAGCCAGAATATGGAAAGGACAAGTGTAATTCTAGGGCAAGATTCTGTGGAAATTGTATGAATTAAATCTGACAACTCAGCAGTGTTAACTTTACTCATGACGATAAATAGTGAAGAATTCTGCTAAATATACTGGCATGGAACATCTGTTGAAATTTTGAAGGAATAGATATGATTGCAGTATATTTTAAACATCAGAAAACTTTTAGAAGGAAGTTCATAAATAAAAATAATTGATAATTATAAAAAAATAATTAGTGCTAGTGAAAACGTGTTTTTTGTGTGTTTGAAAAATTACTTGTAGAAATTTAAATGTGCATTTTTACCTCCACTGGTTTAAATATAGATTTTAACTTTGGCATTTACTTGTGCAAATTGGGAGAATCTTAAATAGAACGAAATTAAGGGATAAACATAGTTTTAGAATAAAAGGGGATATGTATTCCACCTTGCTAATAGAAACCTCTTTGCTCTTTAAGAAAAATATACAATCTCTATTTTTAATGTAGGTGAAAAAATATGTAACCATTTAGCGTTATAATTCCTTACCTCTAAACCTACAGTATTACTTTAAGAGACTCAATATGAATTTATTTTATTTTGGCCATACTAATTTTGGCCAAAAGCATAATACTTTGAAATACTTAAATATTCAAAAGAATTTGGAATAGTTTATGCCAGTCATTGTCTGAAGACCATAATAAGGAAGAACAGTTATTGATTTTTTTTGTTTTATATTTATTCTCAAATTCAGTATAGTTTGGTTATTAAATGAATAAGTGCGCCTTTTTTTTTTTTCAAGTTGGGAAAATGAGAGGATTTTAGAGTTCTAAGCAAAGCTTATGTGTGCTAATTAGGTATACATTGAAGTGAGCCTTAATAATCCTACATGTCAAAATATAGTTTTCATGGCTATTTTTAACCACAGGATATATAACCAAAAAAAGAGAACACAATTTATTTTAGCTATAAGGTAATAATTCTGTTTGTAATGCTGTTATATAGAAAGGACTTATTAGCCTTCCCTTTAATGAAACATAAGAAATGTGTAACTAGAATGTTTCATTTAATGTTTGTTAGTTACATTTTCTCCCTTCTATAAAATATAGCATAGTATCTGAATGGCCAAGAATTGCTTAAGAAAGGCATGCTTTAAAAAAAAAAAAAGAGAAGAAACTTTCTGCTAGAATTGATATTTTGTAACTTATTTTGCTTGTGGCCCCAAAATGTTTTATGGTTAATAGAGCTAGGATTTAGATATAAGTCCAATATAAATGATTATTATAAATGTATTTTTAATTATATAGGTTTTTTGTGTACAGCAGTATTTGATATATAACCCTACATTTATTTCTTTATGAGCCAATATTTTCCAAATGGTTTGCTCATGTGTAGAAATATGTATCAGTATTGTTTCCTGTTATAATTAGTTATAAATTCTGAGGTGTTCTGTTTATAAAGAAAAGGAACTTCAAGCATAAGGTGATAATAGTGATAGTATTAATTATTACACAAATAAAATTCAAATATTTTTGAAGCAACAAAGGATTCATTCTGAAATCCCTACAGTCTCAGGACTTAGTTTTTCATTCTTTATTTTTAGACTCTTCAGCTAAAAGGTAATTATAGTGGTATTATTATGCATATAAGAGCCACCTTTTCTTTCAGATATATTTCAACCCTAAAATTTGGGATATTCAAGATACACATGAAACTGATACTGGAAAGCATAGGATAAGAGATACTGAGGTTTCGCAGTCTTAGGATGCTTCTGAGTAGACTGACCAGACTCTGATAAGTTTTACAAAATTATTCACATAGTGCACTTAGGTCTGTTGTTTAGTTTAATATTTCTCTATGTGAAAACAGAAAGCATCATTACAGTAAAGGGATAAAGAAGTACACATACGGTCAGTTTTAGGAAATTCTTTTAAACTATGGAATATGGCACAGTATTTTTAGATGTACTACCTTGTTTATAATACTTTAAAAGAAAAAAATATTTGAACACAAGAATAATTAAAGGTGTAATATTGAAGGATTATAATTATTACAATTAACCAAAATTGGCATTTTGTTACATTTTCTAGGCAATTAAGTTGGAGTATTCAAGATTGGTTAAATTGGCTCAAGAAGATACCCCACCAGAAACAGATTATCGTTTACATCATGTAGTGGTCTATTTTATCCAGAACCAAGCACCAAAGAAAATCATTGAGAAAACATTGCTAGAACAATTTGGAGATAGGAATTTGAGTTTTGATGAAAGGTAATTTTAAAATGTGAAATATTGAACTCATATGCTCAAATCATCTTTTTAAAATAGCTTTCTATGTAGTTTTTTTAATGTTTATTTTATATCTACACAAAGACAGTAAATACAGCACAAAACTTGACTTCACTTAATTTGAACAGTTACTTTGTACTTTCCTTGGAGTTTATAGTCATGACCTCTAGAAGTTTGAGCTAAAAATAATTTAGATTGTTTTAGCGTATTTTAATTATTGACCAAGGTACTGAGCTAAGCAGCATAAAGATGTACAGAAGAATATAATATAATCACTGCCCTTAGGGGACTCAGTATTTTAGAGAAATAAAGAATTTCTCAGTCTCTGCACTATGTATATTTGAGTCAGATAGTTCTTTATTGTGTGGGGCTATCCTATAACTTGTTCTTGACCTCTACCTGCTAAATGCTGGTAGCTCCTCCCACAAGGGGTGACAACCCAAAGTGTCTCCAGGTATTGCCAGATAATCCCTTGAGGAGCAAAATTATCCTGTTTGAGAATCACTAGAGAAAAGTATTTAATTGTATACACAAATAAAATAGTTTAACACCCTCTGATATCAAGAGAAGTCTTAAAATCGTTAAATTACAGTTCACCCTTGAACAATGTGGAGATTAGGGGCATTGACTCTCTGTGCAGTCAAAAATCTACACATAAAGTGTAATTTTTGACTCCCCCAAAACTTAACTGCTAATAACCTCCTGTTGACTGGAAGCCTCTGATAACATGAAGTAGATTAACACATATTTTGTATATTACGTGCATTATATACTGTATTCTTACAATAAAGTAAGCTGAAGAAAGGAAAATGTTACTAAAATCATAAGAAAGAAAAAACACACAATACTGTAGAAAATCTGTGTGTAAGTGCACCCTCAAAACCCATTTCGTTTAAGGATCATCTGTATTTTGGTTTACCCAAAAATGTTTTACCATAGAAATTCGTATAAAATCCCTAGAATTTTTTTTTTACTAATATTAGAAAATTAGAATATAATCTACTTAGAATGAATACTATTAAAAATATGTAGGTCTTTGGTAAAGATCCAAGTATTGGATGTTATTTTAGAACACAGAAACATTTATGTTATCTTGGAGTTCATTGTAGTCCATTTTAATTCTGAAATAAATTACTATCTTTTCATGAATATCTCAAAAATACTGAATTAAAAATATGTATAACAGAGGAGAATATTTTGAAAACAAAGCATTCAGGATTAAATTCCTGCTTTACCATGTGTCTGCTGTGAAATTTCGGATTAAGTGAAATAATACAAGTAAATGGCTTCAACAGTATTTGATAGACAATAAAATGCTCGGTGAATGTTAGCTATTACTATTTTATTAGTAGTAGTGGGAGCATCACTTATTTTACATAGAACCCCACCACAAAGACTCAGAAATATGACTGATTATGACCCTTACCATTTGGGTTGTTGGTACACCATGTTCCAGTGAATATATGCTATTAAATTTGGAGAAAATATTTGTGGGGTAATCACACCGACTTTTCACTCTTTTGCAGTTTTTGTCTTGGGGACTGCAAATTGGTCAATTTGTTTCTCTTATACTTGAAAGGCAAAGTAAGATCCATGTGATAACTAAATATATTCTGCAGAGATTTCTTTAATAATGATTCTGTGCATAAGAACGTCTCTGTTACCTGAAATGATAGCCCCATTTTGGATTCCTTTTTTGCTGTTTATGAGTAATGCCATTTGAAAGGGGAAAATGAGATTTAATGTTTCTTAGGCTTGCTTAATAGATACACATTACAAAAAAACACATTTCATTTTTTACTGATGCAGTATGTATTGATAGAATGTAATTTAAAAGCCATATGTAAATATAACATGGTAAATTTGAGTTAGAATTATTGATGCTGTCTTCTTTATGTACTTTGTAACCATCCAACATTGATCCAAAAACCATTTTCAATTAGTTATTTGGGAGTTGCTTCCTCAAAAAAGTATTGCTTAGTGACAATGGATTTTATTTTCATATGTGTTGGGTAGTTTAGTTTTGTGTCATATATTTTTCAGTTTTTATGAATTTTGCTCTTGATTTAGGAATGCATTTCTTTTATTTGAAGGTGTCACAACATAATGAAAGTTGCTCAAGCCAAACTTGAAATGATAAAACCTGAAGAAGTAAATTTGGAGGAATATGAGGTAATGTGCCCTTTGAGAGGTTGAACTGTAGATTGAGGAATTCTGTAGTTCACTCATCTCCCTTTCATTTCAGCACAACTGAGCACAGGAGACAAGGTATACAAAGGGTAAAGTAACCGGCCCACATTTTCACAGTTAGCAAATTACTGAGTGGTTAACACAACCTGCATCCTTTTCTTTTTTAAATTTAACAGAACCTACATTCTTAAATGAAGGCGTGCTATATTTTTTCTTTGTTTGCCTCATCAGATATTTTGGGGAGGAAGTCGTAAACTTGCTTTAATCATCATATGCCATATACATCTGTCATTATTGGACAGTGTTGTACATGCGAGAGAGAGCATGCACGCGTGCTCATATCATGCTTATGGTAATTTTTGTACACAAAATTCTCTTTGTGAACTTTGGCTTTAAGATTAATATTTTTTTAAAAATTTACCGATTCAAACACCTAGTATTTCTTCAGACTTTTAAATTTCACTCTACACGTTGTCTTTTTTTTTTTTAACTTTTTAAAAAAATATATTTATTTATTTGTTAGAGTGAGCGAGCAAGCGGGGGAGCAGCAGGCTCCCCGCTGAGCAGGGAGCCCGATAAGGGACTGGATCCCAGCACCCTGGGATCATGACCCAAGCTGAAGGCAGATGCTTAGCCATCTGAGCCACCCAGGAGTCCCAACACATTGTCTTTTTTAATTTGTAAATCTATTAAATTTTAAGTTGATTTCATAGTGTCTTCGATTAATGTTTGGTCCTATTAATTACTTTAGATTCCCTTAAACAATTACTGTAATTCGCCACATTAACATATAAGAAAAGTATTCATTTTGATGAAAACCCTTAGCTAACCTGGAATACAAGGTGCAGCTACTTTAATCGGCTAAAGAGTGTCTCAAAAAACAACAAAACTAGCAAATATATAAAATCGTGGGCATTGAAAGCTCTCCTTTTATAATCAGGAAAGACAGGGATGTCTGCAACCACTTCTATTCAAAATCATCCTGGAAATTCAGGTGGGCAGCAAGGCAACAAAAATAAGCAAAAAGTAAAAATTGGAAAAGAAGAAACAAAGTTATTGTGAGATTTTACACTTAGAAAATACAAACAAAATCTACAAATAAATTAATTGGAAATAATAAGAGAGTTTTGCAACATGCAGAACCTATGTCCAACACCAGTTTTATTCCATTAACCCAGCAGCAGATAATCAGTGAAATTTTAAAAAATGACATCATTTATAATAGCATCAAGAAGTGTGCAGTAACTAGAAATAAATCTAGCAAAAGATGACATGACTTTTAGGAGAAATTAAAAGACGACCTGAATAAATGGATATACATACTATGTTTGGACAACTTGGTATTGTAAAGATGCCATTTTACCTCAGAGTAGTTTATTGATTCTGTGCAGTCACTATCAAACTTCCAGCAAGTTGTTTGATGGAGCTTGATAAGCTGATTTCAAAAATTTTATGAGGGTGCCTGGTTGGCTCAGTCAGTGGACGTGCAGCTCTTCATCTCAGGGTCATGAGTTTGGGCCCCATGCTGGGTATAGAGATTACTTAAATAAAACTTAAAAAAAATATATGAAATGCAAACATCTGAGTGTAGCTCAGACATTCTTGAAGAACACTATAGGAAAGCTTATTCTACTAGAAATCAGGATATACTATTCTTGACCATAAATTATGCTTTAAGGGTAGGTAATTTAGAACAGTATAGCAGAATGAAAAATCTGAGAACTCATGCACAAATAAATGTACATATGATATATGCCAGAGATGACAAACAAGTGGGTTACTCGCTCCGTCGGCCCCCAAGATTCAAGTTATATGGGTGTTGATTTTTAATTATGATTTTACTCTGCAGTTTCTCCCCAGGGTTGCTTCATCTGATTGGATTCAACATATTTTTGTTTTGAACACTCCTCGTATTCTAACTGCAGAACCATTAAATCTTACACGTATTTACATGACGTGTTTTTGAATTCTGTGTGTCCTGCATATCTTTATCTTGCTCTGAGTCATGACTCGCCAAACCTTGTCCCACAGACCAAATCCAGCCCACCACCAGTTTTTAGAAAACAGTTTTATTGGAATACAACTATTTGTTTACATATTGTATCTGAGTATTTTGTCACTACAGTCTCAGAGTTGAATAGTGACAATAGAGACTGCATGGCCTGCAAAGCCTAAAACGCTTCCTGGCTAGGTCTTTACAGAAAAAGCTTATTCACAGCTTCTCAGGCTATTCCAATGACAATAGAGTGGCAGTTTGAATACTTTTCCAGAAAAGCTAACTGTAATTATTCTTTAAATCCTGTATTGAATTTAGTTATGGTTTTCCTTAAAACATTTTTTCTAAATAAGGAGAAATCCTGATTTTGTTTTCTAGTTAGACAGTTCTGAATTATTGAGTCCTATTACATGCCCAATAATTGGGTTTTTGGAGGGAAGGGCAGTTGAAATGTGACATGCTTCTATTCTTTTCACCATATCTCAGATGAATAAACTATTCAGCCGCCATATTTAAAATAAAATTTAACATAAATTTGACAAAATTAAAAGGTTAAATAAATGTGTTATAATGTTTTTCTTTTAGTTCCTTAACATTCATCATATAATAGTCTTCAGTATTGATTCTGTTATAGTAGTAACTTCATTTACCTCCTACATCCAGTGTGATGTACATCTATAATATTTTAATGATACACCTTTATACAGAAGAATTTTTGAGAGACAGAAAACATGGTAGATTATCTTGCCTTTGTATTTCTGTTATACTGAATCATTTATTCCTCATTAATTTCTAATAATTTTTACATTTATTATTATAAAGTAATCTTGTGTATCACAAATGAAAGTCTTCATTTAGGTCTGGTTTACCTTAATTTTGAATTCCTTACTACTATTAGTTTGAATAGTCCGAACAATGCATTACTTTATCAACTGTTTTCACTGTGGTTTTAATATCGTACTTTGCATTCTTTAAAAATTTTTTTTCACCTACAGGAGTGGCATCAGGATTATAGGAAATTCAGGGAAACAACCATGTATCTCATAATTGGGCTAGAGAATTTTCAAAAAGAAAGGTAAGGCAGAGTGGTCAAATATTATTTTTTGTACTTAATTCTGTTTGGCTATGACATCATCTATACAGAAAATATTTTATTCATAATACATATTTTTGATAAACTTTTAATTATATAAGTTTTAGATTTACAGAGAAATTGTATAGTTAGTACAGAGAGTTCCTATATACCCCATATTTTTTCCGTTTTCAATTAAATCTGTAAAGTTGGCATTAGTTAGTCTTTTATTCGGCTCTCAAATACTACAGTTGAAGTTTAGGATGGAATAGGATTAGATTGAAGCCTAGAATTTTTCTGGGGACCAAAGAAGCTTGTGGCCCAACACAGGGAATTCTTTGTATTCCCTGACATTTGCCTTCAGTCTCCAGCCATTGCATATTCTTTCTGAGTCTGATCTTGACTTCGGAGCAGAGATAGTGTTTCTAATCTGCCTCGGTTTCTCAGTCACACTAGCCACATTTTGAATGTTTCGTAGCCACCTGTGGCTAGTGGCTCTGGTGTTGGCCAGCACGGACACAGCACTCCCTGCAGAAAGTTCTGTCGGACCACGCTACTCTGGGGGACAGTGCACAGTGCCATCCCTTGTACACTTACCAAATTTTAGAAGTTACCCAGAATTAAAAAATAATGTTAATACATGAATACAAATTATTAAAGTCCTAGTCCTTATTTAATTTATTTATTTTAATTTAAATTGTGTTAACATATAGTGCAATACTGGCTTCTGGAGTAGAATTGAGTGATTCATCGCTTACATACGACACCCAGTGCTCGTCACAGATACTGTGTAATTTATAAGATAATTCACTTTGGTTACTGAAATAGAAAAGTATTTTGATTAGTAGCTCCATTTTATGAGTTATTTTGGTCAGAGTTTTATTTCTTTAATAGGAATATTCAGGTTCACTCTAGGGTATCTAAGATTAATATTTCTGAGAAAAATAGTAATGTGATCTTAAAATTGAACAGAGTATTTAAGATCAATAAGGCATTTCCATTTTATAGATAAAGAAACTGTGTTTACTTACACATATCTCCATAGAGATGCAATAACTTTTTCAAGGTCATGCAATTAACTAGGGAGAGAAAAATCGAAATAGAGATCTGTATTCTTGTAAAATTTAATGAAATCAGGTCAGTACAAGAAGTATTTATTTTTCTCACTCAATAAGAATTAAAAAGATGAAACTGTCACTTTCTTGCTGTCTGCATTAAATTCTATATTAGCTTTTCTTAGTTAACATTTGTTAAAGGACTTCGAGATATAACTTGGAAGTATGTTTTAATTTCATAATTTGCTTATTCTCAAATATATACTTATTCAGAAAGTGAATATTCTAGTATGGCAAATGTTATTGAACTGGAAAGGACAACTAGAAAATTAGTAATGGTGACAAATAATATTTATGGAATATCATAAAAAGAAAGGTTAATTTTATACTTTAAATACGGCAATTACCACTGCTAGCAGATTAGAAAATATTACCGAAGGGTCTGTCCAACTTTTTTAAAAAATAAAAACATAGCACTTGAAAGCCTTGAATGGAACACTGATTGATAGTCCATTGTCAAATCTGAGAGTAGTGAAATGAAATCATGTTTTTAGGAACCATAATTTTATAATAGTATAAATGAGGATAAAGAGAATCTATAGGCTACATGGGCTTGTTTTATGTTAAAATAAAGATGTTGTACCTGGACTGCTGAGTCTTACTCTGATTTGTTTGAAGATATGTTTGTAGGCACTTTAGAGGTTGTTGATAAAATACGGAAATTGTGTACTCCAGTAAAAAATTGGAACAAGGTCATGGTTTCAGAGCTGTTCTTAGAGAGGCGACTCAGGTCTTGAAGGCCAGATACGAGTGTCATTCAGGGAGACTTTGGAATAGGAACTTAATGGTTATAAAAGAAAGGTGGATGTGCCTGCAGACCACCTTAATTTAGTGCTGCAAAACATTCAATATTATTATCACTCCCTTCTTTTTTTCCTTTCATAAGTAAAACAAAAAGTCTTTAGCTGAGGTTATGTTTATAGTATTTCAAAATAAAATGCCATATTCCTAAGTTTTCTGAAAAGCAAATTCCTGGCAGAAGCCTTTTCAAAAAACTACGCAAAGTAACTTATTTTTTATGAAATAGTTTCAGGTATGTAATTTGAGTTGTCATTAATTTCAATTCTACATTTAACATTTGAAGTATAGAATTGATTTATATTTGAGCATATGAGTAAAAGTTAGGTAACCTAGAGTTTTAAAAGTATTTCTTTATAGCATTTCACATTTTAGGATGTTATATTTTTCTGAATTAATCCATAAGCAGGTATGTTATGATTAGAAAAACTCACACAAAGGAGACAGCTTATGTTGTTCATATTTCAGTTATACAAATATATAGCTGTTTTTATTTCTTACAGCATATTAAGAGAGAATAGTTATTTTAGAGGCAAATAGAATACTCAAACATTTTTACCCTCCTCCCTTTTTAAGACCTAGTTTGAACCTCATAACCTCTAGGCTTATATTAATGTAACATATTAATATTACTTATATCAAATATAAAAGACCTAACTGCTAGCTTTTATGTTAGTATGCTCTGTTTTGTTTGTGTTCCACTAGAGTTTTCAGATTTAGAAGGATTCTTTTCCCTTTCTACTTCCCCTGGGTCTCCTTTGGATATTCTCCCCTCTACCAATTACATTTTTCTTAATGATGAAAACTGTGTCCAGAAATAGAAAAAACTTGACTGGTCACTGAATGAAACAAATGATGTTTGTGATTAAAAAAAACAAAAACGAAAACAAAAAACAGAGTAACCTGATCCTTCTTTCAAACAAAAATGACATTACGTTGTTAAAAAATTAGATTTTGGGCTTTCATATCAGTCTTAATTTTGACTCTAAATGGAAGACATGAGGTAAACAGTTTCCAAAGAAGACTGGAACTATCCAAATTCAACAATCATGGGCTTTTTCTTCCCAGTCTTTTCTTAATTCCTAGTTCCATTTTTTGTTTTTGTTTTTTTTTACTTTATGACAAAACTGTATAACGGGTTTCATATGTGGCTGTTTCTAAAAGGACGCTCTCAGACTTACAGTGCATCAGGTGGTATTTTTATTGTAATGTTCTGAATAGTCAAAACATAAATGCATACTTAAAATACTTTTATAATTGTAGTTGACTTTTTTAACAACGATGAAATACTAATGCTATGTGTTTCTTTTAATTTTTAAGTTATATAGATTCCCTGCTGTTCCTTATCTGTGCTTATCAGAATAACAAGGAACTCTTGTCCAAAGGCCCAAACAGAGGACATGATGAAGAATTGATATCACATTATAGAAGAGAATGTTTACTAGTAAGTTGAATATACATAGATCATGTTTGCTTGATCATTTTATCTTACACTGAACACATTTTCCAGACTCGTGTAAGTGATTAACTATAAATTGGATGGGGAAAGCATCATGATGATGTCTATAATCTGGGTTTAATCCTTTAAGATGTGAGAATGCACCCAATTCTTTATTGTCCCTTCTTCTTTATTGATCCTAAATATTGCTGGTGATAAACCAGAAATGTTCTTAAAATGGGATCAAAATAATTACATTTTTTATTTAAATTTCTTCATCATTCTACCATTCCCTCTTTTGGTGAGAGAACAGGCGCTGCACAGAGCATGAGGAATTATTATTATTCCAGAAAAATTATAGATTTTTTTGAGTTTTTATAAATCGTATGTTTGGTATATATAATGTCAAAAGATTCATTGTAATACAGTATCCTTTTTTCTCACCTAATCATCGGTAGTCTCTTTTCCTCAAATGTTTTTACTATCCATGTGTAGAAATACTAATATTGTTATATTACCTTTAAAAAATGTTTTTAGCATTTTTTTTCTTTGCACTAGATTACTTTCTGGATGTCTGGAGTACTTTGTTATTATTTCTCTAGTTAGCTAATATGTATAAAATCACAAATTCCATCTTTATACATTTTTTCTAATAGAATTTCATTCTTAACTATTAACATCACTCTGTTATATATTTGAACACCTAAGTTGTGATTTTTTTTTTCCTATACAGAACACACACACATGCACAAAAGTATTCAAGAATGTATGATTTTTGAACCTATATAAGTTACATGTTTTAAGTGTACTTTAAACAACTTTAAGTAGGTATGCTGGTAAAATGTTTGTTTGTTTGTTTTCCCCAGATACTTTTATTTTATTTTTTTCAGTGTTACAAGATTCATTGTTCATGTACCACACCCGGTGCTCCATGCAATACGTGCCCTCCTCAATACCCACCACGAGGCTCGCCCAACCCCCCATCCCCACCCCTCCAAAACCTTCAGTTTGTTGCTCAGAGTCCACAGTCTTTCATGGTTTATCTCCCCCTCTGATTTCCCCCAATTCACCCTTCCTTTCCTTCTCAATAGAGCGACATAGTATAAGCTAATTGTAGTCTTCAGTATGTCTTTAAAATTTTTTGAATGGGAATATTAGGAGGTTGTGATCTTAACTATTTTTCTCTCAGCTGCTTTTATTGCATTTGAGTGTATTTTAAAACTTGAAGTGTTAGTGGTTTGTATCCGTGGAGGATAGTTCTTAATTTGGCCAGTTTTAAAAGGTTTTTGTTTTTGTTATTATTATATGCATAGCTTTTTCTAAGAGACTTCTTGCTAGAATAGATTGAGATTGTTTTTCCTGATTGCTATTTGTTCTAATATTGTTTGTAAACACACTTATTATGTTGTTTTCAGTGTTAACACAAGTATCTTTATTTAATTAAAGAAAAGAAACAAAACTCTTTTTCTTTTCCTCATTGCATTAAGAAATTAAATGAGCAAGCCGCAGAACTGTTTGAATCTGGAGAGGATCGAGAAGTAAACAATGGTCTGATTATCATGAATGAGTTTATCGTCCCATTTTTGCCCTTGTTATTGGTGGATGAAATGGAAGAAAAAGATATACTTGCTGTGGAAGACATGAGAAATCGATGGTGCTCCTATCTTGGACAAGAAATGGAGTGTAAGTTTAACCACTACTAGTGGACACCTCAGTTGTTGGGATTCAGCACAATTAGAATTAGATGTTATTTGTTTTTATCACTTTTTATATTCTGTAATATTTTTACATTCACATCATTACTTTTTTTCTTATTTACAAACCAAGTTGTACACATCGCCTTGCCATTTATATTTTACCTCTCTCTAAATGGTAATTATTTTGCATATTTTGAAATGAAACATCAGTTGACCACTCTAAATTAATAAAAATCACGTTAAAGATAATTTATTTCCCTCTCTAGTTACATCTCATTGTTTGTATTTACAGCAAACCTCCAAGAGAAGCTGACAGATTTTCTACCAAAACTACTTGATTGTTCTACTGAGATTAAAGGTTTCCATGAGCCACCGAAGTTACCTTCATATTCCACACATGAACTCTGTGAGCGGTTTGCCCGAATCATGTTGTCCCTCAGTCGAACTCCTGCTGATGGAAGATAAACTGCACACACTTTCCCTAAACACACTGTATAAACTTTTTTTAGTTCTTAACCCTTGCCTTCCTGTCACAGGGTTTGCTTGTTGCTGCTATAGTTTTTAACTTTTTTATTTTAATAACTGCAAAAGACAAAATGACTCTGCAGACTTTAGGCAGACTGCAAATAATAAAGCTGAGAATCGCATGGCGCTCAGACTTTGTTTTAACCAGAACTGATGTATAATTACAGATCTGATTGATTTCATATGGCAAAACCATGATTTTGCCACCTTTCTGTTACAGTATTACTTTGCTTTTTTCTTTTCCTTATCTGCAGCTTTCCATTCAGTCTGGATCCTTCCACGACTACAGCCATTTAAGTGTTCAGCACTGTGTACGATACATAATACTTGGTAGCTTGTAAATGAAATTAAAGAATAAAGTTTTATTTATGGCTACCTATGTGTTTGTAAGCAGGTATATTGAATATTAGTGTATCATTTTAGTTATATATAAGTGAATTTTGTCTGGGGATTATGTAAGATTGGATGAATAGATTAATACAAACATTTAATTTTTCTCTGCTAGCACATTGGAAATTTACTAAGTATTTGACACTTAAATATATCTATATTTTTGACTAAGTTGTTAAACTTAGTATGGCACCTAAACCTGTTTTGAACTCAAATCGGGTTTTCACTGAAGTGAACGGCTGATATTTAAGTCAACCACACTGAAACTTTTAACTTTTTCTTAGATTAACCTTTTATTTTTTTATGTATTTACAAATAATATAGCAAGGTGATTATTTCAAGAGATACCAGAAAAAAGTACTTGAATAAGGGCTATTTAATAGTGAAACTTATAAAAAATCTGTTTATGTATACACACACACACACACACACATACACACTTCATAATGGAGGACAATGTTTTGCATTATATAATCATTCTATTTTTGTAAATTGTATACCACTTTTAATTGAAAATGTTCTCTACTAATCAATGCTGTGAAATGAAGTTGATATTGTTGAACTAGAAATTATGAATATCTTTACCTGCTTTTATGCTCCTCCTTTTCAAAAAGAAAAAGCTGTAGAACATTTTATAGATGGAATTGCTGTTTAAGATTAATGAAGTCATATTGTGAATTAAAATCAATGCTTTAAAGGTAATCATGTTACCAATAACCTATTTTTGAATTTATAAAAATTTCTTTATAAATGATACTTTGTTAGCATAGTAAAATATATCGTTATACTATGTGTATGCTTGTTATAGCGTCGTCAAAACTAGAACTCTCTATAAGTGCCTCTCATAAAGATCCTGGACAGAGGAGGAAGAAGAAAATATTAAGCCATTATATAATATTCCTTATCAAGATATCAATGTACTACTGAGGTATTAATGACAAGGAATTGGTACTATTTCTGTTGTAAGGTTAGATTTCACACATTGTAGCTATCAAAATGTATTTTGGTTTAGATTTTAAATTCTCTACTGAGCAGTAGTAGTATTCTACATTGTTTTTTTTTTTTGAAACTCCTTATGTATCATCAAAGCATTTGTAAAGTATCGTCAGTATTTTATGATCTTCTGTGATCTTCTACAATAATGGTAAAGTTGGTTGTGTTTATGTTTATAATTGATCACTGAGACACACAGTGCTTAAACACCATAAGGAAATTACTTCCTTCACAAGGCACATGCAGGAAATCATATGTGGCCCATGCTGAAGGTAAGTATTATTATTGTATTTACTTTCTACTTAAAAGCCAGTTTATTCATTCCTATTAATGAATCTGAAGTACTTATTTCAAAAAGTGACCTTTTTGAAGACCTGGGGAAACAAATTGTTTTTATATCAGTAACTTTCAATCTGGTCTAGACTAGAACCATGGCACTGGATAAAATGGTCAGTAGCATTTTATGCACCTTAAATTGATGCTGTTTAACTTCCATTTACTTTTTTTTTTTTAAAGATTGTATTTTATTTATTTGACAGAGAGAGAGAGATCACAAGTAGACAGAGAGGCAGGCAGAGAGAGAGGGAAGCAGGCTCCCTGCCGAGCAGAGAGCCTGATGCGGGGCTCGATCCCAGGACCCTGAGATCATGACCTGAGCCGAAGGCAGAGGTCTTAACCCACTGAGCCACTCAAGCGCCCCTTCCATTTACTTTTGATCCCTTCTTTGTTGGAAGCTTCTCAGTATTTCCCTCAGTTGCAATTTCAAGGAAGTAACTAAAAATTTGTTTTCTTTCTTAGATTTATTGAGACTAAGGTGGATTTTCTCCTCCTATACCTAATTCTCCAGAGTTCAGTGTCTTTGTTTATGATTCAGAGTTGTTGACTTCTGCCTCTGAATCCTACTGCCATCCCCAAAAGTTACAGTCACTCAAATGCTTGCAGGCAGTGAGTAGGGATAGCCTTGTGTAATCATTTTTTTTAAATTTATCGTACATCATTAAGCAGATTAAATATCATTTGTTGTGCCCATGATAACTTCATCCAAAGTATGTATATTACTCTCAGGGCTGCCATAACAAAGTACTACAAACTAGGTGGGTGGCTTATAGAACAAATTTATTTTCTCAGAGTTCTGGAGGCTAGAAGTGTAATGTGTGGGCAAGTGTAGTTTCTCCTGAGGCCTCTCTCCCTTGGCTTACAGCAGCCTTCTTACTGTGCCCTCACATGGATGCCAGTCATACTGGTGAAGACCCTCACCCTTACAACCTCATTCAGTCTTTAAAAAGCCCTGTCTCCAAATATAGTTACATTGGGGGGAGAGGCTTCAACATAAGATTTTGGGGGTAGGTGACACAATTCAGTCTACAGTGTGTGGCAGCCTCGTTTATATACCTCCTTTCCAGATGCAAGAGTATGGTAGCCTCTTCCCTTCAGCCTCAACGATTACAATGCAAGTATCTATAATTCTGTGTTAGATCTGCTTTATTGTCTTCTTTTACTTTCACTGTATTCTAAAAACTATTTTAAAGTTACAGCAGACCAAATGAGGAGTTGCTTACAATGCATTCATCTAACCAGTATCAGTTCAGTATGTTTTCATTGAACAGTTCTTCACTGACTGAATGAAATAGTCTGTGTCGATCTGCCCTTGTTTATGAGGGTTCTCTCTTTTTTCTTTCCCCATCAGTTCCACTTTGTACCATGGATCTGTTTCTATCTTGCTAGTGTTTTTATTTTTACCTACTCCACTTCCCCTTTCCATCCTCCTTTCACCCCCAGCCTGGAGGTGACTACTGTTAACCACTGCGGCCACATATTTTCCATGTTTGGGTAATGTTATGCAGTGTATACACAAAAATGTTGGGTTGGGAGGAGCAGAAAAGGAAGGGGTCATCCATTTTATGCATCCTTTCTTCTCCTGTACTTTCTGGCCTTCAGTTCTTTCTTTTTCTAATGCACTTTGATAGAAGGGACAGTAATGAAATAATAAAAACTGTGACACTAATAATAATAAAAGTAAATGAGTCATGATTGAAGGAACTCTATACATAGTTGAATACACACGTGCATACACATTGGAATTTCAAGTATCCTCATTCACTCTAGGCACAGGTTTTCTCAAGGCTGTTTCAAACCACCGCCATCCTCCACCTCCTATTCAATGCCAGCGCCAGTAAAACAGGATGATTTTTCCTTTTCCTTACCAAGAAAATGGGACTATAGGGTATGATACTCTTCAGCTTTAACCTCCATACTCATACATTGACAGTTAACCAAGATATAATAAGGGATGGATATTATTGATAACCCACTGTTATGAGGAAATTATAAACTCAAATATAGTATAAAATGAACTTACACATTAAAAGTTAAAAGTACATCCATTATTTGGGGGACATATTTTGCTTTTCTGTAGAATTCAAAAAGCTTACTTTTTGCCTTATACTAGCCCAAAGCCTGTAAAACATCAGTTTGTCCTTTAGCAAATGGTTCTCCCTTTTCAATAATCTAGAGCTAGGCAAGTATTCTTAAACCTGGTTGTGCATCAAAAGCACATGAGGAATGTTCTTTAAAAAAGGTGTCTAGGTCCTATCTATCGTGTGGATTTTTAAAAGACTTTTAAGGTGAGAACTAGCTTGAAACGTTTGGTAGGTGTTTCTCCAACTTTAATTTTTCTAAGAATCAACTCTGCTCTTACCTGAGAGACTAATTGAGCCTGGCTAAAGCAGGGTGGGAAAATTTGCTTTTTGCATTCTTGCATGTCGCATGAAAAGGCAAGGGATTTACATTTGCTGATGGCCCCCTCAGCCATAGAGTGTGCTCATCTTAGTATGTGCTCTAGCCAAAGCTTTGCTCAAATGCTTTTCAGTTCCAACTTACTGAACTTCTCTCTCTTTCCTGAGTGATTACGAGTGCAGGCTCTAGAACCAGACTCCTAGTCTGGACCCTGGGTCAGCTGTTTACTTGCCCAGCTGTTACTCTTGGACTTTATTGTGCCTTTTTTTATTTCTTCATCTATAAAATGGGATTGTAGTATAACCTACCTTATAGGACTTTTTTTTTTAAAGTGTAAATGGGTTTCTATAAATAAGATTCTTGGAAACTGCCACATAGTGTTCAATAATTGTCAGCCTTCTTATAATTTGTTACTATTGTTTACTCCTGATTTTCAGAATCTGCTTTCCTGAGACAAGCTTCTTTGGGCTACTCATTCCTACCTGCATCCCCTGTCATTTTTTTTTTTTTCCCTACTCCTTAAATATGAGTGTTGGCAAGGTTCTGTACTTGGCTCCCTTCTTACTCTTCACCTTTTCTGGATGGTTGTGTCTACTAGTTTGTCTTCTTGTACTGTCTGCATGATGATGATTCACAAGTCTGTGTCTCTAATTTCCAACCAAACCAACTGATGTGTTTTAGACCCGTATATGTTTCCAATGGTCTGGTCAACATACAGACTTGGATATTTCACGGGCACTTCAAACTTTGCACATAGACTGAATTCATCGCTTCTTCCCAAACGTAATTCTCTTATATTCCCTTGGTGAATGATCTAATAATCCAGACATGGGGAATTATTCTCAATTCTACTTCTATTTCCCATTGATGACCAAGTGTCGACAGGTCAGAATTGTTAATACCCTGCTCATGCATTTCTTCACTAGGACTGTTGCGATCTCTCATCTCTTAATTTGGACAATTAGCTTTGTTCCTGAATGGCCCTCTGTCAGTTCTTTGTTGTAGTTGAAATACAGTTGATACGCTGGCCTCTTTGTCACACTGATCTTGCCTCTACAGTCCATCTTGTACACTGTTGGCAGAATAACCTTTCAAAGAGGGTTTACATGTTTGTCTTCCATTGCTGGACAGAGCTCCTTTAGAGAGAGAGAGTATCCTGGCTTTGTAACCTCAGCATCTGTTAAATTATCTGGCAACTTACAGAGTACTCTAGTCTTACAGGTTGTCTGGCCTTCTAGCCAGCCATCTTTGACCTCTCTCGTTGGATATAACCACTAGCCACATGTGGCTAAAATTTAAACCAAATAAAGTTAAAATGACTTAGTCATACTAGCCACATTCCAAATGCTCAATAGACACATGAGATTACTGGCAACACATTGGATAACATGTTTTAGAACATTCCCATTACCATAGAAAGTTCTATTGGGCAGAGCTGCTGAAGACCCTTGCTGATACGGACATTTTCCTTTATTGGCAACACGAGAACATTCAGGCACCTTTAAAGTGTTAACCTGAACAAACCAGTCTTTAGCATTTATGTCTTTATCTTGATCCTGCCATTAACCACTTTACTGCATCTATTCTTAGCTAGCACCTCTTGCAGCATGTGCCTGTCAGAAGAGCCCACAGTAGGTACTTCAACAAAGGAGATGTCTTAGAGGCATAGAGGGCAATCCAGAGATCCTAACTGCAGGCGGTAGCCACTATTCCTAGGGGTGAGGAAACAAAAGGGGGAAAAGTTGGGCTTGCCAGAATCTTGGAGCTCCTGTAGAGGAGCTTGATGGACTTAATGCGCAAATCTTTGAGATGATTCACCACATACGTGCTCTTGCTACTTCTGAAGGATGCAGTGAAGATAGTTCTAGACCTTCTGAAAGTAGTCGAAGACTGGAATCAACTGGCCTTATTAGGTCAACACTGGTAGGATTGGCAAGCAAAGATGAAGAAGTAAATCTTGTTTTCCTCTTCTCACCTTCCACCTTCTCTCTAGTACTTACTGGCAGAATCTAAGTGGAATACAGAAGTCAAGGGGGTTAGGAAAATGCAGTTTGTGGAGTCCCAGCCCCAGCACCACAGAGACAAGGATAGAAGGGTGGAATTGGAGCTGAGAGACAATAGGTAAAGAACGTATTTGTTTCCCTTTAAAAATCCCTTTTTACCCGAAGATGTTAATCCCTAAAATGCTAAATATTCAGGAATGTATTTGTAGACTATCTCTGGGATCTCAAGAGTAAATGCATTAGTTCTAATTGAAATCATGTTGCTCTTTTCTATCAAAACCTTTTAATGATCCATTAGTGCTTTATTTTTATAATCAATAATGGAAGGAATTCACTCCCAACCATTCATCATTCATTCACATATTTTTTCTTTTTTTTCTTTCTTTTTTTTTTTTGCATGCATGCCACATGCCACACTATCTACCAGGTATACATACATAAAACAATTTAGCGAGGCAAAAGTAATAATCCACATACCTGAAATTAGACACTGTTCACATTTTTGTGTTAACCCTTCTGTACCTCTTCTATGTATGTGCACATGTATACACATACACAACAATAATTTGATGGTTTTCATTAAAAAACTTGAAAAATACAATAAATGTGGACATATTTTCAAGGAAGTGCTGCAAAGTACTGCTCTACAGCATTAGATTATAAGGAAAATGAACTCTAACTTATCCATGGACATGCAATGTAGGCCGCTACTTCTGTCTGTGTGTATGCTAACATTGTTTTCATGCCTCTGGTCTTTCCATAAATTTCTAGTATAATTTCTGAGCTACTGAGTATCCATATTTAAAATTTCGAGCTAAATTGTCAAACGGACCTTCACCAAAACTATCTGATTATACTGCCACCACTAGAGCATGAAAGTCTGTTTCCACAGGTTCAACATAGCATATTACCAGTTTTTAATAGTTTTCAATAACAAACAAAAGTTTATTGTATTATTTTTTCTTTTTAGTGAGCATGAACGTAATATGTTAATAGCTGTATTTATTGTGTGTAATTAACTGCTTATTCTTTGCACTTTTATGGGGTTCATTCATGTCTGAATTTACAATAGCTTCTCTTAGGAATCATTAATTCTTTATTATGCACATTGCAAAAATTTTCCTTCTGGCATTTATTTTAAGCTTACTTATAATATTGTTTTATGACTTTTTATTTTTATGTGATCAAGTCTGTTGACCTGCTTTATAGTTTCTGCCTTTGATATTCTGTCTACAAAGAATTTTCCCTGTCCAAAAAATCCTTGTCCATGTTTTCTTCTGATATTTTTATGATTTTATTTTTTATGTCAGTTCCTAATGCAGTTGGAAATTATATTAATTTAAGGAGTGAGGTAAAGATTCATAAATTTCTACCAAGATTATCTAGTTGTCTAATACCATTTATAAAATAATTCCTCTTTTCCCTTACTGATCTAAAATGTAATCTCCACTAGATAATAAATTTTTATATTTGATATTTATAAACACTCTACTCAGTTCCATTTATGTTTTGTCTATTCAGCTGTCATTACTAATTTAATCACTGTTTTAAAATTGATTTAAAATATTTGTTTTATAACTAATAAACATTTTCCTTTCTAATACATCAAGTGTTACTGCCCGGCACATACACTCTTAATACTAAGTTTTTTCCAGAGTTTTCTATACTCTTACAGATAAACTTTAGAATTATTTAATCTTACTTCAAATAAAAATCTTATTGGCATTTTGATTGTAATTACTTTGGCCTACCTAGATTGGCATATAGAGAAAACATAGTTCTTCCACAATATTTAATCTCATTATCCAAAAAGAATATTGTCTGTCCTTTTATAGGTCATAGGTTCTTGAGCTGGAGTTCTAAAATTATTTTAATTTGTCTTTAATTCTGGGTATCTAAATGTGTTTTAATGTTTTTATGGTGCCGTGAATGAGCTGCTCTTTCTAACTTAAAAGAAGTTTTCTAATTGAATACTATTGGAATGGAATTGCAGCTCTCAAACTTTTTGGTATCAGGACCTCTTCGCACTTGAAAATACTGAAGCCCTAAAAGAGGTGTTGTTTGGGCAAGTTATATTATTGATATTTACCATATTAGAAATTTAAATGGTAAAAATTGATATCAATTTTACAATGATAAAATGTCAACATAAAAAATAATTTATTTTCTAGAACTACCCTAAGACCCAGCAATTGCTCTGCTGGGTATTTATCCAAAGGATACAAACATAGTGAGTTGAAGGGGGACCTGGACCCTAATGTTCATAGCAGCAATGTCCACAATAGCAAAATACGGAAAAAGCCCAGATGTCCATCAACAGATGAATGAATAAAGAAGATGTGGTGTGTGTGTGTGTGTGTGTGTGTGTGTGTGTATTTTATATATACATATATAAAGTAGCCATCGAAAAATGAAATCTTAAACCTTTGCAACAACATGGATGGAACTAGAGGGTATTATGCTAAGTGAAATAATTCAGTCAGAGACAATTATATGATTTCACTCATGTGGAATTTAAGAAACAAAACAGGTGAACATAGGAGAAGAGAGCAAAAAGTAAGATGAAATCAGAGAGAGAGATAAACCATAAGAGACTCTTAACTGTAGGAAACAAATTGAGGGTTGCTGGAGGGGAGGTGTGTGGGGGGTTGGGATAACTAGGTGATGGGCATTAAGGAGGGCATGTGATGTAATGAGCACTGGGTGATATATGCAACTGACGAATCACTAAACTACCTCTGAAACTAATAAAACACCATATGTTAATTGATTTTAAATATAATTTTAAAAAATAATATGTTTTAAGTGAAAAATAGCTAGGTTTTTTCCCGGTCCTTCTTTTGGAGGCTGGTGTGCGTAAGTCATAAGCCTGAGTCTTGAAATAAAGTACTAATTATAACAGCCTCCACCTCTTGTAATTACAGAAATTATGATGTGCTCATACTTCCATACAACACATAGAATTAAAATTTGGAGGAAGAGAGGGAAAAATAAAATAAGATATAATCTGAGGAGGAGACAAACCTAAGAGACTCTTAATCATAGGAAACCAACGAGGGTTGCTGGAGAGGAGCGGGTTGGAGGAATGCGGTAACAGGATGATGGGCATTAAGGAGAGCATGTGATGTAGTGAGCACTGGGTGTTAAATGCAATTGATGAATCACTGAACTCTACCTCTGGAACTAATAATACACTATATGTTAATTAAATTTAAATTAAAAAAATGTTATTGTGTCAGATTAAAAAAACACTTGGACTAGAGAACACTGGAGTTGATTTTAAAAATAAGAATCATTTTTCCAAGAAGTCATTTCATTTCTTTGAAAAATAAAAATTGTCCAAGTTTAACAGTTTGGAACTTTAGTATGCCTCTAGTAGTCCTGGAAATCTCACAATAAGACAACTGCTCTTCGTTTCAATTGCATTTCCTTTACCCCAATGTCTCCACTGAGACAATGTCTCCAAGAAAAAAGCTTACCTACCGCCCTCAATTATTGCAACCCTGTACCATCCATTGTCCAAATGCTGAAAAGAGTTGCTTTATCTATTTCTATCCAGTTATGGTTATTGATGACAGGAAAGTTATTCTGTTATCAGCTGCTCCGTGATGGCTAAATCACAGAATTCTATAAATCTTTGAGAAGGTAGCGTAGAGAGGAATATAATTAAGATCTTGGAATAACAGTGGATTTCTTAACAGAAAAAGAATTAAACATGAAGGAAATTTTTGATAAAGTTAATCACATTAAATTAAGGATTCTATCCATAAGAAGATTCCCTAAGGAGAATAAAAAGACAAGGCAATGTAGTGGGGGAAGATATTTGCAATGTAAAGATGACAATGCAGTAATAAGATAATGTAAAGAATAGACTTATGGCTTGGGTAAGATAAATATGACATACTTTCTGAAATGTCCCCAGATGTTTATCATTAAAAAATCAACAAAGATCACTAAGAAAAAACAATAGACAATATTTTTCAACAAAATTAATTGACAAGGCATAAAGTATAAAATACAAATAGATGGAATCAAACTATGGGGAACCACAATATTTTAGCAAGACTTGGCAGGTTTTGCAGATGTAAGGAGTTAGCAGAGTAAAGAAAAAGGGAAATTTTGTGTGTCCTAAGACCTCCAGAAAACAAATTACCAATAAATATCCATAAAGTGAGAAGATCCCCAATCTGGAATCCTCTCCAAGTAGATCTGAGAACCACTGGCAAAACAGAAGCCTCCACTGTTTTCAAAATGTGAGTGAGTACAAAAAGACATGAGCACTAAGGTGTTGCAAGAAATCAGAGGGGGCTGAGGCAGTCTAACCCTCAAGGAAATTAAAACAAAACAAAACAATAAAATGGTCAAAAACAAAACTATTTCAGAAGGACAGAAATCATCCTAAGGGAAAATCTGCTGGAAATAGAATCCAGTTAAGATGGACCTAACCCAAAACTATTAATCATCTGACTTGCTTAAATTCCTACCCTTCTTCATGTACCATAATGGCTTTCCTGCACCCCTAGGAATATGATATAGTGTCTATTATACTCAAGATGCTCAATTATATCCTTTACCCCAATGCACAGTCACCTTGATAAATGCCTACCGCTCTGTGATCCTATTATTCCCATTGAATTCCAGGAACCCATTTCAGGGACATTTCCCATTATCATTTCTGATGCACAGAGAATAGCCATAAGAGTTTGTCAAGAATGTTGGTGATGACTTCACTAATATGTTTCCCAAGGATTTGATAAAGGGAGTATTTGAATATTTTCTGAACTCTCCAGTAGATATAGTAGGTGAATGAGCAGGTCTTACATGGTAAATCTACTCCAGCATTGCAATCTCCCTAAACTTTTGGCACCTCCACATATGGTATGCCAAGCAAGTTCTGGCATCTCAATTTTGTTCAGTGTTGGCCATGTGTGAGTCCAAGTTTCAGACAACCGAGGAAACTCTAATAGTTGCTCCTGGCCTTCATAGCCAACAATTGAATCCAAAGTCTCTGCTTAGTGCTTCATATCAGTAGATTCAGTCAAATCCAACAGTATATTCCCTCACTTTGATCAAACACCCATTTTCACACACAGTCCTTAGGTTTCTCTCAATATACATTGACAAAATTTTGCATTACTTTTATGCGTGTGATGTCTCCTCTTAGGTTACACCTCACAATTGAACCCTGGGGCCTACTGGGACTTGAGTCTGAACGTAGACCTACAAGCAGTAAGAGGTGGTAAGTGTGAAAATGTTGACAAAGATCAGCAATTCCCTACAAGACAGCTGCCTCAGGTGAGGCCATTACAGGTTCTCTAAGCAAGGGATATCTAGCCTCAGGGGAGGGAGGTTGCTCTTTTTTAACAGAACTTACGGGTTCAAGGTTCTCACCTTCTTTGGAGACTGCCCATGTGTCCTCATTCCAATTTTCAGGGTCCCACTCTTTCCCAATCAATAACCTAAATTTAACATAAGAGATCCTGTAGTTCTGTGAATTCAATTTGCTTTTTAATTCAGCCACCCACAGAATTAAACTTCGGATATGGTTTTAGAAATGGCCTTGAGGCTACAGGAGACAGGGTTTCATGTAGGATGGTTGCAGCTTCCTTGTCCTTTACCTAGACTTTGAAATGGCAATCGAAGGGCCTGATCTCATCATTTTCTTTCTTCAAATTCTTCAGAGCACTGGTTGCTAGACAGAGCTAACGAATCAATGAGCACTACACGAAAACCTAATGACGTACTACTATATGTTGGCTGACTATATTTAAATTTAAAAAAACAAAGTAACCAATCAATTCCTTTATACTCTAATTTCACTAAAATATGTCAGCAGCTACTTAGTTGCAAGTTAGAGTCTTGCCTTCTAGAGGCATCTAATCGTAAGTGATTTCAAGTAATAATTTGAGTCACAATTTTGCCATTGCAATCAATGGATTACCAGTGTCCCCTTCATACCAGTGCCTTTATGATAAGCAACATTAATTCACTTTAATCCAATTGGAGATAAAAATGATAGATTATCACACTGAAGATTCTGTTACCCTGAACCACTTTTGACACCAGTAATTACATTTATGAAGCTGAATGAGGGAAGCAGAACCATGAGTTGTGAGATAAAAATACTTATGATAACTAAAACTATACAATTTTGAGAGGATCGAGGAGTGAAATTCTGGGAGGGAAGTTGGAAAATTAGAGAAAGTGTCACTGACCAGTCAACCTGGGAAGCCAAGTATCGCCAGCTGCTGGAGAGAAAGCTCACAGGGAGATCTATGAAAAGATGTGCCTGTTTAACTACCACCTCCACCGTGATGATGGTCCTGGGGCAACTGGCAGTCAACAGAGTTAGCCAAGAGCTGGGTGTGGAGTGGAGGAGAGCAAATACAAACCAGAACATATTGGCATCTCTGCATGTGTGAGTCACCACATCTAACCTATGGCCCTCAGAGAAAAAAGGCTAATTCTACTTTCCCAGTCTTGTGATTCTTTTGACCAATCCTAACTAGCAACCATACAGAAAAGGAAATTCTAGGAAATGGACTCACAGCTCTAACAGGTGACATACTTCAGGCTATGATGAAGGCATGGAAGAAAAACAGCCACGAAGCAAATGTGTGTGTGTGTGTGTGTGTGTGTGTGTGTGTGTGTGTGTACATATATACAGTATATTTTATACAAAAATGCCTGAGAATCCAATAAGAAAGTGAACATGAATAGAGGCTTTACAAAAAATACAAATGACTGGTAAATACGGAAAGGTGCTCAACTTCATTAATAATCAGGAAAATGCAAATGCAAATTAAAACCACAAGATACCACCAAACACCCACCAGATTGGCAAACAAATTTACTTTTGGGACTACCAAATGTTGGTGAGATGTATATGTAATAAGAGGAACACTGAAATTATGCTGGTGAGTGTGTAAATTAGTGTAACCACTTTGAACAACAGTATTTTAACATTTAACAGTATTTTATTTATTTATTTATTTTATATTATTTATTTATTTTATTTATTTATTTATTTATTTATTTAACAGTATTTTAACATTTAACATTATTTTAGAACATCTGAAGTTACAAGTACATTATACAGCAATTCCTAAGTATTTTTCCTAAAGATATTTGGGTATACGTGTATCAGCTTACATATATGAAAGTGTTCTTATAAGCATTGCTCATAGTAGCAAAAACTAGAAACAAACAGACATCAACAGTAAACTGATAAATTGTAGTATAGTCCCATAATGGAATACTATACAGCAATAAAAAGGAGCAAACAGCTATATATGTCAACATATATGAATCTTACGTGATAACACTGAGTGAAAGAAGCAAGACAAAATCATATATAGTTACAATCTATTTATTTAACGTTCAAAAAACACCCTGGGTAAAATCAAAATATATAGGAATTTATTCACGAATGATAAAATTAAAATAAAAAAACAAGAAAAGGATTACCATAAAAGTCAGGATAATGGATACTTTGAGGAGGGAGGAAAGATGTGTGATTAGAAAAGGACTTGCTTGCAATTTGTTATGATCTGATATGTTTTCATTTTCTGTATGTATGTAAGTTTGCAATTGGAGCTTGGAGCAGAATTGTTCCCTGGAGATATAAATTTGAGAATCAGCTCTGAGATGCAGTTAAAGTGAAGGGAATTTCCATGATATGTAATAAGATGATGTAGAGAGAAGAGAGGAGGGCCCAGGGCTGAGTTTTGAGGAACATAAAAGGGCCTGTGCTCGAGGGAAAACCAGGGCAGGAAATAGAGAATATCAAATGAAGTAGGAAAGTCTTGTGTCTGTTAGTCTAAGACAGAAGAGTTTTTCTACAAGTAGGAACTTGTCACTTATAAGCAGTGTTTCTGAGTAAAATGGGGATGGAAGAGTCTGTTATCTTGACAAGGGTTATCTCTGTGGAGTGGCAGAGAGAGAAGGCATGATAGAACATCTTCAAGAATTCATCAGGGACTGTGCAGCTAGAAAGCACTGTCATTAACAAGATACTCACAATATTGGATAAAATATTAGAGCAGTTTTAATGCATCCCTCAGGCTGGGAAGAAAGTGAGGAATACTTTCAACGGCCAAGAATCACATAAGCCTGGATCCATTCTGCTCAACTATGCCAAAAGGAAGACTAAATTGCTTTTCTAGTCTCCCCATAGAAA
This sequence comes from Potos flavus, assembly GCA_028534135.1. Lineage (NCBI taxonomy): Eukaryota > Metazoa > Chordata > Mammalia > Carnivora > Procyonidae > Potos > Potos flavus. The sequence continues at coordinate 168,846,441 of CM052898.1, forward strand.
ATATTACAAAATCATTAACATGTGAAGAGATGTGACCAAAAATGTCAGAAAAAAATTATTGAGATGACTGGCTTTAATTATATTTGTTAGTATTTGTCGTATTTTTATAATTTTTGCTATTTCTTTTCCTATTCTGGTAAATATTAACTTTCCTACATAATTTTACATTTTTCATTTAAAAGCTCCTCTTCCCACCATAAATCGGATCTTTGGGCCCCTAAAATTTAATTCAGGCCAGTAAGCTGGGGAAAGACCACAAAGCCCAGGAAAAAGAAAAAGAATTAGGAAAAAGGGGGAAAACCTTTTTCCCAAGGAAGGCCATAAAGAAACATGGCTTTTTCGTCCTTTGCTCTGGATGGAGGGAGACATTCACAGCCGCAAGCTGCTTATCTGGGGATACGGTTGGAGGCTAGAAGTGACATTGCATCTGTGGTCTGAAAAATCGCAAGATGAGAACTTTTTCCTTTGAAGTGGTGCCAGGCTGATAGTGGCAGCAGGACTCTGGCAGCAGGAGCAAATTCAAATCCTTTGTGCTGCAAGCAACTTATCCCCAGAAGGACTGAAAATAGAAAATGAAAAGTGTTGGCCCTCAGCAACATGGTTTTTAAATTGATTTTATATAAGTCATAACCAAGAGATAAATATAAACATTTGCAGGAATTGACATAAGAGCTCTTTCAGATGCTGATGCTGGAAAAGAATTTGCCCCCATTTTGACGGCAGTTAGGCATTAGGAAAGGAAGAATTTTAGAAAGTAGAAGGGTTGAAATAGCACGACAGACAGGATCACATTTATCAGATTAATAAAGTTTCCAATAAATGTGGCCTTGAAATATCTTTAGAACCTCTCTCTTATCCCACGTTGAGGTGGGTACAGATGAGCACTGCCTAGATTCCCTTGAATCCTGCCTCAGCGTCTGCCTCAGGGGAAAGGGTTGCTTCATCCAAGGGCACACCCATCCTGGGGTCCCACAGGGTGGGAGGTCATGCCATTTTGGCCCAGTTAGGGCCATGTATGCTAGAGTTCCCTATTGGATTGGCAAAGCTTTGATCCTCACTCTTGTCCTCTCGCTATCCATTCCTGGCTTCCCCCATCACTTCCACAGATGATCTTCTATTTTCTGAACACAGACTCTGCCTCAGCGTGAGCTTCTGGAAAAATGCAGTCAGTGACACATGTCTTGGGTCATGTGTATGTGATTACATTTCTCAAGTATATTGAAGCAAAAATAGAACCAAGTTCATTTTATAAGCAATTATCTGTCATTACAGGTTAATAAGTGTGGGTTCTGGTTAACAAATGTCTATAATCAGTTTCATTCATCCAAATGAGTTCATCTAGGTATGGTCATCCCAGTTAATAGTACTCAAAAAAGCAAAGAAGGATGATTGAACTAGAGGCTCTCCTAACGTGAAAATTTACTAACAATTTTGTTAAATTTTTCTATGCCTTCACTAGTGTGTGTATATTGGGCATTCTTTTGATCACTTTATTGATAATTTAGAAGTGCTTCTAGTTAAAGAAGGGATAGTTAAACTGCAATGATGTGATTGTTTTCTTCTAAATTCCCAGTAGGTGGAGTCATAATACTGTATTTAGGGAATAGTTTTTTTTTTTTTAATAACGTGAGAAAAAAAGAAAATGCTAATATACTTGCTCAAATATATGTACTCTCATTTTAAAAGCTTCTTTACTTTTTCTTCTAGAATGGCACTATTATAAACCCCTTAATTCTTTATGAAATGTTTCTATTCATATTTTTACAAAAAGCATGTACTGAGTGACAGCATTTTATTCTTTTATTCTCTGGAGTTATACAAGACTACACAATCAATAAGAAGAGTAGGATGGCCAAAATGTTTCCAAAAACTTTTTCCCAGAATCTCTCTTTTTGCTCTCATATCTTAGACATACGAAGAAAGAAACTGTTCTTGTTCCGGAATTCAAACAGGAATGCAGGACCTGTCATTATAACCATTGTAACCTTTATTTTGCACTCACAGTGTTTTCTACTTTTAGCTACTCTTTTGAACTATCTATATCATAAGTGATTGACCTTGCTGGAGATCCAGCTATTTCTAGCTGAATTGAATGTAGTCTTGATTTTCCTACCTTACATTTTTGTAATCCTTACATTTGCTTTGGCATTATGTACATGCTAATGTATTATAGTTATAACTTAGAAGATAGTATGATGTCAGTGTAAGATTAACTCTCAATATGCTCTGTAACATTTCATGTTCTCAGTGTCTCCCCAGCTAGATTATACACCCTTTGAAGATAGAGCCCATGGATTAGCGGGGTTTGTTTGTGGTAATCCCACAAAGCCTATTTTAAACTATGCAAAAATACATAGATGTTTGGAAAATGTTTGTTAAATATATGTGCTACCTTTTAAATTTAAATAATTAACTTCTCCTTGAAATGTTCCTACACCCCAGAGATTAGGTATCTACAGTGTGATGTGAGGTCTATTATTTTGGTAGTTTAATGCTTGCACTACTTCAGTAATCAGGAATCTGAAGATGTATGCTCCCCATAGGGTTTGGTCTTTAATGGAATGATGTAAATTCTTTTGAAAAAGTTGTAATTATTTCACTTATTTTTTAAAAGTCTGCTAAAGAAGTTAGAGCATTTTTAACTTTCTATTTTCTGAAATTAAAAAAATTAAGATGAGATAATTTTAAGTTAAAAAAATAATTTTCAAAAAATACTGAGATATCTCACTACTTCGAAGAAAATGTTGAACAGTCAGGCCCTTGAAAGGGCAGAAAGTAAAGCAGTCTCAAGGACTTAGCCATAAGAACCATTGACATTCCCTGGGGAAGTTGTCTCTAGACATTATCACTGAGTTTAGTGGTTTGAAGAACTATTTCCTGAAGGCTCCATAGGAGCTCTCTGGATTTGACCCTACATTGTAATGGCCACCAATGTACAGAAATAATGATATTTCTCCTTGAAAGCCAAGATCCATTACCCCAGGTGTCACAGTTGAGTTGTGTTTCCTTAAAATCCATATGTTGAAGCTGTAACTTCCCATTACCTCAGAATATGGCTATATTTGTAGGTAGGATTATTAAAGAGTAATTACGAGAAAATGCAATGATTAAAGTAGGCCCTAACTCAATATGACTGTGGACCTTATAAGAAGAAGAAATATATACACAGACATGCAGAGATGGAAGATCATGGGAAGACACAGGGAGAAGATGGTCATTTACAGGCCCAGGAGAGAAGCCTCAGAAGAAACCAATCTTGTCAACACCTTGTTCTTGGACTTCTAGTCTCCAGAAATGTGAGAAAATAAATTTCCACTTTTAACCCACTCAAATTGTCGTACTCTGTTATGGCACCCTAGGAAACTAATATACTGGCCAATGTTCGGATGATCTTTTTGGTTTCTTCCTTTAGTGCAAATGTTCTCAAATCTTTGCTTTGCTTAAAAATGAAAGAAGAACTTTGTAGAATGCAAATCTGGGCACCACACACAAAGATTGGTCAGCAGATCTGATTCTAACCAAGGTGGTCTCTAGTGGCATGAGTAGGCCAATATTCTCTTTTTTGGATTCCATAAACCTGGGGGGAAGTGACTCTTCCTTGAGGTAAAACAAAACAACACCAAAAACAAACAAAAATAATTCCCAAATTGATTCAGAAACCTAAGGGCGAGAACTAAAATATTGAGTGGAGTTTTTATTTCTGGGAATGATATCATCAGTTGCTTCAAAGCAGTCATTCCTGTTTGGAAAAGAGAAAAAAAAAAAAGCTGCACAAAATAAAGTACAGATAGCTATGTGAAGGCATTGGAGAACTACCTAAGTAATGAAGACTGAAGATTTGCATAGGCTCGAATCCAGGAAAGAATCAAGTTGGATCAGTCCAGCAGCAGGTGCTGCTTTTCTCTTCAATGCATTTACCAATTCCTAAAGAGGCAGCTCCGAGGAGGTGTAGCTGAGCAGTGCTTTTGGCTGACTTATGGAGCTTGAGAGGATGGGAAGGATTGAAGTTCAGGACCCATAGAGAGGGAGAGACCTTGGAAAACACCTTGTGCTGGCACTTTGAATGGTTATACTCCAAGAACAAGAGTAAACAGAAATAGGCCCTCGGAGGGACTAAAGCTCAGGTTCGAGTCTTTTCAGCGACTGATGAGATTACTGTGAATTGTTAGCACCTCTAGCTGGAATAAAAGATACATCATTCAGGGGCACCTGGGTGGCTCAGTCGTTAAGCATCTGCCTTCGGCTCAGGTCACGATCCCAGGGTTCTGGGATGGAGCCCTACATTGGGCTCCCTGCTCAGAGGGAAGCCTGCTTTTCCCTCTCCCACTCCCCCTGCTTCTGTTCCCTCTCTCGCTGTCTCTCTCTCTATCTCTGTCAAATAAATAAATAAAATCTTTTTAAAAAAATACATTATTCAGAGCCTGATACGGTCTCTTCAAACTTTATATATAATATCAAGCAAGCTGAATCAGACAAAGCAAATAAGTACAACGAAAAGTAGTAGAAAAGAAGGCATGATCTTGGATTTAAATAAAAAGGAAAAATCCTTAGAAAAAGATTCATGGGAAAACCAGATCATGAAAAGATCATGCAAAGTCTTTAAAATAAGTGTTATAAATAGGTTCAAGGAAGGAATTCATTGGCAAAATAGAAAATTTCAGATGGCAATTGGAAATGTAAGAAAAAATGAAGAGCAAAATAAAAAGTAAATATGTGGGAGAAAAAACACTTCTGGAATGGTGGAATAAAAACCTCTGAAAATATATTCCTCCAGAAAACTATGAGAACATTACAGAAAATAATCAAAACCAACTTTTTAGCACTTGGGGAATTAACCAAAGGATTGTTAACAATCTGAGGAATGTATATTCTTAAAAAATGGCAATCTAGCTAAGAAGAATGAGCTCTATGGCATTTTAACCTGCCCTATTCTCATCCATAGTAGCCTTGAAAGCCAAGGGCTAAGGAACACTGGAAGGGATAGAATGGGTTTGGTACTCTCTAATACCCTCTAATAACCCTGAAAATTGTTACTACTTCCTCTGTCTGGCCGCTACCTGGAAAGTCTACTTCAAAGGACTTATCTTTAGTTGAACTGACTCAGAATTTGCTCAGTGGGAAAGGTCCTATGCCCAGAGCATTTGTGAAAAACAATCAGTGGCAATTATTGAACATCCAGGCAGCTGATTGAGGTGGTGATACCAGCTGGGACAAACAAGAGACTGGTCCAAAAACATAAAAGGAAAATTTGGAGAATAAGATGTTCATATGGGGTTTTAAAAAACTCTGACATAGTCCTGGGGATATAGAAGGTCAGGTACTTGGGCAAGGCTATGGTGTGTCCAGGCCAGAAAAGATCTAAGAAGACTTTAATCTCTCACAAAAAGAAAATCAAGCAGAGTATGATGGTTTTGGTAAATTGAGAAGGCAGAGTTTAGAATGCACAGAGTCGGGGACAGCTGGAATTTGTGCAGCAGAATACATTAAAAGGAGAGGGCCATTTTGAATTTGCTCAGAGGTTAGAGATATGGATTTTATGTTCTTTTGCTGTCTCTTTCCTTCCCAGAGTCTTTTCTCACTTCAGTGGTATTTTCCTGGTATCAGTTTTCTGGCTCTTCTCAGCCAGAAATAGAGTGTGATTTTTTACAAGTGCCCCCACTACCACTGGATAGCCTCAAAGACTGCAATTAACTTTAGGCTAAAGGTGCCTCCTTCTAATTGCTCTACTCCTTCCCTTGAGGGTATACTACACATCCAGTTCTGTCTGCTTCAGTTCACTCTCCATTGCCTTTCTGTATTAGTCCAAGTTTTATAGGTGCTTCTTGTGAGGTATGTCCTCTGATAGAACATTACTCCACCATTAATGGAAACTTCTGATTGATTAATCTCCAGAATTCTGAAAAAATTGATACCGATTAATACCCGATAGAAAATTTGTAAAAAGTAACATCTGTCTGTGGTATACATCTAATTTATTCTGAATATAAAGGCACTGATAATGTTAATGTTAATTTGAACCAGTACATGTAAGGGCATATCAAATATGCCTAAGTCCCTAGTTAGCATAAAGTGCTTAGCCTGACACCCACCAGACAAGAACAACATTGTACTCCCTGCCTGTCTCCAGAATGCACTGATCTTGCTGAAGACAATTATGGGAGGTTATTATCCACTTCTGTTTGGGTAGAGAATACTTGTGAACAAAAGATCAGCTGGAAATAAACAATAGCCAAAGGAAATAGAATGTCTGGTCAAATAATAAACATAAAGTAGTACATATCTGCCCTGTCCATCAGCTGTCAGGGCTTGTTAATAGATTGATTGCTTAATTAGTTTGTTGAATGAAAATAAATGCATTTTATAACAGTAAGTAGTTTCCCTGGTTATTTCTTTTAACTGGCATCCTCAGCCAGATCTTCTCTGTAACCCGTGGTAGAATCTAAATTTAGAGTGTACAAATTAAATTGGCAGATGACTTAAATACAACAGCCTTCCAACTCCTGTGCTGTAGCTACCTAGTAGTTTAGTTCTATTCCTTTTAACTTTCAAAATTAAATATTATCATTAATAATTTATATAAGCAAGTTGTTTTATATTTATAGACACATTAATCATTGTATTCAATATTTCTTATGTTCCAACTGTCATCCTCTAATCAATTTTCTTCTTATTGAAGTACATCTGCAGTTCCTCTCATTAAGGTAATAAACATTCAAAGATTCTGATTTCTCAAATGTCTTTACTTCACCTTTGTTCTAGTGATAGAGTTTGGCTGGATACACAATTCTTGGTTGGTATGCATTTTTTCCTCACATTTTGTCTTTTTGCGATCTTCCGGCTTCCCTTGTGAATGGTGAAAATTCCATCATTAATCTATCATCGATCAATCTATCATGCCTTTGTAGGTGGTCTGCTTTTTCTCTCTGATGTTTTTAAGATCTTCTTTATTTGTATGGTGTTTGCATTTTCCCTACAATATTTCCAGATATATATTTCTTTGTATTTTTCCTGTTTGGGATATACCAGCAGATATTTTTCTTCCACATCATTTCGCTGAAGGACTCAGTTCTTTCTTTTTGTGTCTCAATGATTCACTTTTTATAGTCTTAATCCAGCCAGCAGAAAGGAAAAGAGACTGTAGTGGAGGCACACTAGCTTCTTAGTATCTTTGGCCCAGAATGACATATGTCAATCATTTCCACTCATTTTTTATTGAACAAACACTAATCACAAGACAACATCTAGATGCTAGTGGGACAGGTGCTTCATAATCCTTCTTTTTCTTTCTGGGTATAGAACACATTTATCTTCTCTCCAAGGAAAATGGCCTTAAGTCATTCAGCTATTACACTACTAAACAATAGTCAAAGCTCTTTAGGTGATGCTCAGTGTTGTAGGCTAAATAATGGCCACCCACAGATATCAGGTCCTAATCCCTAGAACATACCAGTGTTACCTTATAAAGGAAAAGAATCTTTGCGTATGTGCTTAAATTAAGGATCTTGACATTGGAGATTATTCTGGATGATATGAATGAATTTTAGATGCAATCACAAGTGTCCTTATGAGAGAGGGGTTAGGAAATTGAGACAGGAGAAGAGAAGACAGAAAAGGAGAAGGCCATGTAAAGATGGGTGCAGAGAATGGAGTGATGGAACCACAGCAAAGGAATAACAGCAACTGCCAACATCTGGAAAAGGCAAGGAATGGACAGAGACTTAAGGACAGAAGAGAGTTCAGAACTCATCCTTGACAGGATGATCAAGTATGTGTGCTGCCTGGAACTCCAGAAAAGCTCTTGGTCCAAGCCTTTCCAGAGTCTGACTTCCTGCTAATATTATAAGCTTCCCAATAACATTAAGTCAATTTCATACTTGCTTAAGTTGGACATCCTAAGTTTCTGTTGCTTGCAACTACATAACCTGAAATCTATAAGAAGTTACAAAACTAAATTCTGACATCTTGACGGTAATCTGCACCTGGAGAAGAGGGGGAGAGTGCACCTTTTAATGGGAAAATTATGAAAAGAAATGTTAACCTACATATTTATTTGGCTAAAGGCAAAAGTTATCCTTAATATCTCTAAATATTATTCCAATTCCTTTGCTCTGGGTGCTTTAAAATGTGTCCATTAGTGATAGTGTTGGCAGCTTTCTATTTTGGCAGGTTCAGAAGTATTTTAAGTTATATAATCTAACATGGAAGCAAATCTACTTCTTTTTAAAAAGTACAGAGTCAATCTCATTTCTTGTGGCCTTTTTACTGATCAATATCTGTGTAGATACTTCAGCAGCATTTCCTCTAAATGAATTTTCTTTGAAACAGCAGAGATCAACAAATTAGTTTGATAATATTTATTCTATTAAATGGTATATTTATGTTGGCAGTAAGTGGATACTTTAAAAATAATGTCTATTTAAAGAATAACTGTGGGATCATATTTATTTAAGACAGTGTTTTAGATTTTCTATGTCATTATACCATGGTTTTTTGGGAAACAATTTCATGCTTATATTGGCAGGTACTACTGAATTAAAAACTGGGTCATCATGCAGGGTCCAATAAGGAGAGAGGAATCATATAATTTTAACAAAGAAAGTTTAATGTGAAGAATTAATAACTATAACCAATCCAGATTACTTGCCACAGAAAAAAACAAAAAAAAAACAGAAGAACAGATACAAGGAAAAGCCATTACTTCTAAACCTGAGAGGCAAAGGACAAAGGAACAAATCTGAAAGAGATACTCCTCCCCTCTAATGGAGTGGTTATGGCTATGGCCATGACCCATTTGATGGTGAGGTTCTCTGAGGTATAATGCCAGCAGAAATTGCCAGAAAGCTGCCTTCTCGGTGCTTGGAAAACTATCGATAGGGAAGTATTACTTCATGGAATTTGCTGGGAAGCTGCCCTCTGAAATGCCAGAGGAAGTTATGCATGGGGAAGTGTCATGCAGCAGAACTCACTGGTGGGGAGGGGGTACCCCTGGGTGTCTTACGCCCTGATGGATATTACCACAGGAGCAAACAGAGAAAAACTCGCTGGAAGGAAGCCTTGTTTTTCCTGCAGTGTTCTTTCTGGCCATCTGCTGACAGCATTTAACATTGTATCACCTGAGAAAAGGGAAATGTTTATAGGGCCCATCTCCAATGTCATAAGTAGGGCAACAGAGGGTGGATTTGGAAATGAGAGGTGATCGATTGATAACTGGCACAAGATAAGTGAGATTGCTTTCTTTTTCCTAAGTGAAAGCAAAGGATTTTTTAAAACTTGGAATCCATTGATTTATCCAATCATGGAAATCAGTCCTTGAGTAGAATTTTATATAGAGCTTCATATAGGTGTTTCAACTGCAAAAAGTAATTCATGTTTAGGTTTTGGAATATTCCCTTGAAATATTTAGGTACATTTATGCAACAAAAATACTGGAATTCTTAGTTTTAGTCTGTGAAAATGGTCCATTGGAGAATAATTTACTTATAAAAGAGACAGACTGCCCACAAACAGTCCATTCCCTAAGGGGAAAATCTGTGGTTTCTTAAAAATTGAGTTCAGATTGTATTTGCGTGGTTAAGGCCAAGCTGACTTTTATGTACTGCTGATTTATCCAGACATGGAATTGTATCCCATCCAACATGACTGAATGGGAAGAAATGGGCCATCGGCTGAGGTTGCTTGTACAACACGTTGTAAACTGTAAAAGCAGTATGTAAAAGCTGTTCCATAAGGATTTCTGTTTCGACTTTGCTTTCTTTAGTGTCATTTAAGTCCCATAAAATTGTTCCAATTCTCCTTTCAGAAATGATTCTTACAAGCTGTTGAAGTGACATAGCAGTGCTCTCAACAGGTGGGCCAATTAACAACTGACTCTTCAGGACTCTCTGGGACTCTTGGAACTTACTATAAAGTAATGGATTCTAGATATCTTCTGTAGGAAAACTAGCTCCTGCCCGAGGGGTCTGAACATTACTAGAACTTCAGACAGCTGCCATATCCCACCTCCCAGGCCTTTCTCTGGAAATCCTGGCATTTCATTCTACCCTTGTAACGTTCTGAATTCTCAATGTCCGGAGTTTGTTTTGAGGGGACTGCAGAACCAATCAGAGAACTCGACTGGAGCAGAGTTTTGCTACTTCCCAAGATTTACACAGAAATGGACTGCATCCTAAAAATCAGAAGAATGGTTTATAAGTTCTTCACTTTTGTGCTAAGATTTCTGGAGTTTACCTACCAACGTAAGGATTAACTTTATCTCAAAGTTAATTCATAGAGTTTTAAGAGTTTCTAAACATCACTACCATGTTTCCGAACTGTGCACGATCGTTTACAATTTAAGCAGAAAGGAAATACAGCATGGGTAAAGCTAAAATGTTTGTATCTCATATTTCTATCTAAACTGTATCGCTGGAAGGGGGAATGTCTCAGATACCAGAAAGTCGAGCGTGGGCTGCTTAGCACATGCTGGTTTCTATAAAGTTTCTATAACAGTGTTGTTATCTAATTAAGTAGTATAGCTTTCTCCCTCTTTAAATTAATTCCCCCCCAAACTCCTCATCTTTTAATTATTATAAAAACTGGTTTCACTTTGCTTGCAAGTAATTTTCTGCTTCCTACGTTTTTGTGGTTTGCTAATTTGGAAAGAATTATAATCAGTGTATTCTACCAGAAAAAACTCTGTAATACGACAGAGTCCAGGGTAGAAAAGTTCTATTTTCTGTGTTTTGGGCAGCTTTCAAGAACTTTATGCACAGTTAGTTGGTTCAGTCAGATGGTCGTATTTGTTTTATAAGACAAGAAACAATTCCTTACACATATGGTAATATGTTAGAGCTGCTGCATAAGAAAAGAACTAATTTCCTCCCTTCTTCCATTCCTCCTCCCCTTCTTTCTTTCAGTTCTTCCTTCTTTCCTTCATTTCTTCCTTCCTTCCTTCTTTTGTTTTCTCTTCAGGTTGAATATTCTCCTTCTTTTTCACTACAGGACCCATCCCTGAGATTTACAAAATTCCAAATAAAACTGATAAAAGTGGAGAATGATAAATTTATCTTTTTATATTTGTTTAAATGAAAAATTTAGTCATCCACAATTTTTTTTTTCTCTTGAGATTAAAAACCCAGGTGAAAGATATCATGTTAAGACAAATGACCATGCAATTGAAGCTATCCAATGGTTTTGAAACCCTAGCAGGGTCTGCCAACTCTTGCTTTTAAGAGTGGAGAGGTTTATGAGAACATTTATAGTCTTATCTTGGAGGGAAAAACAATCTATAAAAAGCCTTGTATTGCTTCTGAATCATGACATTATCTCATAAATAAAGACTCAATAAAATTTGACTATAAAAGGAGAGAGAGAAGGAATACTATTTAGAGTGAAATGGTATCTTAAAGACTATCAAATTCAGTGAGATAATTTGGGACTTGTTTTTCAAAGAACTAGGTACGGAAAACTCTTTAAGGAAGGAAAGTAGTTCGGAGCAAATACAAAATTATTTAACTTAAAGTTTGATGGCCCACTTGTCTTTTGTGTTATGTATCATCTTGACAGGAACATGTCCAGATAATTTGGCTAAATGTTATTTTTGGATGTGTCTGTGAAAGTGATTCCAGATGACATTAGCATTTGAATTGATAGACTCAGTAAAACAGATTGCCTTCCCCAACATGGATGTGTATCATCCAATCCATTAATAGGACAAAATAGGTGGAAGAAGGGAGAATTTGCCCTTTCTGCCGACTGCTGACTGAGACATCAGTTTTCTCCCGCCCTATGACTAAGATTTACACCACAGATTGCCCTGGTTCTCAAGCTATTGTGTTCTGACTGAACTACATCATCAGCTTTCCTGGGTCTCCAGCCTGCAGGCAGTAAATAGTAGGACTTCTCAGTCTCCATAATTGTGTGAGTTAATTCTTCATAATAATCAATCTCTCTCTTTTCTTTCTCTCAACATATAGAAATAGTTATGGATATGTAGATGTATAGATAAAGATAGATGGATAGATGATAGATCAGATAGATAATTGATAGAAGATCGATAGATGATTGATTGATAGATGATCGCTAGATAGATCCTATTGATTCTGTTTCTCTGAAAAGCCCTGACAAATACATCTTCACTAGGTTCCATTCTCAAAAAATATAATATTCATAATTGTGTTTGACTATATTTGAATAATTCTAATTTGCAAGCAATTAGTCACTTGGATGTGATTATGGGATTTAAAAGCAGGGTTGGGAGGGATGATGAAGGAGATTATGGAAGTAAGTGCTTATGGACAAATGAACCCCAATCCGTATAACTCAGTTGACAATGATTTGATAGTAATTTGTGTAGACGAAGTAAAACATGAATACTTTATTACCCTGGTTCTTAATATTTTAACCTATATTTCAGTCTCATTTTGTAAAATGTGATCCTTAATTGTTGTCATTAACTTCTTTATGGTTGATAGTGAGTGACCAATTTTACAAATACATTTCATTATATGTGAATTATATTTCATTAGACTTATTTTAATTGAGCTTCCCACTTCACTGAGAAACTAACATTTACAGTAAACCTATAAGAATGATACTAAATTCTTTGTCAGATAATTCCAACTTTTGTGCCATCTTGCTATTGCGCTCTATTGACTGTCTTCTCATCCAAGTTGAGATTTTCCTGGTTCTTGGTATGATGAGTGATTTGTGATTATATCCTGGACATTGTGAATATTATGTTATAAAACTAGATCTTATATAAATCTTTTGATTTAGCCTTCTCTAACACTGGCAAGGGATATGAGCACTTCTTTATTAATGCTGGGAGAAGGTAGAAATCCAGGTTCCCATAGGGCCTCTATTGACACCCTAGTTGGATGCAGGGAGTGGGTCGTTGAAGGGTACTTCAGTACTTCTGGGTTAGGGTGAAAATTCAGGTTTTCCACTAAACCTTTGCTGATACCTCCCTTGTCTAGAATGCCTGCTTAATGTTTCCTATGTGGCCTCCACTGACATGTGGAGCAAGGATAAAGGTGGCATCCTTACCTCTGAGCAGTGCTAAGAGTTCTGACTCTCCACTAGTCCTCATCTGACACACTGAAGCATGGAAGGGAAGAGGTACTTTATCACCACAGTGTGGGGGTAGAAGTCCAGAGTTTACTGACACCTGCAGAGTAGGGTGGAACTCATTAATGCTTGAAGGAGATGGATTTCCCACCTCCTCACTCAGTCTTCTCCAACACCACACCAACAGGTCAGGGGCAGGGTGGAAGTCTAGATGTTTCACTCAGCCTGTGTTGACCCAGAGGGGCAGGGTTGGCATGGGGGTGGCAGTTTTTTCTGTGGCGTTTGTTTGGTGTTGAGCTGTGATTATCTAAGATGCCCCTTTCTTGGTCCTTTGGGCAGAGGAAAGTAGGCTTGCTGAGGCTTAGTTGTCTGTGCCCATTAGCATTTCCTGCTTGCTGGCTTTTTCAGTTACAAGTCTGGGACATATGAAGCAGAAAAAAACCCCAGGGATCTCACTGTGGTATCATTCCTTGAGTATACAGCCCTTAGCCAGTTTGTCTTCTTTTTTCCACCTTTCAGAGTCTTCTTTTGTTTGTTATATATAGTGTCTAGGATATTTAGCTGTACCTAGTGGGAGAAATAGGGAAAAGTGCCTCTAATCCATCTTTCCAAATTGAAAATGAGTTTTTCAGTGATTAGTTGTAATGGTATTAAAGAAAAAGAAAGGAAACTTGAGCCACATGGGAGTAGGATGGAAAGGAAATCCTTTAAAAAGCCAAAAAAAAAAAAAAAAAAAGAGAGATGGGAAGCAGAGATTAATTTGGCTGAATATAGTGAAACTGCACATTGGCCTTTGTAACCAGTGTGTTCTCACAACGGTATTTCCCAACTGTGGCCATATTGTCCACAAATATGCAGAGTTACCTCTGGGCCCTCCCTGGGGACAACGGGATGGAAATGCCCAGATCTTTGGGGAGAAACTGGCTAACGCAATAGTAGTGGCTCACCAAAACTTTCTCCAGTATTCTTGCTTAAGTGCTGGGCAGAACTGGCACCAGGGTCATTGCCTGCCTGCTTAGTTATGTGATAAACAAGTGTTATTTGTTTATTTTTTTTTCCCTACCCATTTGCAAACTTGACTTCTCTCATTATCGTTCCAGGTAAAAGCAATACAAATCTTGGTGTTGCCAGAAATTCCATTTAAAAGAGGACTTCATGGTTTTACCAGACTTGTGAGCCCTGAGCTTTCATTTTAACCCCACAGCTCATAACCTCAAAATATCCCAGACCATGCAAATCAAGTTGTTTTTGGAAGAAGGAAGTTCCCCAGAAACCTAAAATCCCGTCCTTCAGTTCTCCAGTGTTCCATCATTGCAGTCACAATTTTCATATTTATTACATGAGAATCATATCTGATTTTCATTTCTCGCTCTTTTAGCTTAGCCAGCTGGGGTGAGAATTTGCACAGCGTGGATTGATGTTTAATACCAAGATAGATTCATGACTGATAAACCAGTAAAGCAATTATTTTAGGAAACTTAACACCCAACATATCACCTGGGACCAGTGTTGAAATTTGCTCTGCATATTTAACCAGCAAACTAGGGTTTGTCCAAGGATGTGTCAAGTATACAGTTTGAATGTGTGCTCCTTTATTCCAATTTAAGGAGTGAGGTAGGTCTTAAGAGAATATGAGGCAGTTGGCAGTTTTCTTAGATATATAAGTCCTACACCACAAAACCTTGTGAGTACTTCTGAAGAGGATGGGGAGAAAAGAAAATGTCAAGAACTGGACTTGAGGGGTTTTGTTTTCTAGAAGCAATGCAAGTAATAATAATATACTCATATTGTCACATATCAGCACACTTAGGTATTTCCAGGTACACATTAAGTGAATTTAGGAAAACATCTGTGCAGAATTACAAAAATTTGCCGTGGTCTCTGTCTTGCTCCACCATTTCAGAGTGGGTCATGCTTGAAGGAGGGAGGGTATCTCCATGGGCTACTTGTATTTTGAAATAAAGTATTGTTGGTTGTCGACTACAAGTATTTGTACCTCCAAAGATTTCCTACCTAGAACAGTGACTGGCATATATAGTAGGAATTCAGTAAATATGTGTTCATTGGCAAAATTTCTCACTATCAAAAAATAATAATTTTCAAGTAACACAGCTCCCCAAATTCTAAGTAGAACTCAAGCTTATCACCAAGACTCTAAGACATAATGCAGTTTTTAGGTGTGTGATTTATTTGACAGAAGACTGCAATGTCACGGATTAATATTTGTAAATATGAATAGAGTTTCTCTCACCTTTTCTGTTTTTATATTCTTCTCTCAATCAGCTAGAGCATTACTTATTTCCTTACTTGTTTCCAAAGTATTTAATCAATTAATGATCTTTTAATCTCTTCAACATGATTTTTTTTTAAAGGAGTATTTGATGAGTAACACAAAACTTCCTACTGCCCATTGAAATAAAAAGGATTCCTGGACCTGGGGGTAGGGGGAAGAGGGGAATAAAATGGAGAAGCAATGAGTGGACAAATAATGGGAGTCCTTTAGGAAAAGGGAGATGGCTCCTTGTCCTGGATGAACTCAGGGGTTCATTTAGACATTCCAGATGAGTTTAAGGGATTGGAGTACAAGTGATACCTTTATTCTCTTTCTCAGCACCCCATGGAGACATCAGCATTACGAAATAGAAACCACCGTTAATCAGATGGGTCTGTGTATTAGTTAGGATACACTAGCCTGTGGTGAAAGACAGACTTAATCTAGTAATCTGGAATTAATATAAAATAGGTAGACAAAAACATAATATTTCTTTTTTTTAAGATGCATTTATTTATTTGAGAGAGAGAATGAGCACGGGCAGAGGGAGAGGGAGACAAGCAGACTCCCTGCTGAGCATGGAGGCTGACACAATGCTTGATCTCGTGACCCTGAGATCCTGACCTGAGCTGAAATCAAGAGTCTGACTTTAACAGACTGAGCCACCGAGGCATCTCCAAGAGAAGTTTATTTCTTGATCAATAGCAGTCCTAATGGGTGTTCCAGATTCTGACTCTCATTTAGGAATCAAGGCCCTTTCCAGGTTATACAGCTTGTATCTCTGCAGCTTCTATGGCCTTGTCTGTCTGTATCATGACAACAAAAGGAGGAAGAACATAGAAGAGCCTGGGTGGAAGGTTTGGGGGCTAGGCTGGAAGTGGCCCATATTATCTCTACTCATATATCCCATGAGTTAAAACTCAGGTACATGGTCACATCTCTCAGCAAGGGAGGATGGAATATTGGTCCAGGAAAAAGATAAAATGAACTTAAGTAGATAAACATCTCTGTTCAACTGATAACAACACACGCTTTGTTCCCACCCTAGGTTAGTACCTCAGAAATAGAAACATCCCCGGAAACTAAGAGGAGCAAGGAAATTATGAGAGATCATAAATAGCCTCTCATCCTGTAAGTCTCTGTGACTTGTGAGATGAGGAGCAGCAGAATGATCCTACATACCCAAAAAGACATGGGAGGTCACCTCAAGAGAGGATGCATGAAGAGACCCCTTGAATGGGAGGGACCAAAGACTGAGCAGTAACCTGTTTGGACAGAAGTTGATGGAAAATGAATTATGAATTTTTCAGCCAATCCCAGGAGATGCCAGCGTGTATACAAAGTAACACGAGGGCCAGATTCCCAGAAACTCCCACCTACCCATACCCCAGTGATATGGGTACTTAACGAATATTAAATTTTCATGATCTGACTACTTGGAAGCTTGCTATAGAAAATAAAAGAAGTTATAGAAAAATAAAATTTTATTTTGTGCACACCTGAATTTCTATACTGTGTTTTGTACCTACCACACATAATTAAATATTTAATTGTATTGCAAAAATTAAGGATTTCTTAAATTTTTGAATTTGCTAGCTTTCTAAATGCTCTCATTGGCCTCTGAAAAACTTAACTGACATAGATAGTTCTAAAATGTATATAAAGTAGTCATATACCTTAAAGTACATTCTTTATCATATTATCTTATGATGGTTTAGAGCGTAAGCTATCACGGTCTACTCAGGTTTAAGTCCCAGGCCTCCTACAAGACAGCTTTGTGACTTTGGGTAAGGTACAATACCTTTCTGTGCTCCTGTTTTCTCATCTGTGCAATGGCAGTACTGAAGTATCTAACTCGTAGGATTGTTAGAGGCTGTGGATGAGGTACTACATCAATGAGAGCACAGTGCCTACTAGAGAGCGTGTATCCTGTAAATACTACTGATACTTATTTGTACTTCGGGGGATTTATGTGTCCTGTAGCTACCGCCTGGGATGCTTTTGTTACTCCCTCCCGCTCCCCTCAGGCTTCCTTTCCACTCAAGTTATTGTTACTCATCCAGTTTTGTCAGCTCATACCATATATCACCTTCTTTTCAAAATTCTAACCATTCTCTCATGTCTGTTAACAAAACACTTTCCTTGGGAATGGTAGTGTTGATGGAATGAGAATAGCGACTAGTTTTGTTTCTGTCACTATGATTTTTAACAATTTTATTATGAATCTTCAAACTCCCCAATACTCTTTCAAAGTATGTTTTATTGTTTGCATTTTATGGGTAAGAAAATTGACACTCTGAGAGAGTAATTTATCCAGCATTAATTGCTAATAAGCAAGGACTCTAGAACCAGTCTATTTTTTGGTTTCTATTTACCATATTACTTTGCTATTCTTTCTTTCTTTTTTTTTTTTAAAGATTTTATTTATTTATTTGACAGAGAGACAGCGAGAGAGAGAACACAAGTGGAGTGGAGAAGCAGGCTTCCCGCTGAGCCAGAAGCCCAATGTGGGGCTCGATCCCAGGACCGTGGTATCATGACTTGAGCAGAAGGCAGATGCTTAACCAACTGAGCCACCGAAGTGCCCCTGCTATTATTTCTTACTTGCATGTCTCCTTCACAAAACTGTGATCCCCTTGGTATTAGGAAGCATATTAGTCTTCTTTGAATAATACTTTATGCCTAAATAAGAACAGGTTGAGTAACCTTGGAACTAATTTATGTAGTGTCTATTATTTTTAAAATTTTTTTGTCCGTTACATATGAGCACATGTGTGCAGGTGTGCATATGTGACCGCTAGAGGAGAAAGAGTAAACATACTCTTTTCTGCCTGATCTCCTCTCAGTAGAGTGGTATTTAGTTACCACTGGATTATATTAGTTATATAATCATTAGTTATATTAAAAACATTTTTCTTTATTAATCAATGTATTTAAAATTTTTTCTTTAATTTCTTCGTGCCTCATTTCCTTCACCTGTGAAATAGAATCCGGGAGTTGGTAAACGGTAAGATTCAATGTCTTGCTCAATATCTGCCATGTAAGGGCCCAAACTTCAACTTACACCCAAAAGATCTCTGATTGTTAGGCATAATTTTGTAGAGTAACAACTTGACAGTCTTGAGAAAGATTTTGTTTCGTGTTGTGCTGGTTATAGAGGCACGAGTGGGTTGACGTCAATCACAGAAGCATGTCTGGAGTTGCTAATGGAACCAGAAGGAGGGCGATGGCATTCTGAGAGCTGATCTTTCTTGGTTATAGAGGGATGTTCACTGAAGTGAATTGTCACCAACAAGTAGACAAATTTAAAACCAGTTGTGGCGTTACCATTGCATTATAACTGTCATTGGTGGATCAGACACGTTTCAAACCAGTTCTGGTGGTTATATGTTTCCGTGACAGTATTTCCTTTGGAGTCTGTGGCCTTTTTATTCTCAGGCTCTCTTTCTGTCCCTCCTAAAGCAAACTGCAGAAGCAAACACTGGCATCAACAAGGGCCGACAGGTCCTCCCCATTGTTGTTGATTTGCCTTAAGGTGGGGCATAAAAACATTTTAGACTCTGGCAAAGAGAAGATAAAACAATTATAACAAAAAGTTCTATAAGAGGGGACTAGAAGGCAATTTTCAGCCATAACACATCTTTCCAGTTCTGACCAAGACAACAAGACTCAGGGACATTCTGTATCTACTTTATTCAGGGTGCTGTTTTGTTTTTCTAAATATACTTTATTGAGGAGTAATCTCTATGCAATAAATTGTACTTATATTAAGTGTAAATGAGTTTTGACAGACATGTAGCTATGCAAACACCAGATCAATCAAGAGATAGAACATTTTCATTATCAAAAAAAGTTCCTTCCTATCCTTTCTGTAGTTATTCCTCCATACCCACCCTACTCCAGGCAATCACTCCTCTGCATTCTGCCACTATAGATTAATTTTGCCTGTTCTAGAATTACATATGACTAGGGTCACACAATACGCACACTTTTGTGTCTGGGTTCTTTTGAGAGCATAATATTTGTGAAATTCATCCATGTTGTTTGTGTCTGTAACCTGACTCTTTTGTGTGCATATACCATTGTGTGCATATACCGTTATTTATCTGTCCATTCAATAGTTGAGGAGCATTTGCATTGTTTGAAGCTGTTATTTTCAATAAAACTGTTATGAACTTCCATTTACAAATCTTTTTTAGACATCTGTGTTTTATTTATTATTGGGTAACATGGTAGGTGATGTTTGACCCTGTAAGAAATTGCCAAAGAGTTCTCTAAAGTTGTTATACGACTTTACATTTTAGAAATATTTGAGATTTTTATTGTTCTATCTCTTTGTCACCACTTGGTATTGTCCACCTTTTAAATTTTACCTGTTTTATAAGATGTGCAGTGATATCATATTGTAGTTTCAATTTATATTTCCTCAATGATTAGCTATGTTGAGCATCTTTTCATGTGCTTGTTTGGCTACTCATATCTTTATGAAATATTTATTCAAAATCTCGCTTTTTAAAATATTTTATTTTATTTTACTATTGAGTTGTAAGATCTCTTTATATATTCAGGATACCTGTGCTTTGTCAGATATGTAAATTACAGACATTTTCTTTTAGACTGTGGCTTGCATTTTCCTTTTCATAATGGTGTCTTTCTAAGAGCAGATGCTTTTTTTTTTTAAAGAATTTATTTATTTATTTGACAGAGAGAGATCACAAGCAGGCAGAGAGGCAGGCAGAGGGAGAGAGGGAAGCAGGCTCCCCACTGAGCAGAGAAACCGATGTGAGGCTTGATCCCAGGACCCTGAGATCATGACCTGAGCCGAAGGCAGAGGCTTTAACCCACTGAGCCACCCAGGCGCCCCAGAGCAGATGCTTTTAAATTTGATGAGGTATTTTTATGGTTGTATGTGTGATCCAACATTTAAGCTAATGTTTTTGCCTAGTATGATGTGAGCAATGAGGATAGTTAGTCCGAAACTGAGACCTAGTTGCTTCAGCACTGTTGAAAACACTATCCTTTTCCTGTTGAATTACCTTGCTATCTCTTTTGAAAATCTGTCAATCATATATATGTGGGTCTATTTGTAGACTTTCTAGTCTATTACTTTGATCTATTTATCTGTTCTCACTTTCACCAATGTCTTAATTACTGTAATTACTCTAGTAAGTGCTGAAGTCAGCAGCTTAAAAGTCTTTCAAATTTGTCCTTCTTTAATTTTTCACATTAGTGTTCTTCAATTTTCAGTGCTTGAGTTGCTCATATGTTGTTAAATTACTCCTGAAGTGGTTTTTTTGTGTGTGTCATAAATACCTCACAATGCTTTGTTATTTAATTGATTATGACAGATGATTTCTTTTCCTGAAACTAAAATGCTGCTTCTTAGGGTTCCTATAGTATATTAAAAAATATTAACATATCTCTAGTTCCATATACTGCATGATATATAAATTCTCCCAGGCCTTTCTCAATTTCCGGGAAACTTCATTTATGCAGTATATCTTGGTATCATTTGCTTTTTACTTTGTGTGAACACATCAGTTGAGTATTATGTAGGTTTCTGTTTTCTTGTTGCCAGTACCAGGAAGATGTACCAGTAGAGCTTACATATGAAGAGATGCAGGCACCGAGACCAGAAGAGAAGGCAGTATTGGTGCTCATGCAATTAATGATCTTGAGATTATAACAGTATGATTTAAAAAAAATTAACAAATAAACAAGTTTTAAAATATTCTAGAGAATTCACAGGGCCTCTGTTGTTAAAAAAACGATTCAGATGGCACTAGTGAATGATACAGAACATCATTTCAAATGCAGTTATCCATATGGAGTGGTCTGTCTTTCCTTGTCCTGATCTGATTCTGAAATATACTAATCGCTTTGTGAACATCTGCTAACCCTTATTTAGGTGCTGCAACTTGCTTTATGAAATCATTTGCAAATTGGGGAAAATACAGAAAAAAAATACCACTTTGGAATTTTCTTTTTATCACACTTTCTCAGCATTTTTGCCATAAAATTTCTTTGAGCGAAATGAATTTTGATCAGTTCCCTGTCCTCTACATAGGAAAACTGTGTATGTGTCTCTGTTTCCTCATTTGAAAAATAAAAATAATAAAAGCTAACTCAGATGATTATTGTAAGGACTAAATGAGAAAGTAGTAAAAGTTTCTATCAAAAAGAAGATGCAGAAATATTAGCCTCCTTACTTCCTTGATACCAGTGGGTCAATAATAGAAAAGATGTTTTAGCTAATTGTGGTTAGAAACCAATTTGACTTAAGTAATAGAAAAGATGTTTTAGCTAGTCTGGTTAGAAGTAATCATGACTTTGTCTCTACAGCTCCATGAATCGGTGGATTTTAAAGATTCATATGTATTTTTTTTAAATCATGTTAAAGTTTTCATTAATTCAATGGCATAACAGAAAAATTTCACAGACATAAACTCTATTTTTTTGGTATCCCACACTTTGATAATGTATCACACATTTGCCAACTACCATTTAACTCACTCAATTGAGGATGATTGCATGAACAGACTGCTGAAGACTTTTCTTCCTTTCATATAGAGTTAACATTGATTGGGAGTAGCTTCAGAGTAGCACGGATGATGTAGTGTAAAGTGAAATAGTCGTCACTTAACCATGGCATAAATTCAATTATAATTGTGTCTTATATTATAAGGTATAATTAGGCAAAAATTAGGTTATGATTTCAATTTATGTAATTACTGTAGTAAAAGATATAATATTTGAGTTAAGTAAGGCAATTGTTTTTTTCTGTGTTTTTGCATTCCATTTCTCTGTTACAGTTTCTACTTCCTAGGAGTGGTTTTCTATTGTCCCCCACCTCCCTTTTTAAAGTCGCAGTACACATTTACTTTTTTATTCACTTTCCACATAATTTCATTTTCTGTAAAAGAGAAAGCAGCTCAGCAAGGAAAAGAGAACTACAATATCAGCCTTGAGGTGGTGTGGGTAAAACTAACAGGCATTTCCCTTTCAGCCCTGCTTTGACTTCAGTCACTTACACACTTCCTGAAAACAATTTAGTGTCAAAATGCCCATATTATGTGAAGACCTTTTTTTTTTCAATGTGAAGACCTTCTGCATTGTAAATTTTGCAGCCTTAATGTAGCTAGGAGAATAAAACAAGATTATGTTTTTGATCATTGAATATTATATAATATTTTGATAACATTATTATTAATATTCAGAAGGAATAGTCAGTAAGTGCATGGCATTTTGTAGTCTCGGATCAAGAAAAGAGGCAGATAAGTTGGAAGTATTTTTGTTGCATTTCTCTTTTTTTTTCAAAGGGCCCAACAATATACTTTTATTTGTTAATTTCAGGGTAATGTTTTTAGACTTTTTAAGCACATGCTCATTTTTGAGTGATCCACTAAAACACAAACAAAAAAAGCAAAACCTTTCTCTCTAGAAATCGCAGTTTTTTTGTGTTGCATTTCTAAGCTTCCTCAGATACTATTCCTTTTTTTTTTTTTTTTATTTGACAGAGAGAGACGTCACAAGTAGGCAGAGAGGCAGGCAGAGAGAGAGGGGGAAGCAGGCTCCCCGCTGAGCAGAGAGCCTGATGCGGGGCTCGATCCCAGGACCCTGAGACCATGACCTGAGCCGAAGGCAGAGGCTTTAACCCACTGAACCACCCAGGCACTCCTCAGATACTACTCCTAACTCCTATTGACCTTAGGTGTTGTCTGTTGGAATTGACAGCACATATAAAGATGTGGACTTTAAGCGGTTGATTTGCTAGAGTCATTAAAAATCCTTGAGTTAGAAAAATGACAATAATGCTAGCCAGTTGTTAGGTAATAGATATTTTCAAGTTAAAAGTAATTGCTACATTTTTTTTAGTGACATCTTTTTTAAAATTTTTTTTTATTAACACACAGTGACATCTTTTTGAAAGAACATAGTTTTCAACACATCACTACAAACTATTAATACCCCAAAAAATAGCATAAGGTACATTTCGTATTTGTCTTTCCTGAAATTCCAATCATATCTGAGTAAACGTTTTTTGTTTCTAAAATCATTTGACAGAACAATCTCCTGGGTTCTGATTCCCTTCAACGTGTTATCACAGCTTTGTTTTTAAAGGTTGATATCCAATAACCGATGTCCCTTAGGAATCTCTTTTGTTTTTTGGTAATCTGTTTTCCTATTGAGTAAAACCTTAAAACTCCTTTGACTGAAGGACATTTGCCTTAAGCTAAAAATTTATTTAGTTCCCGTTCAAACCTAGAAAAGTGAATTATGAGGTCAGAGCTTGTTCTGTTATTTATTTGATAATCATAATGATATATCAAATTAACTCAGCCTTTATTTATATTTTAGAGTACTAGAGTACCTATGGAAGTATTCTTTTTTTAAAAAGTCTGCAATTCACTTTGCTGCTGTGATGATGGCCATTTCGTGATGAAGACATGAAAGCGTTGCCTCCTGGTGGTAACAAAGTCCCGAGAGCAGAAAACAGCGTGCGGGTCCTCTGATTCCCAGCTCACCTCTTTGCACGAGACTTCGTGGCCAAATCTGACCTCTAATCATTTTTGTTGCCTGGTTTCCTTTTCATGTCCACGGATAAGCAAGGGTAATGCAGCTTTCTGTGTTTTTGCAGCTGAGGGAAATGAAGTGAAGGGGTCACGGAGGTCGAGATGACAACGGAACTCTTGGTGTTTTGCTCACCAGGCTGCTGCTCAGTCCTTCCCGTCCTGCTGCCTTTGAAAACACACTTCTTGAAAGGAACTCCTTCCATTTCAAGTCTTCAAAGGTGGACAAATCTTGTGGAGTTTAATAAACATGAACCGATCGTCTGTTTCTCGTGAGCAGTTTGCAAACGGTGGTAAGAGAAAAGACTGCATTAATGTGTCTCCTACGCCCTTCAGGGTGTGGTGACAGATAATGACGTAATCATAAGTAACTAATAAATATCTATGCAGATGAGGGAGAAAACAAATGGACTAGTGGTTACCGCCTTCCACTGTCTGAACTATTGATAAGAATTGTTTCTTCATAAATATAACGGGAGAGTGTATTAAAATTCTTCCACAATCACTTTTAACCCAAAATTGTGTTGTTAGAAAATGTTTTTATGAAACTAATAAAAATGAAGACATGTTTACAGAACTGACTTATTTAGAACAAACACTACAAAAATACGCAAAAGAAATGAGTGTTATTCTGAAACTAAAGCTCAGGCAAAATATAAACTCAGAATGTTCAAAGTAAAATAACTGTTATCTCAACCAAATATCAGTCATCTCACATATCCTTGTTGGATTCTGGAACTGGAGGATCTCTCATGTCTGGGTGGCAACTTAGAAAGCAATACTTTTGTCTCAAGAGATTTCTTTTCCAAATGTATACCGTTAAAGTATGTTTGCCTAATAGAATTCCTTCTGGTAAGATCAGAATATACCATATCATTGTAACAATTAATAAAACAATGTTTTATAAACATACTGGTAAATCTCAAAATGTAAAAACTTATGTGCAATATCCTATGCAATCAATATTCTACAACTTATACATGTTGTTCAATAAAAATTTTAGCAAAAAGTGGGGTGCCTGGGCGGCTCAGTCGGCTGAGTCCGACTCTTGATTTTGGCTCAGGTCATGGTCTCAGGGTTGTAAGATTGAGCCCCATGTTGGGCTCTGCGCTCAATGGGGAGTCTGCTGGACATTCTCTCTCTTCCTCTCCCCTTTCTCCCCACCCCCCACACTCTCCCTCCTTCTCTCTCTCTCAAATAAATACATAAATCTTTTAAAAATTAGCAAAAAGTATTGTTTTTATAAAGAACATCTTCATATACATCCCTGGCACTTTGAAATTTAATATTTTTCATATGTTATATTTTATTTACTGAACTGTGAGAATATAAGTGCTATGGAAAACATATGGTTAGAAATTTCACTGCACAATCTGAGATATAGCTCATTACACTTTTTTCCCATTCCCGTGTCCATACTTTTTGTCTAAATCATTCAAGTGAAAACTATTTAGGCTGAGCTGAAGTTAAGAAGAAAGGTAGAGTGGGTAGTGCTGACAATAAGAAGACTCTGTCTCAGCCTTATTCCTTATATTGACCTTCATATACTACACTTCATTCAGATAAATCCCCAAAATCAGTTGGCAGAATCACATCCCATTGTAAGGATATATCACATTGCTTTACCCTTTCATCAGTTGATGGACACTTGAGTTGTTTTCTCATTTTGGTTACTATTAATAATTCTGCTATGAATATTTGTGTAGCAGTATTTGTGTGGACACATGTTTTCATTTTTTATGGATATATACTTAGGAGTAGAATTACTGGGTCTTATGGTAACTCTTGTGTTTAACATTTTGAGGAACTGCCAAACAATTTTCCAAAGTGGCTGTGCCATTTTATATTCTTTTTTTTTTAAAACGTTTTATTTATTTATTTGACAGAGAGAGAGATCACAAGCAGGCAGAGAGAGAGGGGGAAGCAGGCTCCCCGCTGTGCAGAGAGCCCGATGAGGGACTCGATCCCAGGACCCTGAGATCATGACCTGAGCCAAAGGCAGAGGCTTTAACCCCCTGAGCCACCCAGGTGCCCCGCCATTTTATATTCTGACCACCAGTGTGTGAGAGGTCCAATCTCTCCATGTCTCTATCAATGCTTGTTATCTGTCTTTTTCATTAAAACCAGCCTCATGGAGATTAAGTAGTATCTCATTATGGTTTTTATTTGGATATTTCTAATGGTTAGGGCTTTTAATGTTGAGCGTCTTTTCATGTGTTTATTGGTCATTTGTGTATCTTCTTTGGAGAAATGTTTATTTGGATCCTTTGCCCATATTTTCCTTGGATTGTTTGTATTTTTATTAATGAGTAGTACCAGTTCTTTATATATTTTGGATATAATTCTCTTATCAGATATATGACTTACAAATATTTTCTCCTATTCTGTAGGCTATCTTTTTGATTTCTTGATGATAGAGTTTGCAGCCCCAAAGTTTTTAAGTTTGATGAGGTCCAATTTATTTAATATTTCTTCTGTCACTTGTGCTTTGTTGTCATTATCTCTGAAGGCTTTGCCTAATCCAAGGTCGTGCAAATTTACTCCTATATTTTCTTCTAAGAGTTTTATAATTTTAACTGTTACAATTAGGTCCATGATCATTTCAAGTTTATTTTTATGTATGGTGTAAAGAAGAGTTCCAAGTTCATGTTTTTCGGCACATGGATATCCAGCTTTTTGAGAACTTTTTGTCAAAAAGAATTTTCTTTTTCTATTAAATGGACTTGGTACCTTTGTCAGATATCAATGGACTATAAATGTAAGGGTTTATTTCTGGATCTCAATTCTAGTCCATTGATCTGCCTGTCTTTCTTTAATCCAGTTCCACACTGTCTTGATTACTGTGTTTTGTAGTAAATGTTAAAATCAGGAAGAGTGATTCCTACAATTTCACTCTCCTTTTGCAAAATTGTTTTGGATGTTCTGGATTCCTTTCAGTTCTACATGAGTTTTATGATTCACTTGTCAATGTCTAAAAAAAAAAAGAAGAAAACAACTGGGATGTTGATAAGGATTGTGTTGAATCTGCAGATCAGTTTTTGGAATATTGCCATCTTAAAATAGTAAGTCTGTGCCACTTGATTTTTGACAAATGTGCCAAGGTAATCCTACTGAAGAAGTCTGGTCTTATCAAGAAATGGGGTTGGACCATGGACCTAAATGCAATAGGCAAATCTCTGACACTTCTAGAATAAAATATAAGAGAAAATCTTCATGTCTTTAGGTTAAGCAAAGATTTCCTAGATAAACATCAAAAGCATAATTCATAATAAAAATTTAATAATTTAGGCTTGAACAAAATTAAATTATCTCTAAAGGCCACCATTAAGAAATTGAAAAGACAAACACATGGGGAGTACTACCATGAATATTATCTGTGTTCTCTACTGGATGCTTCTTCTTCATTTAGTATCCCTGAATCAAAAGGGGGGCTGAAAAAAAAAAAAAAAAGGAGGGCTGATTCTTTTGTACTGTCTGCTGTTTACCTCTCTCTTTATTCTGTGTTTTAGTCACTGATATATGTCAGTTGATCCTCCACCTGTATAATTCTTGGTTGACTCTTTCTTGACCATCAGTCTTCTTAACACAGATTAGTTTAAGCAATGTTCAACATGCTTGTATCCTGGCCCCTTATGATGAATATATCTTGTTATCCTCTCATTTTTTAGTGACGGGCATGGTTTGAGTAGAAATGTGATCTGCATGTTCAGATAGGATTAGAAAGGCCAGTTTTCACAGGTAAATGTTATGCTTTGCACTATAAATATAGTCTTTCTCCAAATACCTGTTACTATAGTCACTATTCAAGTGTCTATCGCAATTGAAATATGCCTCCTGGGCATGTATTTTGCCTATAAGCTTTGCTTAAAAATATGGCCCGATAAAATTTCTTATGGCTATGGAACATTCAGTTCTTTTGGCAGCAGTGATTTTCCACCTATTATGTACTGCTGTGACTGAGCTTCAGTGAATCTCTACGCACTTTTTTTTTTCTCGTTATACTTACCCATTTTATCCTCAGTACTACAAGTGATATTTATCCTACTGCCAACATTTTTATACATTCAGCTCCATAGTTTTAACTTATTTTCCAATGAAAGACCCTTTATGATAATAGACTAACAATGATAACATTCAAGGATACTGAATAAGATCACAGAGGAAGGGCTTCAATATGACATTTTTTTAAATAAGCAATACAAAATTAAAAAATATATAAAAATTGTGTCATTGTATTCTTATATTCTTATGATTTAAGATGCATGTATGAAATACATTTTTAAAATATTGCTGTTTTTCACTATTCCACATCTTTAATTTTGAATATTATTTCTTAAAAGGCTAACTTTACATGGCTGGAGGGTGCCATGGCCATGACTTAAGCCACAGATAAAATTCAAAATGATGGCTTCTGGTTATAATTTATTTGCTATAACTAGGATGATTATGATCATAATAGTAATGATGATGATGCTAATATTGCTGATGATGATTTTTGCTGTGGGGGGAATGATGGGTATATTTTTCTTGAATGTCATCCAGGAAAGTCTTTGAGTATTACAGAGGCTTGAACAATATTCTGTTAACTTAGCTACAAAATAGACATCAATCAACAGAATAATGAAATGCATGCTATATATATATATATATAAATTTATAATTTCAAAGGGCACTATTTTAGATGTGCCCTTATATATCTCTCTGTTTAATGAAGTTGGCTAAATTAAATTTTCACCAGGTAACTTTCTTAAATTAGTAGACACATCCATCCTACTGGGTCTGATATAAGATTATTTCATTTCAGAATGTACCTTATCAGAAAGAGAGGAGATGAATAAATTTAGTTCTTATTAATTTAGAATGCTATGTTGGTAAATAACTCCTATCTCCCTATATCGTCACCCACTATACTAAGGTCTGAAGATTATGGGAGGTTATTTCTGTTGGCCATTCTGTCATCCAAGCACTGTATTATTGCTTCTTTCTTATAATATTTATTGAGTTGTGATTACAAAAACTTCAGTATTTGCTTAACAAAGAGAAAATATGAATTATAATGAAAATCCTCAAGATATGACCCTTTTGCATGTCATTCTTACATGTAACAAGAATTGAGTATTTATATATTAATTATTTTTAACTAAGGTCAAAAGGTTAATACATTTAATATAAATGGTGATGGATTATAGTGAAGCATATTATGAAATTCTGTTTTTTTTAAGGAATAACTGAATAGAACCATGGATTTTCTACTCTGCCTTTAAAAAATATGACTTTTAGTTGAAACAGTTGTTCTCAAGTCATCCCATTCCCTTCCCTATGATGGTAAACATGCTGGACAGTTGAGTTAGTGCTAGAATTTGGGTCCCAGAACTAAAGAGCCTCAGTCTTGCATTTATTCACAGTCAATGACGTTGACAATATTAATGCTTCATGAGACAGGCTAGATTAGGGGAATAAGACTGGAGTAAAAAAATATTAGCCAATGCACTGAATAATTATTATAGAAAAATTTTTGTATTTATAAAAAAATCCTGCAAATTTTTTGTATCTTGATAATGAATACTTAATTATTTCTCTACCTTGTTGGGTTAAGGTATAACTTGAGTTCCATAGTATACACATTTATTTCTTTAATAAGCTATCACTATCTGAATGACTTAAAACCAACAAATTATCTCAGATTATGAGGTTTAAAAACTTAACTTTCTTAAACCACAGATCTATAGTATACAAATAAAATTTGAACAATCAATATTTTTACAATTTTAACATTTTGTCTTATTGCAAAAATAAATATTCATTGTAGAATATTTAGGAAATAAAATTAAGCAAAAAAATTCCTTAAAATCATTCATAATCCCACTACTCAGAGATAATCACTTAATAATGTCTCCTACATCATTAAAGTTTTAAAATATGCATCTAGATCTCGCCAACAAAACAAATTGTTGGGTATATGTTGTTATAATATCCTACTGAAAAAAAAAAAACTTTGATTAAATTCATTAATCTTTGGGCCTCCTTTGCCATTGCGTAGAGATAAGGGTAACTTGGATATGATAACCTCTAAAATTTTTGTATTTTGCCTTCATTTTCTTTACAGAACCTCAAGGCTTATTCAGATTGCAACCGAGTTTTCTCAGAATATTTTAGTGGTTACTGCTTTTGTTCCGAAGATGCTCTTCTGCATTGCTCATGGTGTAGCCCCTGGTATTGCCATGTCCTACTAGCACGAGTGTATCCCTCCAGACTGTTGCAGAACATTACTGTGCCCGCCAGGCTTCTCTCCTGGTCCACTAGGCTTTGCCCCTGAGGTCATGCAGTCCCGCAGGGCAGATCATGTAGGGAATTCGGTGGCGCAGTGGGAAAGCCTGTCTTTGCTCTCTTTATGGTTATCGAGTGTTAGAGGGATAATAAATGAGTACTGCTAAACCCCAGTATTGCAAGGGGAAAGAGTAAAGCAAATTAGTAAAAATAAAAGAATAGAATAGAAAAAAAATAGTAAAAACAGAGAGTAGAATGCAGCCATTTAAACTGATATGACTATCTTATAGTAGTGTTCTATTAAATGGCCAAATCACGTGTATCTTCAGGCCTTGTAGAGTTGGAGGCACCGGCCACAGTGAAGGTGCTCCAGGCCTTGATTCAATAAACAAAGGAGAGTGAACAGAATGCACGGTATGATATGAACAGAGTGACTCTATGAGAGGACAAGAAAATGACACAGGATTTCCTCCAATCCAATTCTTCCCACTAAAATCTCTGCCAGTCCTCTAACACCTTGGCTCAGTGACTCTGAGGACCCTGTCGTATTCTTGACTTCTTTCACATCTCCTTTTCCTTGGGGATGCACTGAAAATATGAGTGTAAACTTGAGATTTCTCTAGAGTGTGCCTCGGTGAATGCAGACCTTACCTTTCCTGAAAAGGTTCAGATGATGATTTAGAGGTCAGGTTAAATAACATTTTGTTCTCAAGTGCTTTCCACAGATCTCTGCAAAAGCCTTTATACAGGGACTCACATTTCTCCTTACAGGACCAGGTTCGTGATGATAAATATTATTGTGTTGCTCTTTAAAAATACATTTTCCCAGAGGATGGCACATAGTAGGTCTGGGTGGGTATTAGGAGACACTGATCATCAGGCAAGGGTGGAAAACATTTTTTTCTCACAATTCTTAATACCTTCCCTTTGTCTGTAGATCTCAGTTTACAGCCCCAGCTGAGTTTTAGAGTCACTTGGACCTCACTCCCAGAAATTCTAGTCTAATTGGTCTGGGGTAGAGCCTGGGCACCAGATTAAAAAAATAAAAAGCAAACAAACAAAAACCAAGAATCCTCAGGCCATTCTAATAGTCAGTACTGACAACCACTACCTTAGGAAATGCAAGAATCAAGTGTTTTGTAATAATATCAATTGTTTGACGGTGAGTACCCTTTGGAGCAGCTATTACAGAGTTTCCAGACTGTCGAGATTGCTTTTAAAATTGAAATTTGCCAGGAAAATTTGAAGTCCTTTTAAAAAATGAATTTTCACGAATTTTTGAAAGAAATTGCTGATTCCTTCATCCCTCATGCCTAAACATGTTGAGCTTCAAGCTATCTTTGTTTATCTACTCTGCCTCCAGCTTTAAGGGAAAATTGGTCATGTTTGCTTGTTGTGCTTTTAAGTACTAAACTCTGTGATTAGATCCATTTTGGGATTTGGGGGATGAAAACATGTCTGAAATAGCTGCTAGTTAGGTCTCAGCAGCAGGCATAACTTAAAACATGCAAACCCACAAGGAGGTGATTTGAGGACTGATTTTTTTCCACTTGCTGTTGTTGGGACCAAGTCAAAATTTGTCAGTCTTTGAATGAGCCCTGTGGATGTATTTGCTCTGGCAGTGCTAGGCAAACTAAGTCCACCACTTCGGGCAAGAAGCTCACTACATTTATTCTTACCGGTTGACAGTTTTATTTGTGGTCCCTATTTAAAATGGAGAAATTGAGCCCAGCCCTTAAAACTCTGGCTTTGGCAAAACAACTTTGGACAAGATACAGAAGGCTAAAGATGGAGAGGTTGAAGTTTTTCCTTAATAAACCTTTCCTTTGTGAAGTTGGCAAACTGTAACCTACTAAATGGTGGGCAAGTTCAAGCATGTTGCTCAAGGCCAGCATGAGCTAGAATTTCTTTACCAGTAAGCACACTAGCTCCTTGTCACTGACAGTGTTAGTACTTTTCAGCCACATATCCCAGATGAATCTCCTTAAACTTCTGAAGTTTTATAAATACCATTTTGTGGCTTTGGCTTACATCTGGGGAGCCATATGTGGCATTGTCAGTGTTTGATAGCTGTTTGCAAACTTTTCCTCCTAGATACGACTTAGAATAATGAGTCCACAATTAGACAATATTAAAGAATGACCTCAAAGTGAAGAACTTGCATTTGTAACAACAAGAAAGAAAAAGTCTTCTCTAATGTTTAGGGTTGTCGTCCTTGTATTCCTGGTATATGAATATGAAAGTAAAAATGGTTTAAAAAAAAAAAGACGAGAAGAAACTGTCCCTCATAGATTGAAGGGTGTATCAGAAAGGATACTTGCATCTCATAGGAATAGCACTAGAGCAGTAATAAATATTACATTCAATTCAGCATTGTTTTTGTCTTTACTGAAATACAAAGGGACAATTGGGGAAAGTAATTTATGAGTGAGACCCAAGCTATTCTGTTCTCTTTCAAGAATTCAAAGGATGTTCATTTTTCATATTATTCTGTAAATGCAAGATTGGCCCTCATTTCACCAAAACCTGTCTAACAATGCTCTCCATATTTGTAGACCAGTTCTAGAAGAACACTGAGCATACCAGACACTTGACAATTGTAGAGTCCTAAGCTTGTTTCCCGGTCTTAATGAAGTGACCAGTGCATCTCTCAGTTAATCTTCCACTTCACATGGACATTAGCTGGGCTCTGCCAAATTCCATCCTACAAGTAACTATTAAAAATCTGTAGCCTTGAAAAGATTCATTTGATGCTCTACAAATATTTATAAAATGTCTATTTACTATGAGCCAGGCACTGTTCTGGGTACTAGGGATCACTCAGTGAACACAATAGATAAAAGTCGCTTTCAGATAAAAGGATTATGTTTTATCAGGAAAAGAGAGACAATACCCAACAGATAATAATAAATGAATAATATAGTACATTAGAAATTGCTAAGTGTTATGGAACAATATTTGTGCGGGGATAAGGGTGATTTGGAGTGTGGAGGTGAGGTAGTTTGCAAGAGTCAGTAGAATGATCAGGGTAGAAGTTTTTTAAAAGCAAAAGATGGCCAAGAATTGAGGAAGTGAGAGGGCCATCTAGATATCTGGGAGAGGAGAATTCCAGATAGAGGGAGAAACCACCTTAAGGTATGACACTGTAAGTTCCAAGTTTTAAAGGTATGAAGGAAAGCAAGGGTTTAAAAAAGCACCTGATGTCATGTGTGGCTGTATCTTAGTGGGTAAGTGGGGAATTACAGGCAGAAGGCAGACGATGGAACACTGTGTATGCCATGTTCTGGTATTTAGGCTTTATTCTGTCAAGGTCAGCTCATCTTCCATACAAGGAGGGGAGGGGTTCACAGGCAGAGATTGTTTGTATATGCTGAAGACCTTTGAGCGTAGGAGATGCTCAGTAAAATGTAGTGAATAAAGAAATACATGGTTACAAATGCTGCTAATATTAAGTGGTAGAGGAACTATAAGAAAGATAAACTCCTAACTGTGTTTATAAAAAAGAATATCGATGCTAACCTTAACCAGAGGTATTGTTTTCCTAAGGAAAAAATTTTTTCACAAAAAATTGTGTGAGTGTATTTTACATCTGTAAGCAGTTTCTTACTACTGCCATAATCAATTACCATAAAATTAATGACCTAAAGCAATACAAATTCATAACTCACAGTTCTACAGGTCTTATGTCCAGAATAGCTTCATAGATTTCTTTGCTCTGGGTCTCACAAAGCCAAAATCAAGAGCTGGGCTCTTATCTGAAACCTCTGGGAAAGATTCCTCTTCTAAGAGCCTTCAGGTTGTTGGCAAAATCCACTTCTTCATGGTTTTAGGACCAAGATCTCCATTTCCTTATTGGCTGTCAGCTGGGATTTGGCTTAGCTCTCTCTTTCTCTCTCTCTCTTTTTTAAAGATGTATTTATTTATTTGAGAGAGAGAGAAAGAGAGAGCACAGGAAGGAGAGGCAGGGAGAGGGAGAGAGAATCTCAAGCAGACTCTGTGCTGACCGTGGGGCCCGAGGGAGCCAGACTCGGGGTTTGATCCCGGGATCCTGAAATCATGCCCTGAGGCAAAACCAAGAGTCAAAGGCCCAACCGACTGCACCACCCAGGCACCCATGCCCTTAACTCTTAGAGACCCTTCTCAGGTTCCTGACTGTGGGCTCCCACATCTCTGACCTAGTAACATGTACAGTCACATCTTTCTCCTACTTGGAATCTCTCTGACTTCCTCTTTCTGCTACATCTCTCTTCTTCCTCTTCTAATGCATCTCTAAAACTAATTCTTACATCTTTCTCTTCATAGGGTTATGTTGAGTTCGCCCAGATAATCCAAGATAAACTCCCTTTTTTAAGGTCAACTGATTAGTACCTAAATTATATCTTCTAACAGTGCTTCGATTAATGTTTAAATGATCAGGGGATGGGACTCTTGGCAGGGCAGATTCTCCCACCAATTAGAACATAATTCTAATGTTTAGAATTATCCCTACCATAGTGCCACATCCTGGGATAACTTCATGCCAAATATTGATGGTCTTTCTAGAGCAACACAGAGCAGGAAACCTGTCCTTCACGTGTTTGGGTATTAGCACAAAATCATTCTCTGAGGAAGAAATGTCATAGGGGAAGTGCTCAGATACAGATGCTGATGGTAAAATGGTGACGAATTTGGGAGCTCCATTTTTGAGGAGTGTTGCAATCTAATTTGCAGTGAAGAAAATAGTCATTTTCTGGTCAGATCAGTAGCAAGGAAATCAGAAAACAGCAGCTACTGAGAGCCAAATATACAGGTGGTCATTGTGGAACCAAAGTGTCTACAGGGATAGGTCTCCCTTGCTTGTTAGGGTACAGGCTATAAGGATGGGCGTGGGCTATTAGGCAGGAAACAGGTCAAAAACTAAATTATACGGCCAAATTATGGAATGAGAAGAATGTGAAAGCAAAGGGGTAACAACGGCAAGTTAGGAACAAGGAATCAGGTGTGTGCAACCCGTGACGACACCAATTTCTGGATCTTCTGTGAAGTAAATAATTTTTCCAAAAAATGCTAACAGTTTCTCAGTGCTGCTGTATGAATACAAATGTCTAGTCTAGATCCTTCTGTCTCTAGGAAATGCCCTATTTCTCCCGTTATAAATACAGTGACAGTTTACTTAATATGTATCAAGGTCAATATCTTTCTATGTTTTGAAGGTAGAAGAGGGCAACATTCCTCAATGAGATTTTGTTGTATGACTTTAAAACATTATGTTATGCCTGCTATTTTCCTTTTACCATGCGTTATCAAGAATTTTAGGAGACAAAATATGAATGCAAACAGACATTTACAGAGTTAGAATAAAAGGAAGTTTTCCCCCTCTTAGCTGTAAGTGCTTCGAAACATTAGATTTTTTGGTCTGAAAAGAGGATATCTCTCAATAACCTGGAAGGATTCTTGGATCTGGGAGGAGAATCTTAATTGGTCCTTCGGGGACACCATCGTCCATAAACCTAGGGAAGCAAAAGTGAAGATTTTCAAAGTGTCTGTTTTTTGAGCTCTTTCCTGGGACACAATTCCTGGACCCTTTGCTGGTTTGTTTTGTGGTCAAAGACTTTGATGCCAGATATCCATCCATTATTAAATGTGTGTTGCGGGCGGTGGTTGGGGGAAAGGTGATAATTACTAAGTAGTATTCCTCCGTTCTTAGTCAACTCACACCTCTATAATGAGCAAGTTTCTACTTCACATTTTTCCTCCAGCTAGTTGACCTGGCCAAAACTTAATCTAGTAGATGATTGAGTGTGACATTAGCCAACGCCAAACTGTTTCCAGCTTCCTGTCCTGGGTTTCCTCTCCTGGGTTCATTATATTTCAAGTCTGATTCTTCTCCAGTTGGCTGACTATCCCAAATATTGCTCTAATTGTGATATGAACAGGCTATAATGTGAGTTAAATTTCAGAAACACAGAAATTCTTTATTTTATCCATTCACCGATCGTCTCTGAAAGTTACTTAAAAACCTATATTTGAATCCATACATTTGTGTACCAGGTAATGGGAAAACTAATGCCTTAATTGGTGTTGATTAATCTTTTAGATAATCATAAAGACATAAAATGCTCCACATTTTGCTAGAGATTATTGAAATTGCTAAACAAGCATAAGTCGATGTTACAGTAATTATGATTAGTGTAGCAGGTAGTCAAAATAGAAGAAAAAAATAGGCAAAAGACAATGATTAAATTTTTAAAATACATGGAGAATAAAAAAGGGGTCTTGTCTCTATCTGTTGCTAGCATTACTCAGAGATCCAGGTCCTCCCTGGCAACCAGGTGAGGCTGCCTTGTTGAATAATGTCTGGATTGGTAACCCAGTGAGTTGGCAGTAGGTACTAAATAGGCTAAAGTTGAAGGTTCATTCTCCCAAATTGGCTATAGATTATACCTTTATGCCCAAGATTGAGTTTCAATTATATTCTATTAGTAAAAGTCTATTTATTTTTTATTTATTGTTCAGCACAATCTATCTCAAATTCTAGAGGAATTACTAGGTGCCTCTTATTAAGAGTAGACTAGTGACATAATTTTCATATTCAGAGAACAGTGTTGGATAATGGATGTGAAAGGGTGAGGAAGAGGAATGTAGCCAACATAAATCGACTGGCCCTCTGGAAGTTTTCTGGTTTGGAGGGTCAAAATGGACATGTTATCAGTTATCTAATCTAAATTCACAGGGATCTCAGGCATAGATTGGAATGCCAATTTCTGTTTGTTTTTAAAAAATAAATGTTACTTCTATACAGCCAGATATGATGTTGGCAGGCTATAATGTTCTTTACTTATAGGCACTTTTAGCCAATCATAATTGGTAGTTCACTTAGCGAGTAAAGAATCAGAATAAGGGACGTATTCTGCATGAGAAAACTTACTTTAAATACTCAGACAAGGCTTTGTTGATGTGGCCTTAATATTCAAGACTCTACTAAAGATTGTAGAATCATTCTGGGCCGGGCTCAATATCTCTTACCCCACTCCTGTAAAAAATATTCTATTTGGACTAATTCTTTTGCTGATAACCTTAAAATTATGTTACTAATATTGTCTACTTTCAACTCAAATTTGGTCATTGAACTCATTTCTTGATTAGAATATTGATGAATTCCTTAGCCAACCATTTATAAATTGTTGGTCAGTTTGATCAATTAACATTCGGCCAATTTTAGTCATTACATGTCGATTACATTGAATTAATTTTGAGTGATGAGATGCATCATTATCACCCCTTTGTTTAAAGCTAGAAGCAAATGAAAGATCTTTAACTTAAAAGACTTCATTTAGCTTCTCTGTGATCATTTTTTTTTTTACCTTTAGAGCTGAATATCACTAGAAACCTCTGATCTCTTATGCTTTACCTAATTGCTTCTAGCAGTACTATTAGGCAAAGAAGCCTCTATTTTTTCAGACTTCCAGCATATTTAGAAAAAACTCTATAAGTAGTTATAGAAAGTTATTAAACAAAGGGTTTGATTATATAACCTACTCATTCATTGTTTTCTAGTACTATTATTTAGCTGCCTATAAATTATTTTCCCATTAGATGTAATAGCTCCCAAAGAAATGGAATATATCAAATCATGGAATCACCTGAGAATTGAAGAGATTTAACTGAACAAAATTGTGAGATTGTGAGACACAAAATTTCCCATTTACTTTTGTTTCTATATGATTCCTTTTACTTCATTAATGACTTCTTTTTTTCATATAATGACTTTTAAATGTTGTAATAGAGGGAGACAGGCTGGCCTCCTGTTTCCTACTTCTTAATATACTTGTTTCAGCTGGCGGCTGTCAGGCTGGGATTTCCTGGTGCTGGTCAGTTTGGGAGGGGTGGTTACTTATGTGGTCTTTGTTGATTTCTCATCAGTGATTAGTGTCAGTGCCTTTCTGGAGTTTGTGAGACTCATGTCAATCTTATGACAGCACATTTTCTTCCTTACTCTTCAGGAGTAAAGAGTCAGTTATTCTGCAGAGTGCTTATAATTTAATCTCGTAACTCCTACTAAGAGGAACTTCTGTCTTCCACCAGAAAATAGAAACATTTTCTTTTATGCACAGTTATAATGAGTTTATATTCTTACTTGGTTAAATATAAGAAATAACTACTGTCCATATTCCATATATGGGGTAGATTGTCCTGGGAGATAGGCTCTAGAAGCCCTGGGCATCAGGCTAAGCAATTTATTGGATGAAACTGATAAACATTTCTTTAATAAGAACTTTCCACTCCATCACTGTTCCTTTGGTTGTCACCCTGTTAAAAAATTTATTTGCCACATCTCATAGATTTCATGAAATTATTACACAGTATACTGAAGAAATGAAATGTGAAAATGTCAGCACTTATCCATTAAGAACAACACGTAACTCTCCATTTTTTTCTTCTATAAGTTTTAGCATTAAGTCTTTCCACAATGAGTAATTTGCAGTCACTGACTAGGAAGCACAGTGGCTTAATCAGTATCCATTTCTATCTTCTTCCTTGCTACTAGAACCCTGATTTGTGGAGGAGGCCAACATTCTCAGCCCCACATGATAAAATATTATTGGTTTACACCACACATGGCATTCCTGTCTTTCTTTGCCACATGCTGGCCTTATTGTACCTAGGGGGACCATGCGGCTGCCCAAATTTCAGCAAATAAGATCTAAGAAAAATTTATTGATGAATTTTGGGATAGATTTTGTTGAAAGTGAGAGGCATATCTGATGCTGCTTTCTTTCTCTCTTTTATTGCCTAGAATTTTATTGCAACTGTGGTAGCCATTTTTTTCTCATTTCTTTTCTTTTATTTACTTTTCTTTTTCTTTCTTTCTTTCACCTTTTTCTTTCTTTTCTTTTGTTTTCTTTTTTTTTTTTTTTTGCTGCAGGAGGTTATATGCATTAAAAAAAAAAAAAAACCAAAAAAACACCCAAAACTTACCATATAAGGATGAGAGAACAAAAAGATGGGAAGAGCCCCTGTTCTTGATGTTACCCTAGAGGAGCCAGCCTAAATCCAATATTAATCTACCTACAGACTTGTTGCAAGAGATAACTGAATCTTTATTTAAGCTACTGTGATTTGGGACACTTTTTTCCCCTAGCACATCAAATTTTAATTGATGAACTGAACTAGTCATTTAAGACTTCCAAATGAATTATTTATAGGATATTAGTATTATTAGCTTTTGACTTTGACTCAGAATATAGACAAGACCTGTTAAGCAATGTTAAACAATTTATCAAAGAGCTTGGTGAGTTTTTATAAACTCAATTATTTTGTGAAGAACTTTAAATAATAATGACAAAAAAAGTCTTCTCTATTTACATATAATTTGCAATGCTCTTCATTCTCTTGGGTATATGAAATTACATCTTGGTATTATTTTTCTTCCACCCAAAGGACTTCTTTAATATTTCTTATAGTACAGATCTGCCGAAAATTCTTTCAGATTTTTTATATCTGAAAAAGTCTGTTTTGACTTGGCTTTTGAAAACTGTTCTCACTGGATATAGATTTCTAGACTGTTTTATCCTTCAGGACTCTAAAGATATTGGCCCACTGTCTTCTGACTTCCATTAATACTGATGTCAATTTGGTGTCATCTTTAACTTTGTTCCTCTGTATGTAATGTCTTTTTTTTTTTTAACTCTGACTACTTTTAAGATTTTCTCTTTATCACTAGTTTTATAGAGTTTGATTATGCTATTATTTGGTATGTGTGTCTTGTTTTTGGCATCTGCTGAATTTATTGGTTGTGTAGACTTATAGTTGTCATCACATTTCTCAAATCTTTGATCACTATTTTTTTCAAATATTTTTTTTTTGCCCCCTCCTCATCATATACATATATATTAGCTGCTACGATTTGTCTTAGAACTCGCTGATACTAGTGCAACTTTCTGGTTACATATAAAGGGCTCATCTGGTGTCTCACAATCTCATAATTATTTTTGTATGAGACCAAAGCTCTTCCCTCTTTACTGCCCACCCGATAGAGGAGAAAAGCCTGGGAAAGTGTATGACAGAGTCTGTGAACTTTATAAAATACACCAGAGGAACAGGGATTTAGTCACTCTTTCAGTATATTATTGGGAATTCCAGAAAATGTGTGGTACATGATAGCCAGGTATCCATTTTAGGTTGTATTTGCTACTTTTAATCTCATTCTTGAACTCTGTACGACTTTAAATGAAGAACAGCTTAATCTGTCATTGGGATGTAATGTCAATTCTCTTTGGGAAAAGATGGAGGAGGAGGTATAAATAACACGTAGAGGAGAAGTCTCTCCTTTCCTTCCTGGTCAGCTATCATCATCGTCATCATCATCATCATCATCATTATCATCAAACACCCACATCGTGACTGTAGTGAGGAGTATATGCTTAGGGTCTGAGGAATCACCAAGAGCAATGCCCTTTACCGTTTCCTCTCCAAGTCTGTATAGACTCCATATGTAGAGATAGAATGAAGCCCTAGATGATCTGGATTACAGTGGCTTTTATAATTGCAGAATTTTGATAGAGAAAATGGTATATTCAGGAGACAGCCAGGTTTTAATTAAGGTGAGAAGAGAGAGTTCATGCAAACCGTTTAAACATGTAAGAGTGTTTGATTTCAGAAGTAACAGGCAAGGAAGTACATTTGTTTAAGTGAATGAATTCATGATGATAGGTGAGGAAAAGAGGGTATGATGGATAAGGGGTAGTGGGATAGGGGGAAAAGGAGTGGATGCAGCTGAAAATATTGTATTCCATTGTTAATGGAATAAAAATTATATTTGGGATGGCCCTGCTATGCTACCACTTCATTTTAGTGTTAAATATTTTATTTGACAAGTAAATAATGACCTGTACAATAATTTGATAGGCAACAGCAGGAAAGGAGAGTATATTTTTTAATTTATTTTTAATTTTTTTATTAACATATAATGTATTATTTGCTCCAGGGGTACAGGTCTGCGAATCATCAGGCTTACACATTTCCCTTTTAGTATAATATTTTAACAGGTGCAGAGTTGGGACAAGTGATTTAAAATTCTGCTTTCAAGAGTTAATTTTTTAGAAATTTGGGTCACTGTGCTATAGGGGTTTATTTTTATTCAATTTGGGATTTATATTTTTATTCACTTTGGAACTGATATTTATGCAAAATAACTTCACTCATTGGAGAAATAAGATGTAAGAAATAATTAAAATTTCAAGAGATGACTTGATTAATCAGGGCACACATTCCAGCTTTAAAAACTTCTAGTATTCCCTGGCTGATTAGCATCATTTGGGTTTCTTTGGTGGATAACCTTTCTTCCCTAAATGTAAAAATTCTCCCTCTCTATATGTCCTACAAAACAAAGTAACTTTTGTTTTTCATGCTAATCCTTAAAATCAGTTATTGTCCTTTTTTATGTATAGGAAATATGGGGCATTGAGCTGAATCATCTCTGTCATACATGCATACCCTGAGCTTCTTCCTGTAGAAATTTCTTATTTGAACTTACTTGAACTTCCTGTTTTTCATCAGTAAAGGATGCAATGTCTGACTGCATCTGTGAGCAATGCAGACAGTCAGCTGAAGCAAAGGCTAAAGCAACCTTTACTTAGGCTGTGTTTTTAGAATCAGAAAATTGCAATCCTCATTTTAGCCAACGTCTTTTGACATTTTACCAGCATTCAAGTCTATGATCATCTTATCAAGAGTAAATGTTTCACCTAACCACCCTGACTAGCTTCAAATTAAAGGAGGTATAAATCATCTTACAAAGTTTTAGGAACTGTGTTGTAAAGCAGATGAGAAGTCAGGTTTCTTTCTGGAAGTGAGGGCAGTGCCTACACTGGCCTCTTCCCTGGCTCCTGGAACCACTGTGATTCTATTCCTTCAAGAGGGTCAGATCTCTGGGGGGTGGCTATGTGAATAGGTGAAATGCTGCTATCTAGGAATAAAACTGGAATAGTGGATCATTTCACTCAGAAGCCAGAAGTTTGTGTCTATAACATCAACTTCATCACTTGAAAGTTTCAATAAAAAATGGAAAAGCCATATGAATCATTAAATAACACGGTATTTTTAGAAATTTCCATCTTCATTTTCACATTAAAAATGGTCACTGGACTGTAGCCTTTCCTTATATTTTTTAACTTGTGAAGTCCTCTATCTTTGGTAGCTTTTTTTCAGATAGAAATAAAGTTGAACTACAGATAGTATCCAATTTTCTAAATATAAGCATCTTGAAAAACCAGCATGCTTAATGATGCATGGGGTAATTAAGATAAAAACCCACATTTTGATTTGTTTTTTACAGTGTTTAATTGCAGAAGAGAGTTTAAGAAAGGTACCTTAAGACACAAAATTATAATTTAAAGGGACTTATTCATCCCCAAATTCCAGGTATTTCCCCTCACTTGCCACCCCCAGTCACCACCACCATCTACATGGTTTCTCATTTTGTTTTGAGTTAGTTCAACAAAGTGGACTCCACAATCTCTTGAAAGAGTCAGCCTTGTGTATGATACCAACAGAATGTTCCTGAGAGGTTCTGGCTTGAAGCACATTCTTTTCACAATGCGGGGGGGAGTTCACAATCTATCTTGTCGGTGGAGATGTTGTGCTCTAGTCAGATGTACTGTTTTGGATGGTGCATTGCCCATTTAGGTGTCTTATCAATAGCTTACAGGGAAGTTACTCTCCCATATGTCCAAGATTCCTTATCTAATTTATCTTGGGGCTGGGATCTGAGTAAGTCACTCTATTTCTAGAAGACTGTTATTTGATGAGAAGTACTGATAAACTTCTCCTTCAGACATCCTGTCTCATAGCAGATTCCATACAATTGACCATTCTATGGTCATTTGTAACCTTTTCTATGAACATATAAATGCTTTTCTATGAGCATATAAATGCTCTCCACTGGTATAATATTTTTATTTATTCTCTGATATTGGCATCAATTCATTTTAATAATAACAATGGCAATAATTATTACTAACCAACATTATAAAACTATTATAATGCCTATATAACTCTAATTATTATCTAAATAACTGTTTTGGTTATCAATAATTAAATATTTTCCAATACACTGCTAAATTGATTTCATATAATCTTATCCCATTTGCTAAATATTGGAAGATATCACTTCTGGAATAGAAAAATATTTTATTAACATTTAAATTTTGTAAATTAATAAACTTTTTCAGAGAGATTCTGATTCTGAAGGGGAAAGGGATGGTGCGGTCACTGAATTTATTGCTGGAAAGAAACTAACATGTCATTTAGTCCAAAAGGCTCTTTATTACAAATGAAGGAACATCGTTGACTGACTCCTTCTTACAAGGTAACTGACTTCCTATTAACAGGAAATGCTGTTTTGAAGGAAAGCACAGACTGAATACATAGAACTCTGAGAAAGGAGCCCTCACAAAAAATTGAATGTTATTATTTGTATTCACTGAAATTTGCTTAAGATTGCAATGGCATATTTTATGATTCTCTCAGGAGAATTTTTAATAAACTAATTAGGGCCATAATCACTCCTGAATGAACTTCATGCAGAGTGGGCCCCCAATCCCAGCCTGTTATAGTGGGGACTCTGCTTAGAGAAGTGTATTTGCTATAAAATGAAAGGAAGAACACATGATTTAAAATTAGGGCCTTTGGCTTCTTGTTCTGCATTTACCTCTCTTTGTGTAATGGAAATGATTAAAGGAAAAAGTGTGTGCATGGGGGGCAAGAGGTAGAGAAGACATCTCTGTACCTTCCATTCAATTTTGGTGTGAACCTGAAACTGCTCTAAAAAATAAAATCTATATATAAAAAAAAGATCAGTGGTTGCCAAGGGTTAGTAGGGAGGGAGGGATGAATAGGCAGAACCCAGAGGATTTTTTAGGGCAGCGAAACTATCCTGTATGATATTATAATTGTAGATGGATATGATATGTTTGTCAAAATCTGTGGAATGAACCCCATCAAGAGTGAGCCCTCATGTAAACTATGGGCTCTGAGTGATGATACTGTGTCGATGTATGCTCAACAATTGTAACAACTGTACCATTCTGGTGCAGGATTGTGATAGTGGGGGAGGCTGTGCGTATGTGGGCCAGGGAGTGTATGAGGAATCACTGTACCTTCTGCTCAGTTTTGCAATAAACTGCTCTAATAAAAAGTCTATATTTTGCAAAAAAAGAGAAAAAGTAGGACAGACCTCAAAACTTTATTATTTTAAGTTCTAAGGAAGACATGGAACCTTTATAAGAAAAAGTTTTGCATCACATGATAGGTTCTGATTTCTATTATGGGGTAAAGATGAGAACTTTTTTCTGAGTAGAATTTAGATTAAGTACAAATCCAAATATTTAATTGAACTTTGGCATATAATACCAAACTATATGATAGGTTACCCTTTTCAGTGCATGGATTTAAAGTAATTTGGATATTTAAAATGTTTTAGGAGAAGATTGTTGAAGTCAGTTTGAGAAAATAAAAGGATTTGATTTTTTTGATCTTTTTGGATTCCATCCTACACTCTATCTCTGGAATTTCTATGGTCATAACCATACATAGTCCTCTTTTGTTAAATCAAGGTTTACAATCAGAAGTGATTTTGAAGTTACCACTCAGCGGTGCCTGGGTGGCTCCATCG
Source organism: Potos flavus (assembly GCA_028534135.1). Lineage (NCBI taxonomy): Eukaryota > Metazoa > Chordata > Mammalia > Carnivora > Procyonidae > Potos > Potos flavus. Next base: position 168,891,250 of record CM052898.1, read on the forward strand.
GTTAGGTGACCAACTCTTGATTTTGGCTCAGGTCATGATCTCAGGGTCCTGGGTTCAAGCCCCATGACAGGCTCCCCACTCAGCGGGGAGTCTGCTTGAGGATTCTTTCTCCCTCTCCGTCTGTCCCTCCCCCTGCTTGTGTTCTCTCATTCTCTCAAGTGAATAATAAATAAATCTTAAAAAAATAAAGTTACCACTCATTTATTTATTCCTCCTTTAATGAAATATTTATTGTATAATGGAAAACTCAAGGACTTCCCAGATTCTGAGAGGCAAAAAGAGGTGATGGCTCAGGCTTGGCCCATCAGAGCAAGTCAGGCACACAATTAGAATGAGGCTAAGAAGTGTTATGATACAGGAAGAGAACTATAATGGAGATTCTGAAGAAAAGGATGTAAGCCAGATAGGGGGTAAGGGAAAACTATTCTTTCTGAATAGCCAAGGATATTTATAAATTCGAACTGATAAATGCATAGATCTCATTCAGGCATAACTGAACTCATGTGTGTTTTTCTTATTAATGTGCAAACTCCTTAAAGGATGGAGACCTGTTTTTTCTTTTTTTCTGTAGTATCTAGCCCAGTACTTTGCACAGAGTAGACATCTACATGAAATCATGATACACATAAATTGTTTTCCCATTACTCCTGATACATAGAGTATGCTCATTAACAATGCAGTTTATTTTCACTTGAGAAGTAGTGTATAGATTGTAGTGTGCATAAAGTTCATCCCTTTGTATGATTTTCTTTCCTTTGTTTTATTTCTAAAAAAGAGTAAGTTATGAGGAATTTCTTGGGCATGCTGGGGATTAAAACATGATGCTTTGGTTTTAACAATGTCGATAAAGTGGTCAGATTTGTTCATGACCGAATATAAAAAGAGACTCTTTTTAACTTAACCTAAAACTCAAATTGCAATCATGAGAAACTTCTTGACCATGCTGGTGATTAAAATCTGATTCTTTGGTTTTAATAACATTAATAAAGTAGTGAGATTTGTTTGTGATTGAATCTAAAAGTAGATTCTTTTTATTTTGCATAAAATTCAAATCATATAAGCCTTGGCAGGGTAGTGATGGTATTAAGAGAGTGTCTGAACTTGAAACCTGTTCTTTTCTCTGATTTGCCAACATTTATCAACATGGCCTTATCCACTAGAATGCCCTACACAAACACGTCCACCTGCCAAAACTCAGACTAAGCTTTTTATTTCCAAAAGCTGCCTAAAATGTTATCTTTTCTAGACAATCACCCTAGAAGTAAATGTTTCTTTCTCTGACTACAATTCCCTGGTTCTTTTTTCTTGAATTACTTATCATATTCTATTTTTATTTTTTACATGTGTATATGTACATCTTAGCATCTAACCTAGATTTTAAATTCTTTTAAAGGGTAAGAATATGTCTCATTCACTTCGTACCTCCTGTGGTACCCATCTCAGGACATGTTATAGGTCTTTACCAAAGTTAGGAATAAATAAATGGTGAGATACTGGGGGATTATCTTAGGTAAAGTTACATATATTGTAAGGAGTTACAAGTTAAATTGAAGATGCTAAGCTAGTTAAAAAGATTTTTCTCCAGACTTTTGCTTTAAGAATCATGTTCTTCTAACCTTCGTTAATTCTTATGATCATCCTTTCAGGCCTTAGATTAAAGGTCCAAGTTCAAAATCTGAGCTGACTTGGTATGAAAACTTTTTGTTGATGAGGGTCACATAACGATCTTTCTTTCCTCCTGGTTTCACAGATAAATGCCTGACTCTGTGTTTGTGTTAATCTGTATTAAATGGTTTACTCAGTGGATATGAAGACGAGCAAGTTCCAGATACCATTCAAGACTTAGTGTTTAGAAACAAACAGACCTTGACAGTAGCTGGCACTTTTCATCATTAATGTTTATATTTCAGCACATGAGTTTATTTAATAATAATAATATAATTATAATAAATACAATGTTATATTTTAATAATTTATAATTTTATACGTATGGTTTAATACCAATTATTATTATAAATATGATAAATTGTAAAATTTAATAGTTACATTATTATAATAATTTTTCTGTCATTTCCATTTGGCTGTTAAGTTTATCCAAGTACTTCCTCATTTAATATATTTTACTCTTTGGTTCTAGATATTCCATTTTATTCTTTTGTAGATTTTCACTTTCTCTGCAATAATGTTCCCTCATTCATTGATTATGTCTGTATTTTTTCCTTACGTCCTTGTTCATTTTCATAAAAAGTGTTTAAAACACCTACCTGCTATTCCAACATCTGGGTTATTCAGGTGAGGGGTTGGTCTATTGTTTGCTTTTTCCCCTGAGAGATAATGGGTTTTATAACCTTCTTGAAGAGTGCTGACTTTTGTTTTAGCAGGTAGTTAGCTAATTTGACTGGGTTTAAACTCTAAACTCTGTCTGCCCTGAAATGAGCTGTAACTGAAACTGCTTCATTCTTTTAGCCTTTCCAGCTGTTGCATTTGACACAAAACCTGGAAGTTTCTGTTGGAGGAGGCCATTGGGAAGTCATGACCGCTGGTTGACCTGAGAGCTGGACCCCTGCACTGGGAGGCTCCTCACCCCTTCCCTTGCCCGGGGAATGTGGGTTTCCCTCACTTTTCTCACACTAGAAGCCACCTCAAGGACACAGCCTTGAGAGAGGAATGTGTTGAGATCTTCCGGAAGATATCTGTGACTGAACTGCGTTACAGCTTCTATAGAAACTCAACATTCTGGCATGTGGTGCCCACATCTACTTGTCTTGCGGCCACCCAAGAAAAGCCTAGTGAGTTACCTTGCTTTTTTTAGACCTGCCGTCTACCAATCTGGAGTGGCTGCCACTTTCTTCAGTCTCTCCCGCCCTCCATCTACTGGCAAGTTTCCGATTTCACCGGGGAGCCCCCGAGGTTGCAAACTGACAGTTCCCCACTCCCACCCAGGCTATACCCAAGGATAGTTGGTGGGAGGATTTTTGGTGGGAACTTATATGCAGTTTCGAGGATCTTTTGTTTTGTGGTCTTCAGCTTTGGTTTTCCCCCTCTCAATGTTCAGCCATTTAGCCGCCCAAATTGATTCTCTGACTTCTGCAGCTAGCAGGTCTGAGCCTTGGCTTGAGCATCAGCGTCCTTCATGCCCTCCCCCAGGTGTTGCCTGGGCGTCCTCAGTGAAAAGCTAGTAAGCAAGGACTTGACCTGGTGCAGCTCCTTTCCTTCCTGAGAGAGTCAAATGCCCTCCAGTTTCTTCCTGCTCTTGCTTGCTGTCCAGGGTCTCCTCAGAGTTACTGCTGATACTTTGTACAGAATTCTGAATAGTCACCTGTCCATGAGTCCAATATAATAAGTGACGCTATCATGCTCATAGAATAGATTTAATTATGACGGTTCATATTATCCTTCATCCTTGAAAAGGAAATCTGAAACAAAGAGAGTAAAAGAGCTTAAACTCTCTGAGATTGCAGCATTTATTATCAGAGGAGACATAGAATAAACCAGTGGAAATACTCTCCTATCTCTGAGGGGGATTTAATTTTATTGTCCACTGGTATGTTAATTGAAATTTAATTATTTGATCAGTTTTATTAACATATAAAAATAATTGAATATTTTATTAAAGATAAAAAAGAAAGAAACAATCAATCAAGCTAATAAGCATTTACTAAACACACACTTGGTCCTTAAAAAAAATCACATTCCAATTCATAAAGATAATGCAGAAGGTTCCTCATCTTTCTAGATCCTCCTTATCATTAAAAAAAAATTAACATAAGATATTGGGAAGATGGAAGCGGTGGCCTAACTTTCAACTCTCCTTGAATCTTCCCACAGATAAAGAGACAGAAAACCAGCTGAAAAGTGCGGCAATCTGAAAACAGCAAAGCTGAATGGGTTTCTCTGGATCTGATTTACTGATTAGTGGATGGTGACCACTGTAAGTTCTGGACCCCAAGAACACTTGATAATGAAAGATGGAAGCTTTCTTCCAGGTCAAAGTCTTGAGCCAGGAGAAAATTCTGGCAGTAGAATCCAAACCAAACAGGACAATGACAACAAGTTCAAAAGAAAAATGTTGATCCAGGTCTCAGGAGATGGCAAACTTTCTGGAAAGGGCCAGACAGTAAGTTTCCAAGCTTGACTGTGGGCCATGCATAGTTTCTGTGGAGTCATCCTCCTTCCTCCCTCCTTCTACTCCTCCCTCTGCCCCTCCCTCTACCCCTCCATCCTCCTTTCCTTTCTTCCTTCTGTTTTTCTTTTTCTTTTTTTTTTCTTTTTCTTTTTTTTAAACAATATTTTAAAAACGTGAAAAACATTCTTAGCTTGAGCGGGCAGTACCAAACACAGGCCAGAGGTCCATACTTCATCTACTGGCTGTAGTTTGCCTCCCTTGATCTAGGTAAAAATAGAAAAGGAAAGCCAAGGCAGCCCATCTCAGATGTTGTTTTAATCACTTTGTGAAAACAACAAAAGAGGGAGCTCTAGAGCCATGAAGTTGGTTCATCCCTTCTTTCAAAAAGGACCTGAAAGCTCATCTTACTTAAAACTGAACAATAGAAAAAGTGAGTTGAGTCTCATACCAATTTAATATTGGAAAAGGGAGCGTAAGGAGCAGCAGAACATCCGTACAGATTAGAAAAACACTCCAGAGGCATGCCCACCAAGAAATGAAAACTAACCTAATATTTCAAAACAAAATACATTAAGAATATGGTAGAGAATGTGGATAAACAACACAAAACAGAATGAGGGAAATGCAGAAATACACAACTCTGAAAACAACTGTTAGCGAAGTTTTTTTTTTTTTAATATATATGTAAACTGTTAAATGCTGATTAAAACTTTTAATGTGGGCATAAGAAAGTAACCATTTCTCTTTAGTCTCTTATGTCTTAGGGAAGCTCTCTGGTTTTGTAAAGATAGAATCGAATACTGCCTTAACACTCTGTTCCTTCTCTTTTTGGGTATTTTGCCTGAGAGACAATCTTACCTTCTTTGAAGCCATCCCATGACTGAAGTAAGGATTAACACGGTAGGAATTTACTTTGTGGGGAATTTTATTTAATAGATCATGGTAATAGAAATAATATTTAAAATTTCAGAAGTTAGAACAAATAAGCAAATATAGGTGAGGGGTTTTTAATAAGCAAATTATATGGGTGAGATGGATATTATTCTTTACTTCACTGTCGTTTTGATCAAATCTCAGGGGGTGATTAAAGCTACTGAAATTTATCAAATTTATCATTTATCTGAAAGATGACCTTTCCTAAACTACCTTGTGCACTTAATCCATTATGTGAATGTACACCATTTCGGGAGGAGAGGATTTCCATTTTTCTAATATTACCCTTCTTGCAATCAATGCTATTCTCAAGAGGAATTTTTTTTTTCATAGGCTAGATGTTCTTTGTAAATTCTCAACATGACCTAATATAAAAATCAATACATCTTTAGGTAAGTTCATTTCTATTATTAGATCTCACTGTAGCTTCGCACTAACGTGTTTCGAAATATAAGCAGCACCCTACCACAGGGCATGGCTTTTTCCTGGTAATGCATTCAATTTCATTATGGTAAAAACCATTATTACAACAATCAAATCCACCACAGGTTTAAAAAAAGTCTCTCAGCTCCAGCCGATTGCTAACAATGTTTATGCTTTAATGTGCTCATTACAATATTAGTCTTAATTAAGTTAAAAAGTGCTTTGGCTGGGTTATTTCTCTATTCATGATGTCCCCCCATGAAAATGGAGCATAGGTTTTTTTAGCTTAGCAAGGACTGAAGGAAGCATTTATGGTGACACTGAGTGAACGACTTCTCTGGAAGCCCACAGCAAAAAGAGGAAAGCAGAACAGTACACATAGCATCGCTTACAGAATAAATTAGCATGAGCAATTTATTTCATGGAGTAACGAAATGATGGTTAATTCTGTGTTTTGCATATTCATGAAGGAGTCTGCTCAAATTGAAGAAAAGGTGCCAGGAGAAGTCCTGAGGCACTTGAGGTCCGTTTTATTTTAGTCCAATCCTGACTGAGGAGGTGATTAATTATCCTGCAACTTGGTTTTTTTAGCCATAATAATTAGAACATTCCAGCGCAACGAAAGAATTCCGACAACCACTTTGAAGTGGTTGTAGAAGGATTTGCCTTGGACTATAATTTTTCTAGAATCTAGAGTGCACAGAACACATTAGTGGTCACGTTTTCCATTGATCTTCCTATCCTGTGCAAGCACTTTCCTTAATTCTCACATGTATGTGAACCTGTGTGGTTTTCTATTGATCACCCAAGTTTTTCATTATCCATTAAAAATTTTCCCTTTCATGTTCTAGACTTATTAATTATGTACTTGATTGGAACACCCATCTTACAGTTTTCAAGTTTAGCATGGCAAGAAGAGAGATACTTTGGAAGCAAAACCATTATTATACACATTCAGGAGAGGTGTGAGTCCGCAAGTTTGCAGAAATTCTTTGGGCCTGTTAACATGCCAGTCAGAGAGGTGCTCTCATGAAGAGCTGGAAAGTGTTGTGAAGGCAATTATGGGACACAATGGGGAAAATAAATCTTCAAAGCTCTATGGTAAAATTTCAATACTTACTTTGAAGTATTTCCAGAACATTAGACATACACACAATGACTACATATAAAAATAGTCTTTAAAGACAAGGAAGTCATTCTTGGTTTGTCCACCAATTTGGATAATAGGAGCTTTGATTAGCACTAATTACAGTTTTATGCCACTGTTGAAAATATAGTATATTTTTTCATTGGTTAGTGTCCTGTTGTTAAAATTTTATAAAATCACCTTGAGTCTTAAGAGCACACACGTACAAAATACGCCTTCAGTTTCCATTGCTGGATGCAATGAATGACTTTTTTTTTTTTTTTAAGATCTTATTTACTTATTTGACAGAGAGAGAGAGAGATCACAAGTAGGCAGAGAGGCAGGCAGAGAGAGAAGGGGAAGCAGGCTTTCCACGGAGCAGAGAGCCCAATGCGGGGCTCGATCCCAGGACCCTGAGATCATGACCTGAGCTGAAGGCAGAGGCTTTAACCTACTGAGCCACCCAGGTGCCCCAATGAACAGCTTTTTAACACTTCATATCCTGTTGCTTCAGGGAAAAGCATTGTGAAAATCATAGTACTAATGTTAATCACTCATGGGAGATGTGATACAATATTTTTGTCATTTTTTTATCCAATATTTTAATCCTATTTTAATTAAAAAATATTTTTATTTAAGCCGGGCTGCTTAAAATAAGGAAGAAAATCTCCAAGGCTATCATAGGAGTATGGTGAGTCTCCTCATAAGGAAGTGGAGTGAAAATGGAGGGAAGCATTTTCAATATTTTCAAGACCGCTCTGTCTTAAGGCTTCTTTCTCTGAGGAGCAATGGAGATTCCAATGACTAGAATCTTCTTGTATTCTTTTTCTGTTTTGCATCACAATGGGCTAGCGAATTCTCCAGTGTGATACAATTTGTCTTGATCCTCATGAACAAATAAATGAGAAATAGCAAAGATAAGTGAAATCTATTACAAATCTATATAGAGCATAAAAATTTGAGGACTACAGCCATCCGATGAGAGACTGAGATGCCAGAAGAGCTTTAGTAACTATCTATTTGAGCTATTGGAATTTTTATTACGTGGAAAGAAGATAGGAGAAGACATCAGGAACTCAATGATTTGAATCCCAATCCGCCAGTTACCAGTGACATGACCTTAGGAAAGACCCTTGGCATTTCTGGGTCTCCATTACATGAAAGGTCAAATAAGGTTTCTCAGACAACTTTCCGTTATAACATTCAGTGAGTGGTTTTTATTTGTGATACTGTTAGAAGATTTGTATATTTTAATTTATAAGGAAAAATCGCATTCACCTAAGGATATGTATAAAGAGATAGAGACACAGCCTAAAACAATCCTAGAGAGGCCATTTCTCTCCGTGTTTCTTCTGAACTCTCCAGATATATTTGAGAGATTTGGGAGAGGAGAACACGAGGAGAATGAGTGCTGTTTAGTTACATACCTTTCAGTGTCAAAGAATTATCTAATATTTTAAGATATTTCCCACCGAGATTCTTGGCCGGTCATGGAATGTTATTAAATTCATCATTTTTCCCCATAAAAACATTGACTTTTATGCTAATAAATGTCTTTGTTCAATCACTGGACAAAAATCTGAGTTCTTCAATAACAGGCTTTTTCTAATTCTGTTTTGTAATTGCAGTAAGACATCTCTGAGGATTTATCTCTGCTGATGCACGCCAGCCGTATGTGGCCTTTTCTTGAACCCGTCAGAACTGTGACTTTTCTTTGAACTCTTGGCTGCTTGGTGCTACTGACCTTGTTCCTCGTTTATAACTTGGGTGCCATTTATCACTCCCAGACTTACAGATATTGTTGTGGAAAGAGACTGAATGCAATCATTCATGCCATTGCCTCTTTCTAGTGGTGCCTTGCAGTTTCCTTCCTTACAGGATAACTGATAGGGAGAGATTAGTGACAAAGCTGTAATTCTATTGAGGGATTGTGATGTAACTATATCATAAACCATGAAGTGAGACTCAAGAGGTTTGAGATCACGACTGCTGAGATTAAGTTACAGCAGCCACAGTCAATCTCTGTCAATATGTGTTTTGTGATGGTTTGTAATCTTCCTGTAAAATATTAGCTACCTGTAGAAAATACCCTCCCTCCCCCCAGGATCGACTTTATTATATAACTTCGGCAATTTCAGAGCTTAAAAGAAATATTGATTTTTATTTTTATAAATACATACAGACATTTTGGAGACCATTTAGAAAAGTTGCTCTTCTATTTGGTAATTAAAGTTGAGGTGTAATCGACACAGCATTATGTTACTTTCAGGTGTGCAATGGAATGAGTCCATATGTGTGATAATGTTTTATATATGTGAAATTTTTGTAGCTTTCTCATACAACGCTTGGACTATTTAGGTTTTAATACTTCAAAGTTGAACACTTTATGCATTTGTGAAATTTGAAAAGATAATTTATTGAGGTTAAAATTCACATAATCTAAACGGAATCATTCTAAAGGAAGTAATTCAATTAGCAATAATTGTGCCTCGGGTAAACCTCACTGGCTATGGTAAAGGAAGTAATTCTGTGTCATTTGGCACACTGATAAAGTTATTCAACCCCAAGGTAAAACTCTGAACCCACGGACGGTCTCTCCCTGCTTCCCCCACCCCATAGCCCTACGTGTGAAATTTTCAAAGTACAAATAAATCAATTGACTTGATATTTCACTTACTCAACACTTGGAAGGAATTCAAGTCCTTTTTTTTTTAGTTATCCATACATATTATTTCAGTTAACTCATGCCTTTAGCAACACTTTTGTGAGTTATTTTTGGGGAGGAGGTGGTCCAGGTAACACGAGTCTATGGGGATATTAGTACATATCCCTTTTTAAGTGTGCAAAGAAACTGTTTAAGTTGGTTATGCAGGTTTCTTTTCTCCTGCAGGATTTTTCAGAAACTTTTTGGATGTTCATAAACTCTGCTTCACTTTAGTTTAGAGCCATAGCATACAGCATTTCCCGAATTATTTGCATAATTTTTCCTGGAGCATTCTGACTGTGCTGTTGAGACCCATTCTATGTCAAACAATGATCTAGGCCTAATTATGACACTGTTGGAGGACATTATCAAGAAATAGGGAGGTTTTTGCTAAAAGGATTTAAAAAATATGAACCTGACTTTTATCTTTTTTAAAAAAAAAGATTTTATTAATTTATTTGAGAGAGTAAGAAAGCACAAAGGGAAAAGCAGACTCCTCCCTGAGCAGGGAGCCTGACGTGGGGCTCTAGCCCAGGACCCCGGGGATCATGACCTGAGCCGAAGACAGACACTTAACTGACTGAGCCACCCAGGCACCCCTGAATCTGACTTTTAAAACTCATATTGACATCATACTCTTAGAAAGAGCAAAAGGCTGAGATACAGGATTTTCGGAATTTTGTCTAGTAAGTTAAAATAGCAGTTAACATTTTAAAAGAATTTTTAAATATTACCTGTATTTCTGTCAATAATCTTGAAAGCTAGGTAGCATTATCTTAATCTTATAGATGGATAAATTATTTAACTTTAGCCACATTAAAATATCTTTCTTTGGGACTAAATGACTTGTCCAGTATCTTACACTTATAAATGGTGGAATAAGACTTAAGTTCAGATTCCTGGAATTACAAATCCCCTACAGCCCTTCCTTTTACTTTGCAGGGTTGCTGTGGAAGCCTGAGCTAGGGACTCTAGCTTTCTAGGCCTTCATTTTTGTATTTACAAAAATGAGGAAACTAGATGATCTCTAAGGTCTGGTCTAGCTTTAAAATTCTGTTGCTTAAATCCTGTACTGTTTCCTAGCCTGTCTAACGGGTTTAGTAAAAAAAGAAATTTTATATCCCTATATTGGGAATCCCAAGATCTCAATAAAAATGTTAAAATACTTTCCCATATAAATGAACAATTATGACAGCTGACCTTTATACAAACTTCCCAGAACTCAGAATGAGTTATAGGATCAAGGGAGGAACTCTGCTCTGCTTTTATAAATATAGTTAAGACCAATGTAAATACATAACTTGCCTTGAACACTAGAGTTTCTTCATAGGAACATAGAAACATAGATTGAGCTTGCAAAGAGGTTATGTGTATGTTTGCCTTTCCCTGGCCATCCTTGTTCATCAAATAAAGGAGTCAATTTTAGAGGCTAGGTCTGAATCCAGGTGGGAGGGGAGAGAATGTCAAAATAGATCCACCACCTTTAAATCAGCTTATTTGTCATTTGACTAGAGAAAACGATTAGAGTGAATAGATTTGGTCAAACCTCAAATGACTAAATGGATTTTATTTTCTTTCTCCCAACTTTAAAATATTTTTGCCCGTT
>CM052898.1:168902667-168943857 GCA_028534135.1 Potos flavus
GGATATTGACCTTCCTGCCTATGGACAGGTGGGCACCTGAAGGTCAGTAAAAACCCTCTTAGGGATATGTGACTGGTTCTGACCGAGGGAATGGGCCTATGTGAGGACTCATAAAATCTGAATGATTTATCCAAAGTAAACACTAGGATATTGCTCCCTCTGGTCCTTTCTATGTGGTGGAGGCATATAACAAACTATCCTTGCTTTTCACTAGAGGATGCTCATGGAAATTGTCATGACTTATTTCATTGTCAAAAAGATTGCTTTTTCCCATAGGAACAGTAGTAATGGGTGGTAGGTGCTGGATTTCTGACCAGGGACCCAATGTAAAAGTGATCCCAGCCGAATACACAACACCTATAAACATCCACAATAATTTAAACTTTCAAAATCTGGCTTGAAATTGTAGACTAGGGAAAATATACTGAACATGCCAATTATATAAATAAAACTTTTATTATAGATTTGACTAAAAATGTATAGCTAGTTGTGATAAACACCAAGTGGCTGTTTTGTTTGCTTTCTTAGAAATTAGAAAGTATTCTTTGATATGATTTGTTTTTTTCAGCTGGCTTTAAAAGCTGGCCAGGGACATGCGAATCAATGTCTTATTTTTCTTTCCAAACTTTTTTTCTGTAGCAAGCAGATGTGTTTTTCAGGAATAATCTACAGTTTCTTTTATTTTGCCAAACCAGTGTATCATTAAATATTGAGTGAGACTTCCAAGGGCGTGAAAATTGAATAAGCGTTGTGGTGAAATTTACCCAAGGCAGTCAGTTGAGGCACACTAAGGGCCTCATACAAGAATATTCAGGGAAAGTCCTTTGAAACAAATTTTTGTGCTTCTTAGTAGTGGCAGCGTCAGCTTTGTTTATGGCGTGTGCAGGTCACCAGAACCCTCTCTGGAGATGGGGTGATTTGAGGAGGCTACCGGGATAATGCCTCTCTGTGGGCTTTGGCATCCAACCTCCTCCGCCTCCTTCCAGTTGAGTGCCTTGGCACCAGCTCAGTATTTACTCCCTTCCCATCTCAGAGGAGACAACAAAGCTTTCTCTGTGACTGACTCTCATGAGCCAGAGGCATTCTGCTCATCTCTCCTGGCCCTTCACTGCCATACCTTCCCTAAAACATAAGCATACTTCTTGTCCAGCCCGAGGACCTGTCTGGTTCAGCAGAACACACTCGCTCTCAAGAAAGGATTGGTGCACAGTAAATGAAGTGGGGAGTGTGAGTCAGCCACAGAGATCATTTTACATATTAAACCACTGAAGTATAAAAAGAATCAAGTGTTAAATTGGTAGCCTGGTGCGAAGGATAGAATGCTAGACTAGAATTCAGGAAAGGGGTGCTACTGATGGTCCTGCCACCTATTTGCTGTGCATCTTTGGAAAAATGTTTACACTCACTGCATTTCATTTTCCTTATGCCTACTTTATAGGAAGTATATATATCTACTTTATAGAAAGTGGACCAAATTTAACTTCCATGATTGTATGTTGGTAGATGGGATTTGCCTTCATTCCCTTACGCCATATCTTGCTGGGCAAACATAAAGACTAGAGGAAGTATACATGAGGATTAACTTAGACATTCTCTTCATAGCTACCTTATTAAATTCTGTCTTGTTTATATCAGTTGTATTAGTTAGGGTTCTCTAGAAAAAAAAGAATCAATAGAACAAATCTTTATATAGATAGATATTTAGGTGTGTGTGTGTATATATACACACATATATATTTATATAATTTTATATAAATTATATATAATATAATTATATATGTAATATATTTATATAATTATATATGTATATCTAGATATCTATCTCTATATAGAGAGATTTATTATAAGAAATTGGCTCATATAAATAATGAAAACTGAGAAATCCCAAGGTCTGCAGTCAGAAGGCTAGAGACCCAGGGGAGCCTCTGGTGTTGTTCTAGTCCAAGTCTGAAGGCCTAAGAATCAGGAGAAATGATAGACTCAGAAAACCATGAAAGGACAATGTTTCAGTTTGAGTTTGGAGGCAGAAAAAGACCAATGATCCACCTCAAACTGTCAGGCAAGGAGGAGTTGTCTCTTTCTCATGGGAGGGTCAGCCAGCCTTTTGTTCTCTTCAGGCCTTCAACTGATTGGATGGGGCCCACTCAAGCACGGGAGAGTAATCAATCTGCTTTACTCAGTCTACTGATTCAAATGTTAATCTCCAAATCCAAAAACATGACCACAGACACACCCAGAATAGTGTTTGACCAAATATCTGGGCATCATGTTGCCAAGTCAAGTTGACACATAAAATTAACCATCACACTAATCAAAAAAGAAACCATATGTGTAGTGTGCATTTGTTCCTAATCTTTGGGATTCGATGTTGACATCTATTTTTCTAAGAGGCTTAAGAGATGTCTGAGAAACTAAGAACATTCGAATCATATAGTCTCTGCAAAAATCCATCCAACTCCAGAGCATCTGACTTTCATAAAACCCCCTATGAGGAGAAGATGGCCTCCCCTTTCTTTGATCTTTACCACAAAAAGTGGATATTAGAAGCTTATTAGAAGTAGATACAATTTTCTCTTGATAAAGATCTCTCATCCGTAATGTCACTTAAGCTTTCTTGAAACTCCTGATTGTTTTTTAAAGATTTGTAATTTTTTTGAAAGAGAGAGAATGAGAGAGAGAGAACATGAGAAGGAGGAGGGTCAGAGGGAGAAGCGGATTCCCTGCTGAGCAGGGAGCCCTATGCAGGACTTGATCCTGGGACTCCAAGATCATGACCTGAGCCTAAGGCAGTCACTTAACCAACTGAGCCACCTAGGTGCCCTTGAAACTCCTGATTTTAATATTTACCACCTTTCAGGTTGATGAAACCCACTGAATAAAAGTGTGCAATCATTTTCTAAAAATACCTCCTTCAAGTTTCTAGAACACGGCTCCTTTTTGGTACCATGGACTTGAAAATAAACATGTCTTTCATGATTTCATGTTTCAAATATATTCTTCACATGGTCTTTACCACTACAACCCCAACATCTTAAACTGCTTTTCTTCTATTTTCAACTAGAAATTTGTATGTCACATGGCTTATTTTAATTGCTCACAAGTTATAATAACCACAATTGCTACTGTACATGAGTAGGTAGAAATTGGGAAACAAGAATGCTGGATAACTAACTAGAAGAGAAAGATGGTGACGTCAGGGTCAGAACCTTGGGTTTATGGTTAGTGCTGTGGGGTTTTGAACTTTTGGACAAATGCTTGCCCACAGTCTTCCCTACTTCATGAACACTGACTGATTTTTCTAAGACTTAGCATTATTATTCATGTACGTGTGATGCCTTCCTTGAGCTTACCTACAACAATTTGGTTTCCTTCGCCATTTTTCTATCCCATAAATGCATATTTACCATGAGGCAAAAATAGTTCAGTTGCAATTAGTTATGATTTGAGTCTTTTTCTACTCATTGCAGTCACTAGAGCATTGTTAGGATAAAGCATTGTTAAGATAAAGGGGGAGACATTTAGCTATTATATGGAAATACTTTTTGGAATGCTTTGATCTAACAAGTAAGACATTATAGATAAATTGAGACATTTATATTTAAAAATGGGAGAAAATTCATGTAAAAATAATGAAATATGCAAACAAAAGCAAAAAAGGGGAATAGTTAACTAAGTTCACTAAAATTACCTAAAATTATCTTGACAATGAGAAGCAAATTGTAACAAAACACGTTCAAATCATACTTAAAGTAGTAACTTAGTAAAAGAGGGAGATATTTTCTAGGGCAAGGGAATGAATAGCTACAAAATCGTTAGATAATCAAATTAATGAAAAAGAATGAGTCATATCAGCCCATTGGAAAAAGTCTTAAATTTATTGCTTATTGGGCATCATTATTGACTCTGATAAGGATAACATGAAACTCTTGAAGACATCAAAACAATGAAGATATCTGTGACAAACTGGCTGATACGTGTTGTCGACTCAGACAATGTGAGATGATCTGTGTACATTTGCACACTTGAAATGCTTGGAATCTTATTTGTAGGAAAGAAACTTGATAAAAGACTTTCCAAATTGGATAACGATCCTAAACATTTTTATTGCATTATCAATAACAAGTTGTGAAGATATGTTTTCTCCACTATCGATACTGAAATAATTTCAATAAGCTATACTGGAGAAAAGACTGATCTTATACTAGAATTAGCTGATCTTGTAAAATTTGTAGTCGTTTCAGCTTTTTAAAAACTTTGTAGTTTTTCATGATTTATTTTCTCATTCTAAATAGTCACATACATACCTGCTTTTATATTTGTAAGTTTATATTCTCTTTCATAAAAAATGGTCCCTCAAATAGAGTGAGCTTCAGGCCCTACAAAACTTGGATTTTCCTGTGTAGCAAACTTTTCATACCATAGTACGCATTTATTTTATTTTAATTATTTTTGCGTCTATCTGTTAATTCTTTATGGAAGGAAGCAAGAATTTTGATCTTTAAAACTTGATACACAATGACAGAAGTTGCTTGATAAAGGATTATAGGATGCACATGTGTCCAACAGAGCATGGCGATGATCTAGAGAGATCCTTTCAAGACAAGTCTAAGTCCTCTGCTTTCACTAGGGGAATGATTGAACTATTTAGGTGAAAGCTTTAAAGACTATACTTTCAGGGATCATTTCTATCGCTCATCAGATGAAAGCTTTATATGATAATAATTCATCATTTTGAAAAATTTAGAAAATGTTGATCTGAGTGGTTTAGATAATTTAGGTAAATCCTCCAATAAAAACATAACTTTGGCTTAGAGAAGATATTTTTAAAGATATTTAATTTTATCCTTCCCCAGTGTGATTAAAAACATAAATTCTTTCTCAAAAGTAATAATGACTATTTTGACTGTGAAGACAAATTTTTATCAGAAAAAGTCCTATCCCTCAACTCTCTTTTGACTTTGAGTGCAAGTTCCAAATAAATTCTAATAAGCTCTTCCTTTAACTTAAGCATATGTTTAGATCGTGGATGCTATTAGTATTATAATTGATTTTTCTACCTTTTGAATATATCTGGACCATACAATTAGAGTGAGTCAGTACTTTTAGTTATGGAAAGTTAAAAAACAAAATGACCTGAAGACAGCTCTGATTTTTGCTTTAGTGAAGGTGAGATATTTTCAAAGAGGAGAAAATTCAACTGCAAATAAATTTAGTTTATTTTGTATGCATAGCAAATAAGTTTTAGGAAAAGAATGATAAACTCAAATTAAACATGTTTGAACTCCATTCTTTTGACAGAATAATATTTTGTACTGCAATAGCTAGTGAAGTATGAATTCATATCGTAGATGTAGAATGAAACTAAACACATAAATCGTATTGTTCCTTTAAGCTTAGACATGTGAATCGGACAAAATTTCTTTAAAATTTATTTTATTATACAAAGTTATGTCTTTTTCTTTATTTTAAAAAATATTGTTATTTAGAGTATGCAATTAAAAGAATATTCAGTGATAGGTATTTTCTAGTTTGTTTCTTTTCAAAAAATTATTGAAATAAAATATAAAAATGGAGGATTAAGGCAATATCTATTTCTTGAAAGCTTTAGGATTAGTTCTCACTTATCTATCTGGCCAGAATTAGGTATACCTCTGTCCTTTTAAATAATACTTCTAATTTCCTAGCACTCCCATAAAGGATATAATGACTTTTAAATTCCCCCAAAGGAAAACATCCTAGAGAAGAAAAAAATCTGCTGCTGGAGTGCTTGAGTTGCAAGACTGGGGAATAATGGAAATCTAAAAAAGCTTCTCAGTGACTCACTATGGATATATTCCCATTTATACTCTTTGGCTAGATGTGAAAGGAAGAAAGGAAGAAAGATTCTTTCTCTCCTAGCCCCTAAAGCATTATTTTATACAAATCTCACTCACTGAATTGGTATTTATTGAAAACCTAACACTATGAGTGCTAGACACCATTGTATATTATAGTAAGGATGTGAAGAAACATAAAAACATGTCTTGCCCTTGATTAACTCTTGGTCTAATTTGCAGTAAAATATTATGATGAATGCTAATATTATAAGCAAGAATAGAGTGCTCTAGGTGGAAAGAGGAGCACAATGACTTGGCTGTAGTGAATCAGGAAAGGGGTCATCAAGCAGACTGAGCACATGTTGCTATTAGAGTCATACAACTTCAAAACCAAAGGGGAATTTAGAGATTGTCATTCTAAAGATTTAAAAGATTAAAGTGTCCAGTACAAAGTTGAAACTTTTTATTTATTTATTTGGCAAATGAATATTGAGTACCAACTATTTTCTCAGGATAGCTCTAGGCACTGTTATTTATATTGTTTAAAAACACAACAAAAACAAGCTGATCGGATTAACGTGACATAAGACTATCCTGAACTCCCCTCCTCTCTGGGACATGCCAAATGGATAAGGACACATAGATCAATTACCTATGAAAGAAATCCAGAAATTAGCTGAGTTACTCCTATACATCGGGCCAATGAGGAAATACTCACTTCAAAATGGGTAGAAATGATGGAGGCACACTTTCACCATAAATCCTGCCCAGGGGCAGAGCCTCTAAGAGACTCACTTTAGCTTTGAGGACACATATAGCCTGAAAGTGAGGGGATGGAAAAAGATACTCCATGCAAATCAAAACCAAAAGAAAACGGGGTAGCTATACTTACATCAGACAAAATAGATTTTAAAACAAAGACTGTAACAAGAAACAAAAGTCATTATATAACGATAAAGGAGCCAATTCATCAAAAGGTTATAAAGTTAAATATGTACATGCCCAATATAGGAGCACCAAAATATATAAAGCAAATATTAACAGAATTTAAGGGAGAAATAGATAGCAGTACAATAATGATAGAGGACTTGAATATACCACTTTGAACAATGGATAAATGAATTAGGCAGAAAATTAGTAAGGAAACATTGTCCCTAAACTACATATTAGGCTAGAGGGACTTAACTGACATTTATAGAATATTCCATCTGACACCAACAGAATATGTATTATTCTCAAGTACACATGGAACATCCTCCAGGATAGATCGTATGTTAAGCCACAAAACAAGCCTTAATAAATTTAAGAAGATTGAAATCATATCAAGTGTCTCATCAAGCATGTCTCTTGACCACAATGGTATGAAACTAGAAATCCGTTACAAGAAGAAAACCGGAAAATTTGCAAATAGGGGATTAAAAAACATGCTCCTGAGCAACCAATGGGTCAATGAAAAAAACAAAAAAGAAATAAAAAAATATCTTGAGACCAAGGAAAATGGAAACACAACATACCAAAACTTATGGGATGCAGCAGAAGCAGTTTGAAGAGGGAAGTTTGTAGAAATAAATGCCCATATCAAGAAAAAAGAAAGATCTTAAATAAACAACTTAACTTTACACCTCAAGAACTAGAAAAAGAAGAACAAACTAACCCCAAAGTTATCAGAAGGAAGAGAATACCAAAGTTAAGAGTGGACATAATGGAGACTAAGAAAACAATAAAAAGATCAATGAAGCTAAGAGATGGACTTTTGAAAAGATACCCCAAATAGCAACTCTTATATGTAGACTCTTAAAAAAAAAAAAAAGTTGAACTCATAGAAACAGAGTCGAAAAGTTGTTGCCCAGGGCTGTGGTGGGGGGTGGGAGGGAGCAGGGAAAGGCATAGGGAGAGATGGGTAAAAGTATAAAAGCTTTCAGTTTTGAGATGAATAAGTTCTGGTGGTCTAATGTATCATATAGTGACCAAAGTGTATAATGGAAATTTGCTGAGAGAGTAGAACTTAAATGTTCTCACAGACACACACACACACAAAAGTGAGGTGATGGATTTGTTAATTAACTTCTTGGAGAGAATCCTTTCAAATATACAACACATCAAGCCATCGTGTTGTGCACTTAAAATATCTTACAACTTGTCAATTGTATCTCAATAAAGCTAAAAAAAAAAAATAGAATCTTAAAAAGAACCTCAAAACAAAACAAAACCAAATCAAAAATGTCTTCCTTGATGGAGTTTACATTTTCATGGGGGTGAGAATCTCACAACCAAAACTACAGTGCATCGGATGGTGATAAGTTAATAACTGCCATGGATCAGCTAACCAGGAAAAGGGTATAGAGATTACGAGAGGCATTATAATTTTAGTAGTTTGGCCAGATAAGACCTGAAGGAACTGAGCAAGACCTGAAGGAACTGAGAGACAAACCATTGGAAGTATCTGGGTGTATTAGGGGAGAGCTGCAAAAGCGTCTCTAGCAAATAGAAGAGCCCAATATAAAGGCCATGGAACGAGATCATATCTGCAGCTCCTGAGAACATCATGGAGACCAATGTGTCTGGAGCAGCATGCATGATGAGAAAGCACAGGAAATGAATTTAGAGAAGGAATAGGGAGTTAAAACACATAGGATCTTATCAACAATTGTAAATCTTCTGAATTCAGTTCTTAGTAAAACAGAAAATAAATCTTTGGGCAAGGGAAAGACAAAGTACGACATGTATTTTAAAATGCTACCTCTGGCTTCTCTGTGGCTGTGGACAGTAAGAGAAGAAAAGAGATTCTCTTAGAAGGCTATTATAGTGACCCAGGTGAGAGGGAGCGGTCTTGGGAGGAAGCACTACAGGTGAGCGGACTTGAACTCTAGATCTGTTTGTAAGGTAGGCTCCGACTCCACAGGGCTTACTTGGTGAACAAATGTGTGTATAAAAGAATGAGTGGTCCTAGATGATTTGCAAGTGTGAGGCCTAAAGAGCTAGAAAGATGGGGAAGAGAAGATGGGGAAGCCAGTAGACAGAACACGTCTGAGCTAATAGCAAGAGTTGTATGATTACTATGTACTATGTAATATGTACCATGTAATATGTATGATTACTATGTATGTTTGAAATGCCTCATCGATACTCAACTGAGATGTCAAGTAGGCCATTGAGTATAAAAACACTGGGAAGGAGAAGAGATTCGGGGATTTAAAGTCATTGGTTCTCAATAGAGAGATGTTGTTTAAAGCTCTAAGAATGATTGGGAACCAGAAAGGGAATGAGCACAGAGGGACACTGACTGAGAAATGAGCATCAGCTGGAGGTGGTTAGAAAGGAGAGGCCAACAAAGGGGATGGAGAAGGAATAGCCACCAGGGAAACTTTATCCTGGAAGTGAGTGAAGAGTGTGTAATGAAGGGAGGAGCCATCAAAATTCTGCCCCTGCCACCAAAGTCTATGGAAGCCTGAAGACTAGCTGTTTTATTTAGGATCATGCAAATTATTGGTAACTTTAAAACAAAAATATCAGGGATGTGGTCATAGTGGGGAAATCACAAATGGAGTAAGTTCCAGAGAAAATGAGGAAAGAAAGTGAAAACAGCCAGTATAAATCCTGTTTTGAAGAGTTTTGGTATCAAGAAAAACAGAAGTGACGTGTTGGTGAGAAGGAGTTGTACTATATGCTGGTTAAAAGTTTTTAATTTTTTAAAGATGGGACAAATGATGGTTTCTATGCTGCCCTGAATATTCAGTGGGGAACAATTACTGATGTAGGAAGGGGGATAGTGAATCTTGGTAATCTTTCTTTGTTATGGTCATAACTTCCTCTCACTGAAATGTAAGGGTGTAATTTTTGAGTTTCTTGACTGAATCAATTTTGAGTCTCGACTGAATTTTGAATCTCTTAGCTGCTTCTTAATTAGTGGGATAAACGAAAGCAGTGGTTCTCAATCTTGTCTACCCAGTTGAGTCACCTGGGGACTTAAGAAATCAATGCGCAAGGCCCACCCTAGGGCAGATAAATGAGACCGGTT
Organism: Potos flavus; assembly: GCA_028534135.1. Classification (NCBI taxonomy): domain Eukaryota; kingdom Metazoa; phylum Chordata; class Mammalia; order Carnivora; family Procyonidae; genus Potos; species Potos flavus. The sequence goes on from CM052898.1 coordinate 168,912,502, forward strand.
CATCCCATAGTTTTCAAAAGCTCCCTCCGGTTTCAGATCTAAAGATTTTCTTGCCTTGAGAACTACAGAAGTAGAGTAGCTAGAAAATAATTAATAATGAAGATAATAAGATACACTAAGGCACAGACTTTTTTTTTTTTTTACCAAGTCTCAGCCTAATAGAAGAAAAACTAAGACCACTACTTCACTGAAATATCTGCAGCGTAGAAGATTCTGAATCATTTAATTTCAAGAGACGGTCTAATCCAAACATTTGTTTTCCTTATGGTTGATTTCAAGATGATACTAGCTGAATCCTGCAGATCAGAAGAGGAGATTTCTGAAGAAGTAACAGGCAAGTAAAAAGTGAAATCTTATGGATGGACTATTTTGCAGGAGCAAAATTGAAAGGAAAGATCTCAGAATGAGAAAAAGGAGAAACAGATTCATGTTATAAATAGGCTCTCCTATGGAAAAGTTTTTTTCTACCTCTAAACAAATATGAAAATATAATGGTACTATAATTGTTGAGGATCAGCTGCATTGTTTTGGGAACTGATTTACAAAGTGTTTCTACCACATTTGGTCATTTACCCTTTTGAAAGAGTGGTAAAACCTAGACCCAAACATAAAACTTGGGCTTCCAACTCTGAAGTCTGTACTTTTTGCACAGTTGTTGAGTAATCTTATGAACTAAGTGCCAGTTAAAGAAATAAAAATTTATAAATTGGTAAATATAATTAAAAAGCCCTTGACTTTTCAGAGTTACTTAATGAAAGGGATTGTTATTATTATTATTATTTTTTTTTTTTAGAGTGGGAGAGGGGAAGAGGCGCAGAGAGAGAGAGAAAAACTCAAGCACACTATGTGCTGAGCGGGGAGCCTAAGGCAGGGATGGATCCCAGACCCTGAGATTATGACTTGAGCCCAAACCAAGAGTCGGTTGGAAATCAAGAGTTGGAGGCTCAACCAACTGAGCCACCCAGGCACCCCTTCATTGACTCTTACTCCATGTTCTTGGAGAGAATATTTTGTCTCTGTTTTCTATTGTGCCTTGGTTTATGATACAGTACTGAGTTGCAAAATCAATTAACTGAGACTTAAACAGCATTTTTAAAAAGAAAATAGAGGAGAATATGTAGTGTATAGCATACGGTAAGGGTAGGTGTGTTTTATAAAACATTTTTCCATGGGGTGCCTGGGTGGCTCAGTCGTTAAGCGTCTGCCTTCGGCTCGGGTCATGATCCCAGGGTCCTGGGATCGAGCCCCACGTCGGGCTCCCTGCTCAGCGGGAAGCCTGCTTCTCCCTCTCCCACTCCCTCTGCCTGTGTTCCCTCTCTCGCTGTGTCTCTCTGTCAAATAAATAAATAAAATATTTAAAACATTTTTCCATTTTATATTTTCATGTATATAAATATATAAAGTTTGTATATATAACTCTACATTACACACACACACACAAGTACATACACTTGGCCATGATGTAAAATATATTTTTTACTGGAGGTCACAGTAAAAACTTGAAAGTCACTGGAGTAATGAATGTTAAGAACTTGATAAAATTCTGTGGAATTATTTTGAGTAGCATATTTTAAAAACTCAACCAAGCACAGGCCATAAGCCAGGGTTTATGACTATTTTCCTTATGATGATTATTTGTTTTAAAATTTTTGTGGTAGCAGAATTTGGCCTTGTTAACATTTGCTATAATGTTCATTCATATTAAGTATATTCAGGTTGGAATGGACTCAGTTCATGGAACAATCTGGCCCTGAGGAAAGAGGTGAAATGAGGGGAGATTTTTTATTTTCATACCTAAGAGCTCAGACAGCTTTCTCCTTTGGGAGCTGCCTTCCATCTCCTTATGCCTATACTCTCATACACTCCACAAGATTTATTTTAAAGGCTATTTTCCTCGTGAAAAATGTCCTTACCAATAATTCACGTACCAATTTACTAACATTAAATGTTTAACATGAAAATGACAGGTATGGGTTTGTATTAATAAAATGATAGTTTTAAACACTCTTGTTTTAGAATTAAATGTTTCATTCTTTTCTTTACCTTCTTTCTCCAGTAACTACTGTGGGAATAAAAGTGAGAAGTATTTTTTAAGTTCTTATTTTATATTTAAGAAGTACACCTCAGAGTTTTGTCTGAAGTGAAGTGGGTAAAAACTCTAGGTACCAAGCAATTGTTTGATTATTTTTAAAGCTGACTTAGTGATTAATCAAGAAGTTCCTAAGAACTTACTGTCTAGATGGCAGAAGAGAGTATAATTCCTACAAAGTAAGGTTTACAGTCTGGGATGAAATAATTTTATGAATAAACATTAGACCAAAAATAAACACTAGAAGAAGAATAAAAGACAATATTGAGTATAGATATTTATACACATGTATCCTTTGTTGGCCCTTGTTCACCATTCCCAATTGCCCCAACCTTATAAATTCCTTAAACATGTGCTGGCAGTGAATAAATCTAGTCCATCATTATATTGGGGCACTCAAAGAATATTTTTTAGGAAGGTAGAGTGCCTGTGCCCTTGAGACTCAATAAATCTCAGCAGAAACCACACAGAAACACAGAATGCAAGAGTAGGAAGGGCCTCAGAGATCCCATTTTAGGGATCTGGACACCATGACCAATAGCCCAGAGGTTTAGGGCCTTGTCCACAACCATAAATTCGATGTAAGAGGGGTCTTCAAACCCAAACTTGGTGAATTCCCAAACACATCACTGCATATCTCTGAGAGTATATATATGTATTACCCCTTGCTGCTTTAACTTCCCTGTGTTAAGAGAACACAAAGAAAAAGAAAATGGGTCATTTCACTTCATTGCAAGATGATGCTTATTGGGTTGTTGTATTTAAAATAGAACCTCCATTTTAATGAATCTCTAATCCTGATAACCTTGTATGCTTTTTAAAATTTGTGCAGGATTACATTATACCAATTAAATTTTAGACTGGCACAGTACACTTTTAAAAGTATATTTGGCTCATATATCATCTCTTACCTATTTTTAGTTGCTGTATTCTCACTCTGTCTTGATTTCAGAGAACTCAGATATATTTGTATGATTTACCCAAACTCCAATAATCTGTACTTTGAGTGAACCCATTCGTCATAGGAGATGACCTTTCAAAATTGTATTGACTTGCAACTATCTGTACCAAGCTTTGTAAATCATCACTAATATTTTTAATAAGTTTTAATTTTTTATGAACTGTTTTTAGTGGCTGTCTAGGATTTCAAATAATGTAGAGAGAACAAATGAGTTATGATGTGATTCTCAGTGCTAAGAACTAAAACAGACGCTTTCCAAGTTTCTGTCTATGGTGTGATCTTAAGCCAGATCATAAGAGCCTGAATCTTTTCAAAATGTTTCTGAAATTAAGAACTCACATGATGGGCTGTACTTTTCCTACTGTAGCACTCACCATGCTTTGCTGTACTGGCTTGATTATTGTTACTCTCCTGTAGGAGACTACAATCTATGACCTCAGATAAGCCCCCTTTTTACTGCTCTATCATTTGCATCTCTATCAAGCACGTGTCAGGTATAAAACAAATTTTGTTGAATTAGTGAGGACTACTTCGACCAGGGGTAAGATTGCACCTATTTCGTTTGCATATTCGTTGGGACATAATGTGATTTGAGTAGTCCCATATTTATTAATCGAAAATAATAATAATACTTTAGGGGTGCCTGGGTGGCTCAGTTGGTTGAACATCCAACTCTTGGTATTAGCTCAGGTCATGATTTCAAGGTGGTGAGACTGAACCCCACGTCAGGCTCCGTGCTCATCAGGGAGTCTGTTTGAGGATTCTCTCTCTCTGCCTCTGCTCCTCCCACCCCTATCTCTCTAAAATAAATAAATAAATCTTTAAGATAAAATAATAATACTTTGTGTGCATTTATTCAGACTTATTTCTTGAATTATCTAAAAGCGTCTGAAGCTATCTAGAGTGTTGAAAGGACAGCACTAGCTGGCTCTGCCGTAAGGTAGATTGCTCGACAGAAAGCCTGCTGATATAAGTTTCTGGGACCCTTTATGATACCAGGTGGCACATGTACCTCAGATTATATGAAAAATCTGTTCTATATATTCTATTTAAATTTATTTGTTTAAAAAATGTGTTCGTTACTATTGAATGTTAAGATTAATACCAGTACTGCATGTAATTTGCAAAACATATGATAATTGGGGGAGCACTGCATTTTTTGTGACAAATCCAAGTAGGTGATCTTAAAAAATTGAATGTTACTGTATAAGACCACCATGGAGAAATATATAGAATATCAAGAAAATGTGAAATACTAAATGGTGATGCACGAACACATTTCCTCTTCATTGACATAATGCCGGTGATGCATTTTAAATCTGCATTTTGCAATGAGTACTGGGTGTTATACACACACAACGAATCATGAAACACTACATCAAAAACTAGTGAAGTACTGAATGGTGACTAATATAATAATGAAAAAATAAATGAGAGTTCTAGAAACTCTAAGACATGACAGATACAGACAGGAACAGAGTAGAATGGAGGAACCTACAATACAGGTGATGTAGAAAGCCAATGAAAAGTGAAACTTCCCAATTCTCGGGGAAATTCCCCTAAATCAATAGTGACAAGAGCTTGACTAGATTGTTAGTGGGACAACTTATTGGAAATTGCTAACTGGAGCCAGAGAGGCCAGCTGGAGTATGGAGATGAGTGGTATCAGCAATGATGGAAGCTAGAAGACTGGAGACTATTATCTCCAAGGAGTCAGGGAAAATAATTGTTTATCTGAAATTGACTGAAACTTTAAAGAAGGACAGACTAGAGATTTTTGCAAATAACAATGGAGAGCATTTCACATCAGCAGATCTGCACTAAATATGAAGTGATTTCAAAGGAAAATTCAACATGCCAGGAGGAATAGCAATTAAATAAAATAGAAAATGCCTGTGTGACTATTAGCCAACATTTACCGTATGAAATAATCACATTTTATCATTGATGGGGTAAAAATAAGAGAAATTAGTGTGGAACCAGCGAGAGACTCCAAGCTGAGATATGACTAGTTAGCATTAAAGCACTCTGGGTACCTTTACTCAGGAGAGTATAAAAAGATTACTTAACTTTAGTATTTAAGTGAAATATACATGTTAAGTTGTCTAAGAAAACAGCTAATAGAATAGAAGCAATGTTTAAATAGCACGATATGGAGGGAAAAAACTTGGATTTTAAATGAAGTGATTTAACTATTAAACATGCAAAATTATAATACAGACAGCAGAGGGCAGGGTATCCTTGGTACTGTGTTGATGATTTCTTGAAATTGTAAAGCCTGTCTAATGTTATCCCTGAAACTGTATGTTTCTTGTGTCGAGCCAGATTTCAGAGATATTAGGTTTAAAAAATACTGATGACACGGTTTACTTTTTTTTTTTTTAAGATTTTATTTATTTGACTGAGAGAGATCACACGTAGGCAGAGAGGCAGGCAGAGAGAGAGAGAGGGGGAAGCAGGCTGCCTGCTGAGCAGAGAGCCCAATGTGGGGCTCGATCCCAGGACCCTGAGATCATGACCTGAGCCAAAGCCAGAGGCTTTAACCCACTGAGTCACCCAGGCTCCCTGACAAGATTTAATTTTTATTAAAAACAGAAATCTTGATATGACCTGTGTAATATTAGGTCATATCTTCTAGGCAAAGAAATGTACATATTCTTAGTCTTTAGATTAAGGAAATCTATTGAATTTTGCTAATACATTTTGAGAGTTATTTCTCTGTACCTTGAAAATAATTTTGAAGTTTCTTGGCTAAAAAAGAGAAAAAGAAAAAAGTGTTTGTAGAAAAGGTTGATGAGAGCCTCATTTTCCCGGGTTAAAGATAACCCCTTAATAATGGCCAACATTATTTCTGAATGTGATTCTCTGGTTATATGTTTTCCTATCCTGTAAATAACTTAAACATTCTTTAGGATTCTGAATTCCTTACAACATTTTTTGGTTTAGTGCAGACAAAAATTAGTGTTATATCCAGTTTTAATTGTGTTAAAGTATAGGAACGTATAGGAAATATTGAAATGCTTCTTTCTAAATAATTGAGATGTTTTATGCTGCTTCCATCTTTATATTAATTATTACAATTAAAATGTCAAGGTACAGCATATAACTGGACTTTGACATTCTCTAATTAGTCACTTAGGATAGCCTTGTTTATCCTGTGGTAGCAGGTGACCTAAAATATAACTAGCAGGAACAAAACTATAATGTTCACTCCTCCATAGTCTCATGGGTTGGTCTAGTGCCGTTCCGTGTTGTCTTCACTCTGGACCCCTACTGATGGAGCCCTTATCTGGAATATTCTAGTCTTCTAACACAGGAGTAAAGAGAAACGGGCAAACTATAGTGGCTCTTAAATTTCTACTGGCAAGTGACACACATCGCTTCTCACTTTTCTCAAGTCATCTGACAAAGGTTGACATCAGTCAAGTGGGGGAGAATAATCTTTCCCAAGGGCTGGGCTGCAAATATTTAGAAAAAAATAACTCAATCTGTTACAGCATCCTTGTGATATTAGAAATCCAACTAAAATTTTAGCCCATCGGTTTATGGAAACTACTTAAAACAAATAACTTGTGTTCTTCTAAATGTTCTTGTGATTTAGTCTTTATTTAGTCTTGGAGAAAACCTTTAGGAATCTAATAAGTGGAATATTTAGAAATGGTGATCATTGATGGTAAGGAAAAAATTTTAAAGGTCCTGAAAAATGAAACGATAATAGGATTGTGGGTTGACTTTGCTTTTTCGCAGTAATGGGCTGGCAAAGATTCGGAACTCTGGGTGTCTTCTTTACTACGTTTCTGGTGAAAGAAATGATAGGTCCGAGAAAGATAGAAGGAAAAAAGACAAAGATATTTTTCTTTGTAAAAGTAAATTGTAAGTCTTAGAAGGCTACCTTAAAGAAGATAGTATTTTAAATCAACAAGGTAACTTTCTGAATTTTTTCATATAAATTTCACAATAGCCCTGGTCAGTTAGGTGATTAATAATGCCATTTTCTCACAAAGGTTCAGATTTAGAGCGAACAGCTCAAGGTCATTTGACTGGACTCTAATAACATTAAGACTGAGAGTTTAAATTTCTGATTCCTTTTTCCTGTCTATAGATCATGTAACATCTCAATTACTTTAGCAGTCTTATGTAATCTTGATTCATTCTGTGTTCATGGATGCAACTTTCAAATAAATTTTGCTATAGACTTTACTATTTAAAAATCAAATAACTGGCACTGCTTATTGAATATTTTTCAGTGCTACTTCATAAACCCCAGCAAAACGAAATATTATTAAAATATCTTTTCCTCACAACTTTGAATTTTAAGCAATTTAAAATGAGTACAGCTATGTTTCCCAATATTATTATACTTATGAGACAAATTCGCTCAGTGACAATAATTTTGAAATTAAGTAAAAAAGTATTGAGGTCATAAAACTTGTTGAACTAAATATTTTGAAATTAAAAATGGGGCCCGAATCATCTCCTTTCCTCCTCCATTTTAGAAGGCCGAGTATTGCCCAGATTTGAGGTCTGCACGTCTATCCTGACAAAATGTGCCTAAATCCCATTTGTTAGGAAAGCTATCTCCCTCGTTTATGCTCTCTGGGAATCCAACTCATTTCGTCCTTGAAATCATAGGAAGTGGCAATTCACATTAAGTGGCCAGTTTCCTTTGAACAGGACTGTATAGAGAGCCAAAAGAATACTTGAGAATAAGTGAACCCGGACTATGGAAGGAAAACCACATTGATTTTATTTCTTCTATTGTGCGACAGTTTAATTATTACAGGCATAGACCTAGTTTGAGTCTTGCTCTACAACTCTCTTGGCCAAGGGTTGGCAAACCACAGCCAGTGAACCTGCCACCTGTTTGGGTAACACGGCCAAGTTCCCTGGTTTGAGAACTGTCTGCACGCTTTCACCCGCTGCAGCAGAGTTGAAGAGCTGTGCCCGAGACCTTATGTCAACAAATCCAATATTTACTCTTTGGCCCTTTAAGAAGTTTGTGGACCCCTGTTCTAGATGCACGATCTTGGCCAAGCTCCCTCAATGTCTGGGCCTCACTTTTCTAATTATAAAATGTGAATAATCGTCTTTACCAAGTTGAGTTTATATGAGGATTAAATGAGTCACTCTGTATAAAAACTTGCCATAGTGTTCGGATGGACACGAAGTGCATCACAAAGACCGATAAAACCATAATCATATCCGGAAAATATAAAAATAACCTCTATTTCCTTCCACGAACGAAAGAACGGGCAAAAACTCATGTAAGAGAATAAATCTCTGGTTGTTTGAAAGATCTGGATTCTTTTTGCGTTGTTTCATTTCTGCTCAGTCTCTCTTCTGTGTCCCATGTAATTCTAGCCTCCTGCGCGTCTGTTTCGGACTGTCACTTCTTGTAGCCGGCCCTTCTTTATTATTTGTGGAAAAATCTGCACATCTACATCTGGAATTGCTCAAAGGTCACTGTAAGTATTGAGTCCTTATTAATGATTTGTTCCCTTTCAAAAAGCTTTCCAAAATGCCTGCAGCCAGGGTGAGCGTTAGCTCTGAGAGCTCCTTTCCTCTCTGTTTTCAGGGACTCACGGTTGTGCTCTTACTTGTCTTCTCAGGGGAGAAGAGAAAGGTTTTCTTCTGTTTGCTATTAGGCAGGAAGACATTTCATGAATTAAAACAAGTCTTTGTTGGGAAAAAGTAGTCCAGTCTGATATGTTTAAATATTCCCGATTGGGGCACATTAGGGGTTTTCTGTTTTAAAATTGTAGGTCTAATATCAAACTACAAAATATGTGAAAATATGTTTCTTCAGCTTTGTGATTGCCAATATTTCCTTAAACTACTGGTTTTCAGATTATAGCTAAAATATGCACAAATCCTAGGAAATTTAGCAAATGTAGAAAGCCATAAGGGAGAATTTAAAATTTTGCTCTAATCCTTTCCCTAAGTTGTGACACTTCTTGACACAGGATATTTTTATTCCTCTCCACATACATATAGATATATCCTATCGATGGTATGCTTTATTATAGCTTGTGTCTTGTTTTACTTGATAAAATCCTGTGTATACCCTGCCATGTCATTAATTTTTGAAACACAATATTTTAGTCTGTGGAAATTCCATAATTTATTTAAAACATGCTCATATTGGAAACTTTGGGGCAGAGTAAACTGTTACAACTCTTCTAGAGGGTAATTTATTAATATAATGCAAAATATTAAATTTAGATACTCTTCAACATAGAAAATTGCATTTCTGTGAATTTACCCTAAGGGAAGTAATAGGGCAAACTCACTCAAATATGTGTACTGAAATGTTCATGTTACAGTGGAAAATAGTGAAAATAATTTTGCAGGCTCAATGTCCATCAGTAGAAGATGACATAAATAATTGATGGCATATACTCCAGTGGAATGCAATGTGGCTAAAAGAGAAAGAGCTCATCTTTACTTATGTAAATTTACAATTGTTTATATTTTTAAGTGAAATAGACCAAATTAAAGAATAGTTTGTTTAGTAGATCTTAGTTTGGTAAATATACACATATACACGAATATAAAAATCTGAGAGCATACACTTCACAATATCAACAGTAGTTGTCTCTAAGTACTGGCATCATGGCTAACTGTTTTAAGTTCTTTCTTTGTGACATTTGATCATGATCCATGGTTACTTTTGTGAACAGGGAAGAAAGAAAGATAATTTCAAAAAGGAAAAAAAATAGTAGCTATGATACTCTTTGCAAATCTGTGTCAGTCTTTCACAATAGCTGAGAATGCATCAGATTTGAATTTTACTTCTTAGTGGAATCTTCATTTTTTTAGTACTCACAAAACTTTGTAATTTGTAATTTATTCTACATACAGTTCAAAGGTACTAGGAAAATATTTTTATGCAAAAATTGTTGAACTTACGGACCGATGGGGATATTAGGACTCCTCATATGGGATGGGCAGTCCTATGGCTACAAGTACATGCTTCTTTCTTTTGCTTGATATGATTTCTCTAGAAGTTTCTCAGTCTATGGGATGAAGGAAGGTGATAAGGGGGAGACTAAGTAGGAGACTTCATATTTCCATTGATAAGAACTCCTAGTACCAGGAGAGAGGTTGTATGACTTTTCCCACTTCTTAGCTATTTTTGTTCTCCAGGTAAATAATTGGGCTAGGAAAGTGCATATATATTACTAAATAAATTATTATTATCGCCCCAAAAGTATTGTCTCACTCCCGATTCATCTCTAAATAGCTTTTGGACTAATTCAAGTTCTAAAATCCAAACTAAATCCCATGCATTCTTGGTAAGAATTTCAAATTCTAATTCTGTGTTTTTGGACATGTGCGTGTGTCCATATATGTGTGTGTATATGTGTGTGTGTATAAAATATATGTCTGTGTCTATACGTACACACACATATATATGTATTTGATCTTCAGAAATGTTGTGAAGCTTATGTCAATATACTCTCCCTCCTTCTAGTCACGTATCATGTTATTTCATAATATTTTAGGGAAATATTTTAGGGAAATATTTAGGGAAATATTCATAATATTTTAGGGAAAATAGATTTCATCGTTTTCCTTTGCATTCCTTTTATTACTAGTATGGTTGAATATTGTTTCGTTTTGACCAGTTTACATTACAATTTTGTTACAATTCTTGGTGCTTTCCTCTATTAGAGCAGGAGTTGGCAAACTATGGGCTGCAGTCCAATTCAGCCCGGATCTATTTTTGTTAATAAATTTCACTGAGACACAACCAGGCCCATCATTTATGTATCATATTGTCTGTGTTTTTTTCTTGCTACAGCAGCCGGGGTGAGTAGCTATGATGGAGATTGTATGGCCATCAAAACTCTGATTTTCTCTGGGAAGAGTTTAAGGGCCCCTCCTCATGTTTTAGAGGTCTAGTTTTTAAGACCTGCTTTTATCAATTTGAATGAGCTCTTTATTTGGCAAGGATTTTAATTCTTGTTTGAAATAGTTCTGGCAAATATTTTATTTCAAGTGATTTTCCTGTCCAATCAGGCCCTGGCGATTTCCTCTTCTAAGAGATTCCTATTTCTTCCTTCTCTCAAATCTCCTGAGCCTGGGGGGCTGAATGACACACGCAGTGTTCACTAACTTAGAAGGGCTACTCTTGTCCTTTTTACGATGATTGTGGGTGGGCCAATTTTTTATCTGGCTTGTCACTTTCTCACCAAAATTTTCACAACCCTCATTCTTGACCTAGATGTTAAGAAATATCCATTTCTGAGAATCATTTAGGATCCTTCTATTTGTACCAAACCTTGATATCCTAACTATGATAAATTTTGATGCTGGAAAGCATTGTTTTATATGGACTCCTGGTTTTATTAAAAATAATTCCTTTGGGCACCTGGGTGGCACAGTTGGTTAAGCGACCGACTCTTGGTTTTGGCTCAGGTCCTGATCTCAGTGTCATGAGATGGAACCCCATGTCAGGCTCCATGCTCAGTGAGGAGTCTGCTTGGGATTTTCTCTCCCTTTCCCTCTGCCCCTCCCCCTGATCTCTTTTTTTCTCTCTCTCAAATAAATAAATCTTAAAAATAAAATCCCTTATGTTTAATAGCACTCTAAATCTTTCCTGAATATTTTTATATGGTTTCACTCTTTCCTTTCTCCTTTTCATTCATTTTTTTTCCTCCATTTTTTCGGCTCTACTTATTATTTCCTGCTAGTGACTGCTTTTATTCAATCTGTTTTCCAGGTTGTATCATTAGTTCTGAGGGAGTCTTTTTTTTTTTTTTTTAAATTTAGAGCCAGTTAGATTGTTACATAATTTTTTAAAATACCTGTTAGTCCCTAGATATTTTTATACCTGAGGAAATGGATCAAATTTGTGCTTCCCAATTATATATAGGATATGATCCAATACTTTGACAAATATTTCTCCATCATGGTGATCAAATAATGTTAGTGTGGTATCTCTGTGTTTCCATATTTATCTGACCATTAAACATACAAAGAGAGAAATAACTAGACCCCATGACATTCCATTTTCCACTCCTTCCCTTCCACCTGCATGTAAATTTCCATCTACCTTGTCTTTAGAGCAGGGTCATGTGTCTAACTGTGGACTGTGGCTAAGAGAGGAAGTGACATGTGTCACTTCAAGTCTGAGGTATTAAGCCTGATTTGAGCTGCTCTTGACCTGACAACATTGGGAGCCACAGGCTGAGATGGAAGAGCTATAGATAGCATGGCCACCCATAGCCTGGTTCCCTGAGTGACTGCATGGAGGAGAGTTTTCTCATAACTTGTACATTTACCTGAACAAGAAATTGACCTGGGTTAAGATAAGCTACTTAGAGTCTGTAGTGAATTTGTTATGATTATATAACCTCTACCCTTCTCATCAGCATGGAAATTAGTATTAGATATGGGGTCTTTACTATAATTAAATACTTGGTGTGCACTTGAAAGGCAGTGGACAGACAGTGAGAAAAATGATCCTGGAAGAGACAAAGAAGAAAATGTATGTCATAGAGTGGGAAACCACTGTATGTCAGAACTTGGAAGGCAGAGCATATGCTTAGGTAAATTTAACTCCTGAGTAAGAGGTAAACGCAGAACCACAGCAGTGTCTGCTAACTGCCATTGGCTGTGCTTGGCAAGGGATTACAAAAGCAAAGGTGAATTCAGGAAAGAATTGGCTGATTCACAAGTGGAACTGAGAAGAAATAAAAGGATCTAGAAATATGGATTCCAACAGTATTGGAAAAGCCAACTGCTTCTAGACCCAAGCAGAACACAAAGAAGTTTCCATTCAACAAAACCTTTCAGCTGAGTACAGTATTTAAGGCAGAGAAAGTTTTAAAAATGAGGTCTTCCTATCTGTTAGTAGAGATGAGCTTTAGGTAGCCACCATCAAATTGGTAGGAAAAGACAGGGGGTTGAGAAAACAAAGCACTGCTGGAGATTTGAGAACTACGTATTTTATTTATCTTATTTTTTTTTAAAGATTTTATTTATTTATTCGTGAGAGACAGAGAGAGGCAGAGGCAGAAGGAGAAGCAGGCTCCCTGCAGATCAGGGAGACTGATGCGGGGCTCAATCCCAGGGATCATGACCTGAGCCGAGGGTAGACGCTTAACCAACTGAGCCACCCAGATGCCCCAAGAACTAGGTGTTTTAAAGTGTGGTTGTGGTTCCTGCACATGGAACTGACTGGAAACAAATGGAGAAGAAGCCTCTTAAGTATTTGAGAGAAATGTGCTGCCAAAGAAACCACCAGCCCGGACTAGCAACACCTTTGTATGAAGCTCACACAACCTTCTGTGAGCAAGGGGGCCAAGGAAGCCGAGCAGTCCCGAGGACACTCATTTTCACATCCAGTCAAAGAAGGGAATGGAACTAAAAAAGAACTTGTGGTAGGGCGGAGACTGAAGTCACACACCAGTAGGGAGCCTTCACTGTGTGCTCAGCAGGACCTCAGGATTTATATGAGCTGCTGATTATGTCCCATTTGTGTTCTTTCTAAAAGTGAGTGTATTACTGCAATTATGCGGACCCTGTCACACCTTTGTGGACTGACTGTGTCGTTGCGCGCGTGCATGTGTGTATGCGTGTGTAGGAGTGGGTAATTTGGCTTTTACATTCGTAGGTCTCCCACCCAAGAGAAGACACATAGGAACTGGAACTTTGTCTAGATGGGCTGGACTGCATGAGCTTCAGGCTGTCTCTTTGGGGAGCTTCTGAACATGTGTTATGTGTGGGAAGATGAAGGAACTGAATATTTAGTGAATAGAAGGTGATAGAGATTACTCATCTTTACCATGATTGATTATTTTCCCTGTGCTTGGTAATTTCCTAACATCCCTTGGAGTTGATGCCAATGAGCTGGGAACAGAAAGGTTGTGCTTTTCCTAAAAGTGGCTAAGTTCTCTCAGATCTTTCCCCCTTTGGTCTGGCAAATGCTGAAGGCTTGGGTAAGATCAGTCTACCCAGGTCAGACTTACACTGTGTGCAAGAAGAGAACTTTGTGCTAAGCCACTGAGATTGGCAAGTTAATCTTTTTTTTTTTTTAAATAAATTTTACAATGGTTTTCTAGTTGGAAAACTTACCTGGGATTGTTTCCACTAAACACTGGTGTAGATCACTTAAACAAGAAAGTAAAATGTGCCCAGAACAAAAACAAAACAAAACAAAAAACTGTCTTATATTGGTTCGAGCTAGGAGAAAGCTAAAAGTTCTTGTGCAGCAAATTCTGCCCCCCCCCCCAACTGTATTTCATGGCCCTGGCAATTGTTCCTAAATCACAGGGAAGTCAATTATTTGATTCTGAAGACATCCAATTTTTTAACATTTTAGCCACCCTAGAAGACTAATTAATACTGTATGTCTTTTCTTTTTAGTACAGAGTATTGGTTTCATCTATAATTATGGACAGGTAGAAAGCTGCCTAGCATGTGATTTAATTAGGCTGATCTCATTTTCTAAGTTAATTTATTTTTACCTAAGGACACCAGAGTAATTTGTTAAATATTTTATAAGAATCTGAACGAGCAGCCATGTTTCGTTAGGGAAATAAAGCATTCACTTATTAAAAAGGTTCAAAGGACATAAATCTGCTGTTAACACCAACAGAAATTGTGTGCAGGTTTAATGTGTGATGAGAAGTCGAGAATTTGGTGCGTGCAACTGCACCAGAACATTTATTTTTCTGCTTAATTAATGGTGCAAAGTTTTAATGAAGAATGGTGCTTCCTACTAAAGGAAATGAGAAGGCTAAAAGTGGATGGTGTGCGTGAAGGGGAACTTGGGAAACCGAAGCAGTTTTCCAAGAGCAATGAGAAACAAATTCAACTGGTAAAACTCAACTTGAATAGGCTTCTTAGGAAATGCCCAGACATATCACTTTCGTTTACATAAATTATCATTTCTCACTATTATATATAACAATGTAGAGATGGTCAAATTTCCATATTTGTGAGTTACAATGTGCACATGAAATTGCCTGAATAAGAATTTCCCCAAGGTTTTTAAGTTTCATTTGCTACTGTGGAGTCTTCTTTTCTTGCTTAAACTCAGCTCTTACTTTAGAGTCCATCTTTCATCTTTCTCTCTCAAGCAGACTCAGATCTATTCTACCTGCCCACAAATATAAGACAAATGGAAATAAATAACCCACTAGAAAATCCACTTGGCATGAGTACTGCAGTTTGTGTCTTAGAGGACTGGAAATAGGCTTGACTTTGAAGTCAATGAAGGAATGTATGACACTTAGAGAAAATAAATCTTTTTTTTTCCCCCTCCCTATTGAGCCAGAGCTTCCTGGCCTTCAAGCTCCATGCAATAGTGAGTTCAGGGATGCTGCATTTGCAAGGTTGATGTTTCTATGCAAAGACTGTTTACTACAGTTGGGTAATATGATTCTCTTCTGGTCAGAGAGGCTCTCTAAAGTATACTTCACATGGGAAAAAGAAATGAGTCTTATTCATTTTTAGGAGTATGTTTGTATTGCTGTTTTGCAATCTGAATTTATAAATGGTTTTCAAAACCCAATATCCATGCTAATAGTGATTAGAGTAACAGACCAAACACAGTATTTTTTTTATTCCATGAATTCCATTAATTGCAGGTCATTTGTGTATATTTCCTAGTGAGGTAGAATGGGATCCCACAAATTCCCAACGTAATAATTTTACATTAAGGATAACTCTTTGTTGAGATGATTTAAATGAATTTCTTTGCTATTGTAATAAATAAGGCTTAGTGATCCCCAGTCCCTAAATTATGGAAAACAAAACAAAATCATATTGGAATGTGGGACAAATATTCCACCAAAACTTTTTACTCTAAATCTTAAAATTAAAATAATATTTCAAAAATGATAAGGCTAATTAGTGAGCCTACTAAAGACATACTCCACTGAGCTAACTTTAGATAAGTGACAAATAGTTAAAGGCTTAAGTAGTCAGATGCCTAGAGTAGTAAATTTTTAAGATACTAGTATTAGCCTTTCTTAGATTCATCACTTGAGCCTTTTTAGGCAGATAATTTCCCTTCATATGTACAAGTTTAATAAGGAACATCTCTGTGTTTTTTAGAAAACTTGAGATAGTTTCACTTTGAGGGCTGTTTTATCCATGCTCCAAAACCAAATAGAGCCTCTTAACTGATCAATTTGAATATTGCGTGGATGAATACAAATGGAAGCTTTTCTCTCAACCAAATCTTTCTGTTTAGCAAAAAATAAGCAAAAGTAGCATGCTTATTTGTATTTACAAACACTATCAAAATTAAAACAAGAGAACCAAATGCCAGCTATGCCTTGCACCGTAAGCAATTTCTAGAGCAATTCATGGAAAACAGGAACTGGTTTAATAGATTACTGGAGAGGTTCAAAATATATCCCTTATGAATTTTTATGTATTTACATGAAAGAAGTGTTAAAGTGGAAATAACCTTTTTTTTTTAAAGATTTTTATTTATTTATTTATTTGACAGAGAGAGAGAGAGAAATCACAAGTAGGCAGAGAAGCAGGCAAAGAGAGAGGGGGAAGCAGGCTCCCTGCTGAGCAGAGAGGTCGATGTGGGGCTTGATCCTAGGACCCTGAGATCATGACCTGAGCCGAAGGCAGAGGCTTAACCCACTGAGCCACCCAGGTGCCCCTGGAAATAACCTTTTTAAAAGAAATTTTTTTACCTTAAATCTCTACACCTGTGGGGTGCCTGGGTGGCTCAGTCAGTTAAGCGTCTGCCTTCCACGCAGGCCATGATCCCGGGGTCCTGGGATGAGCCAGGCGTTGGGTTCCCTGCTCAGTGGGAAGTCTGCTTCTCTCTCTCCCTCTGCTCCTCCCCCCGCTTGTGCACTTTCCCTCTATCTCAAATAAATAAATAAAATATTTTGAAAAATAACAACAGACAAAACCCCTGCCCCTGTAATTTACTTAACTCTGCTGCAGTCTGTCTTTCCTGCCCTTAGATAACGATGTGAGCTCATTGTTCATGATGTTGGAACATTTTAAAAAGTATATTTTAGATTGCTTTAGGTACTCAATTTAGAAGAACTTCCTCATATGCTCAAAATCAAGTACAGGACTGGTATATCTTTAAGAGACAGTGGGATTTTCATAAAAATAACCTATGAATCAGTAAATAATAAATGGGAAGAAAACATTCGAGGCATTTCCATTACTTAAGAAAGAGAAGTTCATATTGCCGCGTGTCACTGAACGCCATTAAAGATATTTAGGTAGAACACTGAAGAAATATTTTTCATTATGAAATAGACCATGAGCAGAGTAGTCTTTCCCTTTTGTGATAGGGATATTAGTAGAGACAGTGGAATTATTTAGGATAATAACATCTATTGAGCACTTACTATAGACTCAGCACTATGCTAAATGTTTTACAAGAATTCACATTTAATTCAGTCCTTCTACAAATCTGGAAATTTGTTTTATCCTCAAGTTATGTATGAGGAACTGAGGTTTAGAGAAGTTTACTTGTCCGATATCACAATGCTGGTAAGTTATGGAACGAGACTAGAGCAGCCAAGCCAATGAAAGTTATTAAATTCTCTAGGTCTTAGATTTTTTCCTATGTAGAATGAAGATAATAAGGCCTATCTCTTATGAGGTTCGTAGTAGAAAATGAAGTAACACGGGTGCATCTGAGTGGGTTAAGCCTCTGCCTTTGGCTCTGGTCATGATCCCAGGGCCCTGGGATGGAGCCCCACATAGGACTCCCCACTCAGCGGGGAGTCTGCTTCTCCCTCTCCCTCCGCCGCTCCCCCTGCTTGTTCTCTCTCTCTCTCTCATTCTCTCAAATAAATAAAATCTTTAAAAAATTGTTAAAAAAAAGAAAATGAGGTAACACATATTAAAACATATTCAGTGAATGTTTAAGGAACATTATTTATCCTCCTTAATCAACTGTGCACATACGGCTAAGACTTTGTTGTGTATAACACTGCGTTTAAATTACATGTATATCCTATTATTAAGCAGTGAGGTCCGGGAGGAGTTGCTGGAAACGTGTTTTAGTCCTTCCATGTCTCCTTATCTTGTACCAAGTACACACTCCAGGACATAGGAAGCATGCAATGAATGTTGCCTCAGCGAGAAACGAGTAGGAGGCAGGACAAGGAACACAACCATCTACTGTTGGTTGGAAGCAGTTGGACAATATGGTTCAAATTTTTAAATGTGCTTATTCTTCAGCTCAGCAATTTCACTTCTAGAAATGTATCCTAAGGAAGTAATGAGATCTGTGTATCAAGATGTATTTTCAACTATCATCAACACAACCTTGTCTTCAATAGGAAAAAATTAGAAACATCCTAATTGTCAATTTAAAAATTTAAAAATTTAAATTTAAAAATTGTGCAACAGGTATACAATGGAATAGTGTGTGGTTATTAAAAGTGATCTAGAAATACACTTATTAGAGGCAAAAGAGTCTCATGACGTATTTGTTGACAAGTGTAAAATGCTGCTTATGCAACTATATGATCCTCTTTCTATAACACATGCGGGCACACATACATATTATAAAACTGCATAAATAAAAGAATGAATAATGGTATATCTGGGTAGAGGATCATAGGCTATCTTTATTTCCCCATGCTTGCTTTATTCCTGTGAATTATTTTGTAGGAAGCATATTTTTTATATTTGAGAAACAATAACCCTATTTTAAGAAATGAATGACATCATCAATGCCTGGATTTTTGACACAGGACTTCAGCACAGGTTTTTATTTTATTGTATTTTTTTTTTTTTAAGATTTTATTTATTCATTTGACAGAGAGAGAGATCACAAGTAGGCAGAGAGGCAGGCAGAGGGAGAGGAGGAAGCGGGCTCCCTGCTGAGCGGAGAGCCCGATGTGGGGCTCGATCCCAGGACCCTGAGATCATGACCTGAGCCGAAGGCAGAGGCTTTAACCCACTGAGCCACCCAGGTGCCCCAGCAGCAGGTTTTTAAAACCAGTTCTTAGAAGAGTTGTTTGGGATTTTGAAATTATTACAAACAAATGCCATTTCAGTGAGTGGCCTCTTTTTTTCTTGCTTTTGTAAATAGCTAAACATAGGAATCTTTTAGTTGTTTCTCGGCTTGCTTCTATTCTACTCTTCATGCTTATGTGGGATCAGAGATATGGAACTTTGAATCACCGATATAGGGGATTTATTAGGGTGGGTTAGTGATGGGGAAAGCCACATGATCTGTTTGAAAATTTCTCTGTTGGATAAGATGATAGAACCCCAACGTGCTTTAGTCTGATTTTTTTACGATATGAGTACACATTAATATTAAGTGGACAGATTTATTTCTGACTATTTTGGAGAAATATCGACAATGGAACACTTGGTTCTAATCAGGTTGGCTGTCAGCCCACTGTAGGAGGAGTTGTTTTATAAAAAGTAAAAAAAAAAAAAAAAACCCACTTCTATGTCCCATCTGTGGAGACAGTGGAGCCTTGACAACTGTTGTTTGTCATAACGGACAGAATGAGATACAGAAAGACCCAAGAAGAGAAGCAATAAATATGAAAAAGTGTGCATATGATATATATGAGTGAATGTGATTCCAGAGATCAAAAGTGAGATCAAAATATGGGATTTCAGGAAAGCTAGCCTCTTGGGTATAGCTGTATTAAAAATTTTAAGCATTCATTTATAATTTGTAGAAGTTGTAAGTAATCACAAATGTGTCTCCAGTGGCAAAGATATGGGTAAAATTGAACATGATTGCCCTGTCCCTTGTCCTTAAAGGGAATTTCTTTCCTGGCTTGTTGTTGCCTATTATGATCTTTGCAGTTGAGCATTCCAAGATGAAGTGAAGCAACTGAACACAGAGTAACAGTGAATGTGGCTTGGAAGAATTTTGCAACAATGGTATCGTCTGCTTAATTCCATTTTTGTCGTCAAAGACTATAATTGCAGTTTTTATAAAACTTATTTTTCTCATGGAGGAACTTTCTATATGAAGAATAAAATAAACTTCATTTTGGTTATTAGACCTGCGGGATGGGATCCCGTACCGAAGACCACCAGGTCTCTTTTATTATGCAAAATAAGTGGGATTTAGCCAACAGTAGGGTCTGTGATTATTCAGCTCCTCCAAAAGTAACTCCTGACTTTGATTTTGCAAAACACATTAATATTAATTTTGTTGCTTGAACATTTGCTTTTCATATAACAGAATCCACATGCTTGGTTAAGGCCAACATATGCTGTTTATTATGCAGGTTTATCTGTTCTGATGATATAGCACATAAATCAAATCTAAATTGAACCAACACCACTTCTCCCCTGTGCCATGATATTTGGGGATGAGATTATTTGCTAAGGAATCATGTGGGAGAATAAAATACTTTTGCTTATTGAACGTGGCACAATGTATTTAGAATCCTTTGTGAGATATTCCGATCGTGCTCAATAGCAACCCCATTACGATCAGGAACTTTAAATATTTCCATCATAAGTCCTCTTGTTTACAGGGTTATTTAGCTTAGCTTTTGAAATCTTTCTAGTAGTTGCATATAAGCTTACAAGCAACATGGAATTTAAAAAACATTAAATTGGCTTAGTGAGACTAAGGGTTTTTTTGTTTTGTTTTGTTTTTTTACTTGTTCAGTTGGTTTTAAAATCTGGGATGGAGGAAACAGCATTAATAAAATACATGTTTAAAAAGGCTTGGGGGCCATTTTTACTCTTTTTGTCTTTAATGGAGTAAAATGTAGGTTACAACAACATTCAGAGAGATGTTGGGGTGTTTCTTATGTGAAAATGGTCTATTAATTCCAGGACCGAAGGAATATGGGGAGACATCTTTGTTAGCGGTTTCTTAAATTGTCTTTATAACCAAACCACTTATTTTTATATTTAGCTGTACTGAAATGAAATTTTGTGACAATTTCTCATGTTTCCACATCCTTTTTGCAATGTGGAACTATTTATCGACTTCGTAAATGCAATATACTCTTCACTGGAGATCACAGGCCTGATCTCAAGACACTCAAATGCCCCCCTGAAAGACATACTGGTCAACCAGCTTGCCAGACAGACCAGAATTTTAAGGCTTAGTTCAAATATTACCTTCTGCAAGCAGCTTTGCTCTATTCTTTTTGCTTTTGCTTAGAGCAGCTTTGCTCTATTCATTTGTTTTTTAAATGTTTGTGCCTTTGTTTGCTTTGTCTTTCTGAAGCTGAAAATTCTCTTCCTTGCCCGTCAATTTTCCTAATAGTTTTTGTCTTTACGGATTGGTTGCAAGGAATAGATTCATTCACATTACCTAAAAGTACAAGGGAGATTCTTATGAGTCCTTATGGCCTGCAAAGGGAACCTCCTCAGGAATAGAACAGGTGGGCTGAATCCTGCTCCAGCCTGCTCTGGGCTCTGTGGTTTCCCTCTCCTTGGCATTTCTGTCCTCTCTCCTCTGACTAGCATGGCCTTAGTGAACTATAGCTCAGCTTCTCTACAGCTTCTGGTACTGCCCCCACTGCTGGGTTTCTTGCTTCTAATTCCCAATGTAAGACTGATCACTTTCCTTTCCTTCAAGAGGTGTGCAAGTCTGTGGGGTGCCTCTCTACAGTTGTCATCACTGGCCCTTGGGTGGGCATCTCTGATTAGAGAAACGAGACCATAATGCGTATGTCTGTGAATATTATTCTTTGAAAACCCAATGAGTGGACAGTAGATATTTTGCTTTTATATAAACAGATATGTTTATTTTATTTGTTTGTATTTTGTGTAGACATACTAAAAAGCATGTCCAGGATATGTTTCTACTAAAGATTGTCAGGAATCTGGAGAAAAAGCATAATGGTTAATCAAAATGGACTTCACATTGGGGCTAAAATGTTGTCTTCTATTCTTTGAAATGGGAATAAAAATATTTCTACCTGAATAATTGGCAAGAGACTTAATACATCAGAAGTCTTTATGTTAAGTCCTTATCACATCTGACCTCTTTGTATTTGACGATGTTGCCCACTTTTCTCTTCTTGATCCTTTTTTCTTCCTTTTTACCTCTATTTCTTCTCAGATTCCCCTGTTGGGTTCCCCCCCCCCCCGCCCCCAATTTCCAAGTATTTGTATCATCCAGGCTGTTGTTCTTGGACTTGTTCTTATTTAGGCAACCATCCTAACCAACATCATTCTTTCTCATGGGATCATCGATCAGCTATAATCATGAAATCTGTATTTCCATCCTCAACCTGTTTACCAAGTTCCAATTTATAGGACATTTCCAGCTGGCTACTTACAGGCATATGCAGTCTTGCCTGTCCAAATCGAATTCTTTGTCTCCACCTCTTGCCCCTGACAATATTTCTGGTTTTTTGTATTTCTTATGTCAGCAAGCATTTCCAACTAGCCATCCAAGGAGAAAGAGTAGATAATTCTCTATTTTTCTCTTTTAGCTCCCAGCCTGAATCAGTCATCGTCTTGTCAAGTCTATTTACTATTATCATAGTATAGAACTTCCTCATATCTCACATAACTCTTTTTCCTGATTGGGAGATCATTCTCTATTCCACCAGCCTATTGCTTCCAGAATGAGTTTACTAGAATATAAATATGTCATCCTACTCCTCTACTTAAAATCTTTCTTTTTTTAAAAAAAAAGATTTTATTTATTTACTTGAAATAGACAGAGACAGAGCATGAGCGGGGGAGGAAGCAGAGGAAGAGGAAGAAGCAGACTCCCCTGCTGAGTGGGGAGCCCAACATGGGGCTCAATCTCATGACCTGGAGATCATGATCTGAGCCAAAGGCAGATCCTTAACTGACTGAGCCACCTAGGCACTCCTACTTAAAATCTTTCAATGGCTTCACAATGCCTATGGAATCAAACTCATACTCATTTTTTATGGCATTGAAGATTTCCAGTGGTCAAACCCCTCCTATCACCTTTTCTCTTACCCTTCTTCACATATTCTTTCCAGCATCTGTGCTTGATATAAACACACAAAGTATGATCTGGTTTGTGTAGAGGATTAAATGAAATACAATCTTTCACCATTCTAATGAAGATTGCAAAATAAATTTCCACTTTAATAATTTTATTTTAATCACCTATAAACTACGTTGAACTTTTTACTTCTGCTAAAGTACATGGGAGTATTTTTATGAAAGATTGCTATAATATCTGGCTTACCAAATAGACGGGACAAAACATACTTTTCGTTTTGAATTGATGAAATGACAAAGAAAATTTACTTGTGCTGTGATCTATGAAATAGATAGGAGGTGTAAACTGGGTAACTTGAATCATGTAATATTTTAACAATTTACATGTGGTCTTATTATCTAAGAATTGACATTTTAAAACATTTTTATTAAAAGAAAGAAAGCACTGTATGTTTCAAAAACTAAATGTAATCCAGCATTTCAGTTTTGCTTCTGCCGAGTTCAGAGGCTATTTGAGAATCTAATTTACTGACTTATGGTCTGTAAGAAGAATCTGTAGAAAAAAATGGGGTTAGATTAGAAAAATAGTTGTGGTCTTAAGTTTATAGGTATTTGAGTTATGTATTTTGCGGGAAAGGTCAGAAATTGAATTTAAACTATTTGCAAATGCCTTTGTTCTATTTCTATTGTATCATCAAATATGATTTTTCTTTTCTGTCGTATAAGTCCTCCATAGCTAGCTGAATGAAGTGATTATTAAAATTTATGAAATTAATTTTCAGGTGTTTTTTCCTATTCATTATCCTGTTCTTTACATAATTGATAAACCTGAGATTATTAGCGTTCTTCTAAAGTAAACATTTCATAGCAAACAAAAAATTCCTCCTTGGAGCATAAGACAATCACTATAACTGTTATAATGAGAAAAGGTCAATATTTCAATCTTGTTTATTTCAGCTGGCATAAAAATGAATTGGCCAGATTTTCATTTAGAAATAGTATAATTTATCAACTTAACTATGTAAAAACCTTTAAAAAAGTTAAATAACTAAAGATGCTCCATCTATCTTATAAAATACGTCTGTCTGTAAAGGTCTATCTGATAAAACATGAATCATTGAAAGATTGGTTATAATCAAAACATCAAGTAGAAGTGGAAATAGTGTTCCTTCTCTTGTTTGCTTGTTTTATTTTTTTATTTTATAAATTTCCTTTGTCCATTGTGATGTATATTTTAAGTCTGGTTGCTCTTAGCTATTTTTATTTTCTGTGAAGATTTTTAGTTTGCTGTGTGTATCTCTGAACTCTGAAGAGTTTTATTATTTTCCTGTCACTCTCCCTTAAGTGGTTTTTCCCATAAATAAAATACATTCCAGGTAATAAAATGCAAACAACTCTTTCTAATACAGTGCCTCAGGGGGCTATATTACTCTCTGCAATGACAAAATTTGGTCAAGTCCATTCCAAAGGCCTAAACAGCAAATGTAGGTAGAAATATAGAAGATATATACACGCTTCAGTAATTCCCAACTCTATTATGGTTTTGTGCTATGTGTATTCATCTCCATTGCTGCCTTAACAAATTACCACAAACCCCAGCCTGATTCCAATGTTCTTAATGACATGTCACACCGCTGGAAAGGCCATGGGTTAGCATAGATTAGTTTGTCCAAATAACTATAGTTGTCTGGACTTGCAGGGCATCAAGTTCATTGCTATGTATAAAAAAATACATGTCCAGTTGAGAAATAGGGGCGGTCAGTTTCTGGTCTGGGGACTAACAGGGAAACCGATGATGGACTACTGACTACAAAGATAACATGATTATTTCATCTCAGTCTAGCACCTAATGATTGTAGTTAACCATTTCTAGGACTACCTAAGAGCACCAGACAACTTTCTTCAGAATGAGACAAAGTTCCCTAGGAAGAGGTGCTTACCTCTTCATGTCCTAAACTTTAATTGAAACAAGCTCAAGGAGTGAACGAGCTATCCCAATAAGACCCAGTGTTTAGGAAATGAACATTTGATCCTCAGTCTTCAAATCATAGAAGTTTAAAGGATCCTTTCTAAACCATAGAAAGAATCTTGGAAGACCGTTTTCTCCATCATCCTAAACATACGCAGAACATGTAGACTAGTAAAGAAAAACAAAAAACAAAAAACACTTGCTCAGGGTCCAACTGTGCATTGTAATGGACAAAAAACAGCAAAGCTACAACTCTATTCCCTGCCTTTTACATCCTCAAAAGTTCCCAATTTGTTGGCTCTGACTGTGATTATGGGCTCTGTATGCTATTCATATATAATGTTATTTAAGAAGCTATTAAGCATATATAATGCTTATGTCATTCTCACTATATAGCTTCATAATTCTTAACAGGAGTAGCTAAAGTTTTGGTTTTCTGTCTCTCTGATTTTTTCTCTACTACTAATATGTGTAATTTGATCGGGGCTGAATAAGTGCTTTGGCTTCAAGACCCTAGTTACTGATGCCAGAATTCTCTTAATCTTTGCTTGTGCACTTCCTCAAAGTAGAGCTTAAGGTACTGAGGCTCTACCAGCTAACATCTCTGAGGTGTTGCTCACGTGTTAAACGAGGATTGTGGGCTTCTTTACTGAAGTTCTCTGCCTTTCTCCCCATCGTGCCCTGTGTCTATCCCCGTGTTCTCTCTGGTTGCTCCGGGATCATGATAGGTTTGGAGTTCCCGGTGGTCTGGGGCACTTCCTGCTTGGAAAAGAAAGAAAAGAGTTCTCTCCCCACTCTAAAGTGTGAAGTTATTTTCCATGTATCATCTTTAAAAAAGCTTCTTAAAGGGGCGCCTGGGTGGCTCAGTGGGTTAAAGCCTCTGACTTTGGCTCGGGTCATGATCTCAGGGTCCTGGGATCGAGCCCCACATCGAGCTCTCTGCTCGGCGGGGAGCCTGCTTCCCCCTCTCTCTCTGCCTGCCTCTCTCTGCCTACTTGTGATCTCTCTCTCTGTCAAATAAATAAATAAAAATCTAAAAAACAAGAAACAAAAAAAAAATAGCTTCTTAAAGAATAAGATGAGGGCATTTTATCCTTTAATCACTTGATGTCCAATATCCTGGAGGCTAATCCATGTTCAATACAGAGAAATATGAAATTTGGGAGCATAAAGCAATTAAAAAAACCCATAGTCTTGTTCCCCAAGCACTTTTACTGTATACTTTTTAATATATTTCCTTTCAAGGTGTAATCTTATTACTTTCATGCATCTCTAGTTTGTTTTTCGATTTTACAAATATCTATTTTTGTTATTTTTAATATTATCTACAACTTATTCTACGAAGTGAGCTTTTCATAACGTCTGTGTGCATATTTTACAGAGAATTGGAAATAGTGTTTCCCCTAATTTTACTTCTGTAATTACCTTTGTGCATGGAGTGCCAGCCTTTATAGTTAGGATAATTCCTTAGAAGATATTGTCAGAATATAAGTGGTAATTTGCAGAATTGGTCTCGGTTTTCCACACCTCGCAAACCCACGCCCCTTTGCTGTGTCATTTTGCGGCTTCTTACATCCAGAAGTAAAATGTGTTCCCCTACTTCCTGAATCGGAATATGTGACTTCCTTTGACCAATAAAATATAGCAGAAGTGACAACTGTGTAGGTTCCATGCTAGGTCTCAAGGGGTTTTGCAGCTACTGTCCTGATTCTTGGAATCCTAGCTGCTATTCAACCAGCGGCTGATCAACCATCAGCGAGAGGCACATAACTCATTGGCCCCTGTTGCTCTTGCCAAATGTCTAGAAGCAGCCCAGCCTCCCTGCCTGGCAGTCGAGGCTGACACCCGAGTGAGCCCACCATAACCAGAACTACCCAGTTAAAGGAATAATCAGTGGCTGTCATTTTCCCTAAGTTAGTTTAGAGGTGGTATTTTACAGCAAAACAAACATATATGATCTATTTGCTCAGAAAGAATGAACATTTTTCAGCCTTGTAATTCATATCGATAAGTTGTTTCCAAAATCTTTGTAACAATCTGGTACCCTCTCCAGCCAGGGTTATGACTATCATAAGTATTTTCTGGTTTGATGAAAGATATTTGGTGTTTTGTTTTCCCTTTGTAAGTGTAGCATTTTTCTTTTTCTTTTTCTTTCTTTTCTTTCTTTCTTTTTTTGTTTTTTTTTACTATGTTATGTTAGTCACCGTAAAATACATCATTCGTTTTTGATGCAGTGGTCCAAAGTGCAGCATTTTCAAAGTTATTTGTTTCCTCATTCTGATAATATCATTACCACTTTAGATGTCATTTTATCGAAACAAATCCTATTTCAGAGTAAGCTTTTTCCCAAATCATTTTCCTAGAATTTCAATAATATTTGTCAGGTTTATTTCTTCTCAAAAGGTCTAAAAATGCAGCACAGATGTGGATTTCCATTTGCCACATAGTAGTTTTTGAAAATCTCTTTCCAGTATTTTTAATTCAGTAATTATCAAATTTATAAAAGTTAGGTTAGTTATAGTGAAGTTTCCACTGGCCTCACATGACCTCCTTGGATTTTGATCTCAGTGATTAGGACTGCTCTAAGTTGTTAAAAGTCATGTGATCCTTCTTCACTCACAGCAGGAAGCAAGAAGGTGAGATAGTCATATTCAAATTAGAAAATTTGCTTCTGGATTGAGTAAATGTGCAGAAAATGTAGGCAAAGTGTTGACCATTTTACTTGTGAGACTTTTAAGTGTTGCCATCACTCACTGCTTTGAGGTTGCTCCCAGAATGAGAGCACACACACAGGCAGGGCAACTTTGTTTAAGATTTTGTTTATTTATTCAAGAGAGTGAGAGAGAGCATGAGAGGAAAAGGTCATGGGGAAAAGCAGACTCCTTGGGGAGCTGGGAGCCTGATGCAGGACTCAATCCTGGGACTCCAGGATCGTGACCTGAGCTGAAGGCAGACACTTAACAACTGAGCCACCCAGGCACCTGTGGCTAAGGTTGCTTTGGCTGTAGGTTACAGAAAACCCACTCAAGCAGCCCTCAATTGTGAGGCTCATTAGTTGATATGATGTTTAGCCAATTCTGACTTGGATAGCTATACTAGTTTTTTAAGACCCGAAATACTTTTTCATTGATGGCTAAAGAGCATAATAGTAATGGCAATAAGTAGTAAAATTAATTAACGAAAAGAAATTAGTATATAAAACTTGTAGGTGCTCACTGTGGCCGTATGCTCCCTCAGTGGCATACAGCCATATAATTTTTTGGCTTATGATTTTTGCATGATTTAGAGGATCTCATTGGAGCTCAGCTGATCTCTGCTAGGTTTGTTCACATGGCTGATGTCAGTTACATGTCAGCTCGCTTCCTTCTGATCTCGCCTGGCCTTGCTCCTGTTTCTCGTGATGGCCCTAGCCTGGATAAATAGTGACTCAGCTCTTTCCACACAGGTGTCATCCTCTAGAAGGTCAGCCTGGATATGTTTTCATGGTAAAGACAGAAGAGCGAGAGAGCCACACACATGCTTTCAAGTCTCTATTTGCATCACACTTACTAATATCACATTCACCCAAGCGAGTCACTTGGTGCAGCCCAGACACAGTAGGCTGACTCTGCAAAGTCATGTGGCAAAAATACATAGATATTGGGGTGCCTGGGTGGCTCAGTGGGTTAAAGCCTCTGCCTTCGGCTCAGGTCATAATCTCAGGGTCCTGGGATCGAGCCCCGCATTGGGCTCTCTGCTCAGCAGGGAGCTGCTTCCCCCCCTCTCTCTACCTGCCTCTCTGGCTACTTGTGATCTCTCTCTGTCAAATAAATAAATAAAATCTTTAAAAAAAAAATACATGGATATGGAGAGCGGTAGAGCTGTGAGGCCATTGATGAAGTCAAACGACAATAAACTTATTAACTTAGTTGCTATAGGATATGTCTCAATATCTACTGATGTCACAATGATCTACTAAGAAATCGTCCTCTTCTTGCTGTGAGATCCAAAGCATTTGCAGTTGCACCTCCTACGTAGATCTATGTTGTAGTATACCTATTATCTACAAAGTGTTCTGTACATTAGGAGAATCAGCATTGTCATTGCCCTTTAATTAACTAATCATTGTTGCTTTGAAATACATGTATCTCTTACTATAGGAATCTATGAGGATAGTGAGAGTTTGGATAGTACCAGATACCTGTGTTATAGATATGAATCTTTTTTTTTTTAAAGATCCACCTATTTGTTTTAGAGAGAGAGAACATGCGTGCTGGGGGGGAGTGGCAGAGGGAGAGGAAGAAAGAGTCTCAAGCGGTCTCCATGCCGACCTCAGAGCCTAACACAGGGCTCGATCCCACGACCCTGCGATCATGACCTGAGCTGAAACCAAGAGTCGGGTGTCCAACTGACTGCATTACCCAGGAGCCCCTAATTAGAAATCTTTAAAATCTATGGGAGCACAGCAAAGATTTTATGAAATAAGATAATAAACTGCTTCCTGGAATATCTTCTGATGATGGACAAAAATCAGAAATGTCTGGAATGTATTTCGATAGTGTGCAAGAATTAATATAAAAACAAATCATTTGTATTTCTTGAATGAAAAAACAACTTGATTATTTTGACAAAGTTTAGAAGTAGCTTATCATTGCTTTTAGTATTGAAAAAATGCTAGATTTTCTGCCAATACATTGGAAAGAGCTAAGCATATGTATTTCACCAGAATGTTAATCGTGTTCTATTAAAGCTCATGGTTCAAATAAAGAAAATTTGCAATCATCACAGAGGAGAAATCATTAGTCAGTCACCAGCTTAGTTTCACATAATATCACATCGATCAGTATAACATAATAAACCACTTGAAATAATATGAACTTCCAAAAAGGATTTTTCAAAGAATGTCAATAAAGTAAGAAAACATTTAGAAACTATCACTAGAACTTTAATTTATTTAGAAATATTCAAGCATTTGTAGATATAAAATATTAACATTTCTCAAAAATAATACTAATATGTACATGCTATTGTAATCTAGATTTATGGCTCTACTTGTAGGGAAACCTACAATTATTTTTGGAAACAGTTTTGGAACGTTGCTGCTTTTTTCGAAAAATCTACTTAAAATAATAGAATTTCAATTTTCTTTGCTAAATCCTCAATTGTTTTACAAAAGAGTGATAATTAAATGTGAAATTCAGGACTGAAGGTAATTTTATGGTTTTCATTGATCATGGAACTGGAAGGAATATTATCTGAAATAATCTATCTTTTTATTGGTGGTAGTCAGAAAAATTAAATGAGAAATATCTGCATGAAAATCTTATGATATAATTTATCATAGTTGTATAATATATTATTTCATATATATTATATAAATCTGTCTATATAGATTTCCATAAAATATTTCTTTTATAAGACATTTCTATAAAAGTTTCTATAAAAGTTTTTATAAGACAGATTTTTATAAAAGTTTCTGGAGGTTTTAATTCAGCACTATATTATCACATTTAATTATTTCTGGATAAGGCGCTAGAAGATGTAAATAACACAAATCATTAAATTTCTTTCTTGATGAGGTTTATACTCCTCATATGTTAGATAAACATTAGAATTGAGTGACTTACTAACTTACCAGAAATTCATATAGCGAAAAGTGAACAAGTATTTGTACCAGGGCACCTGGGCAGCTCAGTTGGTTAAGCCACTGCCTTCGGCTCAGGTCAAGATCCCGGAGTCCCAGGATTGAGTCTCACATTGGGCTTCTTGCTCAGCGGGGAGTCTGCCTCTCCTTCAGACCCTCTCCCTTCTCATGCTCCCTCTCTCTCTCAAATAAATAAATAAAATCTTAAAAAGAAAAAAGAAAAAGTATTTGTACCTCTATGGGCAGCTGATGCCTCTAGAACGACAAAGGCGGTTTGCAAGTTTTAAGTGTTGTGTGTTCACTATATGAGAAACTTGAAAAAGAAATAATTAAAAACTTGGAAAGTAGACTTATTTTTTTTGAGATTCAAGTTTGAGTAACAATAGTCTTAAAGCTTTCACTACTTTGTTTAGCTTTATATTAAAAATTGTTTTATTAAAGTGGGCAGAGATATTGAATGCATGCTAAAAATGATTAAATCTATAAAACTAAATAAAGTTGGGAAAGAGAATAAGATACAGAAATAAAGGCACATGTTACAACATTTCAAGCAAAATAATTCCAATGAAAAGGCTATTACATTCACTGATAAATCATATAAAATTGATATCACAAGTGAAATATTTAATAAACTTCCAAGTACTTTCAATTTATTGAGTCTTAGTTTTTTCAAATAATATTAAGTTTATGGATTAATGATTAATAAATGTCAGCATTAGGTTAAGTAACTAAATATTCTATTTAAAAATAATTTTCATTAACTAGTAATAGATAATTTATTTTTATTTAGAAAGGGAGAGTGGGAAGAGGAAGAAAGGGAGAGAGGATTTTTTTTT
>CM052898.1:168944357-168976552 GCA_028534135.1 Potos flavus
AATGTCCTCCATGTTTTTCCTTATGCTCCACACATAAGTGAGACCATATGATAATTGACTCTCTCTGCTTGGCTTATTTCACTCAGCATAATCTCTTCCAGTCCCGTCCATGTTGATACAAAAATTGGGTATTCATCCTTTCTGATGGAAAGAAAGAA
This sequence comes from Potos flavus, assembly GCA_028534135.1. Classification (NCBI taxonomy): domain Eukaryota; kingdom Metazoa; phylum Chordata; class Mammalia; order Carnivora; family Procyonidae; genus Potos; species Potos flavus. Next base: position 168,944,516 of record CM052898.1, read on the forward strand.
TCTTAAGCAGGCTCCATGCTTAGTGCAGAGCCTGACGTGGGGACTTCATCTCAATGACCCTGAGATCATGACCCGAGTCAAGATCAAGAGTTGGTTGAGGCGCTTGGGTGGTTCAATTGTTAAGCGGCTGCCTTCGGCTCAGGTCATGATCCCAGGGTCCTGGGATTGAGCCCCTCTTTGGGCTCTCTGCTCAGTGGGAAGCCTGCTTCTCCCTCTCCTACTCCCTCTGCTGGTGTTCCCTCTTTCGCTGTGTCTCTCTCTGTCAAATAAATAAATAAAACCTTTAAAAAAAAAAAGATCACGAGTTGGATGCTTAATCAACTGAGCCTCCCAGGCATCCTAGTAATAGACGTATTTAATATATAAAAACCACAGAGGGTTATACGCTAGAAATATTTTGCATATGACTTTTGCTAATTTAGCAGAGACATAGAGAGGATTCAATATAATGAGTTACATTTCCCTGCTTGGGCTACGTCACATAGTAATGAACAATTTATGGGGAAATTTTAGAAGTTGATACAGTTCTTAAGTCGAATTGTGACTCAAATACAGGCATCATTTAGCTCGAGGCAGCCATATCAGGGCTCTAATTTCTAAAAAATCAATTTGGAAGTTACTCAAAAGATTTTATGAGTTGCATATTTTGTGAGTTATATTTATGTGACAACATATATCACTTAACCAGCAGCTTCAATACGTGTAAGTACATATGTATGAGTAATTTATTATATGTTTGTTTATATGTACACATATATCACCGCATACAGGTTGTTTGTATTTTGAGTACTACTCTGCTTTATTTGGTCCTGTGCATGGAAGTCCAGACACAGGCGGGAAGAGATTCGCGGCAACTTTTAGCCAGTGTCTCCCCCTATTTCTCTCTAACTCCTTTGGCTTTGCCCTCTTCTCTATGGCTTTGTCCTTCAGCAATAGATTTCCCAGCTGGTGGCAAGCTGGCTGAAGCAATCCTATTTGGGGATCTTCACAGCCCGACAGCCAAAGAGAGAGAATTTTCCGGTAGTTTTCCCTTGAGAGAAAGAAAACTTCATTCCCTCCACAGGAAACCCTCCGAGCTGGGCTCTTGATCCAGACTGGGTCAGAGGCATGTTCTGAACCTGGTCTCTGTTGTTCAGGGAATGTCAGACAGGGACTGGCATCGGCTGAGTTCCTGCACAGTTGAGGCTCTGCGGACGGTAGGCCTCCAGACCTACCAGGCCTGGCACTGCACTTTACGGGTTCAAATGAAGAGGGAATGGCCACTTGTCGTACACAATGCAAGCAATGTAGGTTCACAGGTGGCCCCGTTAGCCTTCTGTGGCCAGCTACCAGCCTGAATTTCTAGCGGTATGCCCCCTGTATTGCTTCGTGCACATGAAACCCCAAATCACTCTGGACTAAGCACAGTTCCCTGAACCAACAAAGCAGAATAAAGTCTCTCAGCCCTTTTTCCTCAGATAACTCATTCTGGAGTGATGTTTTCTATTTCCAACCCATCAAAACCCAAATGCTGTCTCTTGTCATGAGGTTGATTTTACTTGTTCTAAGATTTAAGATGACAACAAGATGGACTTTTTAATCATGCAAAGTTAAGTAATTTATGATTTCTTGCCCTTAGAGAAATGAAAGGTCACTTAAAGCTCAAGCAGGATATGAAATGCTTGGTTAAGTGATGTAAATTGAGTTCAGTTTTAATATCAGTCATTTGCTTGAGGAAGTAAAAAAAAAAAAAAGGTTTTCCTGAGAGAGAAACAGATTGTACTAAATGTACCTAATGTGGATTGCTAAAGACAGAGCACCTAGAACTTTGAGGAGTGTACTATGAACTACTGAGGTTTCTTTGGAATTTCATTTGGGTGTGCTTTGGAGGGGAGGGCTAGGTGTCAAGGAAAGGACTACGTCTGCTCTTGGAATGAATGAGTCCAGAGAAGTTGGGAGACTGTTTCTGGGCATGGAGACATCGGTGCTATTGTTTGGTATTCAGGTTATTCACAGTGAATTTCTGAATGAACACACTGTAAATAGATATAAAATGTTTATCCTTTCCCTCCTTCTATATATACAACACTGAATTTAAAAAAAAAGAGGGGCTTCGTTCCCTCTTTTTCCACATTGTTGGACAAGACCAGATTGCCTTTGATTATTTAATCTTGAGAGAAGTTCAGGCTTCCAGTCCAAGTCCAGTTTTGAAGGCATTGAGAGTCAAGTGCCAAGTTTCAATGGATAAGTAGGAGTTTGGCCAAATCTTTGGAGGCTTTCCATCTATTAGCCATGTTCTCTGCCACCCAATTTTCCAGCAGTTAACTGGTTAACAAGTTAAGATATAACATCTACTGGAAAGAGAACAGTGAGAATCTGAGATTCTAAAATTTGTGTTAGCAAAGGGTCTAAAACTCCTCTGCATTATCTTAATTACTAAAGAATCCAACGGCATTAAATAGCTCTAGAGAATGTTTGCCCAGGGGAAGGCTTTATTTTTGGCAAGGTGAAAAATGTCGACTATCAATAAAAATCACCCCTGAGCATATACATTTTTACTTAATTATTTCCTTCTAGATTTTTTCCCCAAATTTAACTTTTAAAACATATTTAACAGAATTCTAAAATTATGTATCTTAAGTTTTCTCTACATAGGTCTTACAATTTTCCTCTTGGTTGCTATGATCTTCATAATTACTATTAAATGTAACCAAATTTCCAAGGAACATTCTCTAGTTTCTGACTGCCTCAATAACCTCAATAAACAAATTAATTTATTGTGATTTTTCCTCCTTTTGAATGTATTTCCCTAGACTAAATTTCTAGACTCAGAATTACTGAATAAAAGGTTCTGAAATGTTTATGGTTCATTATAAGAAATGCCAAACTTTTTTCAAAAAAGGGTTTTAAACAGTTTATATCTCATAATGCAGTATATAACAGTTTTGTTATTCTCCAACATTATGTATTACATTTAGTTAAGGTTTATTTATTTATTTTTTACTGTACCCCTTTTAGACGCACAGCAGGTCGTAAGCCTCTAGAGAAAAAGTGGGGCTGTGTATTTATTGCTCAACTTTTAATTTTCCGTAACACTAGAACAATGCCTAACCCGTACCAAATGAATGGTAGATATTTGCTGCACTGATCTGAATTAATAATGGATTTTTTCAGTTATAGAAAATGCCAAATTACTTAGTGTTTTGGTGAATTATTTCATTATGATCTTAGCATTTTTTTTTTAAGTTAACTGAGACTTGTGTTCTCTGTTCTTAGTGTATATTTTAAAAAATGAAATGCTTCATGGGTTTCTGTGTTGCCCTTATAAGGGGACATGTTTACCTTCTCCAGGTTATACCAATTTTAAGATATTTTCTGCCAAAGCATGCGTCATTTAATTTAATTTTACTAACAGAGTAAGCAATTGCATCCCCGAGTTTACAGTTTGCATTTGAGATACAATCAAGGATAAACATTTTAATGCTTATTTACTAAAATTGTGCTTATTTTGTAAGTTGTTTGCTCATACTATTCATTCATATGCTCAGTTTAATTTTAAAACAATAATTATAATTAAGTTTTAATCTGTTCCTGTTACATTTGCTCTAGATGTTCTTTTTAGCCTCTTTGGATTTTTATTTAATGGCCATAATTCAGAAATTTCAAAATTTTATATAGCTTTATTTGTTTTTTGAGTGGAATTACCTTTTTTCTTAGATAGTTCAAAAGTTATTGACAGCAATTCATATTGCCCCACATTAAACAAATTGTCCAGTTTTATTTTCTTTGAGGTATTCTGAATGTTGTTAATGTTTTGTATAATGATCCATAGTGCATTTAGAGTATATTTAGGACTGGGTTATTATTTTTTGTGATGGATTATTATTTTCTGCATAGACTTTTTTCTCAAACTTGCAAAATTATCTAAGCATATTTTATTTTATTTATTTTATTTTTTTAAATCTAAGCATATTTCAATTAAAAATTTTTTTCTGTCTTGATATATGGGTTAGTTTTTAGTTTTCTCAACTTTTCCATATCATGTGCTGATTTTTGTACTACACTAATTCATTTATTGATTGGTTAGCATATATTTTAATGTTGTAAATCTAGTACCCCCCATTATTTTTCTTTTGAGACTATTCTGAAATATTCTTTACTAATTAATATTCTAAATAAAATTTCTCATCTGAGTGCCATGGTCCAGAAAGGAGCTTATAATTTTGTTTATGTTTTTATTAAACATTTATATTGTTTTAAAAATGACTAATCTTAAACATAACTGTTTTTTCCCATCCAGGAACATGTTATATCTTTACATTTAGTCAAATATAATTTTCTTCCAGTAGAACTTTTCAGGGTTTATAGTATGTCACATGTATTTCTCATTCAGATTTTTAAATTATGATTATAATTTTGGTTAATATTGTGATGAGATACATTTCATCTTTTTACTATCCTACTTGGTTACTTAGGAATGCTGTTGAGTGTCATATTAGTATCTTGTCTCCTTCTTATACTTGATTATATGTTATAGTTTGATTTCTTGATAATGATATGTCTCTTCCTTTCTTGTAGATATGTACATTTCCTTTCAGTATGGTGACAGTTGCTTTAGTATAGACATTTCTTAACATGACAAGTAATTGGAATTTTATTTCCATTTTCACTGGTTTTTATTTATAACTAAATGCTGAATTTGAGCAATGTATTTTAAAGGTATTCATATTCATTGGAATTATTGCATTTTTGTACCTATTTCTTAAATTGTGATTGTGATATCCTTCTATTGAAAAATTATGGCATTTCTGAGCTAAATATTTTTAGATCATGATAAATTGTTCTACCATACTACACCCCATATACTGGTTTGTTTTTTAATCTGAAAAGAAGCAGAAGGAAAAATAGCTGCAATAATAGAGTCTTTACTCAAATATTTATGGCTTAGGTAATCTATTTATATCTAAGAGTTTGCCAAAGTGCTTATGGGAAGCTCAATCTTCTCTGGCAATGCTTGCAGACCTTTTGTACTTACTGAAGGTTGATTATCAGAGATGCCCAGCATTCCCTATGGGCTGGTCCGTTTTCCCAACATTCTTCTGCTTGAGGTAGTTATCAGGATATTGATAGGGTTTGGAGGGGTATTCTGGTAACACAGCACGCAGACTTTCATTTCTTCCTTCTTTGACAGTACAACATCTTATCCTTATTATCAACTGTTTCTTTGCTCTGTGGGACAGCTTTAGATATCAACACGTCTGCTGTGGTGAGGGATGGTTAATCATGTTGTTGGCACAGCCTGAAAAGGGGCATCTATGGTTGTAATATTTTTGTTTCAGACTCTCTACCTATCTTCCTGTTTTATGGGTTACCCACACATCCCTATTCCCCTTTATCTGGAGATAATGGGTATCTTCATTCCTGAGCCTTTCTAGAATTTTATGATGTGATTTGGCTCATTTATGCTGGCATCTCTCCAAGAAGTCACTTAGCTTTTTGTTACTATGACTCCATCCATATGCCTCCCAACTTTTATTGGCTTCACTAGAGTGCTTTTATTTCCTTTACCATTTTCATGGTCTTGTGTGTTAACGCTTTTATTTATTTATTTTTTTAACTGTGTAATTTCCATTTTAGTCAGGTTTGGGGAGGAAGCAGAGGGAAATGTGTCTGCCATGTTTTTCAGGACGTCTCTGTCATGATACATGTTTATATTGTCTGTGGTAGACAGAGCCAATTACTCTGCCCTGGCACAGGGAGTTTATCCATTGTTAACAGGACTTCAGATTTACCAACTTTGTGGTTTTGAAGGAGTGGGCTCTTATTGACCCAAGCTAATCATCATCCCTGATGGGGGATGGTGAAGAATCTTCTGGTTCTTGGCTTTATTTTTCCACATGGAGAGATTTCAAATGGAGTGACACTCCCCATTCCTCACTTAGTCTTCCTGTGGAAAAAGAATGATTGTGGATGGAAAGATTGTGGATGGAAAGAAACTTGGTGTTCTCAACTCAACTCTTTTCTCTCTTGTTAGATTTTCTCCCCCTAAGCAAGGCAGCATGGATAAACTTAGTAGTACAGGCTTTGCCTATATAAAGGTTGCCAGAGATCTATAATTGAAATGTGAGCAAACCCATTGGGTCCCAATCTAAGCCATATTCTCTAGTCAGTCTATACGAAAAAGGGCTGACATGTTGCTCTCCTTATGTCTATCCCTGTGGCTTATTTTCTGTTTCTGAACTTGGCAAGGAAAGAGAGAGCTGCTTTATCATATATCTATTCTCATCCCTACCCTTGAAACAAACAAATAAACAAACAAACAAAACAAAACCCAACAACTTTAATCCTCTCACCCATGTTGCAGTGTTTGCTTAATGATGAACATGGAGGCTGAGTCTAAGCCAGTAATTAGTACTTAGCACTCCCTTGACTAGGGTGACTGTTAAGGGTTGGGCAGCACCTAAACGTCTTTAGAATGAAGCCATGAATTTCATTTGATATTTTTAGTGGAGAGATGTTAAGTCTTTCTGGCTGGTTTTATAAGAAGGTGTCATACTGGTGCCATGACTCAAACTTGTCTGTGTACCTGATGCGCAGTTAGCCAATGTCTGAGACACCGGTTTTGAAGCAAAGAAAGTCATATTATCAGAAAGGCAGTCCAACAGGAAGGCAAGGGATTATTCCCAAAGCTGCCTCACCCCTCTTGAACCTAGGAACAGCTTATATACGTGAGAAGAAGGTAAGGGGTTTCTTGAAACCTTGAGATGGGGGGGTCTTGAAAAATCTGCAGGTAAGCATTTTTCCAGACAATGAGGTGCTATTTGAGACCTGGTGTGATCAGATATGTCAAGACCAGTGTTACCTTCCGGTCCCCATTAGGTTTCTACAATCAGTGGGTAAACAGGCAGTAGGGGCAAAAAGACAAAGTTAATGACTGATTGTGCATGAGGTTAAGAGGCGCATAAAACATAAATAGGGAACAAAACAGAACATGAAACTAAATTAATTATGCAATGGATACAACTATAGTTCTGCTTATACCTTCAAAATAGGTCCAGAAACCAAAGGTCCAGCCTCAATGCTGGGACCAACTGTACCTCTTTCATACCCATGACAAAGCCAGCAAGTACATAGAGGAGGAACTCAGATGAGAGAACTGAGACAGAACCCACCTAGAATTCCACATGACATTTACTTCTAGACTTTTGATTTCTGTGGGCCAATACTGAAGCCTATTTGAGATGGTTTCTCATCATTGAAAGCATTATTGCATAGTTGCGTTTGCTTTTCTAGGAATTTTCACATTTATGACCGCGCGAGCTCTCAGTGATTCCCAGAACATCAGTGTAATGCCCGCTCCACTTGAACAAGATTGCTCTTGGGTTCTGATTGATTCTCAAATTCACAAGTCAAAATTAGTTTCAACCGGGACTAAGTTCACTTTGCCTTAAGACAGGATATGTGGCAGGCCACACTGCATGAATGGCAACAACAAATCAGAGGTCTCGAATTCTCTAAGTATGTCTTCTGATATCCTTACTTTATTGTTGAGATGAGTGTGGTCCCAAGAGACCAGGTAGGACAAGTTTAAAACACCTCAATTCAAAGAAGCCATAAACTCTGTGGGTCCTTTCAGCTTTTATACCTGGAAGAAGTATATGGTTGGCTCCCATTCTCCAGTGCAGCAGAATCTCAATAATATTAGTTGTCACTCAATAAACAAACTCAACAAGGAAGTACAAGTGTATGGAAAACCCTCACCTCAGATGAATATTTGAACAGAAGATATACAAACATCAAGTAAGTACATAAATAATATGCTCTGAAGCATTAATCATTATAGAATTGCAAGTTAAAATCTCAATGAGATAGCACTACACAACCATTAGAAGAACTAATATTAAAAAATACACACCTATGTTATAGTCTATACTTTCCATTTGTAGATATTTTAAGAGAAATAAGGCATATGTCCAATAAAGATTTGTATATTCATGTTAATAATAAATTTATTCATAGTAGCCTAAAACTGGAAATAACTCAAATAAACATTCATAGATGTTTAGATAAACAAATGAGGTATGGTAATCTCTTCATGTTTGCAAATGGTGTGTGAAGATTTTATTGTTCTCTTTTTACTGAAGTTAGTAAGGATTCTGGGATAAATAACATGTCAATAATTGCCAAATATTATATTTCATCTCTTCTTTTCTTCATAGTTTATGTAATGAATTCCTTTTTCTAGTCTCTGAGAATTTTTTGCAGCAAAGTGCTTATCTGAATTTTTCTTCTTTTGTGTCTTTTAGAAATATAAGCTATGTTGCTTTGTAAAATTTTACTTCCTTATTAATTTGAATTCTATTTCTTCTAAGTCTAAAACTGTTTGGAAGATTCCGAAGGAGTACAGTAGAACAAATTTAAAGACTGCCAGACCTCGGTCTAAAGCCTAATGATTGTGCTAAGCCAATTTAAAAATCTTTGGAGTTCCATTTCCTCGTTTCTGAAAATAGAGGTAATTATACATACATCAGAATTATATTATGAGGAGGTCTGTGATAACATTATGTAATACAACTAGAAAAAATATTAGGTTTCTTTTTCCCTTCAGATTTAAATAACTTTAGGGCAAGGCGAGCAATCTACATATTTTTATTAGTATAATCCTTTTAGGGATGGTAAAGTTATAGAAAGAAATCCACCTTCTTTCCATTCTTCCTCAGGGACTGAATTTTCAGTGGTCGATACATTGTCAGAGCAATGTACGTGAGTCAGTGTGTGTGTGTGTGTATGTGTGTGTGTGTGTGTGAGAGAGAGAGAGAGAGAGAGAGAGGGACTTTTATCTTAAATAATTTCCTAACAGAAAAAGCTTTTGCAAATACCATCCTAAATTTTTATTAATGCAACTTGTTTATTTGCAAAAGCCTTAAGTGCTTGGTATTCATGGATTCACAGGTATTTAATTATGAGAACCATAACTGACTAAGGGCCATAGTCCTACAAAATTTATTGCATGTTTGTGGTGAGGCCACACTTGGCTATGAGCTACTTACAGAACTAGTATACTTAATCTACTTTCTGGGAGACAGGAGACTCTTTTAATGGCCATTTGGTTCAAGGACTCCATTCTTTATTCTCCTGGTGCTTTTTTCTTTCTCAGGTTACTGGGGAAAATTCAAAAAGGAACTTCTTTTTTGGAAGTTGATGAGTGGGACGCCTGGGTGGCTCAGTTGGTTAAGCATCTGCCTTCGGCTCAGGTCATGATCCCAGGGTCCTGGGGTCAAGCCCCATATCCAGCTCCTTGCTCCGTGGGGAACTTACTTCTCCCTCTCCCTCTGCCTGCTGCCATCTGCCTACTTGTGCTCTCTCTCTCTGACAAATAAATAAATAAAATCTTTTAAAAAAAAGAAAGTTGATGAGTACTTGGGCAGAGCTTAGGGAAAACTTTCTTTGAAATTAATTGTTCTAAAATTCAGTGTTTTTTTTTGTTTTTATTCTTTTATTTATTTATTTGCTTGTAAACTCTATATTTATGTTTTGGTTGGGGCAAGGTGGTCACAAGGAGACAGAAAATATTTCATGTAATTCCCTGTCCTGGGTTGTTGACACAAGCAAGTATTTTATATACTATCCCTTTTATGATAGATATATTGATTTGTGAGCAATGTGAGTTCTCACTTTGGTTAAAGTAACTGTATATTCTCACCAGCTATGTCAGATTCACAAATATTTCTGAGACTTAAATATTGCTCCCACAGAGTCTTATAGGTGTTTTCCTATACAGTGGTTTTGGGAAGGTAGAAATAACCTGCCTAATCTAGTTAGCCCAGGTACAATTGAAATACAACCTTTTGTAGTTGATCGTGTTGATCCATGTCATCTACCCACCGAAGGGACACAGCCTTTAGATGTTATTGTTGTTGTTCTATAAATGGCTCTTTTTATGGATTTAAGTAACATGCTTACACTTGCATTTAGCAACTTACTAACTTTAGGACTAAATAGTATTAATTCCCTCTATGGAATTTTAGATAGCCAACATACTTACATTTCCTCGTATCTGCTCCTCCTTCCTTCCCATCTCACATTTGGATATGCTCTGAGATTTGGGTCCCAGTTTGTTTAACTAAAATGATCAATTTCACATTGACTGTTATCATATAGGGTATACCATTTTAATGTTGGCATTTACCGTATAACCATTTTTACACGTTTATTACTTTTAAAAAAGAAATTTGATGCTCGGTTGCCACTATAAATATTTTAACTCTCATACAGTGAGGTAAAAGTAAAACATAAGATATAGGAAAGAAGTCATACCTTTTGTGAGGTCTATGTGATAAGTAGATGGGAAAAGGCACAGAGTTCGGGGGTGGGCACAGGGCACAATGGTCACAATCATTCCACTATAAATCATGGCATCCTCTGACCAGGTCATCTCAAAAATCCTCTGAGTCTGGAGAATTATAACATCCTTTCCATCTAGCAGAGGTTATCCTCAAAACAAAACCTTACAGACATCCCAGGAAACTATCTCCTGCTGCAAACGAAGCACTGTGGGACAACCATCAAAGTCTTTAGATTTTGAAGATCAAATTCCCTGGAATTGATCAGCTGAAGCCGCATACTATAAACACAATTACAACAAACTTATGTTTTTTCTCACCCCTCCCCCTGGACCTCACCACCACCACTTGATAACTACTGAACAACATACAGAACTTCCTTGATTTACAATGGATTTATGTCCTGACAAACTCGTCATAAGTTGAAAATATTCTTAAGGCAAAAATGCACTTAGTACACCTAACCCACCAACCATAGTTTAGCCTAGCCCACCTCAAACGTGCTCAGAACTCTTATATTAGCCTACGGTTGGGCAAAATCATTTAACACAAAGTCTATTTTAGAGTAAAATGTTGAATATCTCATGATTTATTGAATACTGTACTATAAGTGAAAAACAGGACGTTTGTATGAGTACAGAATGGTTGTAAGTGCATCAGTTGTTTACCCTTATGATCACGTGGCTGCCTAGGAGGTGGGGCTCACTGCCATCGCCTAGCATCGTGCTAGCATATCCCATATTGCTCGCCCAGGAAAAGAGCCAAGTTCAGAATTCAAAGTATGGTTTCTACTGAATGTGTGTAGCTTTCCCACCATTGTAAAGTTGGAAAATCATCAAACTGTTGTAAGTTGGTGACCATCTATAACTCAAACTAAAGATCTGATTTAATTCACCTAGACTCTTGCCTTAAAATTCAGTGTAACAATTCCATATAGCAAATTATTATAGGTAGTTTTTTTCTGTCAATGTCTAAAATTGTTTGTTTGATAGTTGAATTTATTCTTAGACATCCTCAGTTTTTTTTTTTCTCATGGAAAAGAAACAATGAAGATATATAGTTCCTAATTTCCTGTAATTTTCAATCTTTTTGTTGCTCTATTAGAGGATTATCAACTGGAATGACAAAAGAGTTCTCAAATCTCCTCACTTATCTTCAGCTATTCTTCATTATCTTCAGCTATTCTGTCCCCTGGCTTCTCAGAGTGATGAGGAAGTCTGGCACCCAGGGAAGAGCTTGGGTGAAGGTAGACTTCTGATGAGTCATGCTAATGGACAGAAGCTTGTGGAATTCCTCATTTATCCTTAAAACTTAATACTGTACCAGACTCTCTAGGTTCTTTGTTTTTTGCCATTTCGCCCCACCACACCATGAATGCTTTTGATCCAAAGACCAAGATCACACCTTTACTCTGGCCAAGATTTTATCTATTGTGTATTTGACTATATTTTTTAGTTCTTTTTGTTATGTTATTTTTTTTTAATTAACAATTGTAGATTGCATCATGATTATATGCCTTCCATATTCTTATTTTCCAATAGACCATATTGGTTTTTTTCATTTTTGTTTCCATTTGTATCATAGAGGGTTTGATTCAAAGGATTTGATTTTCTGTAATAGTGATTCTGCACTTTTCTCCTTCAATGCCATTTTTAGTGGAGATCCAAGTGTTTTAATTCCTTGAATCATTTTCTTAATTTTCTAATTAAGTATGGTGTAATTACACTAAAATTTAAAAATCTTGTGTGCAAGTTAGATCAATTTTTATAAATGGATAAACTGTAGAACCATCACCCAATGACAGCCACATGATCTCTATCACCACAGATTACTTTTGTCTATTTTGAACTTCATTTAAAGGAATCCTATAATATGTGCTCTTTTGTGTCTGGTGGCTTTTGCTCAATATTATATTTGTGAGATATTTGAACATAGCAATAGTGTGTTTATTTTCAATGATACCTAGTATTTTTGTACGAATTTATTTATCCATTCTGTTGTTGATTGACATTTGGGTGGTTTCAAGTTTGAGACGAGTAAGAATAAAGCTATGCTCATGTTTGAGATGTCCTGTTGCACACATGAGTGCCTTTCTGGAGATGAAATTACTGGGTCATAGGTTGTATGAATATACAGCTTTGGCATATAACGTCAAACAGCTTTCCAAAGTGCTTGTCCCGCCTTATATCCCCATCAACAGTCAATAAGAGTTCCATTTGCTCTCTATTCTCACTTACGATTTTTTTTCATAGCAGTCATTCTTTTGGTGTGTAGTAATAGCTTATTGCAAATTCCCCAATGCATATTTCATATATTTACACACCATTTGGATATATTCTTTTGTGCAATGCCTATTCAAGGCTTTTGCCCTCTTTTAATTGGGCTGTTGTCTTTTTCTTATTGATTTGAGTGGGTTCTTTATCCTTTAAATTCTTTTTCTCACTGTCCCTTTTTCTGAGATACTTGATTATCTCCTTTTCCATATCTTACGTAATAGGATCCTTAAGATATTTAACTGCATTAAAAGATCAAAGCAGTCACTATTTAAAATTTCCTTTCTAGGCTACATCTTCACATGTAAGATCGTCATCTTTATACCTGTAAATAGTGTGCCTTCCACTATAACCAGGCTACGGACTGAATGTTTGTGTCCCTCCCATCATATCCATGCATTGAACCTAATACCCCAGGGTGACAGTGTTTAGAAGTGAGACCTTTGGGAAGTAGTTAGGTCACAAGGGTAGAACTCTCATGAATGGGATGAGTGCCCTACAAAAGAGGCCCAAGAGGGATCCTTTATCCTTCTGCCGTAGGAAGTCACAGCTAGAAGATGTCATCAATCAACCAGAAAGCAGTCCCTCCTCACCAGATGCTGAATCTGCGGACACCTTGATCTTGGACTTCTGTTGTTTATGAGCCACTCAGTCTATATTATCCTGTTAGAGCCACTGAAACAGACTAAGACAAGCCATGTAATCAAAAGTATAGCCAATTTGCATGAATTCTGCCTCAGAGTTCAAAAATACGTTCACAATCCACCACCTCTGTTTCCTTCTCATGTAATAGCATGATCAGAATAACACCCTATCTGTTGTGTCCTTGGGACACAAGAGAATTGAGTACAATCTTATGTATCTATGTTTTGTATGTGTTTCTACAGTGACTGCAGGGAAGGGTGACTTCAGGTACCTGTGTGCAGAACTGATGTCCAGAGCTCAATTACCTCCCCTGTCTCACAGTGTAGCCAAGATAGCCCCAGCATTTGTCTGGAGCAGTGGCAGCAGGAAGATCCTAGTAGCTGTTTTTTTTGTTTTTGTTTTTTTAATTGAGGTATAGTTGACATACCATGTTACATTAGTTCGAGACATACAACCTAGTGATTCCAACAAGTCTATCCCTAATGCTCTGCTCACCACGAGGGTAGCTGCCATCTGTCACCATACAACAGTATTACAGTACCACTGATTACATGCCCTATGCTGAGCCTTTTAACTCCATGTCATATTCATTCCATACCCAGTAGCTGGTCTTACATTCAAGATAAGAGTGTAGCGGTAGAGACTGGATCAATTTCTCTCACAGAAATTCTTCATTCACTTTGCCTGGAAAGCCCCCTCTTTCAGTGATCAGGTCTAGGGTGCTGTGCTGGAGTTAACGCAAGATTCTTTCTTTTGTGTACTCAGTACCACAGTCCTCATTTCCTGCAGCCCCGAATCTGCCTCACTGTGGCGTGACTTTTCCTTTGAAACCTCAAAACACACGTGGGCTTACTATATCCCTGGACAGACAATTATTTGTCCTAAAAGTATTCCTTAGATGAGTGGCCTTCATCAGTCACTCTCCTCAGACACACATATTTCATTTTGGCCGCCATGGGGGACTCAGAGTGCCATGTCCAGTAGGGTGGCAGCCATCAGTGAATACACTGTGTTCCAGGCACCTGGATTGATGAAGTGCAGAGGGAAACAAAAATGCCATTTAATGTTCTGAAGCCACATGGCAGGACTTTCTCTTTACTTTTTTACCCCTTCTTTTGCCAAATTTTCGTGTAAGTCCTACTGTGTGTGTGTGTGTGTGTGTGTGTGTGTGTGTGTATGTACACATATCACATCAGGACCTGGTTCATCCAGGATTATTTAGTTCTACCTCTCCCCAAAACAATGTTAGTCAACTTTTTGGATGACTGTCCCTATTCATATATTCTTTCAAGATCCCTCAAGGATTCTCTTTAATCATTTCACAGGCCGTGGGACATGGGGAAAGAGTACAGCTATGAAGAGTCACAGCTCAAGAAACCGGTCTTTGAAAACTACTCCCTATGTTCATAGAAATTATTATACTTCAGTGTCTCTTGGTTGGGGGAGGCGTAGACTCTCAGGATTCTAACTCTTTGACTAACCACACTGGAGAGACAAACACAGAAGGTTATGGACTACCTTTTTTTTTTTTTTTTTTAAGACTCCACATATTTATTTTTGTCCCAATGTCTTCTGCTGCTCTTTGCAAGTATAATATTACTCCAAATTAGTTCTTATTTCTGATGACTTCAGACTTCTGCTTGCCCCCAGCTCTTGCCTCTGTAGGTGGGCATGGATCCTCCACAGTCTTGGGACAATCCGTCCTCTCTTCCTGAGATTTGGGTTGGAGGACGGGCGTCCTGTCATCATGCGCCATGCCCTTGGAAGGCTGTTGATGGATGGGAGGGAGAGAAGGTCCTGTCTCTCCCATGCCCTGTGTACATCCCCTTCTTTTGTTTTTCCAAGCTGGGGGGAGGGGGAAGCTGTTAGCTTTATTGGAACGTTCTTCACTTATTTACTATAAAATATTTTCTTGAGTAAAGGGGTTATGTTTCAGCTTATGCTATTTTTTTCAGTTTTATCCAAATTGTGTATATCTGATAAAAGTCCCTTTTAAGTTTATGGCATGTGGTTTTAATACTTCTCTAAGTGAGTATTAGAAGGGTTTCTCTTACCCTTTTCCTTTTTCTAGTTTCTACTTGGTCTTTTCAGTTAATATTTGGTATAGGGTTATTTGTAAGCTAGTTCTTAAATTTCCATTCTTATTAGAATTCCCTTTCATGAGTGGCCCACAACTTTCTAAAACTCTGTAGCTTGGTACATCTAGATGATAGCCATCTCTGATATCTCACTGTCAGTGGTGGTGTTTGTGTGCATGTGTGTGTCCTTTCTGACTTAGTTCATTTTGCCTTAATTCATTCTCATACTCTATTGGCAAGATGATATTTCAGGGTTGTCTCTTCCCCGGCATGAGATTCTGCCTCATTCTCTCTCTGTTGATCTGAGATTCTTTCTTGCACACATAATCCCTCCTATGATCTCATTATTGCTGCAAACTCCTTAGGAATATGTGTTTTATAGTCTCAAGTATTAGAGAAATGTCCACCAAACTGCTCCTGGCAAAGCAAATGAAGCATATTTGATTCTGAATACATTTTAATTTTTTTATCCTTTCTTGCTTACAAAATCTATTTTGTTGAAATAAGTATATGGTAAAGGCATAATTTATGACCTTTTTCTGTGGGAAAAACATTGTCCCTTCTGAATACAATATGATATAATCTGTAGATTTAAGAAAGATGGAGTATAACACCATAACGCTTGTATCTTTATGTAATTATGTTCTATCATCATTTTTTTTTTAAGTAGGTTCCACATCCAGTGTGGAACCCAATGCAGGGCTTGAACTCATGATGCTGAGATCAAGACCTGAGCTGAGAACAAGATTTGGATGCTTAACCAACTGAGCCACCCGGGATTCCCCTATATAATTATTTTCAAATCCTTTATGAACCCTAAGGAATTGAGGTTGGGGAAATTTCATTTACATGAGTTCAACCTTACCCCTATTATTGTTCTGATTCATTGTTGTTACCTTTGTTTTTCTTCAGTGACCTTTCAAAAAGTATCAACAAATCTCCTTTTAACAAAACAAGGTCCTTTATATCTCTCTTAAGTTATGTTTTTTTATCAGTTGATTTTTTTTCAAAAGACAAGCTTATGTTAACATAATGTAATATAATATTACCAGAGAGCTCTCTTCTTTAGCAGTTTCAGAAAGCTTTATGTTAGGATTGTATTAATTTGCATAACACACTTATTGAAGAAGTAGTAGACACAGCTCTTCACCAGGAAATAGTTACCATTATGAGGCTCCTTTCTGAGAGACTACCTCAGCCACAGCATGAAAGGGCTTCGCTCCAATATTCTCACCTCCTCTTTCCACAGCAGATTACGTGAGGGAGAGCACTTGATGCGAATTTGACTCATAACATTCCCTCTCCAGGAAATTTGGAATGAGGTCTTAGAGACTAAATCCATTAATTGTAAGCGATTGGGCTGGGATTAGGCAGATTTCCTTTCACTTCAGGGTAGCCATGATATGGTTCATAGAAAAGCATGTAAGTGAGGAGAGACGCTGACTTGCAGAAAGAAAGGAAACAAGTACAGGAAGGGTGTGGAGATGAGAAATGACATGGCCCAGAGTTGCTGACTGATAAATCCTTTATTTTATTATATTTCTTACATTTTCTACCATTGTGTTCCTATAGTTTCAGCAATTATTTCTATATTTTCTGCAGTTTTGTTCTCTGTATCCTTATGACATATTTTTTGAAAATCTAATTTGAAGAGAATTCCCCCCCCCCGCCCAAACCAATGGTTTTTGACAAAGATAACCTTAAACTAGGAATAAGAAACCGTGTTCTAGATTCAGTTGTCATAAATTTGCTGTGGTCTGACCACAAAATATTAGGTTATTCTTTCTCCTCCTGTAGTATTATTCATAATCCTGCTATATTACTTATTATATATATTGTGATCATTTATTTAAATGCCTTTCTCACAAAAGAGGATGCTTTTTTTCTTCTTGGTATCCTCAGCACCTAGTATCATGATTGGCACTTAATACGTACTCAGAAACTTTTTGTTAATCAATAAGCTAACCGCCAACCATGTGGAGTTCAATTCTTGGGTGCAGTTTGCTCAGAAGGAACCAGAAGAGAGAATTCCAAAAGTTCTCACTACTTGTAGAATTTTACCATCGATCGCTAGGATCTCCAAACCTGGTCATTTGTTTAGTTTGCCTTCCCTGGATTCAGTATTTTCTTGAGGAGTGCTTTCTTGTCTATTAGGAAACAAAGTATTTTCAGCATTTTGGGTATTCTTTCCTTCGTTTCTCTCTCACACATATGTTTATATGTGTTGTCTCTAGAGTTGGTTTAAATAAATGCTGTAGAGATGTTTCTTTAAAAAAAAAGAAAACACCCATTTTGTGGATGAGGAATATATAAGATAGGAGAATATGAAAACCGTCATGTACACATGGCTAATTTGACCTTCTCTACTCCTCTCACTCCTCTCACTCTGCTGGATTATTTAAAATAAGCAAATCTTAAGTATCAATCATATCAATTTTTCTGTAAATACTTCAGTATTTTTTTCAGCTCCAAGGTTCAAAGCTTTAGCACTTCCTTTTAAGAGTCCAATTGGTTTGTAATAATTTATATTAGGAAATGAACTTCTAATACTTCTTTGACTTAAGATAGTATGCTTTTAGTGATTTCTAAATATGAAAACTAAAATTTGATTGAGTTTAAACAAATGGCAATGATTCGTAACAAAAAGAAGTTATAATGAAAGTGTACCAAATATCTCCTTATTACCCTTTTAGTCACTTCTCTTGAGTTTCTAGTCTCTTTTTTTCTGTAGTTGGCTAAGATCAGTGGAGACATGTCACTTCTTTCCATTGCTGTACATTCCATTGTAGTGATATGTGACAATTCTCTAAAAGTAATGTCGAACTTTGTACTGTATAACAAACCTTATTCCAACATAATAATATGGATTCATGTTTTACTTGGCATAGTCCCTAAGTATTATCCTGGAAAGTCTTGCTCCAGCTGTTTCAAATTATTTTCATTTCATATGTCATGTTTAATAGCAGGGAGGAGACTATAGCTAATGGCTTTTTCTTAGAAATTAATCTGTCAACCTGGTGAAAATATAAAGTTAAAGCAGATGAACGGGGATCCTTCAATTTAACATCCTAAGCATATTAATTCATTTAGCAAAAGTGTAACAAGATTAAGTAATCAATGAGAATTTGCATTAAGAATGGGGAAATGTAGCACAGAGAAAGAGATTAGCAGCCCATCAATGTGATATTTTCATAGTTTTTTTACATTTAGATTTTAGGTAGTGATGGTTGAGTTCTAATGATGTGTCTTGGGGCTGGGGACAGATGTAAACAGGCAGTGTCCAGGCCTTAATGTAACTTTTCATGAAGCAATATTCTATACGGAGCCTGCGTTTGTGATGCTAGGTGGGGGATCTTTCCCTGTAAGCCAGCTATAAAATAAGCTTTCCATTTCTCTAATGGTTGTCACTGAAAGGATTTTCAAAAGTTGCTTTAAGACCTTGGAATTGGATGAAAGTGTTTAGGACCTAGAGTGCTTTTTCTTAATGAGTTTGGAGAAATCTTCCTCCATTGTGCAAACAACAAGGTTTTTAATCTCCGGTACAAAATTGTTACACATTCCAAGGCAACGGTCATAATGATGTAACAATGTTACCGCATGTAACAGAGAGGGTTTGACCTTTCTGTCCTTCGATTGTTAACGTACTGCTTCCTCCAGTGTTGAATCTGCCAGACACTTCCTCTCACTTTTACCCTGAGTCCCCTTTATCTGAGCTTTCGCTTTCGGCAGTTTCGCTTTTTTTGGTTTGGGTTCAATTGTCCCAGTCAACCAAGTCCGGAAGCAGAAGATCCTTCTTTGGGCTCATGATCAGGAGGCCAGAGTAGCGTCTGCTGCGTCAGAATGTCTAGTCATTCCCCTCACTCCATCTTCTCACGTAGGATGGTATCCTCGCACGTCACCACGAGAAGGGTGAGTACAGCAGAATAAGGTATTTCGAGAGAGAGAGACCAGATTCACATAACACTTATTACAGTATATTGTTATAACTGTTTTATTTTGTTATTAATGTTAATCTTGTCCTGTGCCTAATTACGAATTGAACTTTACCACAGGTACAATAGTATATATTGGGTTCGGTACTCTCCGCGGCTTCAGGCATCTGTGGGGGATCTTAGAAAGTATCTTCCACAGGGGCACCTGGGTGGCTCAGTGGGTTAAAGCCTCTGCCTTCGGCTCAGGTCATGATCTCAGGGTCCTGGGATCAAGCCCCTTGTCAGGCTCTCTGCTCAGCAGTTTATCTCATCAACTATTGGTTTCATTTCAAAAGTTTTTTTTTAAAACCATATCCTCTTTTAATTATAGTGGTATAATTTTATAATTACAGGCAATTAATAACATTTCATTCCTTGATTCTACTTTTCCCTCACTTACTAGTTGGATGTGTCAGAAAAAAAAAAGTTCTAAGGTATATGTAAATATGCATGAAACCACTTATTTTTTTTTTTTCAGAGCTCTGTGGTAGAGCTAATATTTCAGATCATGACACCCTAGAATGACCAGTGGATAGCTTTCTAATCTGTGGCATTCTGTCCATAAGCTTAACTCACAGTCCAAATGTCTAATGCTCATCAATCAGATAATTGATACACGTGGATTTTCCTATAGCAATCTCCATTATGCTCAGGAAGAAAAAAATGGATTCTAATTTATTTAGAACCCTGTGTAAATTCTCTAAGCCTCACTTTTCTTATTATAAAACAGGAATAATGATAATGACTACCAAGGAGGGTAGGTTATGTGGGTGAAGTAAGAAGACCTGTGGAGTAATGTTTTCTCTCTCAGAAGAGATTCTGTAGACTTTGCAAAGACTGTTCAAGTGTGTGCTTAAATGGGGCGCCTGGGTGGCTCAGTGGGTTAAAGCTTCTGCCTTCGGCTCAGGTCATGATCTCAGGGTCCTGGGATCGAGCCCCGCATCGGGCTCTCTGCTCGGCAGGGAGCCTGCTTCCCCCTCTCTCTCTGCCTGCCTCTCTGCCTACTTGTGATCTCTCTCTCTCTGTCAAGTAAATAAATAAAATCTTAAAAAAAAAAAAGTATCTTCCACAGATAAAAGAGGATTACTGTATTTCTCACCCAATAATTTATTTCCTATCCTCTTTAATTCATTCCTCTTTTTACTCTTAACACAACTCTCACACTGCAGCATCGACTTAAAAGCTGCCATAAATTACTTAATATTTTTGATGTTTTTATTTTCCTTAATTTTAATAGCTTACGAGTACCAAGTCAAATTGAAACATACAGCAGTAGTGTTGAGTACAGGTTATCTTAATTTATCTCTTGTGATATATGGATGGCTCTCTAGTGTAGAGAGTGTGACCTCATATTCTTATCTTTCCATCTCCATCTGTGGCAATGTTGGAATTGCCAAGATCCAATTCCCCCCAGCTTTTTCTTCATTGTATATCTCAAAAACATACTATGTTTTTGAATTATTAGGCCTCCTACTGTAAAGAAGTATGAAATAGGACATTTTTGTTGAAACGGGAAAGAGACATATCTTAAATATCAGAGGATGGATGTTACTGGTTTTTTTCATTCTTTGATATCAGAAGCGGTTGTTTACAAATAGATAAAAAATAGAGTGTTTATTAATGCATAATATGAATTGGGTAAATAAGAATAATTTTTTTCTCTTACTAAAACAATAATTTCACTTCTGAATCTAAGGAAAAACAGATGAGGGAGAAAAATTGAAGCACAAAATAATTCACTGTAGCATTTTTATGATAGTAAGAAATGAAAACGACCCAAATGGTACATTACAAGGGAATTAAGTAACGGTTAAGTAATGGTTAAGGAAGTTTTGGACAAGCATTCAAGAGGCTATTAGCATTCAGTATGTTGTCAATACGCTGTTATTTAAAAATGAGAGCAGAAGTTATATAAATCTTATGAAAATTATCAAGCATAATCAAGATTATATAAAAATTAGTTCTACATAAAGCAAAATAAAACCATTTAAAATGCTTTGCAAGTATTTACAGTGGTTATGTTTGGTGATATGATTGTGAATAGTCCATCTCTTCTACTTTCTTACATTTCCCAGTTTTCTATTACACAAATGCACTACCGCCACTTAAACTCTCTCTTGGAGAAGGTTAAACAACCTAATGTAAATTATGACCATGCTGTAAGCTTAATTCAATTTATGTGACCTAGAACAGCAGCCTGCCTTCAGAAGGAAAATGTAATTATTTAATTATCTTGAGATCTATGATATAGTGAATACAGTAAACATTAATGCAATAATCTAGGTGGGGGAAGATACACTTATTCATTGTAAAATTCTTTCAACTTTGTTGAAAGCTTAAAATTTTTTATGATTCACCATTGGAAGGAAAACGATGAAAATAAGTTCTGAGTTTCAGGCAATCTACTTACAGAGAAGCTTTCAGAGCCTCATTTCTTTGCAAGTTGGAAGCTGTTAGTATATGATCCATTATTATTCATTTTATATATCTGTTTTCCCTGGTATAATTTATGTAGATGCAAAATAGTCAAATATTAGGATTTAGGCAAGTCCATTTGTAACATTCAATGATTTTTTTTTCTTGCGTTTTAATCATCTTGACTCTAAGTTTGCTTCTATGTATTAATTATGATGTTTTATTATTTTTCTCCTAAATATTATATTCTATTGTTTACCTTTGACATTTTATTCATATGTAGGTGTAATATTTGATGAATTTATTTATATGAAAGCAAAAGTACATCTTTCGCAAATACTATCAATACATATATTCACATGTATGAAATATGTCTGTTAGATGCAGATTTACAAATTAAACATTAAGAAGATGGTGACCAGATGTTCTCTCTTCAGTAATACCAGAAGGAGTAGAAATGGGATAAATATGTAGCAAAAAGGATTCCATTATGCACTTGTATTTAATTTGGGGACAATACATATTTCAGTGAAGTGTGTGTGTGTGTGTGTGTGTGTAAACTAAATATAGAAATAATTGGCTTGAGAAATTCTATCTGGTAATGCATGGTTACTAAGTTGACATGTTCAAATATAGAATTTTTCTTTTTATGGGCTCATAAATGGAGTGTAAAATGCTAGAGGCAGTATATAGTCAACAACCTGCTAGGTAAAGAGAAGATAAAAATATATATCATTCCTGGTGTGCTTGTTCTTTTTAAATTTTTAAATCATAGCTTTATTTTTAAGCCCACAGATTTAAAAACTGAATTAGACTGGTCCTTATCAGGGACACAGAAACCTGTGCAAAGATCCTAAAATGTGTCTTTCTAAATTGGCATTGTTTTTTGGTCAATAGTTGGTGCTAGCCTTTAGACCAATCCTTTCAAGTTATAAATTTGTTAGGATTTTGCAAAGGAAAAAGGAGTAGTAAAAAGGAAATTAACCAATGATATAAATTTGTATTTAATCTTCCTAAATCCAGCTTTATCTAGAGACTTCCTTTTGGTTCCTTGCATATAAACACATTAACTATCATTATAAAAAAATCCCTCTGTTATGAAAAATATTTTGTATACATAGAGCCTGTGTAGAAATTTTCTAAAAGATGAAAGTTTAATACTAATCCATCTAATGCAAAAATATATTTGTATTAGTCAGCATTAAATCTGGCTATGCATAACAGAAAACCCCAAATAAGCATAGTAATATATTTCTCTTTCACATTCAAGACGTCTCACATTTAAGAGGTCAGTTCAGGCTTGTTTTCGTTTCCAAAAGAGCCCCAAATTCCTCCTATCTTGTAATTCCACTATATAGGGCTTCCACTGTTGAGGGTTTCCTCTTTGATCCCAGATGGCTACTGATGTTTCAACCATTGTATTTGCATTCCAGCTATCAGGATGGAAGAAAGCGACAGAGCATGCCGCTTTCTGTTAGGCGCACTTACTGCAGTTTTCACACAATACTGCAGTTTATATTTCATTAGTTTCATCATGGTCACACCTATTTACAAAGGAGACTGTGGTACATAGTTTTTATTCCATCTGGCCGTGTACTAAGCTGAAAATCAGGGTTCTTTTACCATGGGAGATAGAGTAATGTCCCTACCCTCAACGATATTCATGTCCTAATTTTTACAACCTACAAATACATGACTTACCTGACAAAAGAGATTTTGCTGATGTGATTATGAATCTGTAGAGGAGAAGGTTATCCCGGGTAATCTAGGTGAGCCCAGTGGAATCACAAGGGTCCTCGAAAGAGTGCTGCCAGTTCATAGAAGGTGATGGGTGGTAGAAGTGAAGTGTTTGAAGATGGAGGGAAGGGTGAGGGCCCATAGAATGCGGTAGGCTCTAGATGTTGGAAAATACAAGGCAATGGCATCTCTCTGGGAGCTTCCAGAAGGAAACAGCCCGACCAAAACTCTGTTGTTTTAAGCCACACATTTGTTACAGATTTTTACAGCAGCGAAAGGAAACTGCTATACTTACTAAAGAGAAGCAGGGAATAGATATCAAGTCCATCAATAGTTGGCCATGCATTTTCAGTGACGTCCATATTTTTGGTCCCCAGATCTATCTGAATTCTTTCTGTATTTGGTTTCAGCAGTCCCATGCCATTGGTGAGTGAATAAATAATGTGGTAGCCTGAGTACTTAGATTCAGTTAAACCCTTGGTAATTAATGATGTAGAGCAGTCTTGGAGCCACTAAGGCTAGGGGGGTAAGCCTCCTTCAGGTGCATATATAGTGTTTGCATGCAATTCCTCCATCCTAGCATATGCCAATCAAGTAATGAAATCTAGGGTCAAGACCAGTGAGAGAGCTGTGGCGGGACAAAGGCTTTTGAGTCTGGTGGAGGAGGAAGATCAGGAAAGTGGCTTGGAATTTAATGTCCTGGCCCTTTCTGTTATGGCTGACGCTCTGTTTCCCAGGCCTCTCCTGTTCTGTCTGAATATACCCTCCATTCCCATACCCATGGACAGATGATTTCTGTTGGTAATCTTACCTCAAATGCTACTCTTTTTTTGGTGGGAATTTTGGTTGTTACTCTTGACCCTGGACTAATTCCCTAACTCAGATTTTATATATTTTATGAATATTAATTCTCCATTGTTTTTTTTAAGATTTCATTAATTTATTTGACAGAGAGAGAGAGTGTGCACACACACAAGCAGGGGGAGGGGGCAGAGGGAGAGGGAGAAGCAGACTCCCCACTGAGCAGAGAGCCTGACATGGGGCCGGATCCCAGGACCTTGGCATCATGACCTGAGCCAAGGTAGATACTTAACCAACTGAGCCACACAGGCGCCCCTAATTCTCCATTGTTAATTTAAGACTTGTCCTCTGTGGTAGGAAGAATAATGGGTCTCCAGAGATGTCTTTGTCCCAATTCCCAGAACCTGGAGATATGTTACATTGTGTGACAAAGATGAATTATGATTGCAGATGGAATTAAGGATGCTAATCAGCAGATGCTGACATTATCCTAGATTAACTGGTTGGGACCAAGAAGGAGGTAGAAGGTTTCAGGGTCTGAGTGACATGTGATTAGGGAAGAATGGCCAGAGAGACGCAACCTCGTTTGCTTTGAAGATGGAAGAAGAGGCCATGAGGTAGGGAATGTGGGTGGCCTGTAGAAGCTGGAAAAGGCAAGGAAACAGATTTTCCCCTGGACCCTTCAGGAGAAAGAAGCCCTGTCAACACCTTGATTTAGTTCACTGAGACCATTCTGAACTTCTGAAACTGTAAGATGATAAATTTGGGTTGTTTTAAGCCACAAAACTTGTGGTGATTTGTTTTAGAAGCAATGGGAAATAATAAATCCCTCCATCTATTTAAGAAAGGATTCGAGAGATTAGAGGTTAAAGCCTGGCACAGGGGGAGACATTTGAAAGTACAAAGATCCCACTGACTGAAGAAACAGAGCCAGTACAGATGACAAGGCGTGCACAGCAACTTTTGTTTGACTCTTTCTGACATCAAAGGCAAAAAAAGAAACATCTTTAATTACATAGATTTTGTGTTCTGATGAGGGTGTGCAAATACACCTGAAGATGTAACATTTTTCTTTGGACTGTACCAGAGCTGGGATTTATTGACCTTGCTTAGAATGAGGAACACTGAACACCATTATTTTAACCAAGGTTTTAGGAAAAGATATGAGTTTTCTTATTGGGTCTTAAAAGGAGCAAAGTCTTTGTTGTGACTCTTGAAATCAACTCAAAGAAATTTCAAGATGATATATTCAGGGACTTTGCTTTTTGAAAGTCTTCCTTAATGTGGAGATGCTTCCTGGAGAAAGGCCTGAAAGAAAAGTTAATCCAGCTGATGAAAAGTCAGTGTTCTGGGTATGCAGAGAGTAAAGCAGGGGCTTTTCTCTTTGGAAGACAAGTCTTTTAGACAGAGACCAGCTTCATGAAAGTGGAAGGCTTTCTGCTCTTCACACATCCTAGTGAGAGAGAAAGGTAAAGATCCTCCTCTCCCAACAAAGAGGAAAGTTCAGGGGTACCATTCGTCCTCACTTCAAACAAGGTAGCTTGAACACCGGTTGCTGGAAGTGGGGATGTTGGCTACAATCATGGGTCCTTTTCTATGTGCAAAGAGCAAGAACCAGACTTCCAGCAGCAAGTGCAAGCTGGTGAAACAACACTAGAATTATATCCATTTTCTTTATAATGCTACCACCTTCATCTAGTCTAGGCCAGAGTCCGAAGACCTGAAAAAGGAAAGTTTGATTACATAATGGTGGCTGCTGATTTAGATAGCTGGATGAGTGTTAAATCACCAACCTCTTACTAAGATAAGCAATTAAAAAACACCAAAAATAAATCCTTGAAGAGTTAACATTGCAATCTAAATCCGTACAATCTTTGGCCAAATTCCACTTTGTTGAGTCAGGTGAAAAGCATACATTTTTCCTACGTTGGTGGAGGCATCGATGCAAGAGCAAAACATGCATCATTTTCCTAACCTCCATCTGCCTTAGAGTAATACATGGAAAGGAGCAGTTCATCTTTCTCTCTCTCTTTTTATTTATTTATTTATTTTTTCTCTCTCTCTTTTTAATTCTAAGAAGGATTTTTAAAAGTTTCCAACTTTTTTTAATATTTCTCCACCACCATGGCATATTTATATTAGAAATTTAGAATCATCTAAATAGGAAAAAATGATTTTATTCTATGAACTATTTAGAATAAGATATTATCAGGAGACTAAGGGAAATAACAAACATCAAGCACATATTTTGTGCTGGATACCAAGGAAGATATTTTAGTTTATTTTTTTCCAAAGATTTATGAGAGAAAGAGAGCACAAGCAGTGGGAGAGGCAGGCAGAGGGAGAAGCAGGCTCCCCGCTGAGCAAGGAGCCTGATGTGGGACTCGATCCCAGGACCCTGAGATCATGACCTGAGCCGAAGGCAGATGCTCAACCGACTGAGCCACCCGGGCGTCTCAGGGAAGATATTTTAACATATTATTTCATTTCATTGTTGCAACAACATTCCAAACCAGGTTCGATTCTCTCTGTTCTATAAGTGAAAACATTTTATCTCAGAGCAGAGAAGCCAAGATTCAAACTCATGCTTCCTGTCTATACTTTCCCCATTATATTACTTTACTATTTATTGTATTTAATTTCCATCTCAGAAAAGCTCATTGCTATTTTAGGGAGAAATAAATATGGGAAAGGACTATAATATCTATAACTCTATGTTGAAAGGGGATGCTACAAATTTTAACACTTCTTAAATATTAACTGAGAAAGTGTCTACATTATCTTAACTATCTGAAGAATATGGAAAAAAAAATGGGTAAGCCACATGTTTCCAAATATTCCAAGTATTTGGCATCATCTACCTTACTAATGCATATGCTTAGTGTCATTTATTTTTTAATATTCTTTTTGGTTATATTTAGTATAAAAACTACAATGAAGAAAGAAGAAGTTCTCGTTCTTCCCCAACTCTTCTACCAAGGAATGGCCACTCAACATGTTGTATGTATCCTCCCAGATAGTTTTAAACTTATGCTTATCAATACAGTATGAAAACACACAAGTGGAATTCTGCTTATGAGTTCTGATGTCTACTTCTGATTTCTAACACTTAAGGGTATTTTGTTGATATTTTTCTATTGTAGATAACTACCTCATCTTTTAATGTTTGAATGTTGTTTTTGGTTGTGCTTTGTCATTTAGACACTTCAAGATGGTATAATCTTGCAACTATTTTGAAGAAATCATCCGTGTGCTCAAAATCTTGTTCTATTTCACAGAAAATGTTAAGATTAGTAAAAATAGAGAAGCATATGTTATTTATTTTATGTTTCATGTCCATATTCACTTATGAATTACAGCATTTCTTTTTCTTTTTTATCTACTTTATTTACTTTTTTATTTCTTTTTCTTTTTTAATTTATTTAATATAACGTATTATTTGTTTCAGGAGTACAGGTCTGTGATTCATCAGTCTTACACAATTCACAGCACTCACCATAGCACATACCCTCCCCAATGTCCATCACCCAGTCACCCCATCCCTTCCACCTCCCCCCACCCTCGCCCTCCAGCAACCCTCAGTTTGTTTCCTGACATTAAGAGTCTCTTATAGTTTGTCTCCCTCTCTGTTTTCATCTTGTTTCATTTTTCCCTCCCTTCCCCTATGATCCTCTGTCTTGTTTCTCAAATTCTTCATATTAGTGAGATGATATGATAATTGTCTTTCTCTGATTGACTTATTTTGCTTAGCATAATACCCTCTAGTTCCATCGACATCATTGCAAATGGCAAGATTTCGGTTTTTTATGGCTGCATAGTATTCCATTACACACACACACACACACACACGCACGCACACACACACACCACATCTTCTTTATTCATCTGTTGATGGACATCTAGGCCCTTTCCATGGTTTGGCTATTGTGGACATTGCTGCTATAAACATTCAGTGCATGTACTCCTTCGGATCACTACATTTGTATCTTTAGGGTAAATACCCAGTAGTGCGATTGCTGGGTCATAGGGTAGCTCTATTTTCAACTTGTTGAGGAACCTCCATACTGTTTTCCAGAATGGCTGCACCAGCTTGCATTCCCACCAACAGTGTAGGAGGGTTCCCCTCTCTCTGCATCCTTGCCAACATCTGTCGTTTCCTGACTGTTTCATTTTAGCCATTCTTACTGGTGTGAGGTGATATCTCACTGTGGTTTTGATTTGTGTTTCCCTGATGCCAAGTGATGTTGAGCACTTTTTCATGTGTCTGTTGGCCATTTGGATGTCTTCTTTGCTGAAATGTCTGTTCATGTCTTCTACCCATTTCTTGATTGGATTGTTTGTTGTATGGATGTTGAGTTTGATAAGTTCTTTATAGATTTTGGATACTAGCCCTTTATCTGATATGTCATTTGTGAATATATTCTCCCATTCTGTCGGTTGTCTTTTGGTTTTGTTGACTGTTTCCTTTGCTGTGCAAAAGCTTTTGATCTTGATGAAGTCCCAATAGTTCATTTTTACCCTTGCTTTCCTTGCCTTTGGTGATGTTTCTAGGAAGAAGTTGCTGCAGCTGAGGTTGAAGAAGTTGTTGCCTGTGTTTCCTCAAGGATTTTGGTGGATTCCTGTCTCACATTGAGCTATTTCATCCATTTTGAGTCAATTTTTGTGTGTGGTGTAAAGAAATGGTCCAGTTCATTCTTCTGCATGTGGCTATCCAATTTTCCCAACACGATTTGTTGAAGAGACTGTCTTTTTTCCAGTGGACATTTTTTTCCTGCTTTGTCGAAGATTAGTTGACCACAGAGTTGAGGGTCCATTTCTGGGCTTTCTATTCTGTTCCACTGATCTATATGTCTGTTTTTGTGTCAGTACCATACTGTGTTGATGATTACAGCTTTGTAATAGAGCCTAAAGTCTGGAATTTTGATGCCGCCAACTTTGGTTTTCTTTTTCAACATTCCTCTGGCTGTTCGCGGTCTTTTCTGGTTCCATATAAATTTTAGGATTATTTGTTTCATTTCTTTGAAAAATGTTGATGGTATTTTGATAGGGATTGCGTTAAATGTGTAGATTGCTCTAGGCAGCATAGACATTTTCACAATATTTGTTCTTCCAATTCATGAGCATGGAACATTTTTCCGTTTCTTTGTGTCTTCCTCAATTTCTTTCATGAGTACTCTATGGTTTTCTGAGTACAGATTGTTTGCCTCTTTGGTTAGGTTTATTCCTAGGTATCTTATGGTTTTGGGTGCCACTGTGAATGGGATCGACTCCTTAATTTTTCTTTCTTCTGTCTTGCTGTTGGTGTATAGAAATGCAACTGATTTTTGTGCATTGATTTTATATCCTGACACTTTACTGAATTCCTGTAAGAGTTCTAGCAGTTTTGGAGCGGAGCTTTTTGGGTTTTCCACATAAAGTATCATATCATCTGCAAAGAGTGAGAGTTTGACTTCTTTTTTGCTGACTCAGATGCTGTTTATTTCTTTTTGTTGTATGATTGCTAGTACTATGTCGAATAGCAATGGTGATAGTGGACAGCCCTGCCATGTTCCTGACCCTACGGGAAAAGCTCTCAGTTTTTCCCCATTGAGAATGATATTTGCTGTGGGTTTTTCACAGATGGGTTTGATGATATTGAGGTATGTACCTTCTATGCCTACACTGTGAAGAGTTTTGATCAAGAAAGGATGTTGTACTTTGTCAAATGCTTTTTCAGCATCTATTGAGAGTGTCGTATGGTTTTTGTTCTTTCTTTTATTAATGTATTGTATCACATTGATTGATTTGTGGATGTTGAACCAACCTTGCATCCCAGGAATAAATCCCACTAGGTCATGGTGAATAATCCTTTTAATGTGCTGTTGGATCCCATAGGCTAGTATTTTGGTGAGAATTTTTGCATCTGTGTTCATTAGGGATATCGGTCTGTATTTCTCCTTTTTGATGGGGTCTTTGTCTGGTTTTGGGATCAAGATAGTGCTGGTCTCATAAAACGAGTTTGGGAGTTTTCCTTCCATTTCTGTTTTTTGAAACAGTTTCAGGAGAATAGGTATTAATTCTTCTTTAAATGCTTGGTAGAATTCCCCTGGGAAGCCGTCTGGCCCCGGGCTCTTGTTTGTTGGGAGATTTTTGACTATTGCTTCAATAGTCAAATAGTCAACCAGTAAGGATACTGGTTATGGATCTGTTCAGGTTTTCTATTTCTTCCTGATTCAGTTTTGGTAATTTATATGTCTCTAGGAATGCATCCATTTCTTCCAGATTGTCTAATTTGATGGCATATAGTTGCTCATAATACATTCTTATAATTGTTTGTATTTCTTTGGTGTTGGTTGTGATCTCTCATCTTTCATTTATGATTTTATTAATTTGGGCTCTTTCTCTTTTTTTTTTTGGATAAGTCTGGCCAGGGGTTTATCAATCTTACTAATTCTTTCAAAGAGCCAGCTCCTAGGTTCGTTGATCTGTTCTACTATTCTTTTGGTTTCTATTTCATTGATTTCTGCTCTGTTCTTTATTATTTCTCTTCTCCTGCTGGGTTTAGGCTTTCTTTGCTGTTCTTTCTCTAGCTCCTTTAGGTGTAGGGTTAGATTATGTATTTGAGACCTTCCTTATTTCCTGAGAAAGGCTTGTATTGCTATATACTTTCCTCTCAGGACCACCTTTGCTGCATTCCAAAGATTTTGAACAGTCATGTTTTCATTTTCATTTGTTCCCATGAATTTTTTAAATTCTTTAATTTCCTGATTGACCCATTCATTCT
The DNA here is from genome assembly GCA_028534135.1 of Potos flavus. Taxonomy (NCBI): domain Eukaryota; kingdom Metazoa; phylum Chordata; class Mammalia; order Carnivora; family Procyonidae; genus Potos; species Potos flavus. The sequence continues at coordinate 168,975,521 of CM052898.1, forward strand.
TTAGTAAGTTGGTCTTTAGCCTCCATGTATTTGAGTTCTATCCAGCCTTCCCCTTGTTGTTGAGTTCTAGTTTCAAAGCACTGTGGTCTGAAAATATGTAGGGAATGATTCCAATCTTTTGGGACCAGTTGAGACCTGATTTGTGACCTGGGATGTGATATATTCTGGAGAATGTTCCATGTGCACTAGAGAAGAATGTGTATTCTTTTGCTTTGGGATGGAATGTTCTGAATAGATCTGTGATATCCATCTGGTCCAGTGTGTCATTTACAGCCTTTATTTCCTTGTTGATCTTTTGCTTAGATGATCTGTCCATTTCAGTGAGGGAGTGTTAAAATCCCCTACTATTATTGTATTACTGTCAATACATTTCTTTGATTTTGTTATTAATTGATTTGTATAGTTGTCTGTTCCCATGTTAAGGGCTTAGATATTTAAATTTGTTAGATCTTATTGGAGAGACCCTTTAAGTATGATGTAGTGTCCTTCCTCATCTCTTGTTATAGTCTTTGGCTTAAAATCTAATTTGTCTGATATGAGGATTGCCACCTCAGCTTTCTTTTGATGTCCATTAGCATGGTAAATGGTTTTCCACCCACTCACTTTAAATCTGGAGTTGCTTTTGGGTCTAAAATGAGTTTCTTGGAGGCAGCATATTGATAAGTCTTGTTTTTTTTAATCCATTCTGATACCCTGTGTCTTTTGATTGGGGCATTTAGCCCATTTACATTCAGAGTAACTATTGAAAGATGTGAATTTAGTGCCATTGTATTGCCTGTAAGGTGCCTGTTACTGTATATTGTCTCTGTTCCTTTCTGGTCTGTTACTTTTAGGCTCTCTCTTTGCTTAGAGGACCCCTTTCAATATTTCCTGTAGGGCTGGTTTGGTGTTTGCAAATTCTTTTAGTTTTTGTTTGTCCTGAAAGCTTTTTATCTCTCCTTCTATTTTCAATGACAGCCTAGCTGAAAATAGTATTTTTTTTTCCTTTTTTTTAATTTTTTTTAATTTTTTAATTAAAACATAATGTATTAT
>CM052898.1:168977052-169126252 GCA_028534135.1 Potos flavus
TTTTTTTTTTTGTACTGTTTGGGGGTGTCTTTCTCCATTCTTTTACTTTCAATTTGTATCCATGCTTATATTTAAAGTTTGTGTCTTACAAATGACATATACCATGTTGAATCTTGAATATTATAGTTTACACATTAATGATATAATTGGTTTTAAATTAATCTTGCAGTTGCCTTCCAGTTCTATTTGTTCATTATTTCTTCTTTTGCATTTCTCTGGATTAATCAAGATTTTTAATTTTATTTACTTTTGATTAGCTTTTTAAGTTATACATTCTTGTATTAATGCTTTTGAGGTTTTGCTGCATATTATGATATCATCACTGAATTATTATAGTCTACATGAATTTAGTACATTTACTACTTTCCACTCTGAAGCAAGAATCTCATCACAGTTTAATTCTATTTATGGCCTCTTACTTATATGTTGACATATATTTTACTTTACAAATGTTTCAAATTCCACAAGCCATTATTATTGTTGTCGTTTTTAACAGTCACTAATCTTTTATAATTACTCACATATTATTCTTACTGGTACTTTCATCAGTGATTATTTTCCTTCATCTGAAGGGCTCTCTTTAGTATTTCTACTATTGCATATATGCTAGTGTCAAAATCTTTGGTATGTCTAGTTTGTTAATTTGCTTTCATTTTTGAGGGATATATTGACCAGATGTAGAATTTTAGTTTGGCAGTTATTCCCCTCTTTCTCTTAGCACTGTGAATGTGTATCCCATTGTCTTCTGGTCCTCCTTATTTCAATTGAAAAGTCAGCTGTAATTCTTATTGGTGCTACACTGAAAATGTTTTCTTGGTTTTTCATGGTTCGACTATGATGTATCTGTGTGTATTTTTTAGCTTACTTTGGTACAGTTTTTTGAACTTATGAGTTGGTTTCTTCTAGAAATCAGTTTAGAAAATACTTGGCCAAATATTTTCAAATGATGCTTCTGCCCCATTCTCATTCTTATTGTTTTCTAGAGCCCTATAAAACTTATCTTAGACATTTATAGTGTCTCCTGTGTCTCTTTCCTCTTTATCTTTTCTTTCCTTCTGATCTGTCTCCCAGTTCACTGATCTTCTCGTCTATTGTTTCTAATATTTTATTAGATATAAATTTATTCTCTATTTCAGTTTTTGTGTTTTTTCAATTCTGCAATTTCCATTGTAATCCCTTTTTAACAAATGCCTTGTGTTTGGTGAAATTTCCCACATTTCCTCTAATTTCATGAAAGTAAGTTATCATTTTTTTAGAGCAAATGTTGATTCCATACCTGAATCAATTGTATGTTTCCATTTTCTGTTTCTTTTTAAATTTTTTCTCAGTAAATTCATCCTATATTTAAAAAAAAAAAACATGCATTGTAAGTTTTTATTGGATACAAGAAATTTGTGGTGAAAAATAGAATGGTGGATCAACATGGTCTAGCACAAGGTTAGCTTTAGGGTTTACTATGGTTGTTATATTTTATTTTTACCCTCAATGCTAGAAAAAGCCCTTAGTTCTAAGTCATGGCTTATAACCTCAGGATGAGATCACATTCTCTAGGGGATGAATCATCAGAGGACTATATAGAAAGCTCAGAAAATTCTGTATCTTAGTGAGGTTTGAACTCCCATCTGTGTCTTACCAACATCACTCATTAACTCAAGTAGAGGTTTAGATTTTCAGTTTCCCAACTGCTGTTTTCTGCTAGGTTTCTTGAATTCTCATCTGCACATGTTCATACTGAGCCCGGATGTCAGTCAATAACTGGAGAGGTGATCACACATGGATTTTGAAACTCTTTTATCTATTGTTTTTCCTCTCTGTGCTCATGCCTCTCAAGTTACAGTGCTTTCTCAGCTCTAACCTTGAATTCAATTTCCCTAGCCAGTAAAACTGTCATGTTCTGCTTGGGCTCGAATCTCCTGCAGCAGACGGTGAGAAATACACATAAAGAAAAAGCTGGGGTGAATATGGCCACCTCTTAGTATATGCTTTCCTTTTCTCAAGGATTATAGCATCATATATATTATATATATGTAATATACACACACACATATATATAATTCCTATATATGTTGGTCACACTCCAATGTTCTCAAAGAGGTAATTTTTGTATTCTGTTCAAATTTATAATTGTTTTTAGGAGGAGCATTTGTTTAATGTCAATGACTCTACCCACTGCCAGAACTAAAAGTTCCTATCCCAAGTGATTGGAAATTACGAACTAATATGCCATGGTGTGAATCCATATTCATTTATTTTGCTGGGCAGTTAGGGAACTATTTCTGGAAACTTGCGTTCTCTAGTTCCAGAATATTTCCTTGATTATACCATTGATGATTTTCTTTCTTAATTATCTTTACTTCTCTTTCCATAAACTTCTCTATTGTTTAAATTTTACACTTCCTGAAACTCTTTTCTAACTTTTCATTAGTTCCTCTTTTGTCGTAGATTTGTCTTTTTTTATACTTTGTGAAAGATACTTCTCAAGTTTAACTTCCAATTTCTTTTTAGTTTTTCATTTTTATTGTCACGATTTTAAGTGAAGTGTTGGTAACTTTTTTTTTTTTTTTGGTTATCTAGATTCTTTTTGTAGCATCTTCTACTGTCTCATGGATGTAATAGTTTTATGTTTTTCTTTGATGGTATTAATTATAATCATTTAAAAAGCTTTAATTGGCATAATCTTAGTGCCTCCATTTGCCTCTTTCCTTGTTATTTTTTTTTTTTTTCTAATTTCCAGGTTATATTTTCAGTGTCCTCTAGATCTCATTTTCTACTTAAGATTAAGAGGTAAGGACTACAAAGTTGACAGAAGCTCTGAGTGCATGAATAAGGCTTGTGAATGAGTGTCACTATATGTAATATGGCTGGTATAATTATTGTATATATTACTTATATTATACTTTTTGCTATAACATACTACCCTTAATAGACCCAGTAGACCCAAAGTGTCCAATGACTGAAATACACATTTTTTGTAGATAATTATGTTGGAAAGCATCCCTCTACATACAGTCATTTAGTGCTCTAGACAAATGGAGGCTATGTCCTCTTTAATATTGATGTTCAAGGTAACCCTGGAGATCATCTACATTTCAAACAGCTTAAAAGGGAAAATAACATAAAGAAGGTCTATGACAAGGTTTTATGGACATGCCAGGCCAAGAAGAAGTACACACTGATTCCACTCATATCCCATCACAGTCATTTTGCATATACATTTATAAGGTAATGGGAATTACAGTTTCTTGCACGATATCCACCTCATAGGGACAAATCTATACTATGGAAGCAGATGATAATTTTTGTTGTATAGCTAGCCATCACTTCTACATTCTATGTTTATTTTATTTTTTCTTGTTAAGTCAGTTTGCTCAGAAAAGAAGATGCAGAAGCTAGGATTTTGAGAGCCAACCTAGTTAGGGAAGAAAATAGTATGAGGAGAGTCTCAATATCTAGAGTGCATATATTGACTTAAATCTTCTTTTTAGAGTATGAGAGCTCTATCCTCAACTGCGTCAGCTCTGTTTTACATAATAAAGCTCTAGATAATAAACCTTTAGTCTTCTGCTGTAGTGGGGGGTTGGGAGCAGGGGAGTAATTTGCCCATAAACATGGAGTAGAGGATGAGATGTAGGGATTTAACTTCTTTGTCAGTATATTCTAATCATTTTCTTAATCCTCCACTTCTATTGCCACACATCCAAAGCATCTAGTGTTTCTGATTCTTGGAACTTTCTTGATATGGTTTCTGGCTCTATCTATTGCTGGCTTAGGATCTGGTTTTCCTAGGTCTGGGAAGTCAGTCATCAATTATCCATCTTTCCAAATTTCGTTTCACTTTTCAAAATTTTGTTCTTTTTCTACCTTTCAAATTTTTGTTTTGTTTTCCTCCTTTGTTCTTTCTGCCACCTGCATAAAGAAAAAGAAGAATACTTTTTCTATAGTGTTAGTAAGATGTTGAGTTCAAATTTGCCATTTTAGGCGGTAGTCCATGGTCATAATATTTTGAAATAATAAAAAAGTACATTTTTATCCCTCCAAATCATATTTGCCATATTCCTCTATACCCATTCAGACTCAGTGAAAGAAGGATTTATGGATTCTACCTCATGAAGGAAGAGGATATGTTATAAAAGGAAATCTATCATATAAGAACAAAAAATACCAATCTTTCTGAGATGGGTGAGTGTAGGAAGAAGAAAACAAATGGAAGTGTTTATGTGTATGCCCTTAGTCTCCTTTCTCTGGGCTTAAGATCCAAGGAGAGTTTTTTTCATTGTTGTTTGTTTGTTTGTTTTATTTATTTGTCAGAGAGAGAGAGAGAGAAAGAGCACACAAGCAGGGGGAGTGGCAGGCAGAGGGAGAAGTAGGCTCCATACTGAGCAAGGAGCCTGATGTGGGACTCGATACCAGGACCCTGGGATCATGACCCGAGCTGAAGGCAAATGCTTAACTGACTGAGCCACCCAGGCATCCCATGGAGAGTTTTTATTCAATTTGCCACTAGATGAATTTAGTGATTCCATGGTGGAGGAGGGGAGACTTCTTCCCATGGCCACAGGGATTGGCTGGACATGAATTGAGAAAGTTGTAATCTCTTTGAATGCTCATAGTCATGTTAAGATTCATGTCAGAACAACGTGGAAGAGGTTCATTATGACCACACAGTTTATAGAGGATCCAAACATATTTACATCCTCTGATAGGTAAATGCAGTGAGGTTGAGAGGGTTGATTTCCAACAGAAGCCTGAAGCTAGAATTAAGAAGCTACACAGCATGAGGATATTATGACCAGGGCAAAGTGATGAGATGCATGGACTTCAGTTTTGAGAGCTAATACAATGCTCCAACAGGCCCAGAAGGATCAGCTACACTACCTCAATAAACCTTACACAGGAGTCCAGAAATCAGACAAAGCACACATTCAAAGAAGAGATCTTCAAGGACACAATTCCCATTCCTCAAAATCACAAGATCTCTAAATCCATCTCTTCCCCCTCATTTTGGAGGAGAACCACATTTACCTTAAAATCTTCATTTACTCAAAAGATAGCATTTATTGGTTTCGTATTGCTATTGTAACAAGTTGACACAAATTTAGTGGCTTAAAACAAAACAAATATATTATCTTATAGTTCTTGAGATTGGAAGTCCACAATAGGTATCACCAGGCTAAAATCAAAGTATTAGCAGAGCTATGTTCCTTTTTCTTTTCTTTTCCAGCCTCTAAAGGCTGCCTTTCTTCTCTACTCACCTTAAAAGTCAACAGTGTTGAATCTCTCATACCATTCTTCTGTAGTCACTTCTCTAACTCTTTTCTTATGCTTCCCTGTTCCACTTGTAAGGACCCTTGTGATTACTTTGGCCACTGCAGATGATCTAGGATAATGTCCCTATTTGAAGATTGGCTGATTAGCAACCTTAATTCCATCAGCAACTTTAATTCCTCTTTGCCATGAAAGGTAACATATTCATAGGTTCTGGGGATTAGTCTGTGGACATTTTGGAGGGCCATTATTGTGTCTACCACAGGGGAAATAACTCAGAAGAGACTACTGAAACCATAAAAGAATGAGATAAGTTAGCATATTTAATTCCCCCTCCCCATCCCTAATTACCCAATGGGATGGGCATATGAAGAAAATTTGATCACTTTTAAAGTAGAGAAGCCTTGTTCCCTTTGCACATCAGTCCTGTAGAGTGAAAAAATGTTTTACTTCACTGCATGTAGCGTATGAGATACAATTTGATAACTTTCTTATTAATCACAGATTTAATATAATTCGGCTTTCTGTCATGGCTTGAGTAGAATGTTTCTCTTATTCATCCTGGATGTTAAAAACAATTTTTATGTAGATGAAAATCATTACCCAAAGACAGTGAGATAATTCTAGATTCTTGGTGACAACTTCTCAGATGAAAGGTTTTCATTTTCCTTTTCAAGTTTTCTGCTATTCCTTCTATATAGAATAACAAGTAATAGTAATTATAGAGCATCATGTTAACAGTTAGTAAAACCTGTGGCTGTTTTTCTAATACAATATTTCTCTTTAGGTGATTAATCTACTTGAAGATTTTCTTTTCCATTGGGTACTTAGATGTCATGATTGATTATGTTTTTTTTTTTTTCCTGTGAAGTACACCTTTCATAAGCAATCCTAATTGAAACAACTGGGAAGTTTGCAAAAGAAACAAGTTTTAAGTGTTTTATTCCACAAGCGATGCACTGCTAACTTTTTTGAGGTCAATATAAATGATATCAATCACAGCTATTCTCTAAAAAGTGTCCTTTAGAAACGGATTCATGCACTGGGTAATCCAAAAGTGGCAGCTTTGAAAATTCTATGATTCTCATATCTTATAAAGATGATGATTATTAAAGAGTTCAAGAATTGCTCTTTTGGAATCCCAAAATACAGACACTGAAATCTTAAGCAGTGAGCTTGTGGGCACAAAAGCAGCCAGATATCAAGTTATCGTGATGATTAACTGCATCTTGTCTTGTCATCTGGATGCTTGTCACTGTGTAGACAGAGACATAAACAGTGGTTTCTTGATGTTGATTATATTATGAATAATTTCCACACTTATTAAAGTGGCTTAAGTTTTTGTGTTTTTTTTTAAAGAATGAGTCACATCAGGAGACTGACAAGTTGTTTTTTGATTTATTGTTTTTGCATCTCTCCCCAAGTTGGCTCTACATACAGAATGCATTGTATTATTTTTAAGGTTAATCTGATTGGCTGCTATTTTACATTCTTACAGTCAATTTGTGCTGACTCGACTCTTTTGATGAGATCATTGTGATTATAAGTCTAAGGTTATGCTTTTGATCTTTATAAAGAAGTTTGTTTACTTCCACCCTGGGAACACAGATTGGCACTCATATTCTCCATACACACTTATTTTATAAATGCATGTCTTTGATCTTATGGAAAGACACCATAAATTCCTTATCTTTAGTAAAACTCAACCAATTAAGAATGTCCTAACAGCAGATCAGAACTGTATTTAAAGTATGGTAGGGTGATGAGTGGAAGTACACTAACTAGTTACTAATTTTCTTTGGATGTCATGTCTAAAATTAATGGTTTAAATTTCTAAGATATATCGAAGGTCTAAGTTCTCTAGTAAAATGATTTCAAATAAAATTTTATTGCAATACTGTTTTGGTTTGAGTAGTATATTAAAATCTCACAACTGCATTTTGTATTTGGGGTGTGAGAAGAACAGTAAAACCTGGTACTAAAATACTATGAAAAATACAATGTTGTTTTCCAATATATCTAATAATTCAAGCTCTTAGAGAATGTTATAGTAGGAAGTGGGAAGCCTAACTCGCCAGGCTTAATGTATTATGGTACTTAAGAAGGCCTCTTTTATTTTTAGTGTTCATTGTTTACAAATACCTATTTGTTTAAGGAGGTCAGATATAGACCATCCACTAATCTTATTATAAAATTATTATATTCATCAAAATACTTTGTATTGCAGTGAATTTCTAAGTACATTTTATGCGCTAGCGGAATCTAAATATACGTAAGTTCATTAATATTATGAGAGCTTATCCTCCTTTTAATTTACTTAGAAAAATGGATCACCAGAAATTAATGTTACCTTTTTGATTTTCTTATGCTTTTTTGTACAATGCCAGATCAAAGAACTGAGACAACTAGGTAGAAAAGTTGGATATTCTTACAGAAAAAGAGAACAGCCATGGTTGTATATACGTGTATTTATGTGTGTGTGTGTGTGTGTGTGTGTGTGTGTGTGTGCTTGAGAGAAAGAGAGAGATACATATCTTAATTTGATTACCAGTAAATTTTTTTGTGATTTACTTGAAGATTTAGAAAAACTGGCCTTTGATAGAAAAACCATCAACAAGGTGAGGCAAATAGCTTTTTAGGTTTTTCTGCAATCACCTAGGAAAGAAGTATCTTCCCTTATGTATCAAGTAACTAATCTACATCTTTGATTTCTGGTGTTTTGATTTCAATATACGTAGTAGTTCAGGAATAAAAACAGTATTTTCTTATATCATTTGTGTTTTTTATATTTGAGTCTTGTGATCTCATACTGGTCTAGTTTGGATTTTGCCTCACTCATCCTTCCTACTGAAACTTGATTTTTGGAAAGTATCTATAGTAGAACTGTGCTTTTTAAAAAATGCTTATAAAAGGCAAAATCAATGTGAATGTATTTAATAATACAAATATTAATAAAATAACTATAAAATATAAATTGATAGAAATAATATTGGAATCCTTTCTCTCTAGCATGGGTGAACTATGAGTTATATGGATATATCTATATGGATATACTATTTCTCCTCATGTACCTACTATAATGATGATTTCCATTCCTGATTAGAGAATCATGAACTGAAAATCAAAATACACCCATAAACATCGGTAGACTTTGGTGAATTCCACCTTAGGAAATAATCAATGCTTAAAGCTTAGCATTCTGATTTGGAACAAGAAATATATAAATCATAAAATAATAAGAAAATTCAGAGCTGCTGAGCACATCCCATTTTGATGATATTCTAAGTAGCCATAAAAGAAAATGCAATTTTATTTACCTGCAAAGACCCGAGCCAGAAATCTCCATTTCAAAATGCTTATTTCTTTACAGTGTGGCTGAATGGCCGTGAACAATGCATATCGGTTTTACTTTCTAAGTTTATTATACTTACACATATTTTGGTAAATTGTCTACCCAGATCCTTTATTACACAATGAGGTAACCCCCCAATGAAACCCCAAGCATCTTCTCTTCCTGGTCATCATACGCTGTCATTCTTCCCTTAGAAATTAATACACTCTGTCTGCTGGCTCCTGTCTTTTCATCTCCTGCTGCGAAATCAGCGGTCATAACAGCTATTCTGTTCATGAATATGTAAATGCAACATGCATAAAATAAAAAAAAAATTTAGCGGGCGGTTCCCCCTGCAGACTGTTCCCAACTCTGTTTAACTAATACACAAAAAGCAGAGATTCAGTATTTCACCCATTTTGAGTCAGTGTTGCCAGGAATGCTCTAATTATGCAACACGGAAATACCTAAATGAGACATATGTAGATGCTCATGATAGTTGGACTCCTAATAAATCGGTATCTATGCACGGCTAGGGCGATGCGTGCAGATTCCCTTATTACTTCATTCTGATGCCTAGTGATAAGGGGAAAATGCCTTAGGTCCTCAGTAACCTTTTATTTGCTGACTAGGTTCCACTTCCGTACCTCTCCCCAATATATGACTAAAACAATGTTTAAATTATCTGTGGACACACATATGTATATATGCATACACACACATGCAAACACACACACATATATGCACACACACTCTTTTCTTTCGAAGGGGAGACATGATGACTATATCCGCTGAAGTATTCTGGAGGAAACATCAAGCTCTGGGAAGGAACTAATTGGGGGATTTTATTATTGAAATAAGCAAGCATGTTCATGCATATTTTGACGGCGTGCATGCCTATGCGCCACCCTGTGCAAACAGTGCTATTGCAGCTCGTGTGCGGTAATTAGGTGGATGTAATTATGGAGAAGTAAAGGCAGCCTCACTGATAATTTCACAGTGAATATTAAAGACATATGTGCCTTCCAGTGTACAATAAATGAACCTGAACTGCTGTCAGGGGCTAGGAGGACAGTGTGGCCAATGCACCTATTGTGTCCCTGCTGCAGAAAGGAGCCTGCCGATTGGCCACTGTCTGCAGCACATAGCACGGGCTGGTTATAAAGGACTTGTCTAGGGGAGAGCCTGTAGGTACTCCATTGTCTGGTAAAGTTCATATGACTGCATTCTTTTTTGCAAGGGGGGTGGAGGGAGAGCGGGGAAGGAGGGGGTGTCAGCTCAACTGTAAAAGCTGCACAGATTTGTTCTTTCTCTCTCTCTCTGCTTCTCCATAGATCGTTTCTGTTTCATGCCCTGTCTCATTTCGCATAGCTGAAAAAATAATGCTAATTAAGATCCCTTGTCTTAACCTGAAAATAATGACTCGGATATAATTAGAAATCTGGCAAGAGTTTAAAATTCTGGTAGAGGACCAAAACCATCAGTTACGGTGCTTAGGAGGGAAATGAAGAATTATTTTTCTGTAATCAAGGTAAACATGGGAGGGGGGGTCCCCCCCATCTTTTTTAACCAATTTTAACCAGTGGTGTTCTACTGCAGATGAGAGGATACTGTATTTCAAAAACTATTTTAGCCATCAAATTGAAAGGACACAAATCAGTAGCAATAGAAGCCTTCTTAATCCTCCTTAGGATGAAATTCAGATGAAAGAACTGCTTTTTTTTTTTTATTTTCTTTTTGTATATGTGTGTTGTAGATGGATCTGAGAACGCTGTCTGGGCTTGGTGCCAAGCGCTGGTATTTCATAGCCGCGACCGCCTCACAGACGAGCTGTGGGAAGCAGGAGGGAGACTCTCTCTTAGGGTGCCACTACTATGGAGACACAGCTGGGCTGAACAAGATTTGCTTCAAACGACAACAAGAGAGACAGAAAGTATCTGGTTCAACCGCTGCCCAAGCAGGCAGGCACCAGAAGAGCTAGCAGCCAATCCGGCCATGCTCGAAGCCAGCTCTGCGGCTCAGCCAATCAGTGACATCACTGGTGAGAAACTCATTTACATCATGCAGTAATGAACTTTGTTTAACATAGCTTCCCCCCTTTCCTGTTACCCCCCCCTCCCCATATTAGGTCCTTCCATTAATTATTCTGGTGGCATAATTTAAACCTCTATGCAAAAATGTGGCTACATTCTCTCTGATAGCTTTTACCTTCTCCTCCCACCCCACCCATTGGTGTCTGCTGTCACTGAAAGTGATTCTGGGTACAATTCTGTTTTGTTTTGACCTTGCAAAATTATCATCTCTTTCTTAAAAAAAAAGTCTGAGAAAAATTAAACCTTTGTTTATTTTATCTGACTGCACTCCCTCCCTTACGAATAGCATGCATTTTGCAAGTCAGGATTCGGAATTGTACAAGGTAATAGAGAATAAGAGAGTGCATTGCTGTGGAACTTGCAGTTTTTCCAAGCAATCTGCATCTTAGAGCTTCCTTTAATGCTTTCAGATTTTATGCTGCAGTGGCCATTTTACATATAGTGTTTTATCCCAAAAGCACTTATGTGCATCTGTCACATGGAGGAAAGTTCACTCTTGTTATATTTCGTTCTTTACTGCGCTCAGCCAACATGTCATTTTATTAATGAATAGAACTGAGGTCATTTCTGGACAAATCTCTCTCTTCCCATCCCAGCACAATGCACCTGATTTGCATCCATTTACTAGAAAAACTGAATACAAGAACCAGCTTGAAAAGAAATTAAGGGACCAGCTTACATATTATTTTAGAATATGTCGCAGCATTTGTGTTTTAGGATGCGTAATGTTGAACATCTGCCTTAGGGTTTCTGTAAAAATGCCTGATCTCCGTTCTTAGTGTAATACCTTTAGCTAATTTATCGGTTTGTTGTAGAACTGAAATAGACCAAATGAAATGATATTCACGAATGAGTTGATTTGTCAGCAGAAAACCTCATGAAACATAATTTTGTCTCGTCCTGTACATTTGTATTTGGTTTGTCAGAGATAAACTTATTTGTCGTATAGATAACTTATAAAGGCTGGAACATGTGGTGTGTGAAGATTTTTCAGGTTGCTTTAGAGAATCCCGAAGAGTGGAAACTGGGTCACACTTAAATGTGATTTGTCTTAAGCCATATCTTTATTGCATATTGGCATTAAAGGGATACAGTTTTCTGGCAGAGAAGGTAACGTTTCATTGTCTTTTTTTTTTTAAACAGTATTTTGAATATAATTATTCAAAGACATGGAATTTTTAAAACACCGACAAGGGTTTCATAACAGTGCATGATTCGTTTAAGAAGCTTAAAGAGTACAATGATAGGCATAGACACTTTTTAAAGCATATGAAGGATTTAGGCGCTAAACCACAGCCCTTTTAATTCATGAGGCATTCCATCATCCCATCATCAGTATTCAGGGAGCGACTGTCCTGAATCAGTCATGAGCTCCCCTGCTGCAGATTCTGTAATTTGAATCATGTGTAATAATATATTATCCTACTGGGGGCCTTCTTTCAGTAGGAGAATGGTTTATACATTCTGCTATAAGGGAACTTTTGGCTCCTAGCCGACTCACAGGCATTACTCACATAGGCAATCATGATCATCTTCCTTAAGGAGTAACATCTGCACGACCTCCTGAGCCAAAAATCTGCAACCTCCCCCACATTCTGAATTACGATTTCTTGGAACTGGGAACACTTGACAAAACTGAAGTAGAAAAATGGAAGGTTTAGGGGAATGGATCACAGTCTTATTGAGCGTGCCATGTGGCAAAAGTGCAAGCTCCCATTCCTTCGAAATGATGGAGAAGGGTGGGGAAAGGGGGCCCAAAATAGACCTCGATGTGTTTGTTGGAGTTTTAGACACAAGCTGAAAGGTAATGTGTTCCAGGAAGACATGGCTGCCTCTGTGTTTCTCTGGACATCCTCACAAGGTTCCTGCAAAGGGTGTGGCAACACAGAGGGATCAATGGAGGGCATCGATGGTTGTGAACACAGAGAAACCTTGTCTCACCTTGGGAAGGAAGTGATGGGGATCTAGCAGGAACTATTTGATGCGGGAGTTAAAGGCTCAGGGAACAGCTTTGATTCTCTCTTGTTCTGACTTGGAGTAGATCATGTAATTTCTCTGTTTTTCCTTATCTGTAGAAATTAAATATACTGCCAGCACAGAGATATACTCTGCGTGTGGAATAACTCCCCCCCATATTTTTTAAACATCTGAAATCCTCTGCCTCAAGGATGAGATTCAGTGTTCCCTCTTTTGTGAAATCTTTTCAGATCATCATGGCCAGAATCTCTCACTTCTCCATCATTCTCTTTGTGTCTCCATTATTGTCTGTGTGGCAGTCAGCGTCACTCTGGGGCCACATATGTGCATATCTTTGCCACTAGACTGAAAGCCCCTTGGGGACAGAGACCACGTGGAATTCACCCTCTACCCTCTGCTCTAAGAATAATGAATTATGCTCCTAAGTTTTAAATCAGTGATCTAATTAATGAGCTAAAAGTTCATTGTAAATTGTTACTGGAGTGTTTATAAATTCCAAGGGTTACTATTGCTGTTGTCAACTATTACGACCAGGTACCGGCTGATGTCAGTTTTGCCTTATCAATGTTATGCCTTTCAGTGCATGGGTCCTATATTATAAAGCTCAGAATAAATGGTTGCTACATCATTTTTCTTAAATAACCAGTTACAGGGAATTGTAAATTTCCAATTTACCAGACACAGAATTAAGCCAACTTGGTTTGGTGTTTTAAAACTAAAACATAAGTGAAATGGATGTAAATTAATTGCCGAAGCAGCCATGATAAGCAAATTATAGTATCAAGCTCTACTGTTAATGATATGGAAGAATTAATTACTTGGAAGAGGTAAGCAATTAATGTTGGGTGTTGAAATGCTCTATAAAGCATAGTAAATCAGGGAATATGGAATCCTGAGTCATATTCTTAGTGTTATAATTAAGATAAGTATTTTTAATCCGTAAACTAGTGCAACAGTCTTTTAAGAGTGTATTTCTAGATGCACCTGATATAATCTGATGGTGCCAAAATATAGTTTTGGTTTTATGCTGCTCATTTACATTTATACTTTTGGCTACTCTACTACTGCTAAGTAGAGATTAATTTCTTTGCAAACAATGATATTCTTATTAAGATATTTGCAAGTTGTGCTTAGAATTTTAAGATCCTATTTCAAGCTCTTTTCCCAGTACATGTTATGAGATGGGAAAGAAGTAACCAGAAAATATATACATCTTTACCTTTTATATATGGGAGAAGAGAAATTTTAGCACTGGAAATTGGCTAGTCTGCAGTCCATGTTTTATACGGGTCTTAGAGAGGAAAAGTCTCTTGCCCAAGACTATGTTCTATCAAGTTCCTTGGAACAGCTGAGACTGGCATCTAGAATTCAGAATGGTTCAGTATTCTTTCCACCTCAGCAAATAATCTGTACTTTCAAAATCAGCTAGGTAAGATTACACAATTTTATCGTGCTAACATAAATTAAGTTCACTGTAATTCACTGTGAGTGTATAGTATTCTTATTTTATGGTTGAAAGCAAGGAAACTAAAACTTATTGAGGTGTATTTTTTCTACTACCCTACAAGAATGTAATCAACTACTAATAAATCACCATTTATGTTAGTATTCTTTAAAATAATTTTGGTTTTGATGGAGAAAAATGGAAACCTCATATCTGGGTTCACTTTGCAGTGGCTTTGAATTCAATTTAACATGAATATTTTATCTTAAATTACAGGACTGGTTAAATAAGATTTGGGTAGGGCCAGTTTGTACCTTGCTTTGTTGTTGTTGTTGTTGTTGTTTTAACCAATGAATTGAGCTATTATTGCTGACTTCTTTCTTTTTTTTTTCCTTTTGTCCTGCTGAAATCTTCAGGTATCTCAATGAGGGTATTTCCTTTCATCCAAGTATTTAAAAATAGAATTCCGAATCTCATTAATATATGTAATGAACTGTGCCCTCTTAAGGAACAAATGTTTCTTTTTTTTTTTTTAAAGATTTTATTTATTTGACAGAGAGAGAGAGAGAGATCACAAGTAGGCAGAGAGGCAGGCAGAGAGAGAGGGGGAAGCAGCCTCCCCGCTGAGCAGAGAGCGCGATGCGGGGCTTGATCCCAGGACCCTGAGATCATGACCTGAGCCTAAGGCAGAGGCTTTAACCCACTGAGCCACCCAGGCACCCTGGAACAAATGTTTCTCAAAGACAGGAAAAAGAGTAGGAGTCTGTTCAGCTTCTTCTGTCCAGACAATGATATTTAAGAGCTCAGAGAGTGATTGAGTAAATATGGATCATCTTAGTTAAAGAAAAATGTTACTTTGCGTCATGGTTTGAGACATGGTAACTGAAAGCCATTTGCATCTGAATATTGTTGTCTTTTCTAAACTTATTAAAGTAGTGATAAGTAAGAAAAAACTAATGGGACAGTCCCCTTTACATGATAGTTTTCATAGGATGATCCCATAATTCTTATTCTAAAATGAACTCCTGAATTAGAAAAGCAGGAGTAAATATTGGGACCTATGTTTGTACACTAAAACTATGAGGTCTGTGACTGAGAATCACTTATTTATAAGATGGCAAAGAAACAGATGAAACTGACCTACACAGTTCATATTCAAGCAATTCTTCCTACTTAAACCTCCAGACATGTTCAATGTCAAGAGCAATTATCAACTCTATTTAGGAGCTTAATGAGTATTTTCATGACATTGATGATTACATGTCTTACTGTTACTGAACAGTGACACTGCTGTGGTTGCTGGTACAAGAGGAGTAACAAAATGATATGGGTTATGAGGATGAGTTATATGCCATATACTACACTATGCACTATGCAGGCATTATTTCATTTAATTCTCAAATCAGTCTTTTGGTGTTATCTTTATATTATAGATGAGAAAACAGAGTTTCAGAAAGTTGAGCAACTTGTGAAAGTTGCGTGACTCAACAGCAGCAAAACTGGGATTCAAAGTAAAGATTCTCACTTGAGAACCCATATTCTTTTTTTTTTTAAAGATTTTATTTATTTATTTGACAGAGAGAGAGAGATCACAAGTAGGCAGAGAGGCAGGCAGAGAGAGAGGGAGAAGCAGGCTCCCTGCTAAGCAGAGAGCCTGTTGTGGGGCTCGATCCCAGGACCCTGAGATCATGACCTGAGCTGAAGGCAGAGGCTTTAACCCACTGAGCCACCCAGGCGCCTTGAGAACCCATATTCTTAAGCATTGTATGCAAGTTGAATAATCACTACATGTGATTTTGCTGTTTGGCTGTGGGAACAGAATGTTTTTTCTTATTATACATTCATAAAAAGTTTCTGTGGTTCATTTTGTTAGATATGCACATATATTTTTCCTTCAATATTTTATAAAACTGTTTCAAAGCTATTGACCTAGATATAATATCTAGCTTAATATTTTCCTTATATTTTTGTATTTATGCAACAATTCAGATCACTTAAGGTAATGCATACAAAAGCAATTTCAGAGTAGTTAAGTACCATATAAATGGAAGGTCATGATTTTATTAAAGTGCCTTTGTAAGTCTGAATTACTAAAAATGATTATTAGGCTAAATGTTTCCATTTCCTCTTTCCTCTAGATATATTACTCGTTAAATATGTCACCTATTTTAGGAGAAAATTAATACTTATTGATTTGGCAATTGCAAAATGTCACTTAGTGTAACTAGATCCTGACTATCCAGATATTTGAAGTATCTCCGCTTCCTCGGTCCTGGTTACACATTTTGTGTCCAACCCACTGCAACCCACGGGTTGCTAAAAGAGAAGAATCTTGCAGCCACTATTTACTAAAAATCCCATGCCTAATGTTAGATTTTCTAGTTTTTACCTAGTGGTCAAGCCTAAGCGATAGAGTTAACAATTTAACAGAATCTGTTTAATTTAGTGAAGGCAAAGGAGAAAACAGAAGTGTGGTTAGTTTCTTCCCTTTCCGGATGAATTCTTGTCCAGTCTCTTCCTCAATTTTCTAACTATTTCTTTCTCAAGCATGTCATGCACTTACCACATGTTAGAAACTTCAGGCAGTAGACCTAGACTCTTGAACTTCAGCATCGCTTTTGATGCTTATTATGGAAATACTACATACCAATACATATTAGTATATAATTAAAGTGTTTAGTCTTGTCACATAATTTATGAACTCATCTCCTCAAAAATGCTAGAAAAGCAAAAGGTTTGAGCCCTGTGATTCTCATTTGAGTTACTTCACTTTATCTGTGTTTCTTCTATGATCTTGACACATAGAACTCAAGAGAATGCTCTCATTGGAAGGTCTAGCGAAGGCAGGCTGAAGCAAGGCTATTTCTGTGCTCTGCAGACAAAAGGCCCATTGCTATGGTCTACAGGCTCATTAGCCGTTTTCAGGGTCACACTGTGTTTCACCTGTGCCCTCCATTATCCTCTTCTGTGTTCAACAGTTGATAATTTTTTTTTCCTCCTAAGATTCCTCTACTTCATGTTACTAACAATTTTCTGTTTGTGGGGAAGAATGAAGGTTAATGTAGTGGATTTTCTCATTGCTTTCTGAACCTACCAAGACAGTGCCTCACTAGTAACGTATTTAAGGTGTACTTATTTTCAGAATGTTATTTTTACACAATGAAAACCAGAACTAATAATAAGGGAAACTATGTCAGTTATTACTTAGTGATCATTTAACTCTGTAGGGCCATACAGAAGGGGTTAGGAGCATGAAATCTCTAGCCATATGCCTGGTCCCGAAACTAGGTTCCATTATTTACTATATACACAACCTTGCACAAGTTACATAATTTCTCTGTGTCTCGGTTTTCTCATCTATGTGATAGTACCTACCTTATAAGATTTGAGGATTCTGTGCATTTTTGCAACGGATGGTAGTATAAGGATGGGCAAATTCATGGTCTCTCTACTTCAAATTGTAAAATGTAGTTGGGGAGTGTGAGTGAGTGTGTGTGTGTGTTTAAATATTAAGACACTGTAGTTCAGTGCTATACCAGATATATTCATGCTTGTATACTTTGTTTATTGACTCTACCTATTTTATCAGTTTTTTCTTTTATTTGGTCAAGTTATCAAATTATGGTTTTAATATAGCGATCAGGTTTATCTCCTCAAATATTGGTTTCATTTCAAAAGTTTTTTTTAAAACCATATCCTCTTTTAATTATAGTGATATAATTTTATAATTATAGGCAATTAATAACATTTCATTCCTTGATTCTACTTTTCCCTCACTTACTAGTTGGATGTGTCAGAAAAAAAAGTCCTAAGATATATGTAAATATGCATGAAACCACTTATTTTTATTTTTTTCAGAGCTCTGTGGTAGAGCTAGTATTTCAGATCATGATACCCTAGAATGACCAGTGGATAGCTTCCTAATCGGTGGCATTCTGTCCATAAGCTTAACTCACAGTCCAAATGTCTAATGCTCATCAATCAGATAATTGATACACGTGGATTTTCCTATAGCAATCTCCATTATGCTCAGGAAGAAAAAAATTGATTCTAATCTATTTAGAACCCTGTATAAATTCTCTAAGCCTCACTTTTCTTATTATAAAACAGGAATAATGATAATGACTACCAAGAAGGGTAGGTTATATGGGTGAAGTAAGAAGACCTGTGGAGTAATGTTTTCTCTCTCTTCTGTAGACTTTGCAAAGCCTGTTCAAGTGTGTGCTTAAATGTCAATAAGAGCAGTATGATTTCAAAAAATGCCAGCTCTGACGAGACAACCTCTAGTATTCTATGTTCTAGATTAGAGAATAAGGTTGCTTTTGTTTACATTTCAAAGAAAAACTCCCATTAATTTGACTGAATTGAGGGGACTTTTAATGCAACTTAATTAAATGATATTGTTTTCTTATCTTAACCTGGGAATGATGACTGAGACTGAAGATTGGTGCATTTTAAAAAGAAGTACAGGAACCTCTCTCTCTCTCTTTCTGTCACTGCGTCTCCCTGTCTCTCTCTTAGAAGACTTTAACATATTTGAATAGAGAAGAGAATCAGAAAGGGTTCCCAATGATTGAGTTGGAGGGATGGTCAAAGACATATATGTTTTTAGATGGGACAAATTGTCAGGAGTGTTATTAGGGTGAAGAGATGATATTCTATACTCAGTATCATATTTGAACTCCTGTGTGCCAATTTTGTGATGTTTTATAATTCTATCTTATCTATTAAGGTTTGTTACTACTCCCTTCAGGCTCTTTTTATGTTTTTTTTCATGGTGTCAATATTGAGGATGGCAATTAGGTGAACTTTGTCATGATACCTTATAGGTATAATTATTGCTAAAACTGTGTGTATAAAAAACAAAGAAATTACACATTCTGTTTTGGGTATTTCTTTTTAAATTTTATTTATTTGACAGAGAGAAAGCAGAGAGGCAGGCAGAGGGAGAGGGGGAAGCAGGCTCCCTGCTGAACAGAGAGCCCGATGCGAGGCTCGATCCCAGGACCCTGAGATCATGACCTGAGCCAAAGGCAGAGGTTTAACCCACTGAGACACCCAGGCATCCCATATTTTGGGTATCTTATAGCAGTACTGTCTTTTAATAATTCCTGGTCCCTCTTGTCCTTTTAAACAGGAATTAGCTAACATTTGATTAAACATCACAAAAAATAGTCTTGGATGTCAGCATCATTGTGTACTAGTATCTATTTAGTTTTTCAGTTCTTAAAAGCTATTCATTTTGCAATGGAGTTAAACTTTACCTTTACCTTCCTAGCCCTGATGGTCTCAGTTTCTTTCAAATTTCATTAAGTTTAATTTTTTACCTTTGTTATTTAATAATTGATTTTCTAGAATTGACTGGGTTTTTAGCACTGTAGAAACATACATTTCCACTAGGTACAGACTTGGAGTCTATTAAAGAAACCATACACACTGTTTGCCCAGAGACACTTCTAGTTAAGGCATGATAGCCCAGGGTAATTATTGAGGATTCACCCTTTCATTTTCCATAGTGACCCATTTTAGATTAGAAATTATGTGGCTACTCTATAATATAAAGTTCACTCCTGAATTTATTTTCAACAACAGATGTTCTAATCTGTTGTTTTCATAAGGTTGTTTGTATTTGGCTTACCATACAAACTGAGTTTTGGTTTTGAAAGTATGGTTGCAATAGTGATAGGTAATTTTGTTAACGTGTGTTAGACACTCAATGAGTAATTGCTGAATTAAACTCTCTCATTTGAACATCAGATTTCATTAGTATGCTGCTCTCTGCTAAAATCAGGAAGGGTTCCAGAATGTTAATTCTTTTGACAAATATTGTTTAAGCACTATCTCTGTGCCAATTTGCTATAAGCAGTGAACGACATAGCAGTAAAGCAAATAGATAAAATCCTATGCTTTCATGAAGTTTTGTTCTAGAAATCCTTTATATGGTAAAAATATATGTTTATTAAGTTACACTGATGAGGTTTTGCTCTCTTATACAAATTGCTTTGAGAAATGGAAAGCATTTTATTTAAAGCCCAGACCATTCTTAATAAGATGGTTCCATGATGGAGGTAACTTTAGACCATAAATTCCTACTGAGTACCTTCTTTTTTTCTTTCACTCAATAGCTTATCTGACATCTTAAGCCCTCCTGGAGTTGATGGTGCCACTTGCCCTTGACTTTTATGTGATGATTTAATAAAGAAGAAACACAGAAAATCAAAGTCCTGCTTATCTTGATATCTTCCATGTTCTAGTCATAATGTTAAGGGCATATGGAAAACTTATTACTTCATTTGTCTTTGAAAACTTTTATTTTTCCTTGCTGGGAGGGATGGGTTATTGTCATTTTCTACCAGTATATATAATTCATCTTTTAAAATGTATCCCAGAGCTTCTCAAATGATTTCTGTCTTTGGAGAAAGCACCTTCTCTTGTTATTTAGTTCTTTTTAAAGCCCATGAATATTTTAAAATTTTATTGACTTATGGGCATAAAAGAAATAAAAAGAAATAATCAGCAATTTGTATACCAAATAAGCATCCTTATTCAAAATGGGAATTATTGTATCATAAAATCAGAACCATTTAGCATTTGAAATAGAATAAAATGATCTAGTTTCATTCCCTTATTTTTCAAATGGGCACAGGAAGTATGGAAAAGAAATGGTATTTGACTTACCTAAGTTCACAGAATAGTTTGTGGCAGACTTAGAAAAAGAACCAAGATTTTTTAAAAATGTTGCTTTTTGAAAAGAATTCTGATTATACAAGTGATACTTTATTATAAATTTGAAAAATTCAAGAAGGATATGGAAGAAAATTAAAATGTCTAGTTAGTTTACTCTGTGTTACCATGCTTACATAAACTCCATTTAAAAATATATACATCTTTTGAATAATATTGAAGTTTTACCTTATTAACAATTGTATATCTTACTTTTAAACACTAAAACATAATATCATGTGGTATCATATGAGGGATGTACATGTGGATTAAAGATGAAAGAGGGAGTAGCTTATAATATAGATACAGGAAAAAAACCTAGATTTTTAAATTACAAATTTATAAATTATAATGAGATGAAATAAGACAAATGTATAATATGAAAACTTCAATGTCCTTTGTTAAAAATATTTGTTTGTATCAAATTCAAGTGAGATATATCAAAGTGACACTGCTCTTCTAGATTTGGATACCCCATCTCACTCCAGGCAAGTAGCATCTCTTCCACATGCATTTTAGATTATATTTTCTCCTAAATCCTCAAGGAACTTACTTTGCTGATGATCCTTTTTTCTCCTGTATCATCTCCCTTCAATCAACTCTTTTCTCCTACAACTCAAAAATCCCCAATGTTCCCGCATCATGAACAGACAAAAATACAACAACCACCTCCCATAAACCTGTTTGCTCCTTATCTCTCATTCATCCATCCTGTTGCTGAAATGGGAGGTCGGGAGAGCTGGAGAAACACTCAAACTAACTTGGGACTAGTGGTGTGACTTCTCTGCAACCCAGAGTGTTGATAGTTTTATGCCTTTTTCTTTTTTTAAAAAAGATTTTATTTATTTATTTGTCAGAGACAGAGCACAAGCAGGCAGAGTGGCAGGCAGAGGGAGAAGCAGGCTCTCTGCCGAGCAAGGAGCCCAACGCGGGACTCGATCCCAGGACCCTGGGATCATGACCCGAGCCGAAGGCGGCTGCATAACCAAGTGAGCCACCCAGGAACCCCAGTTTTATGCTTTATAAAACATAAAATAATTTAAAAAATAATAGTTGAATTAAATGATTTGTTATGTCTCACCATTAAAATTAAGTGACTCTAAAGGAGAGGAGAGAAAATAGTCCTCGGAAGTTGCATTTTCATTGTTATTTTGAGGGACTTCAAGACTAATTCTAAATGTGTATTTGACATGATATAATTACAGGTTACAGCATTGATCTCATTTCCATTGATTTACTTTGGGATTCTATACCAATGCACGTTTCTAATAATACAAGGGAGATAGTAAAGTCAAATTATTTTAAATAAGGGTCAAGGAAATAATCTATTTTTTTTTAAGATTTTATTTATTTATTTGACAGAGAGAGAGAGATCACAAGTAGGCAGAGAGGCAGGCAGAGAGAGAGGAGGAAGCTGGCTCCCCTCTGAGCAGAGAGCCTGATGCGGGGCTCAATGCCAGGACCCTGAGACCATGACCTGAGCCAAAGGCAGAGGCTTAACCAACTGAGCCACCCAGGTGCCCCGGAAATAATCTATTTTTGAATGAAATAAGCTCTTGGTGCAAAAAAGACCACCTTGATGTGAAGTCTACTGGACCTGAAGTTATCCAAGATTATTTGAATGAGAACAGGAATCAAAAGATTTTAGTTCTGCTAGTTGTGCCACTAGCCATTTGTGTGACATTAGAACACCAAAATGTTTGGGGTGCCTAGGAGGCTCAGTGGCTTGAACATCGGCCTTGGGCTCAGGTCAGGATCTTAGGGTCCTGGGATGGAGCCTCATATCAGGGTCCCTGCTGAGCAGGGAGCCTGCTTCTCCCTCTGCCTACTGCTCCCTCTGCTTGTGTACACTCTGTCTTTGAAAAATAAATTAAATAAAATAAAAAAAAGAAAACCAATGTTTATTTGTATATCAGGTTATAGAATGATGCACATGAGGTCAGATAAGGTCTTATTTGACATTATTTTTTTCTTTTTCAAGGTGAAATCCTTTCTTCAAATGAAATCGAGTCAGTAGCTCAACATTTAGAATATGTAATATTTCAACCGCCCTGGCTGGATTAGGGATGGGACTTCAGAGCCTTAGCTTCCCCCCACCCCCCTGCCCCACACTTCAGGTGGTGCCCTTGTCTTGATGACAGTCTCAGAGCTCCATGAGACCGAAGCCACAAGTAGATAATCACTTAGGTTCCTAGGATTTGAAATTGGATTTTTTTTGTTTTTGTTTTTGCTTTAGATTTTCTCGGCTGTTAATCAATAAATAGAAATCAAATCTCCACTAGATGGCAGTATATCAAATCTTTGTTCTAAAGTTTCGATCGACAATCTTGGGTTCAATATGTAAGCACATTTGGATTACTTATAAAACTTCCGGAAGAATTGTTTTCTCGTATTCCACACTTTAAAATACTTTACCAGCCTCTTAATTTATTCTCACTTTCTGTCCTGTTTTTAAGCCATTGTGGAATTACTGGTTAGTCCAAACAGTAAATATTGGTAAAATTGGTAAAAAAAAAAAAACAATCGGTAAACTATTATTTGCTCTGGTTGTGGCAATTGTTTAAAAATTTGATAATATTGGAATGAATAAATTTACCTAAGCATCTAATTTTATTAGGAATACCCACTTGATTTTCTAGCTTTATTAATCTTTAACCCAAAGGTGATGGTGACCTGGTTCCTCATCTTTCTTACCATATCACTTACCCACTTACAGAGTCCTGAAATTCCAATGGTCATGGCAGTCTGCATTGTGCTGCATATTAATGTTGCAAGGAGGAGATGTTTCAGGTAATATTAGGTGATGGAAGTTCATGATAAGGATAACTAGGGAAGCGAGGTAAATCAGGAGACTTCTTCAGTTTTCCAAGTTTGAGTGTATAGTAGCCTCATAGAGGGATAGAACAGCTCCTTTCTTCAGATTCAGCGGGGTTGCAGGGCCAACAGCTTTGGTAAATTCCTGCCAACGCTGAGCCCTTGGAAGTTACCCCCCACTTGTCTTTTTTGGCATGACTTATTTATACTTTCAAGAGAGAAGAACTGGTTGAGTCAATTTGTTGGAATGTTACATAGATCATCCTTTATGGGCAATCTCTGACTACATTTCCATAAAGCTGGTGGGATCCCATTGGAGGCAGTTTATGCCTACAAAGGTCAAGGGAAAAGATCAAAGTTTTTTCCTGTTTCCAGGTGAAATTAATAATAGCTCCCCATTCTGCTCTCAGAATTCTCCCAATTAGGATGATAAATTACATTATTACCTGAATACATAGTCATCTTTGAGTTGAGCACTAATTCCTGCTCTTCAGGCCAAGGTCTTGTGGCACAAGATTTAGCTAATTGGAAAAGTGTTGCCTGAAGTCACTTTCTCAGGAAGAAGCTGTGGGGCACGGCATTTAGAGTTGTATGGACTGCCAATTATGTAGTCCTTAGAATAAAGAAAAAAGAATTTAAAGAAAAAAGCGAACTTTAAATTCAAGTTCCTACCTTATTCAATTTTATCCACTAGATATAGTCTTTCTTTAATGCATTGTGGAAAAGAGAATATGATTTTCATTAAGAGGATATTGTAAAGCTAGAAAAGAATTTAAATGGCTTGCCTGTATTACATTATAAATATTGGAGAAAATTCCAAAATTAGAGCTCCAAAGATGGTTTCTTATGCATAAATGGTAGATTGAGTCTTTTAATTATCATTCAATAATAATTCACATCACTACTTAAATGTATGGGAAGTAGTTATCTTTCCATCCAAGTCATTACCCCAAATTCTCTCAAATAATCATATCTTTAGATCTTTAAGTACTCTTTTCTCCACATTAGTCCTCTATTATTTTAATTGAATACTGTTAATATAGCAAATCATAGATTGTAAAGCCTTTTTTTTTGGTCCTAAGAACGGGTTGACAATGAACAAATATTAAGTGACTGTTCAAAATGTTTCCCCCAAAGAGATTGAGGGGTACTGTTTTTCAAAATGTAAAGGGTTTTTTTTTGCTTTTTTTTTTTTTTTAGAGTGAACGGTGATGAGCTTTTTGTGCCCACCTTGAAGTAGAATATCCGAAAGAAAGATTTAATTACAATTTGAAGCATTTTGTTTAGAATAATTTCATGAATTCTGCTATCAGTGTGGGCTCCTAAAGACATTTGGGCGAAGCCTTTCCTCTGCAAATCATTTATTTCACTTATGGTATTTTGGACATCATCCTGCTGACTTGGGGGGGCGGGCAACAAACATAATGGCCTCACTCTTTTGAATAGAGAAAGCATAGGAATAGCCACTTACTTGGTTGAAAGCTTCCTATGGCTCTGTGAAGGTCACACTTCTATTTACCAAACCCCATTTCACTTTTCTCAGAGTACAAAGAAAGAGCAGATTGCTTAGCCCTAGAAATTAGGTGGCATCGTGTAATAGTTCTGGCTAATGAATGTGATCAGAAGTCATCGAGTCACTTCTTCTGAGAGCCTCCAGTAGCCCGTGTGCCCATTCTCCTTGTGCTTCCAGCCATAGTAGTGGTGGGGCCGCGTACTGACATGGCAGAGCCCCAAAGGCAGAAATAACCAGGATTCCCAGGACTCTGCTTATAAAGGAGCTATATTGAAGTGAAATAGAGAGAAAGAAAATATTCTGACTACTAAGTGAAGAGGAAATTCTTTTCTGCCATAAGTCACTGATACTTCAGTGCTCATTTGCTCTCATAGTGTAATCTGGCCCTTCTTGACTAATATAAGAAATATATGAAATTTAATTTTATAATTCAACTTTCTGACTTAGTTTAGTCCTTGACATACCTCAGATGCTTTCCAGCAAGTACTGAGTGAGACAGGTTATTGCTTAAAAGTAGAAAAGACTTGAAATTAGTCTACCATACAAATAATTTTTAATTTGACTAAAATGTGGAAAATTGTCCACAACCTGTAGAATTATTTTAGCCACCAAATATAATCTGTAGGAATTCCTATGGGAAGGAAAAATCTGTAGTATTTTACAGTTTGTGGTTTAAAAGGTCAATATAGAATTTATAGTTCTCAGTTTTTATTTTTAAAGTAACAATGTTGTGTAACTAGAAAACCAATTAAGTTTCTATGATGCACGAGCTCTTGCAGCCTAAGACCATAAAGGTGTTTACCTTGTAGAGGTGGCTGTTATATCCTGGTTTGCTTCAGACACTCTCCCTTTATGCACACTATCTGGTCATTTAGAGTAGCATTCCCTTTCATTCAAAGATTGGGTGGAACTGGACAATACATTGTATCATGTGACCATGGGGCCAGACTGATAGGTGAGAGTTTGGAAGACATGTATTGTGGATAGCTAGATTTCCTTTCTCAGTTCTGGGGAATATACAAGCGCATGAAAATAACATTATATGGAGATGTTAGATGCCCAGGCCAGCCCACAAAAGATTTTAAAATCCATAACTGAGCTACATGATAGTGATTAGTAGATGTAAAATTAAAGTTTATAGGTTTTCGTGGATTGGCACAGGCTCCTAATCATCATGTATATAAAATATTACATCAAATGAAAAATGTGGTCTGGTTTCCAATTACCAAGAAATTTTAGAAATAGTTCCTTTTCCATTTGGGCATAAACGGTGGTTTTTTAAATGAAAGAAAAAAAGAAAATTAACTTATTTGGTACAGATTGTATTTTTAGTAAAATTAGAGAACTTAGGCAGGTTGCAACAGATTGTTTATATATTGTACCAATTTGCTTGAATTCATATATATGTTTTGCTCATATTAAATGATATAGAATAATTAAGAAGATCGATTTAGTGCTGCTTATCTGTGGGGATCATCGGAAATAGAGTTTATCTTAATTGATTGTTTTTTGTCTTGTTTTGTTTTTTACCTCATATCAGTGGCATGTAGGTGGCATTTAACTTTATTAGTAATATTATTAGTAGTATTAATTTTTTATTTTTCATTTGAAAATTTGAAGATATCCAAAGTTGGTAATAGCATATTAAACCACTATGTAGCTATTACCTTAATCCAAGCAACTATCTGCCCATGGCTGATTCCATTCTATCCGTACTCCCATCTAATTCTTTCCTCCCATAATACTCTGAAATAAATCCAGACATCCTATCATTTCATCCTTACACATTCCAGCATTAATCTCCAAATGAAAAGTACTCTTTGATAAATGTACTATTATGTGCTTTCCATATAATAATATATGTGTAATAAAAACTTGTCAAAATAGGTTTGGGTTGAAGTTTAATATGCTGGCATTTAGCCACATTAAATGGATAATATCTCTTGGAATAACAGTCCTCCCATTTCACCTTTATCAGAACAAATTACCTTTAAACATTCCAAAAGTAAACTCTAAATTTCCCTTTAGACAATTTAGAAGTAGAGGTACACACTCCAATCCAGAGATCAAGGAGCCGTGAAGATATGTTCTGCAGCTGTTTCCCTTTGAAGTTCTTTGCTCTGACACTTCAGATAACAATGTAACTCCGGTTTCCAGAGAACGGAGCAGCCTGCTCTTCAAAGAAGGAGGTGAATATCTTAGGTTGACAGGTTAACTTCAAGAAAGATAATCCTAATAAATAGAACTTAGGGAGCCAATGTTAGGACTAAAAAAATGCTTTTTATTGGTTTGTTTGTGAGACGAGGGAGAAGCAGCCTGTTAAATGAACCTTCTTTTCTTTGTGCAGAAGTCATTCCTGTACGATCTTTTAACATACTTTACAGGATTTGTAGGAAAGGAGAAGGATTCCCTTTCTGTTTCATACTTTGGAATGTAATTAAATCACATCTCTGATTTGATTAGAAAGAGAAAGCCAAACGAAGTTTAAAAAAAAATCATCAAATATGTAATTGAAAGAAAAAAAGAAAATTAACTTATTTGGTACAGATCGTATTTTTAGTAAAATTAGAGAACTTAGGCAGGTTGCAACAAATTGTTTATATATTGTACCAATTTCCTTGAATTCATATATATGTTTTGGTTGTATTAAATGATATAAAATAATTAAGAAGATAGATTTAGTGCTGCTTATCTGTGAGGGTCATTGGAAATAGGGTTTATCTTAACTGGATTGTTGTTTTTTGTTTTGTTTTGTTTTTTACCTCTTATATCAGTGGCATGTAGGTGACATTTAACTTAATTTAAGCATTTGATTTATATTCCAGTGTAGATATAAACAGCATATTAAAAGGAATAGTCCTGTTTCTGTCATTTAATAGAGTGGTGTGTGTGTATGTGTGTATATATATATATACACACAAACATATATATGATATACGTATATCATATACATAACTTTAATTTCCCAGTTATGTAATGACATTTATAGCATTTGTCCTATAAGGATACTATAAGGGTTCAATGGGATCACTTATGTAAAGAGATTTTTTAAAAAAATCAGTTTTATTTTTGCGATTATATATATAAAATATATATATACACAAAAATTTGATGCGTACAGGTTGTTGTTTTGACAAATCTATACAGCCATAAAACCATCACCATAGTCACGATAGAGAACATTTCCTTTACCACCCAAATTTCCCTTGTGTTTCTTTGTAGTCAGCAGCCTCCACTCACCTTCACTTCTATCAACCATTGATTTACATTCTGTATTACAGTTTTGCATTTTCTAGAATTTCATATAAATGGAATCATACAGTATATAGTAATTTATATCTGGCATTTATTTATTTATTTATTTTTATATCTGGCTTTTAAAAGTCAACATGTTGCTTTTGAGATAATCCACATCATGGAGGGTACCAATAGTTCATTCTTAATTATTGTCAAGCTGTATTCTATATTAAATGAATATGCCATCATTTGATGGACATTTGGATTATTTCCAGTCTGGAGCAATTAAAAATAAAGCTTCTGTGAATATTCAAGTACAAGAGTTTGTGTGGATATAGTTTTCATTTGTCATAGGTAAATGTAAATGTATATAAATGGCATTGCTGGGTTGTATGGTAAATACATCATTAACTTCTTAAGTAACCCACTTCCCTTCATGTGTTTTAGAGTTCTGCTATCAGTCTATTCATATTTGGGCTTTTTAATATGTGCTGATGAATTGATCCCTTTATCATTATGCATGGCATTCTTTAAATAACATTCCTTATCGTAAACTCTATTCTGTCTGACATGAATACAGACACCCTACCTTCTTTAAAAGTTTTGTTTGGTTGGTATGTTTATTTTAATCATTTTACTTTTAAACTATGTATGTCTTATATTTAAAGTAGGTTTCTTCTGGACGATATCACAGTTGGGTCTTGCTTTTTGATTCTATCTGACAATCTCTGTTTTTTCCTTACTTTTTTTTAAAGATTTATTTATTATTTCAGAGAGAGAAAGAGAGGGAGAGAGAGAGAGTGAGAGAGTGCACAGGGGGAGGGGCAGTGGGAGAGGGAGAGAGAGAATGCCAAGCAGGCTCCACGCCCAGTGTGGAGCCTGATGAAGGGCTTGATCTCACGACCCTGAGATTATGACCTGAGCTGAAATCAAGAGTCAGGTACTTAATGGACTGAACCATCCAGATGCCCCTGTTTTTTCATTACTTTTAATTAAAGTGTTCAGAAAATTTACAATTAATATAATTTTGGTATAGTTGGATTTACGTCTAGGATGGTGCTCTTTTTTCTACTTGTCCCATCTGTTTTTTGTTCCTTTTTTTTTTTTCCCTTTTGCTTTCCTCTTTTGGGTTGAGTAATTTTTTTTTTTAAGATTTTATTTATTTACTTGACAGAGAGAATGAGATCACAAGTAGGCAGAGAGGCAGGCAGAGAGAGAGGGGGAAGCAGGCTTCCTGCTGAGCAGAGAGCCCGATGCGGGGCTCGATCCCAGGACCCTGAGATCATGACCTGAGCTGAAGGCAGAGGCTTTAACCCACTGAGCTGCCCCGGTGCCCCTGGGTTGAGTAATTTTTAAAAATTATTTTTATTTTCACTATTGGCTTATCTCTGTTTTAATTTTTATTGGTTGCCCTAGAGTTTATAATATACATCTTTACCTCACAACAATATACTTTCCACTAATATCATCATATCAGTTCATGTGCATAGTAAGAACCTTTTAATAGTACACTTTTATTCCCTAACAGTGTACATTTGTTCCCCAGTAGTCTCTTCCTTTGTACTATTTGTGTAGAACATTTATTTCCCCTTATACTATAAACAACACAATATATTTAAAGCACTAAGTTACTTTTTATGATAAAAATGTTTATATTTACCCACTTCATTGCCATTTCCATTGCTGTTCATTCCTTTGTACAGACACAGATTTTTTTTTCTGGTATGATTGTCTTTCTGCCCAGAGGACATCCTTTGACATTTCTTGTAGTACAGTTCTGCTAGTGATTAATTCCCTCAGTGGTTGTTTCTCTAAAAGAGTCTCAAGTTTACTTCTATTTTGAACACACTTTTCTCTGGGTAAAGAATTATAGGTAGCAGTTCTTTTTCCCATTTAGAACTTTAAATATTTCTCTCTATTGTGTTTGGTTTAAATAATTTTTTAGTAGAAGTCTGCTGTAGTTCTTATCTTTATTCCTCTGTATGTTATGTGTCTTTTATTCTATGGCTGCTTTTAAGATTTTCACTTTATCGGTGATTTTCAGCAATGTGATTTTGTTATACTAATTGTGTTTTTCTTTAATTTTATTCTGTTTGGGATTTGTTGAGGTCTCAAAATCTGTGATTTGATGAATTTTATCAAATTTAGAAAAATTTGGCCTTTATTTCTTCAAACTATATTTTCTGTTCCCTCTGCCTCTTCTCCTTGTGGGACTACTATTACATATAAGACAGACTACATGGGGTGCCTGGGTGACTTAGTCATTAGGCACCTGATCCCAGCCCCATGTTGGGCTCTCTGCTCAGTGGGGAACCGCTTCTCCCTCTCCCCCTACCCCAGCTTGTTTTCCCTCTCTCACTGTCTCTCTTTCTGTCAAATAAATAAAATATTTAAAAAAAAAATGAGGTAGACAACATGACATTTTCTCACAGGTCACTTCTCTGTTCATTGACTTTTTAAAAAATATATTTATTTTGAGGGAGAATTTATTCTATTGAGAGAGAGAACATGCACGCACATGTACATGTGTGAGTAAGGGGAGGAGCACGAGGAGAGGGAGAGAGAGAATTCCCAACTGACTCCCTGCTGAACTTGGAGCCTGATGCAAGACTTGACACAAGGCTTGATCTCAGGACCCTGAGATCATGACATGAGACCAAATCAAGAATCCCATGCTCAACCAACTGAGCCACTCAGGTGCCTCTTCACTGATTTTTTAAAAGTCTTTTTGCTCTCTGTGCTTCACTTTGTATAGTCTCTATTTCTATGTCTTCAAATTCACTGATTTTTTTCTTCTGCAATGTATAATATACTGTTAATTATACCTAGTGAATTTTCATTTCAGATATAGTATTTTCCATCTCTAGAAGTCTCATTCATATCTTTTAAAAATTGCTTCCATTTCTCTTGTTATAGCTTCTATTATCCTTTCCTCTCCTCTCCTCTCCTTCCCTCCCCTCCCCTCCCCTCCTCTCCTGTCCTCTCCTCTCCTTTCCTTTCCTTCTTCCTTCCCTCCCTCCCGTCCTTCCTTCCTTTATTTTTTTTTAAGTTTATCACCTTTAGACTCAAGGAATTAACAGGGATGGGGGCAGATCCAGCTAGAGCAAACACATAGGGAAATGGTGGAAGGGGAAGGGGTAGTTAGCAGATTTGGTCTTGAACTTGGAAGGCAGGGATGGGGGGTTTGGGGGGGGTGAAAAGTGATTATCCTTGGGGCTTGGGAATAAGGAACAGCAGGAATAAAGCTGTTTTAGAGGGGCCTGGGCAGGCCTAGAGAGGCAGCCCCTTACCCCTGGGCCTCACTGTTGAGCTGGAAGAGAAATGAGGCCCCTCCACTCATTGCTGAGGACAAGGCACTTCTCTCAGGCTCCTGCCCTACCCCCTATTCTTTATCTTCTTGAGTGTATAGGATGAATTTATGGAGCTGTTATAAAATACTTTTTAATGGTTCCAAAATTTCTGTCATTTATGAGTTTATTTCTATTCTTTTTAGAGTTATATTTTTCTGCTTTTTACATGCTTTGCAATTTTTTTTATTGGATGTTGTATTAGTCTGCTCAGGCTGCCACAACAAAATACCAGAGACTGGATGGCTTAAACATTAGAACTTATTTTCTTACAGTTCTGGAAGCTGGAAGCCCCAGTTCAAGGTCCAGCAGGATCTGTTTCTGAGGAAAGTTCTCTTCTTGGCTTGAAGATAGCCACCTTCTTGCTGTGCAGTCAGTTCACAGCAGACGTTAAATATTGTTCTTTTTATGTTGTTTGTGGCTTGATTTTGTTACAGTCTTTTAAATAGTGTAATTTTTTATTTTTGCCTACCATTAGGTTACTTAGAGTCAGTTGGACCCTATCTCGTTTTTAAGCTGTGTTAGAAACTTTATTCCTCGACCAATATATGTCACTACCAAGATGATATATTCTACCCAGTTCATGTATATTATAAGGAATTTTCACTTTGGCTGATGGGAACATAATTTATTTTTAGCCCCCTGTGAATTTTAGGAATTGTTCTGTCCAATCCTTTTGGGTTCTCCCCCTCCCCAAGTCTCTGGTAGTTTCCTCTCACGCATGCGTGGATTAGGACTTAGCCAAAGACCCAAGGGCATCCCCTCTGTACATCTCTAGGTCTCTCTCTGTATGTAGCTCCTTGCCCACATTCCACCTTCTGTAATATCTCCAAATTTCAACTCCTCATTCCTCAACTCAGAAAGACTGTCAGGCTCTATTTGGGTTTACCCTCTTTGCTGTGTGATCTGGAAACTGCCTCCAGGTGGTAAGCTGCAACCATCTTAGGTCTCACCTCGAATGTTTCCTTTCTTTCGTGTATCACACTCCTGCATTTGCTGTTGTCCAACATATGAAAACTCTTGTCTTGTATCTATTGTGTCTAATTTTCTAGCCGATGAATTTGGGAAGGCAAATTCAGTTCTCATTATCTTGGTCAGAAACAAAAGTCCTGTAATAGAGTTTTATAAACTGTAGGCTCCTGTAGATTATGTGTTATATTTTGTGGATAATGCCTGGCATTGGATCATCTTTATAACCAGGGTCTCTGCTTAATTGTTTCTCCCCTCCAAACTGTATCCATATAGCCATAAAAAAGGTCTCTTAAAGTGCAAATATGGTCATGCTTCTCCCCCACTTAAAACCTTTCAGTGGCTCCCTCCAGGTGAAGTCCAAAGTCATTATAAATGTCTGTATATTTTTATGACTTGGCCATTCATTATTTGCTGACCTCATCTCATGCCCCCATTCCCATTGCACCTGATTCTCCGGCCATAACAAGGTACCTCATGCTTATTATCTCATTCCTGACTTCGCACATGTTCATTTCTGTCTGTAAAAAGGAGAAATGAAAGGTCTTCACAGGTTTTCTTGAGAGAATCAATTGACTTAGTACATGTGAATTACTTATAACAGTGCCTGACACATAGTATTCAATAAATATTAGCTATTATTATTGTTTTTAATCAAAGAGTACACACTATGTACACTTTAGAACAGTAGTTCATAAGACATATTCTTTATAATTTACAAAATATTTTCAAGTAAATTACCTTTAGGTTGCCTTGGGCCATCCATAGTTTTTTTTTTTTTTAACTATGAAAGAAAGATGGGAACAACTACCTCTGAAAAATGGCTGTACTTTTCCATACTCAAATATGGTTAGTGTTAAAATTTTCCTTTTCTTTTCAAATCGTTTGGCTCTTTGGACATTGGTATTTCTCTGATGGATTTCAAAAATCTGGTGGAATCAATTTGGTAAAAGTCTCTTTCATCAGTTACTGTATCAGCTCTATTATCAAGGAAGGAAATAATTATATACACACTTAATGCTTATTAATATTTTAATATTGACTAAATTCTTTTACACAAACTATTTTACTTAATCCTCATAACTGTGTTATTTTACACATGAGTAATATTTCCAAAAGCATCAAAAATGATTATTTTAAAATAAGATTTCTCATTAATATATTTGTATAATAGATAGCAACTTTAGCAAAAAAAAAAATAGAGAGAGAATAACCTCCTAAAAATTAAATTATCAGTACTCATCACTGTTGTTTTCTCAGGAGGAATAGCATAACATTTCCCTCTCTCCATCCCATTTTAGGTGGGTGGTCACTTCTATGTTACCTCATTCTCAGAGACAAGTTAAAAGTGTTTTTATGTTCCAGCATAGGAAAAAAAGAAAGAGATTGATGGACAGAATGGACCACTTGGGAGAGAACCCAAGCAGGTTTTGATTTTTAATTTCTTAACTCTTGAAGGAGAACTAAGATATCTTACCACAGAATGGGAAGGAGTGAATCTTCTAGCAGTAAAAATGGAAGACCCACTGCTGAGATGAGGAACAAACATTTCTCTGGGCTGGCAGAGAAGAAAGGCTTTATGTTCTTGGAAGCAATGTGAATAAGGTGTCACAGAGATGGCAGAACCTAGTATAAGGTTAACACCAGGGTACCTGTCTTTGACGGGCTTCAGGGCTGAGCACAACATGACTGACAATTCCTGCCTCCATATGGATCTAGGTCAAGCATTCTGGCAGTGAATAAGTCATGGGGATGTAATGTATAGCATGATGACTAGTTAATATTGTATTGTACCTTTGGAAGTAGCCAGGAGAATAATCACAAGAAAAAATGTTCTGTAACTATGTATGGTGACAAATGTTACCTGGACTTATTGTGGTGATCATTTTGCAATATAGACAAATGCTAAATCATTACATTGTACACCTAAAACTAATATAATGTGATGCCAATTATACCTCAATCAATCAATGCAAAAAAAAAAATTCTAGCAGGGGCAAGTGTTATGGTTTGAGAACCATGGACCTCCCTATGTCCTGGACCACACAGGACCACAGAGGGATTTTTCTGTGATTTTCTATGACGTCTGGGAGATCGGGGAAAGCCCCAGAAGTGGATCAGTGTTGGACTTCCCATGCACTAAGCTATTGTGGTTATGATTTGGAGTTAATCTTATTTAAAAAAAATAATGTATAAAAATGGCATTATTTGTTTTGCTGGTATCAGAGAAGGATTCATAACTGGTAAACTTGTCTGAATAGTTTTTAAAAGAAACCATATTTTTTTTAGCTTTCTTCCTTCCCAATAGAAGATTCTTGATAAATACTTATTAAATGAACATGTGTCATATTCTATTTTAATAATAACAACTGTCATACTACTACTGATAAGTAACATTTACTGAGTTTACTATATACCAGGCTCTAGACGAGGTATTTATGAATGAATTTCATTTAGTTCTCACAATGAACTGTGATGGGGGAGTAATTTTTATCCCCTTTTTAAAGATGAGGACACTGAAGCTTAAACACATAAAGGTCACACAACTAATCAGGAGATTAACCTAGACAGCTTGTCTTGGGAACCAGCGGTCCTAATCACTAACTGTGAGAGCACCTTTATTATTTTAGCACTCACGAACAAAGCAATTTAGTAACCATATTGGCTACAACACCTGGTACACATTGTTTGGTTATATAACATGATTGAAATTTTTTCTCTGAGCAGATCACTTTTCATTAGAGTTATTGCAGTGATCTGCATGCTCAGAATTTTTTCAGTCATGACCCCTCTGATTTCAAATTCTGAAATCAATGTGTAGTCTCAGAGAGGAAGAATTTGTTCATAATTTTCAGGCCCAATCTCAAAAAGATCAATCCCTTTAGTGCTCTTTTCCTTCTAGTTAGTGTGAAGTCTGGGGCCGTGCCTCTCTTTGGGATCTTGTTTAAAGGCAGTAGAAAAGGCATAAGCTTTGGGCTTCATGCAGTGTTTTCTTAAATCTTGATGCTATTGTCTGTGGTGAGGACACCAGGGACTAGGAAAATAGCAGTGGCTTTTCATGTTGTCATTGTTTCTCCATAACTCTCTTGGTAGCACCATTTTTCACTGTATGGGTTTGTCTGTGATGGAGAGAGCTATAAGCTATGGTTGCCACTATCTTTATGTGGGATGTAGAGATAGATGTTTTCCATTGCACTGCAATGCAAAAATAAATTTTTTGTTTGCTTTATGTATTTATTTATTTATTTATTTTTGGAGGGGGGGAAGAGCATGCATGCATGTGCGAGCCGGTGAGGGGAGGGACAGAGGGAGAGGGAGAGAGAGAATCATAAGCGAACTCCATGCCCAGAGTAGACCTGACATCGGGCTTGATTTCACGACCCTGAGATCAGTACCTGAGCCAAAATCAAGAGTCAGATGCTTAACCAACTGAGCCACCCAGGTTCTCCACAATAGGTCATTTCTACAGAGTTGAAAAGGATTCCCTTGCTGTGTGGACCCCATAGCTGATGGTTAATATTACAACTCCATAACCAGAGGGTGTTTATTATGAATGATCTTGATTATGATCTACGCTAAACAAAGTTTGGAAGTATGACGATGCTTGAGATTTGCCATTTTTCTCCTTATCATTCCACTTTCCTCCCTCATTTCCTTCAGTGTGTGGCTATGTGTGTGTCTATATATGTGTCTGTTTCAGTGTGTGCACATCTCTTAATAAAGTCCTTTCATCTCAACCTCCCCGATGTATATGGAATTTGTCCACCTCCCTCCACCTCTACTGTCTCTACTAAATTCTGACATTTCAGCCTGAATGATAATGTCTTCACTGATGTTTCTACTACTGCTCATGTTCCTCTATAATCCATTTTCCACATGACATGTAGAGGATGTTTTAGAAATAGAAATATGATCATAATATTCCTTCCTGCTTAAAAACATTTGGTGTCTGCCTGAAATTCCTAATATGTCTAATCTTTATGGTATTCTTCCTGCAAACATATCCAACCACATTTATTTACTAGATTGTATGTAGCTTTTGCATTTTTTTGATCACAGTAAGAAATGCATTTTGCCTCATCATTCAGTACATGTGCAGACACATAAATACACATACATATGTCCCTAAAACAAAGTTTCACAAAACATACTTACCTTTTTATACACACATACATACGTGTATTGTGTGTGTGACTATTTAATATCTATTTCTACTCACTATGCAGGACCAGGAAATGTCTGTTCTATTTGTGTATTGCTTTATTTCCAGTATCTAGAATAATGCTCAGTACAGAATAGGTACTCAGGGTAAATTTGTTGAGTGAATACATGTTAATCTTTGAACTTTATCAACAAATTATTATCTCCAAAATACTATTCAGTAATGTTGAATTGCTTTATAAGTTCTGATATTTAGGCATAATAATTACTAAATAGAATTTATCAAGGAAAACCATACAATTGAATTTCTTTCTTTCTCTGATATTTTTATGAATCAAGAATATTTATTTTGAACTTTGGATTTTGGTTGGGTGAAGGTTTTTGTCAAAATATATCTTAGCAAGCTCATTGTTAATTGTCCTTGGAATTTGTGTTCCAAAATCAATTAGTTATTTTTATCCTTTCTATTACACTTTTAAAGAACTTCATTTGAAGTTACATTTAACATAAAAAGAACCTTTTCCCCAGTTTTTAATATTATATTTTAAATAGCTATAAGTCAAAACGGTGTCTATAAAAGCATGTTATAGAAAAGTTTCTCTCTGTAGCTTGCAATTAAATAGTTCTTTATAGGAAAAGTAAAACTCAGAAAATATTTCTCTTTCCCATTTATGATTTTGTTATTTTACTTGTTAACTACAAGTAATTTGAGTTTGTGACAATTTTCCTTTAAAATCCGTAATAGTATCTATTTCAGGTACAGAGGTTCACATACTAGACATTTTAATGTATACTGTGAGATATAGAGAAACAAGATACATTTTAAAAATATTTATGTATTGCTTTGTTTAAAATAGAACATCACATTTCTTCTGCCTCTGGGCAAAGATATATTTTCATTTATTAGACAAGATTCATCATTGTAAAATCCATTAAGCAGTACCTGAGTGTCTAAAAGCTTTAGGTGTTAATGGAGGATGTTTGGAAATCTGAAGAAATGGGAATCTGAGCTGGACAGGTAGGATTCATTAAATTTGAGGACATAGTAGAGTAGGCTTTAAGGTAGATTCATCATGATGGTTGATAAAGCCATCTAGTATTTGTAATTGGTATGCGATTACATCCATACTCTTTTTTTCCTGGGGTATTTGAGCTGACTATCGAGCCTTTTAGCTTTCAGTGTTGGATATAATTTATATTAGCTTCCAGCACTAAAATGAAATGGTTTCACCATTAACTATTTGGTGGCTGTTCTACAGTCCAGCTTGAGACCAGGACTTGAATGGAGGCAGAAGGGCACCACTCTAATTTTCAGAGATACCCAGATATATCTGGTGTGGAGACTGGTTTCTTAAGGTCATGTATTATTTGTGTTCTTGATATTAACTGTGGTTATCATCTTTTCTAAAATCACTTTCTCAGTGTTTTTTATAATTAAAGAAAAAAATAGAGAAGCAAAGAGCCTCAAAAATCTATAGCGGTGGAGGTCCAGTTCTTGCATTTTGCTACTTAATCCTTGAACTCATAAATGACATGGATGACTTGTCCTCCTAACAGTCATTTGTTAGGAATTGACCGAGTTGCAATAAAACTTTAAAATAATTATGAAAATTTGAGGGAATTCTTGCAAAAGTTATTTTTAAAAAAGTTCTCCCTGTAGATTGAAAGAATTTATCTCATGCTTTTCTATATTTTGCCCAGCCTTTACACTTCTATTTCACAATTCTGGTCTTCATTTTTATTTCTCTGGAAGGTGATGATAAATTTCTCTGGAAGAGATGATAAATTTTTTTCAGTCACATTCCTTATGTTTGTTGC
Organism: Potos flavus; assembly: GCA_028534135.1. Lineage (NCBI taxonomy): Eukaryota > Metazoa > Chordata > Mammalia > Carnivora > Procyonidae > Potos > Potos flavus. Next base: position 169,015,745 of record CM052898.1, read on the forward strand.
CCTTCCCTGGGTTTCTTAGCGCTCTCCTTGGAGCCATTTAGAAGTCTTGGCCACTTAGTGTCAGGAGATGAGCTTGTGTCAAGTATAGAGAAAGGGCAAGGCAACTCATAATCTTAATAAAAAAGGATCTGAAAGCTCAACTCTTGCTATTTGAAGGCATGCTAAACTTTATCTCTGCAGCCTGTAACGTCAATGAGTGGTGTTGGGCAGTGTTTGGCAGGTATCACTGTAGTAGGCATCCATTTTTTATTCTGTTTACCACTGTACCTTCTCGTTTTGGAATTTCCCCCTTCTATTCCGCTCCATTCATATTGGCACTTTCATGAAACATAATCCTGCTTACCATATGGCCTCTGCTAATACAGTTGTGAGTGTTAATCAGCAGTGAGCATCTTACCCAACTGATATTTTTCCCTTGATTTTGTAATTAGAATTGGGACCCAGCTAAGTTTTTCTGACTGCCTGGATTGGGATGTGCAAAATTGAGGAGCTGTCAAAAGTTACCTAGTTTCCTATAGGTGAACTGGGGACAGAAAATTCAGTCTGCAGCAAAAAAATAACAGAACAGATGAATAAGATGGAGAAGAAATGAGGAATATTAACAGTTCAGAAAGAGAGAATGAGTTCCTGGTTGTACTGTGGATAATATCGCAAATAAGATTCAGTCTTGAATCCCGTAAGAGCAGATGTGGTTTCCTGTTGGTAATGACTCTAATTTTGTCAGTTTATTAATCTTGGTGGCTAACCCATTATGTCTGTGATAATGTGGTTTTGGGGCTAGCTAGAAGTTAGTGAAGTTGCTGGAAGCTTCCCAAAGTCCCAGGCAGCTTCCTGTTGTAGAAGGAGCAATGATTTTTCCCATGTTCTAGTCCTAAACTATGGCTTTAGGAGTTCTTCCTGAAAGCTTAACATAAAGTGTCTTTTTTCCCCCTCCTTGTGACTCTGTAAGCCATTTAACACCCAGCAATAAATCAGTTGGGGTTTAAAATGTAAGGTATACATTCCTTTCTCTGTAACTGATACACAAGAAATACAATAAGTAAAGCATTTGGAATGCTGCTCATTGCACAGTAAACACTCAGAATGTGTCAGGTGATATTATAAATGTTTTCATTCATATGTGCCTGAGAGTCATTGGTAACAAACAGACAAAAGCCATCACCTCATGGAACTTACATGCTAGTGTAATGAGACAGACAATAAACAATAAACAGGAAAAAAGTAAGCATACTTTATACTATGTTAGGAGGTAATAAGAGCTAAGAAATAAGAATTGGAGAGTGTATTTGTAGCATTAAATAGGGCGATCAAGGTAGGTGACATCTGAGCAAAGACTTGATAGAGGTTTGTATTTTTTAATATTGTTTACTGTGTAAGATTAAAGATAAAATATTTCTTTTTAATAGTTTACTTATAACTAGTGAGCCTACAAAACATTTAAAGAAAAATCCCACCTTGCTATCATCCTCTTTAGATAGTAACTAATATATAGGCTACGATACAAGTCTTCCCAAATTGACCTGCACAGGTTATCATGTGATAGGCTTTTCCTTTCTTATATCTCATCTAGATCCAGAGTGATTGAAGAATTGGTTGAAACTGAACAGGGAATCACTTATAGACCATTAGGCTAGAGTTGTGGAAGTAGCACTTCACATTCTGCTGAGTGTAACAAGAACAAAAGAAGAGAATTTTCCCTAACATAAGGGTTTCACACAATTATGAGTTATAAGGAATCTCAGAAATCAAATTTCAACAGTCTTCAGAATGCACAAATCTCTTCTATAACAGAATGGATCATTTTATTTTGCAAAAATGTCCTACACTGAACAAATGTTTCATTGGTGATATCCAAGGGTCTATGACTATGGAGTTTTTGCTTTCTTTGTTCTCTTTATTTGTTTAGCTTCAGTTTGCACTAGATATTTTTGCCTTTTGTCACACATCACATTATTGACCAATATGGAACTTAAAGTGCAGTAAAATTTCTATCATTCATGCTCACTCTACAATGCCTTTCTGTACCCTTGCAGTTTTGTTTTTCAAATTTTAATAGCTGAATTTTTACAATTATTCCTGTTAAGTTTAACTTTCTTAGATTTGGATCATTGTTCTGACTATAGAATCTAATTCCTAACTCAGTCACCAAATATGTGATTTTTGTGTCTTTTTCATCTCCTTTTCACACTCTCCTCCATTCCTATTTAATAGGACTAATAAATCCTTAAGTGCATCAAGATAGAAGATGAAATATGGCAGTATGCTACTAGAAACATCTCATTGACTGCCCATTGACCCCACACTCGTAGGAATGTCCATCCAGCCATTTACATGTTTGTTGGTGTAAAATGAAAGGTATCACCAGAATTGATGAACTGCTATGTATTTACCTACGTGCATTATCTGTAGCTTTTTGTTTTTTTGTTTGGTCTTTAAGAGAGAAGCTTGAGAAGCTATTATTAGAATTACATAAGCTAAGTTAGTAAAATGCCTGGTATATAGTAAGTATGTCATGAGTTCAAGTTCTCATCATTGCTCTGTCTTCCTAATTGCATTCGTATTAAGCTGACACTGCCCGAACTTGTCTACAAGAATCTAATGATTAAATAGCTTTCTGAAATTTAGATCACAATGACTATGGTATTTACTTGTCAAACTGTAAGCTTTTGAAGCCAGGATTTAAATGTGACTATCCTTCTGTGCTTGACATCAAGCCTAATGCTGATACACAGGGACAGGGATCAGGATGCTCGAAGGATAGATCTTGTCTCTGAAGGCAGACAGAGCTGCATTGAAATTCTGTTTCTATTCCTCTGCGTAAGTCACTGGACTTTTCTCGGCCTGAATTTCCATTCCAACAAATGCGCTTAGTAATAGTTTCCTACTTCAGAGACATGAGCACAATGCCTGCCATATAGTCAGAATTAAAATTGCCTTCAATTTTTCATTCTATGACATATTAGGGAATAATCATTAAGAAATGAATGAATGAATTTCCCTTCCTGAATAACATACAATCTAAGATCATATAATAATTTTATCCTAAAATTCATGTTTCTTTTATTCCCCAGCTAAAATGTGATCAAAATTAGGTCACAGGTAGAAATTTGGGCCATCATTTCCTCCCATCTTCTTTAATCATCCCCATCCCACAATGTAGTGAGTGCCCTGTGCTGTCACAGGTCCAGTTGTTTCCATTAAATTCTCAGTGTAGGAAAACAGCAAAGTTAACAGATCTGCTTCTTCATCTTGACTTTGTGTCTTCCTCATTTCACAGCTCAGTGACTTCTGAGACAAAGGTAAAGGGTAGAACTGTAAATTTTTTATTTCATACTTTTTTAATCTTTGAGATTTTCAATGTTACAGTATGAGGAAAAGGTTTAAAATACATGTTCTTTTTTTCTTTCTAAACTTTTCCTTACTTTCTCATCATACATTAGTTAATTATCAACTGAAAAAGAATTATAAGACACCTAATTTCAGAGCCTTATGTATTTTGTTTTATTATTTTTTCTTTTTCTTTTCTTTTTTTTTTAATATTTTATTATTTATTTGTGAGAGAGAGAGAAAGCATGAGCAGGAGGGGCAGAGGCAGAGGGAGAAGCGGGCTGCCTGCTGAGTAGGAAGCCTGATGCGAAACTTCATCCCAGGACCCTGATATCATGATCTGAGCCTAAGGCAGCCGCCTAACCCACTGAGCCACCCAGGTGCCCTATTTTTTATTTTTCTTGGGAAATTAATGCATAAACAATTAGCCATATAACAAAAATAAATCTTTTTCTTGATAGAGCTATACCTTTCTCCTAACAAAATAAAATAAAAATTCATTAGTACCAGAAAAAATGTAGTAGGAACTCAGTATGTCAATCTAAAATGCTTGGTCACACAATGTCAGATATACATACTGGGTTTGCATCAAGTTCCTACAAATATATTTAATACTCCTATGAACATTATTAAGAATCCCTTTAGATGATGGTCTATTCCTGCATGAAACACTTTGTATCCTGAGTACATTTTATTCTAAACTTATAGAACAGTATCTCATTTTGTTTGTTTTTAAATAGAACTCAAGCGAATAGATTTTCTTGATTCTTACAGAGCCCAAAATAAAGAAAGCAGGAATCAGGCTGAAGAGAGATTGGCTGAAATACATTTATCAATTTAATTGAAGGGAAGCTACAATCAGATTGTTCAGCAAAATGGTTTTGGCAAGTACAGTGTCACAATAAACCACAACAGATATCTCATCCTAGATACTATCTGAAAAATTTTTTCCAAAAGTCTAGAGAATTAATTCATCCTGCACTAATGTTTTGATGAGTAAGTTACAGGAACTATATTTATTAGTTAGAAATACAAACTGGGAGCCTCCTTGCTTGATTTACTGGTTATAACACAAAAGGCCTTCAGAAGGTTTTATCCTCCTAAAACAACAGTAAAGAGGGAAAAGTGAGGACTAGCTCAAGTAAAACTTGAACTCATTTGTTGAAATTTTGATTTGAAAGTCAAAGCAAAACCTTCCCAACAATTCAGTTATGGCCAATTTTTTTCTGACTTTTTTATTTTCTATCTTAACCAGAAGGGTTTTTAGTTTTCATCTAAACAAAACTTAGTATGTAAAGTAAATTTAGATAAAATCTATAAAATTTGCCTGTTTTCTACAACTTTTTATTTCTTCTTTTATCTATAATTTTAAATAAATTTAACTAAATACATCTCATTCCTTCAATTATTTATTAACAAATATTTATTAAGCATCCAAATATACCAGGTGCTGTTCTAGGCAGGGGACATATAAAGAAGGAAAACTCTTTGCCCTCATAGAAAAAAGGGGAGTAAGAACAGTGACCTCCACTGGTAAAAGTAAAACCTATAACCATTCAGATGCTGATAAGTGCTTTGGAGACTAAAGAAAGCAGAAAAGAGGAAAAGGGAATGGGGATGAAGGGCTGTTTCAAGCAAGATGGTTTGGAAAGACCTGAATAAAAAGATGAGATGAGAGAGAGTCACACAAACACTTAGAAGGAAGGCTTTGCAGGCACAGGGAGTAGCAAGGACAGGATGTGACACCAAAGGGCACATGGCAAGTTTAAGTAACAGCAGGGAGGTGAGCATGGTGACAGGAAAAAGCTGCTGGAAATGGGCTCAGAGCAATAGGCAGGGTCTAGTTGTGGGGGGCCCTATAGGCCATTGTCAACACATTGGCTTTTATTCTGAGGATTTTGAGGAGTGACATTATCTAACTTATATTTTAGAATTATTCTGGCTGTTGTATTCAATATAGACTACGGCGACAGAGGTGAGGGTAAAATTAGTTATGTGTGTGTGTGTGTGTGTGTGTGTGTGTCCTCATTATTTGCAGGTTTCCTATTTATGAATTATTTGTGAATTTGCCACTTGGTAAAATTTATTTGTAAGCCCCAGTCATCCATAGACATTTTCATGTTCAGAATGGCAAACAATTTGAAATGTACAATCTGAGATCAAACAACAGAACTCTCTCTCTGCTCTCCTGTTTCAGCTCTCATACAGTAAACAAGTGTCCTTTCTGTGGTCTATTTGGTGCCATGTTGTGCATTTTTGTGCTTTTTGTTAATGATTTTTTTGTTTAAAATTGGTCCCATGCATAGTGCTAACGTGCTGTCTGGTGTCACTAACTCCAAGAAGGCCGTGGTGTGCCTTATATAGATCAGCTCCATTCAGGTGTGAGTTATAGGGCTCTTGGCTGTGAGTTAAATGTTAAGGAATCAACAGTACAAAGCATTCCAGAAAAAGGAGAAGGATGTTTGCCAATCTGTATGTGAGACAACTCTGGAAAGTGCTAAAGTAACATCTATAGCGCATGATGAAACTATGGAAAAGATGAGAAGTCCATTTGTGGATTAATGAGATGACAGCAGTAAAATAGGTAGGATTGTTGTGAGGCAAAAGGCCACAGAAATTTACAGTCATGTTACCCAGGGTCAGGAAAATGTTAAACCCTTCTCAGCTAGTGCTAGCTGGTTCACACATTTCAAAAGGAAATGTGGTATAAAAAATCTTAAACTTGCAGACAAAGCAAGTTCTGCAGATCATGAGGCTTAGGAATTTTTAAAAATACCTGCTACATGTTATATAGGAAAAGGATTACATGGAAGATTAGGTTCTTGATGCTGCTGAGACTGGTTTGTTTTACAATGACATCGGCAAACAAACCTATATTATGCAAAAATCCTCCAAAACCTCTGGCTTTAAGAAATTCAAGGACCAACCATATAATTAATTACTTGTAAGAAATGTATGTGTATTTTTTTAGAGATTTTATTTATTTATTTGAGAGAGAGAAATAGAGCACACGCGCACAAGCAGGGGTTGGGGGAGGACAGAGGGAGAGGAAGAAGCAGGCTCCCCACTGAGAATGGACACTGGTCAAGGGCTGGATCCCAGGACCTCAGGATCATGACCTGAGCTGAAGGCAGACACTTAACTGACTGAGCCACCCAGGCGCCCCTGTAAGATATGTATGTTAAATAAAGTGTCTTTATATAAAAAACACATGAAACAAGGGTATGTATTGATGGATTGACTAAAATGTGACCAGAGGAATGCAGGAATATGACCCTGCATTTCCCCTAGAAGCAGTGGTTTCATATATGCTAATTCAGTGTTTATAGCATCTTTTTAGTACATAACTATCACCAATAATGAAAATCATCTCTGTGTATGTATATTTTATTTTATTTATTTTATTTTTATTTTTTACTCTTATTTTATTATTATATATAAGATACACCTACATATCTGTGTATATGTATTTTATGTGTGTGTGCATGTGTGTACACGTGTGTGCATGTTACTGACTGAATTGTTTCCCCTCAAAATGCATATGTTGAGAGTCTAATCCCCAAACATCAGAATGTGACTGTATTTAGAGATAGAACCTTAAAAAAGATAATTAAATTAAATTGAGGCCATTAGAATGTGCCCTAATCCAATCTGACTGGTGTCCTAAGAACAGGAGATCAGGCTGCACCCAAAAGACAGCAGAGAGATATGTGCCCAGAAGAATGACCACGTGTGAAGGGGCAACAAGAGGCTGGCCATCTGCAAACTGAAGGGGGAGGTCTCAGAAAAACCCAACCCTGCCAGCACTTTGATCTTAGACTTCCAGGCTCCAGATCGGTGAGAAAATCAATTTGTCATTTAAGCCATCCCATCTGTCACATTAGCAGACTAATACAATGTATAGCAGGAAATTGTGTTAAGTAGTTTGGGACAAGCATGTGTTCTATGGTGGTAGCTTGGACTTTATAGGACATGGTTGAATCGGGAGTTGATTTCGAAGGCAGAGCTGAGACAAATTGCTGGAGAATTGGGTATTGCTTACAAGAGAAAGATACAAGTTTGTATTCATGGGTAAATGTTCCCCTATTTTGTTCTTTCTTACTACTCAAGTGTTGTACCATTTTTTTTGAAAAAAAAAAATCTCATGGTATGAGGTAAAGGAGACGATCCTGTATTATTGAAATATATCTAGTGAAATCAGTAAAAACATAATGACAGTTAGGAAATATGATAGTGTGGTTTGTGATAATGCAGAATGTGAATGTTCAGGGTTTAATTTTTAAAAATTTAAAATTTTAAAAATTTGATTGGAAAAACTTAGTTCGAAGGGTTTAAAATATCTAAAAAGAGAGGGATGCCTGGGTGGCTCAGTTGGTTAAGTGGCTGCCTTCGGCTCAGGTCATGATCCCAGGGTCTTGGGATCGAGTCCCACATTGGGTTCCTTGCTTGCCAGGGAGCCTGCTTCTCCCTCTGCCTCTGCCTGCCACTCTGCCTGCTTGTGCTCTCTCTCTCTCTGAAAAATAAATAAATAAAATATTTAAAAAAGTAAAATAAAATACCTACAAAGAGAAATAATTTCTTATTTTTTATTAATATTGTTTCCATGGTGTTCTATTAAGAAGAAATGAAACTAAATGTCCAAATTATAATTAAATTCAGGTGAGTGAGTACACAATGGGTTTTAAGACTTACTGGCATATTTACTGTATCTATGATTAAAATTACCTGAAAAAAATTGATTTTTGGATATTAATACTGGATTAATTAATCCAGAATAAATATGCCAAGGTTCTTTTTGATTATGAACAAAAGCTTATTGTTTTTAAGTTTAAAAGAATCAGTGGTAATTACATAATTTAGAAAATGTACTTGGAGAAGTAATTTCTGCCCATTTTAGTTCTTTAATTAGTGTTCAATTTTATTATTGGATTTGCATTTTGAAATAATATATTATTTGTTAGTATATTGGGGGTGATTTTTAGGAGAAAGACATTTTCATCTGTTCAAGTCATTCTTTTTGGGGGAGGAGGGAAGGACAGAGAGAGAATCCCGAGCAGGCTCCACACCTCATGAGGAACCTGTGGCTCTATCCCAGAACCCTGAGATCATGATGGGAGCCAAAATCAAGAGTGAGATACTGAACTGACTGAGCCACCCAGGCACCCCCATAGTATTTTTTTTAAAATACAATCTACTCGTTTCACTTTAACAAGTTTGACTTTGCTTTTGTTCTGTTACCTCCAGTAATTCTGTGACTCCTTTTAATATCGAGGTTTATGTATCTACTAAGATACTTTTCATAATTGCCACCATTGTAAAGCTGTGTTTTTCTCTCCATGCTCATATATTTTTTTTATTTATTTCATCATATTTCATTTATTTCATAGTGAGGGAGAAAAATCTATTGGAATTAACTAATCTTTAACTCCAGAGTTACCTTGACTAACTAAATGGAACGTTTTAGCTGCAGGGTGATTGGTTCCTTATAAATTCTTCTTTTGCAATTATCTTTATCAGAAGTTATCAAGTACTGGGGTACCTGGGTGGCTCAGTCGATTAAGCATCTGCCTTTAGCTCAGGTCATGATCCCAGGTCCAGGAATGGAGCCCCGCATTGAGCTCCCTGCTCGGCGGGGAGCTTGCTTCTCCCTCTCTCTCTGCAGTTTCCCCTGCTTGTGCTCTCTTTCTCTATGTCTGTCAAATAAATAAACAAAATCTTAAAAAAAGTTATCAAGTACCTACTAGACCTCAGCTGTCAAAATTGAAAACAAGAAATATTGAGGGAAGAAAACAAAGAACCATGGGAGTATAAACCAATTCTGGACCCTTTCTTAACCTACCTTCTAAAAGAAACTAGATTATCCCTTTAGATCACTCTGCAATATCCATTAAGAAGAAAATTTTACCAGCCATTTGGTCTTCACCTTTCAGCATCAAGCACAGGACATGGTCTCTCACTAAGCTGAAGAATGTTAGGAGAATGTGAGAATAGAGTCAACAGATGAAAGGATGCCTGTTTATCCATTTAAAAGGAACTTATCACAATAGAAGTACCAGCTTTTATAAGCTGTGAGATGGGAGAAAAGAGCAGAGGGGAGACAGGAGTGGTCATTCCTGTCCTGGGAGCTTCAAGACTTGAGTCACCATCCAGACCCTGACTGTTTGTGAGATGAGAAGCAGTTCAAGAACATGTCCATGACTTATTCAGAGAGGGAAGGAACTGCTGGGAAAGGACCTTCCTCTAAGTCTCAGATCAAAAATTTTCAGGAGAGTGATGGTGTTTTCCAACAAGTTACGAATCCTGCAATATATTTGATATTCAATGAAATCACTTAAAATGTCTTATTCATGTTATTTTGAAAAACAAGGGCTGTTTAACTGCATGTAGCTTAATGTTATTTGTAATAAATACATTTAAAAAAATTTAGCTTTTTATCTGAATTTAGACATTACCTACTTTTTACCCTTAGAGCTAGCTTCATTGACTGCTTGTTCTTGCTCTGCTGCTGCAGATTATGCCTCATCCTACCCTGGAAGTAATGTGTTCTGAAAGTTAGACTCATCGTCTATTGAGTTACTCTTCACTTATTTTCTAAGGCTTATAACATTTGATTTACAACACTTGTAAATTACTTTCATATATAGTACTTCATTTGAAATTGACTGACATTATCTTATGAAAAAGATAGGCAACTATTATCTTCAAAATATAGATGAGGCCACTGAGGCTTAGAGAATCTGTGACTTGCCTTTAGGCATGCTGCTGAAGAGAATGGGGTTGGTGGAGCTAGAATTTGACTGGTTCCTTCGACTTCCAAAACATTCACTCCTCTAACATCATATTATCTTTCAGGGTAGTTGAAGCTTGGATATTCCATAATAGGGAATTCTCTCAAGATTATCAATCTTGACTATGGCCACGAATACCATAATTCTTAATAAATGATACAAAGCACATGAAAGTAAACATATGTGAAAGTCCTATATGAATTATGTCTCTATAAACAAAACATAAAATGTCACTAGTTCATTAGAGTTATCAAATCCTGCTAAGCAAGAATTGCTAGATCTTTCTAAATCGTTCATCACTATTTTGTTTTCTGGGGATAACTATTTTTTTTTATTGTACCTCATGGTTCCTAGATCTTTCCATCTGGGAAGTTTTTTGTTTGTTTTTATCCATTATTCCTCATGGCCATATCTTAAGTGAGTGTTGGAATGTATGCCCTCCTTCGGAAAAACACAGATTTCACAGTCCATTTCCTATTAGTGTAGATTTGGAGAACTTGAGGTTGCTTTGACAGTTGAAAAGTCACAGCCTTTTTAAAGTCTCCCTTGTGGTTTCTTTGAAAATACAATTTACATGAAAATGTAATAGTCCCAGTCAAACCCATGCGCAAGTAAGCACAAGCAGAAATTTCATCTCACTATAGATTTTAAGCCTGAAATCTCTTGTTCATTCACTGTTCCTGTGTGGGCCCCAACCCGCAGCTGACATTACAGCTATCAGAAAAGGAAGATAAATTACAAAAATAATATTTGTAAAGGTATAATAGAACAATAAGTACTAGATATCAGAGAGAGTAGAGCCATTCTGAAATGAGCTGAAGATCACCAGGTGCTTTTAATTCCCTAAGGCACTGGCCAATTCCGAATGAGAGCAGAGAATCAGCTCAGTCCAAGCAGAGGGCTACTACTAGGAAAAAAGAAATCAACAAAGCTTTCAGTTATCTTGGAAAGCTAGAGTGATAAACTAAACTTGAGAGAACTCTAACACATGGCTGAGTTCTGGGACTACTCAAGAAGTCGAGGAACTAAGTCAAAAAAGTCAGAGTGAAATTTCCTGCAGACTTGTGGAGATTAAGAAAACAAAAATCACCAAAGAGAGAGGGTAATTTACTCAAACACACAGTTAATCTCCCCCTGAATAGAAGTGTCAGGATTTGAAGGTCAAGTGGCTGAAGAACTGACCTTGAAACCTGTAATAGCAGAGCTTGATCTCCCAAGTCTTTCAAGGATAAAGAAAGGATATTTGCCAGACTTTCTGTGAAAAACCTGGGGAGGCCATGCCTTAGAAGCAGGGGTTAACCAACAAGTAAACTGAGTCTTACCAAAACCCCTGAAAGATTTCAGTCCCTAACTGGTTGAGGTCACCAGTTGACCTCCCTCATTAACTATTAAAAAAATTAATTAATGAGGTTGCGGTCCCTCATTAAATGTGTCTAACAGAGGAAAGGGCCAAATCCTTTCTGATGGAATAGAACATTATTTGGAACCTATGTGGTTCCTTCTTTACAATTTTCAACATATCATAAAAATTACTAAACAGGTAAAGGGGCAGGAAAAGATAAAGAGAAAGAATAGATAATCCAAGTAGATGCACAGATAATTTACATATTGGCAGTAGCTATAATTATAATTAAAATGTTAATGACAAGTGAGGAAAAGTAGAAATAAAATACAAGGATGTAGAATTTCAATACAGAATTGCTATTTATGAAAATATTCAAACGGATATTCTAGAGTTGAAAAAAATAAAATTAAAATATCAATATCTGACATTAAAATATCAATAAATGGTTTTGACAATAGATTGGAAACAAACGAAAGGATAGGAAACTGAAAGACAAGTCAACATCCCTAAAAAAAAGCTTGGAGAAAAAAAAAGGAAGGTAAAAATGAAATCCAATAAACATGTGAGAGATCAACTTAATGAAAGCCACTCTGAAGTTATCTGAAACAACCTTAATAGGGAGAAAGAACACTCTTTAAAATTGATCTTTCTTGCCCAAAACACATTGGGACATGACCAATAGAGGCTTGAGGGCTCCTTCTTTTTTTTTTTTTTAAAGATTTATTTATTTGACAGAGAGAGAGATCACAAGTAGGCAGAGAGGCAAGCAGGCTCCCCGTCGAGCAGAGAGCCCGATGCAGGGCTCGATGCAGGGCTTGATGCAGGGCTCGATGCAGGGCTCGATGCAGGGCTCGATGCAGGGCTCGATGCAGGGCTCGATCCCAGGACCCTGGGATCATGACCCGAGCCGAAGGCAGAGGCTTTAACCCACTGAGCCACCCGAGGGCTCCTTCTTTTCTCCTGTTGTTTGCGGTGTTAGAGCTGGTTGGCTTTTCCAAAGTAAATGAGGCCTAAGTTGAATTATCTTCCATCAATATAAATTGACGTTAACAGACTGAATGAGACACATTTTTAGAAAAGCTCTATTCTCTTTATCCTCTTCTTTCAAGTGGAGTAACTCTTGCTAAATTTATTTCTCTTAGGCCTTTTTTAGAATGGCAAGGGATAGCATCATTTTGACTTTTCTTTCTTTTTTTTTTTCTTTTAAAATTTTATTTGTTTATTTGACAGAGAGAGAGCGCACAAGCAGGGGGAGTGGCAGGCAGAGGGAGAGGAAGAAGCAGGCTCCCCACTGAGCAGGGGAATTTTTTTTTTTTTGTCACCAATCCTTTATTGAAACTGGTAACTGACACGCTTTATAATACAACAACAAAAATAATGTCCAGTATATACAGCCTTTGCATGGACTATTTGACTACACACAAAGCAGAGTAATAACATGATCTAGTTTCCATAATAATTTGTGCACGAAAAGACACCCAGCAGACAACATGTGAACATTACAGTGGAATGACATCACGGGCCCAGTGAAAATTCAGCCTAATACAAAACGTACTCATCTATTGCAAATGACGGCTTTCTAAACAGCCAGAGCTTTTCAGTAGTAATTCACCCAGAGTCTGAAGCAGAGATTTGGTGTGTGGCTATGAGTCTCTTCAGTGAAACCACCTCTGCAGATAAGTTTGCTTGATCCCAGGACCCTGGGATCATGACCTCAGCCAAAGACAGATGCTTAACAAGCTGAGCCACCCAGGTGCCCCAACATTTTGACTTTTCTAAAGACTTTCTCTAGAGATGTATTGTCCAATGAGGTAGCCACTAAGTTATTTAACTGTAAATTAATGAAAATTTAAAAAATGTAATATTCAGTACCATACTTGTAGTAGTACATTTCAAGTGCTCGGTAGTCACACATGGCCAATTGCTACTGTATTGAACAGCACAGATGTAGAAATTTCCCACCATTTTTTGGTATCTATTTGAAAGTTCTGTCAGCACTACCTTAGCGTTATAGAATCAGTAATCACAGTTTTCCTTCTAACTTTTGCCAAATGGTTACCATGGCATAAAAAAGAGTTACCAACTTTTCAACTGGCAATATTGGTTAAGCTAAGAGCTTAATTTAGAATTGGGCAAGGATTTATCAATTTTGTTGAGAGTTAGCTGTGTTTAAATAAATGAATCTCTAGATTTTGGGTTGTTTTTTTTTCTTATTGTTTTTTGTTTTGTTTTGTTTTGTTTTCTTGAGGGTATAAGCAAGACTGCCACTTTTGTCAAAGCCCAGTAAGGACTCAGTTTGGTCATGGTAGGGTAGGGGCTGTGTCTCACTGTCCAGCATGTAAAATTTTATTTAATCTGCTTTCCAGTTCAACCAGACCCTTCTACTGTGTATGGTTCTCTGAGTCTAAGTGTTTGAGTTCAGCCTTGCTATGGAACAACTCTCCAAATTTTGGAGGAATTTGGTGGGAGTTCATCACTTGATTGTGTAGAAGTAGAAGGGTAGAAGGGGCATCTAGGAATCCAACTTCTTCTCACACAGACATTTAACCAAGTTCTTCTATTTTTGATTTCAGCCCCCCCCGTCTTCAGGTTTGTGGTGTCTCGTATTTTGGGGGCTCTTCTTGGTATACAGTGCATGCTGACTTGCTTTGGCTTTCTTATCCTTTAAGATATTTAGATTTCAGGTTTCTCCTATATGTTTTCTTTCACCACTTGCCCACCTTCTTTTAAAACAGATTCCTTCTTTTATTGAAATCTGCTACTTTCTCCTCTCCGGTCTTTTATTCTCCTGGGCAACCCTCCTCTCTCTTTTTTTTTTTTTTTAAAGATTTTATTTATTTATTTGACAGAGAGAGAGAGAGATTACAAGTAGGCAGAGAGGCAGGCAGAGAGAGAGAGGGGGAAGCAGGCTCCCCGCCGAGCAGAGAGCTCGATGTGGGGCTTCATCCCAGGACCCTGAGATCACGACCAGAGCCGAAGGCAGAGGCTTTAACCCACTAAGCCACCCAGGCACCCCTACTCTCCTCTCTTTCAAACAACTCTTTCATAGACATTGTAATGGAATTTTTAAAGACAGAGCTGATAAACATGTTTACTATTCCAGGTTAATCCAGGAATCCTGCAATCCTTTAAAACTGAACTATGAGTCATAAGCTGTTGAAAAATTTGTATCAGTGGGAATTGCCACGTATTGTGTACTTAAAATGTGCCAGGAACTTATATCCTTTTAGAATTTGAATAGTTCTACGCCATAGTTGGTATTATACGTGTGAGAAAACCAAAGTTATAATAGATTATATCCTGGAGGGCCCAGTGTTTAATAAGTGAAAATCTTAACATCTAAACTATGTCTATTTTGTCATGCTCCCTGATATCATAGAGTGCCACATAGAGTGTATTTAACAAAATACAGTTTGTCAAGGATTCCTGCTTGGGTTTGAATCCTAGATATGCAATGCAATAGCTATATAACCTATTTAATTTTTACTTAATTTCTTTATGTCTCACTTTCCCTGTGTGTATCATGTTGATGATAGTAGTATCTAATCTCATAGAGCTGTTGAAAGGATTCAATGCATTAATGTATGCAAATGATTTTGAATAGTGCCTGGCACACAGTGAATTGGTGTTAATTGTATTATTTTACTCCTCTATCTATCTCAAGGAAGAAAATACATCAATTCCTCTTATTGATGGTCTTTTAATTCTAGGAAGTGTGACCACCTGTACTCTGATGTCCATTTGTAATTTTCTTTTCATGTTTTTCTAGAACTTTCTGAGACTAAAGATTGAACATGGAAGAACTGTTGCTGAGTGAGCTAATGAAAGAGAAACATACTGATCTATTTTAAGGGTGAAATAGACCACATAACCTCTGAAGATAGCTATCATGCTATCATTTTTTTAATATCCTCTAGATGAATGTCAGTGGTTTTCCATACCATATTCATTCTATTCATTCCTAATCAAAACTCCTTTGTAATGTTTGTATTTTCTAAATTTGACTTAATGTCCCTAGAAAATTTTGTCCCCATAACAAAGTTGCTTTAGAACCCTAGTTTTTGAAATGTTGGTGCACAGGTCATGAGAAGCAGTTGTGGGAACTTTAAAACTATCCTGAAACAACCCTCTTGTTTGCTTGGCTTTTATATTTCCAACTAAATCCAAACCACTCCAAGCCTGAGTGCCATCAGCCTTTGGCAAAACCTAGTTTCTTGGTTCCAATCAAAAGTGAATCATTTTTTAAACACTCTAGCAACCATGATATAAATCCTGTAGTTTATACAGGTGACCTCATGAATATTCTTTTTTACCATTTGTGTATTTCAGAGATAAAAATATTAAGGGCACTGAATATTAAAACTTTTTTCTAATCATTAAAACTAGAGGGAGAAAGAGGCTGCAGATCCATGCTCTGTACATGTGTTTTAAAGTTAAGGAAGAAAAGACATGAGAAAATACTTTGTAGGCTTTACTGAAACCAAAGCATTTGGAGCACAGTTTAATACATTTGCCAAGTCCCAAATACAGCTGAGTTCTCCCACAGTTCTTTTAATTGGAAGCAGATTTCTGTGCTAATTCTGTAATGTGAAGAGAGCTCTAACAGTATTTCTTTCCTAAAAGTAGGGCATTTTATTTGGAGTGACCACTTCTAATATCAACATCTTCTTAGCAAAAATTTTGTTATAATTCAAATAATATCTGACTTACAAATTTCCAATTTTTTCAGTAGAATTATTTATTATCTTGATATATAGTTATATCAATAGATTTTAATTAATAATTAAATACATAAAAATAACACTTATAAGCAAGCTATTTTGTATTATTTATAAATCAATACATTTTGTATTTAGAAATATAAAAGCAAAATTTATCTAGAGAATTAAAAATATAGAAATGTGTATACTAGAAAGTAAAAGTCCACATTCTGTTTTAGTTCATACAAAATGAGAGAGAAGTTTGCTTCCCTGGTAAGTTTGCAAGGTTTACTAAATTTTTAACATTTGGATATGACACCTTAGAGAAAAAGCTGATAATGCTGAAATAAAATTTGTATATATGTAATATTTATACACAGTATACAAATATATATTTTATATTTTAAAATTTTATATATATATTCCATTTGAAACCGTTAGTTTCTGAGTCAGCAAATGTGCAATTTAATATTAATATAATGAAAATACATTTCTTCAAAATGTATCTAATACCTACATGTCCACTTTCATGCTTGGTATATTTTATCCTTAATAAAAACTAATAACACCATTAATAATTTAAAGGAATTTCATTATAAAATTTCATTAAAAAGTATTAAATTTTTTTTTTTTTAGAAACTATGAAGCATTATTTCAGGTTGCCTTATAATGCCATTAGGTATTAGAAAAAAGGATGTAGTTTTTATTTTTTTAAATTTTTATTTATTTATTTTTAAAGATTTTATTTATTTATTTGACAGAGAGAGAGAGAGATCACAAGTAGGCAGAGAGGCAGGCAGAGAGAGAGGGGGAAGCAGGCTTCCCGCTGAGCAGAGAGCCCCCAGGACCCTGAGATCATGACCTGAGCCGAAGGCAAAAGCTTTAACCCACTGAGCCACCCAGGTGCCCCAAGGATGTAGTTTTTAAATGCAACTCTTTTTTGATCTGAATCTAAGAAGTGGGTAGAAAAATATAATCATTTTTGAAATTGTTTTATAGTTATTGAACAATTTTAAGGCTGCACCTATGGAGTACCTTTTTAACAATAAATATTTTTATAGCAATAATATATTCCAGATAGCATCATCATGATTTTCCAAACTTTCTATTCTTTGAAAATAAAATAATGAATTTTTGTTGACAGCATTATAGGTTGAGATATTTACCTAAGTTTAACAGCCCAGTGCAAGAGCTGTTTTAGGCAATTGAGCATATTGAAATATAGGAATTTGCTAAGAAGATTCTATAAGGACTATTTTCATTAAGAAACAAAAAAATCTCCAAAGTATTAGTTTAAGTATTAAAAATTGTCCCTGTAATGTACTTTGAGAAAATGTTCCTTTCCTATTATTATCCAGGACAGCTAAAGAAAGGGTCTGTGTGTATAGTAGTCTGTTTGCAGAATCTTTAATCTTTTCCTGTTCATCTTTGTGTTATTCCCTGTACTGATATCACAATGTCTAAATATTAATATATTTTATGGTAAGTTTTAGTATTAGTTGAGCAAGCCTCTTGTGTTTTATTTTCATATAAGAGTGTTTATTCATGACCTTTTAAATTTCCATTTCCATTTTAGAATCAGCTGAATAGTTGAAAATTCTGTTGTGATTTTGGTTGGTAATACATTGAATCTATAAATTAATTTGTTAAGAGTTGCCTTATTTATGAGTCTTCCAATTCATGAACGTAATATGGCTCTTCATTTATGTAGATCTTTAATTTTTCTCAGTAAAGTTTCATCATTTGCTTCATAGAATTACTGCATATCTTCTATTAGATTTATTTCTTGTTGCCTAATATTTTTGATGCTACCATAAGTTGTACCTTATAAAAATATTTTTTAATGGCTGATAGCTAAAACCAAAAGATTTTGGTATACTGATTTTATAGAGAATAACCTTGCTAAACTCATTAATTCCATCAATTTACAGATTATTTCCATTTTCTATATTAAAAAATATATGTCATCTACAAATGTCAACAGTTGTCAATACTGACATGTTGTAAGAAGGGTAATAACGTCTATCTTTGCCTTTTGCTTATTGTTCTAGATTTAGCATTAAATACCATGTTTATGGAAATTTTAATTTTCCGATGTAAACCAGCATTATATACCTTGGATAGACCTAACTTGGTCATGATATATTTTGCACATTATACATTCCTTCTTTGCTTTGAATTTTTATGTCTATATTCATGAATGAGAGCAACCTAAATTTTATTTTCACATTTTCTTTTTCTAGTTTTATGTCATGGTATTCTAGGCATAAAAATAAGATGTAGAATATACTTTTTGTGTAATTTCCAGAGGAATTTATATTATATTGGAAATATATATTCCTTCAGTATTTGTTAGAACTCACCAATAAGGACAAAATGTTCTGGACTATTCTTTGAGTTATTGCTGCCATGCATTTTAAAATTTTAATTTTATATAACTATGGTATCTGTGTGTGTGTATGATGTTTACTGACTAATGAAATATAAAGTACACATACAGAAAAACACATCATTAATGTATAGATCAATGAATTATCATAAAATGAACATTCCTTAGTAATCATCACTTATGTAAACAAACAAACCAAAAACCCAGAGAAAGGGGTACCTGGGGGGGTCAGTCAGTTCAGTGTGGGACTTTTGGTTTGGCTCAGGTCATGATCTCAGGGTCCTGCAATAAGCCAGCATTGGGCTCTGCTGCTCAGTATGAAGTCTGCTTGTCCAGCTCCCTCCCCTTCTCCCTCTCCCTCCCAACCCTAGGTGCTAGCTCTCTCTCTCTCTAAAATAAATAAATAAATCTTAAAGACAAAAAACAAAAAACAGAAAAAAAGACTTATTAACCCAGAAGATCTCCTAAGTTTCCATCAGTCATTACCTCTGCCTCCACCCTATCCCCAATGGTAACCATTATCCTGACTCCTAACACCAAAAGTTAATTTTGTCTGTTTTTCAAGTTTCTTTTGTGCCTGGCTTATTTCCTTCCATGTTATGTTTATGAGATTCATCTATATTCCTGTGGGTAGCTATAGTTAGTTCATTTCCATGGCTGTTAGGTACTACAATGAATGTTAATTATACTATTCATGCATATTTTAATTTCTGTATATTTAAAATAATGGTACAAGCATTCTTGCAGAAGACTCTTGTTCCACATATGCATATAATTTTGGGTGTATTTACCTAGGAGTAGGAGTGGAATGCTATTCACAACGATCTTACTCTTTATTAAATGATACCCAACTATTTGTGTATGAGACTCCCTGTTGCTTTACATCCTAGCCAGCATGTTGTGTTGGTGGGTGTAGTATCTCATTGTGTTTTTAATTAGAAATTTCCCCATTATTAGTGAAGTTAAGTATGCTTTCAGTATGCTTAGCAACTATCTCGATATCCTGTTTTTAAAATGCCTATTCATGTCCCCTCTCCTTTTCACAAAATTAGGTTGCCTGACTTTTGCTTATGGATTTGTAACAATTCATTACATATTCCACGGATGAGCCCTGTCAGTTATATGAATTACAAACTCATTTGATGCCGTCTTGCGGTCTTGCCTTTTTACTTTCCTAAGAATGTCTCCTGGCAAATGTTTCTTAATTTAAAACTCTTAATTTTAATGCGATCAAGTTTATCAATCTTCAATTAATGGTTGGTACATTTTTTGTATTGCTTAAGTAGATTTTTCTTACTGTGAGGTCTTGTATTCTGTATCTTTTAGAATCTTCATTTTTTTTTCTTCTCTTGAATTGATGATTATAATTAATTTGGAATTGATTGTTTTCTATGGTATGAGGTAGGACTATTTTAATTCCATATATTTTTATAAACTACATAACACCTTTATTATTGTTTCATGGGATCAATGTTTAATTGGAATCATCCACATTTCCAAATTTAAGAAAAAAAGCAGAAGAACGTATGGGAAGGGGGAAAAGAAAAAAAAGGAGAGAAGAAAACAAGCCAGAAGTGACCCTTAACGATAGGGAACACACCGAAGGTTGACAGAGGGAGGTGGGTGGGGGATGGGCTAGAGGGGCAAAGGGCATTAAAGAAGGTGCTTGTGGTGATGAATACTGGGTATTGCATGTAAGCGATGAATACTGAATTCTCGTGAAACCACTTTTGCAGTATATGTTAACTAACAAAATTTAACTTAAAAAAAAAGAATTTTTCACATTTCCATACTTTTCCTCGTGCTTTCTCCCTCCTTGCCTCTCTGAGCTTTCATTTGGGGTTATTATCCTTATGACTGAATTATATCCTTCAGAATATAGGTGGTTGGTGGTAAAGTCTCTTAGTTTTTGTTTAAAATACCCCTTTCATCTTCATTCTTAAAATATTTTTTATTAGATATAAAATCTTCAGTTAAAACTTCTTTCACTTCAATACATTAAAGAAAAACATTTTAGTGTTTCCTGGCTTCCAGTTAAGAAGTCAGCCATTAATCCTTGGAAAGTAACTCATATTTTCTCTCTTGTTCTCCCTTTCTCTCTCTGATTTTTTCTTTGTGGTTTTATGAGTTTTACTATGATGTGTCTGCTTTTTATCCTGCTTGGGTTTCATTCCATTTTTAAATTTGTACACTGATATTTTCAATTCTGGAAAATTCTCAGCCACTGTTTCTTCAAATATTGTTTATGCCTCATTCTCTTTCTTTGTGAAATTCTGATGTTCCATTTTGTTATTGTGTCCTTACGTATATCTTTACTCCAATAATTTAATCTTTTTGTTTCTCTCTACTTTATTCTTGATGGTTTCTTCTTACTTATCTTACAGTTCACAAATAGTTTCTTCAATTGGGTCTAATTTGCTCTTAAATCCATTAAGTTTCTTATTTTGGTTATGCTTTTCAGTTCTATATATTCTATTTAGCTCTTTTGCAAATATTTTGTCATCACTTGAGAATATTCTGTTGCATTTTTCCAGCTCGGCTTTTATCTTCTTGAAAATTCTAAATATGATTATTTTACAATCGGAATCTGGTAATTCCAATATGTAAAGTCTTCATGGGTCTGTTGCCACTGGGTTTTGCAAATGGTGTCTTTCTTTTGGGAACCAAGTTATCTTTGTACACTAGACATTGTGTTTGAAAAAAGCATTGTAGAAAAGTTTCAAAACCCAGCATATTATTACCTTTCTACACAGAGAACTTTGGTTTACTTTTGTTATATGTCTAGGGGTGCAAGAAATCCTAGATTCCCTAATCCAACTTCAAGACTTAACCTTTTATGGGTTCTTGATAATGTATTGCTGAGCTGTAGGTATTTTTAATGGCTGGTTTCTTTCTGGTTCACTTGTACTCCTAGGGGGTGGCCCTTTGGGGTTGCAATCTGATATAGGGAGTGCTTCTAAGCCCAATATAGCCAAACCTTTTAGAACCTTGCACTCCAGGTTTTGTATTTTGATCTCTGCAAGGTTGCTAAGTAGCTAAAGTAGCTCTGGTACAAAAGTAGCCTTGAATGCTGGGTTTAGTTTTTTGAGTTCCCATCCTTTCTCTGGATCTCAGCCCAGTAATGCTTCATGAATTTATAACTTTTTGATACATTAAAGAAGCTTTCTTTTTAATAACTTACCTAGCTATTTTTTGTTCTCAACTGAAAGACTGGTCTGAATTAACTAGTACATCTTCAGTTGAAGCAGAAGTTCTGGGTATTCTTCAGTTTCTGGGCAATTTCACATCTACAGAAGTGGTCATTGGAGTAAAGTAGAGTACATTACCATTTTCCTTTGTCCCCACAAACATGAGAGAATAAGCCTTGTTCCACTGATGATAATAAATTTACAGAAGACATTAACTTACAAAATATGCTCATTTAAGATCAAATGAAGCTGGTGAGTGAGTCAGCATTCTGCACACATGTAAAAGGATGAGTAAGTCTTATGTTATTATTCCCAGGTAAATATTTAGAGTTTTTCGCTTTCTATTTCTCTTGCTTAATGCTTACCATAAAGGCAGAACACATTTAAATAAGCACATGCAATTGGGTTTGTCAGGTACCTTACTGGAGAGACTGTTTAATAATTTTAAATGTATGTAAGGCATTAGAAATTGAAAGGTAACGGTTAAAAATCTGTTTTGCCATAAGGTACACATAGTGAAAATTGGCTAATGGCAATATTCTAAGTTACTAAAAATTAAATTACTAAATACTAACTCACTAATCTAAGAAAGTGATCAGATATATTATCAAATTATTTAGATTGTCAACAGTTTAAAATTATAAACAAAAGTATATAATTGAAAGTTCAGCTAAGCGCAACACCAAGTTATTGGTATAACAATATGTCTCGATTGAATTTCTTTGCTCTTTTTCTTTGTAAGAGATGCAGGTTATCTAACTATCTCAAAGGAAATTTTCCCTTAGGACAGTTCTGTTCTATTTTATGTCTATTTGTTTTTTTAACACTCCATAATTTTAAAAGTGACTTGGCAGGAGCCAAAGTACATAGAATAAAAAATGGTCTTTGGACCTATTTGATATTGTAATACCTAATATTTTAAATCACTTTTATATATGGCATTTGTATGCTATTCAGCATATGGTCATACTACTTAGTATTCTGCCTGCTGAAACATCAAATAGGTATTCACTCAAGACATTCATTCTTTAGAGAAACAATTAATTTCATATGGTTTAATATGAAATAAGACACATCAAAATCCATGTATTCTTATATAGCAAAGCAGAGGTCACTCTTTCTCTATCAGGCCTTTGTGTAGCTTCAGATACAAAGAGGCATACTTATTCGTGAAGTAGTAATTTGCAAGCAATCATCTTTTCTATTCCGTACCTTCCAGATGTTTGCTGATATCTGCTTTATGCTTTCAGAATAACTTCCATTTGCATCATTCTGACATGACTACATCGGAGAGAAGTATATGTTAAGAGTTGAAATTATTACTCTTATTTTGTAGCAAGAAATCTTGGTGTGAAAAGCTGAAAATCACATGACTATTCAGCTTCAGATCTGGTACTCCACCCAGGATCCCTAGATTGTTTTCCCCCCTAATTTTTACTGCTTTCAGTCTCTCCCTTGCATTATTTTAGAGATTTCAGCTCCTATAGAATGGTTTATGCAAATTATGTGTTGACATTTAGGAGATTTCTTGAAATTTCTCTTTAATGAGTGATATAAATATAGCACATGAGATCAGCTTTAATGTCTTAGGTTAATTCTTTACCATCAATTACTTTCTATGAATTGATTCAGCATTTTCTGCCTTTCTTTTTTTTTTTATTTTTTAATTTTTTTTATTTTCTGCCTTTCTTGATGGTCATAGTGTAATTCTCTAGGTCATAAGGTTGCATTTGTAATTTAACCATTCATGGAACTCCTGGGAGAATATTTTATGTCTAGTTCACATGGCATGGCAACATTTTAAATTTGATTTTAGAGTACTCTAACCAAGCCTTGAAGAACTGTAACTGGAGGTGAAACCTGCTAGCTGTAAGTCCTTCATGTAGCTCAAGGGTTTGTTTGGTTTTGATTAGTTTAACTAGACTTCGTTTGGTTTCAATTAAACCTTGAGACAAGCCAGTGACTTTCATGAAAAATGTGGGTTTCTCAAGTTAGAAAATAATTCTTTTGTGTGGAAGAGTGTAATTTTTTTTTTTTACCAGAACAAATATCAACTCAAAGATAATTTCAGAGGATTTTGTAATTAGGATGTATAGAGTGAGATATTTGTATATTGAACTGTTTCATGTTATGTTTTTGAATATTGATCATCTTATATTCTCAGATGGCAAAATGAAAATCACTCCATATGCTTCCAAAGCAATAACAAAGTATATTTAATTATATAATTGTAACAACCTTTTATATTTAACTGCATATTGTAGAGAGCAATTTGATTTAAAAATAAGCAAGTATTCTAGTGAGCTTAGGGAATATTTTAATTCATGTACTTTATAAAGGACTTTATTTCAATATTACATGATCATAAATTGTGTCTGAATGGGAACATTTACTTAAGTTGAAAGTCTTTTATTACCTAGAAAATAATCTGCAAGTGTAATATCTCTGAATATTAGTTAAAAGTAATGTGTATTATTCATTTGAGATGGGAGAAGGAACAGCACACCCCGAGGTTATAACTGTATTATTTGCTATAAAAAAGAGAAATGTGGTCCTTAGTCCGCAGAGAAAAATCTCAGGTGTAAGTTCTTTTCCTTCCAAATACTTATTTCATCCTGAACAAAGTCCCTTGGTCTCCGAAAATTTTATTTTTAAAAATTCTGTGTGGGGCAATAAAGACAAATACAAAGCAAACTCAAAATAAGTGCTATTGGTGATAGAAAATGTAAATTTCTCTTTGCATTCATGATTCCCTGCCTTAACATAATAATGATTTTTCCCTAGAGGCATCACCAAATACCCCACCATCTGTTTAAGGTTATGCCGAAAATATTGCAGTTATAAATTTAGGACACATGTATAAAAATTGAACATAGGAACTTGGAGATGTTATCATAATGTTCTCAGCATCAAATGGAGAAATTAATGATTATATAAGTATTCTGCTCATAAACAATGCCGTAGATTTAGAATTTGCAAATAAATTTGTTCAAAAATATACGAGAATTTAACATTTCTTACCCTGATGCCAAGAGCAGATCACCTCTTGAATAAGGGTTTTCTAATTCTGAAATTCTAACACATAAATATTTCATATATACAAATTTCTTTTAAAAAATTGAACTCTTGAAGTATTGCATTCCAAGATTTGAAAATCAACAGCCTCCTCAAATATTTTTGTTGAGTTGTTTATTAATACCTTATGTGGTGACATAAATTAAAATTAATGACATCTGGCATGCATATGAATAAAGTCTTTAAATATTTCATTATATTTAAATAAATAGAACGGGGGGAAAAAGCACTGATTTCATATTCAGACTGCCCACATTCTGCCATGAATTTATATTCTGTTTTTGGATTCGTCTCCTTTCTAGGTTTTACTTTCCTCAAATGGAAAGAACTAGAAGCTCTCAATGTTTCTTTCCACCTTGAACATTCTATTAGTTTAGTTTAGTTTGGCTACCCTAGAATTATACATGATTTATATTTCTAGTGTGATATCATGTCAATTTTGTAATTATTTTTGATCCTGTAACTTTTAAATTTGTCTTGAAGGAAGTAAAACTAATTAAGCTGGTACATGTTTATTTAATCTTTTACTACTACTTCTAAGTGAATAGATATTATTTTTTCTATAGACCAAGAACTACACATTAACGCATTAAAGAATACTGAGGGCTTCTTGTTTTATTTTCCAGATACTTGTTAAGACCAGAGTTCAAGCAACAGCATACTATCTTCCTGTCTTCTTTTATTTCTTGGTTGGAGTTATATAAAAAGCTTTACTCAAAAAAAAAAAAAAAAAAAAAAAAGAAAGGAAAGGTTTGGCCAAGTCATGGGATCAACTCAGGATTTCATTGGAACCCAGATTTTGGATAACCACAGTTTCTTAAAGTGTCCAGTGGACTGAATTTCTTCTCTGGCTTCTGATACTAACCACTAAAGCCAAGAATGCTTGAGAGGAAGCAGGCAGCCACCAAACACAATGGGATTTATTCCTTCATCCTGGTTTTAAAAAAGGGATCTTAAAAAATCAAACATCTTAGCCTAGAAAGCTTCACAAGGATTTTTCCAAATACCTCTGAGAAATCTTTGTACTTTGTAGCTCAGCATCAGTCTATCCTACTCACACGAGATTCTCAGCTCTAAGACTCTCACTTGGAGAGGATGGAATATCAAAAAAAAATGTAGTCTGGATTTTGCCTTTGATAAAATCTTTTCAACAAGAACATTAGTACAACAGGTTTTAGAATAGAGCTTCTGAATAATGGGAAACAGTGAAATACAGGCTGGTTTTGTTAACCTCCCTAGAAACCTTATTAAGGCTATGTATTTCTGTATTGGCTGAAGAAACTTTATTTTTTCCTTTCAAAAATCACAGAAAAATGCAAGCTTTTATAATGAGAAATAATTGTCCCTTTGGTAATTTCACAGGCTTTGAAGACATTGGTTTGTTGACCCCACATACTATCTGGAGGGAACATGGAACTGATAGCTAGAAGGCCTGAGTTCTGGTCTTGAATCTAGCATGCACTCCTATCTTGCCCATGGTTATTCACCTCTTCTGGAAGAGATCATTAATGCTAATCAATAACTCACGAGCTCACCAACATTTTCTAGCATCCCCTGTAGTGAAGTTGGAGTCGTGTGACAAAAGCCTTACATTAACCCAGGGGATGATTGCCACTTCCAATCTGAGGGAGTTAAGTGAAACAGGGTAAGTTTTCAATGATCTCTGTCATCTGCAAAGCAGTAAGCAAAGGATTTCAAATAGTAGAGTAGCAAGATGGAAAGAAGGAGATCTCGGCCTTGTAAAAAGTGGAGGAAAACCGCTTGCTCACTATGACATGAGCAAGAAGTAAAACTTTGTTGTGTTAAGCCCCCAAACTGGGAGTTTTTTTTTTTTTTTTTTTTACCATAGAGTATAGATTCATATTCTCCAGCTGTATTTCTGCACCACCCATAAGATTAACTATGGGACCAATCAAATTGGCCATTAATAAGATGGTAAATTGTTCCTGTCCACAATATGTTCACTTAGATGTGATATAACTCTCTGATTCAATGGATGATACAGCATTCAAGGTCCTAACTTTCAACCCAGGGACTTATCTATTAGACTATGGTGTCTGATAGTATACATGTTATATTGTGTCCATTTTCAACTGGTGAAAAAAATCCCACCCCAGTCCCCTTTAGTAGTAAGAAGGTTACTAAAACCTTATCATAGATGCCAAAGTTGTTTCATCCCTTGAAATTAGAAACTCAGTGCATTTGTAACCAGTGGGTAGTTTCTTGCCTATGGTAGCCAGAGTGGACATAGTTACAATGATCAAGCATCAGAATGTAAAATGCAATACACATACACAAATATTAATGAGGATTAAATGAGTAAATGTCTGTAAAAGTGCTTGGAATAGAGGCTGGCACCGAATTAACCAAGACTGTGGGATAAGACAATTCCATTTCCACTGAGTAGCATTTTTTATTCAACTATGGATTCAGTTATTTAGTAGTCTGTGCAAAATTTTGCCATAGGGTCGTGTAAATCTTTCCTCTGACTTTTTTTGTAGCGTTTTTCCTAATGGCTAGGATATGTGTCTCTACAAGTAAAATAAACGCAAAGCTTGACATATAGTGAATGTTGGTTGTATAAACGCTATCCTGTGTAACAAAGGCTAGCAAAAGTAAATTCTCTTTTAGCATAATTTGGACTTTAATTGATATTCACATATGTGAAAGCCTCTATCACTACTATATCTTGCCTCTGGGACATTTTGATCTTCTGTATTAGGAAAGTACCATATAAATCCTGTCACTGGGAAAACTAATTTGTTCACACAATTATGTCACTTATGTTCTTCTTACCAAAAATCTTATCATTTTGCCTGTCTTTTCATAGGTAAATATTATAATTCCAATCCTTCCTTCTGGATTATGTCTGTAAAATCTCATTTGTGCTTTATTTTTGTTTGCTGATTTATCACCATTGTATTCTGGCATAATCCTATTTATAGTTTCAGAGGTACTCATTAGATTGCATATTTGCCTTATGTTAAATTAAAGGCTATGTTTTTAAAAATTGTTGTATTCTATTCATTGCATTCTTAGTTACAGAGGCTATGTCACTCTTGCCTACTATTTTAATATAAACCACATCATTTGTTTCTTGGTACCAAATGATCTTTTCTCATAGGTATATTTTTCCAACCCTACCATGATTATTATTTTTCCCTAAACCTTTCCAACTCTTTATCTCCTTAGGGATAATCTAGTGGGATAATTATGTGGAAAAATGGAAGGTGTGTTGGCTTTGGGTTTGGAAGTCTGGCTTTACTCCTTGGTACTTAATGCCACTTGCTATTGAACAACATATTTAATTTCCTTGAACCTCATTTTTCTTTCATGTAAAAGGAGAATAATATGCAATATAGGATAAGGATCAAGAACATAGACTCTGAAGCTAGTTTGAAGTTTGGCTCTGCCATTTACCGACTGTGTTACCTTTGGCAAATTACTTAATCCTCAGTGGCTCAGTTTCCATGGTGGAAAAAAGGGGAAATAGTATCTACCTCATATGGTGATCGTGAGGAACACACAGACTCATGCTCGCTTTATCTTTCAGATTACGGTGGAGATATACAAAAGAAAGCTTGCAGTATTGGCACTCTCAGGGGTGGTGGTGAATACTATTTCTGTGTATATCAGGATGCTTTGACTCTAGTTCAGGGCTCTGTAAACTTTGTCTGCAAAAGGTCAGATAGTAAATATTTTACACTTTGTGGGACACCATTGTATAGCAAAAGCAACTACAGATAACATGACTCTGTTCCAGTAAAACTTTATTTACTGAAAATAGGCTTTGGACTAGACCCGCCCTGGCCCACAGGTCATACTTAGCTGACCCCTGATTAAACTGATGGTTAACATGCAAATTGGATTTTGTAAAGCCATTATGCCTTTTCTTCTCAAATGATACATACTCAAAGTCTATTGTTCTGTCTCCTGCTTTGTTTCCCTTCAACAGTATGAAACTGTTTCCATTTTCAATTGTTTGACAAAACAAGCTTTCCTCGCTGTGTACTAGAGAAGACCTCAGTCTTACAGTGTTAATTTGGAGTTAAATGGAATTAAGAATAACTTTTTAGAATCCAATTTGCTCATAATAAGAAGAGATTCTCTCTTTTGTCATGATGTCTATTGAGTCTATAATCTCATGATTCTGCTTTTTCCAGAAAAGTGTTCTGATTGTGCTTCTTTTCTCAGGGGTCATATATGCATAGTTGATGTACTATGCATAATGTTTAATGTTGCCAGGTCTTGATTTACTCTTCTTATTGAATCTTCATGTTGATACGAAGTTATTGCTGCCAAAATATTGGCTTTGATCTAGATTTATAGCATGCTTTCTAAGTATAAACCCCTAGCATTCTTCAATACATCATATGCGGGACTGGTAATAACAACAACAAAAAAATTGGTAAAACTGAGGACAAAGTTGCACTCTTTTAAATAAAAGCATCTTAAAATTGGCATATGTTGTGGTGGACGCGTTAATGTGTCTGAGTGCCAAATCACACTGTCATTTTTCCTTAGGAAATTTATTTATTTTCACAGCTCTTCTAGAAAAGGAAATTCTGTTAAGTATTATTCGATAGTTTCACATTTTGGGGAGAGAAATTCTTTATAATGTGCTAAAACGAAAAAACTTAATAGGTGTAGCAACATGTAAAAGAGTTGATAAGTGAAACTATAACATACAAAATTTCCCAATTTTTATAGTTTCGTTGTATATTGAGTATTATATTTTAAATATTAAACCTTAAGATCTAATAAAAACTCAAGTATTAGATGACAATACCTTAAAATTATGCACAGTAATACATATACATAAACGTTTGAAATTATTTTGAAAGTAGTAGTTTTTAAATTTAGCCAATGTAATATTTGGCTTTAGTTTATTAGAGATGAAGGTAATTCGGAAATAGGAGTTGCTATATGTATATTTCACTTCTGCATCATTTCTATATAAATAAGATACTACCTTTTCTTCTTCTTTTGGAAAGCTCTCGGGTCTCACTAATTTTAATTATTCTATAACAAATTTTATTGAAAAACTTAAATTTTAAATATGCTTGATTTCACTCTAATCATTTCTCATTCTTACATTTGCCTTTGGGACAAGAGTCCCAAATTAGGTCTTGCTCTTAAAAAAGGTTAATAGACTTGGATTATAAATGGAATCTAACTTTCTCTTGGCTGGTATTTTAGTATAAAAATAACCAGAGGACATATTTCATGGTGCTTTACACTTCATAAAACACTTTCATTACATTATCTCATTTCATCCTCCCAAGTTTGTTGGAAGAGTTATTTCCATTTTACCAGATGAGTACACACAATTAATGTGCAATGGAACCAGGATTCAATCTTGATCTGACTCCAGGTAAATCAAAATCAATGGCAATCAAAATGTAAATGAAACATTAATATAGAAATGTATAGTAGGAATAAACACACTGGGGAGAATAAAATTTAACTCAGAGCTATAATCATTAATGTGTGCAATCTTGAGGGCTTTGCACTAATTAAATGATTCTCAATTTTTTATATTGGATTTTTAAATGTTTAAAGGATATCACAACAGTAGGGAAAGTATAAAAATAGAAACTTTAGCCATAATCCCACCAGTCCAAAACAAATATCAGTTCTATGTATTCACTTCTTGTCTTTTTCCTTTAGGCAGTGATGACTGTATGAAAGACATCATTTTTAATGACAAAACCTCATATATTTAGGAAGAGTAGAGTTGAGGCGAAGTGCTTAGATCTCAAAGTGCAAAGGATCAGTGCTTTTTTTCTTGTGGGTGAGATACTTCCAGGGAGTGGGTCTCCTCTTCCTTCTTCTCCTCTTCTATCTAGACCTCAAATTTAGGACAATCTGCATAATCCCTCCCATCTCTGTTACAGAGAGCAGAGGAAAAAAAAAGGAGCTTCTGGATAAGGTTAGCTTTGAGGAGAGTAAATCTCGTTTGGTTCAAACATTTCATAGATTTGTGAACCAGAAAATTAGGGACAGGCATCATGAATGCTAAAGAAATCTAGTTATTGGAAATTCTATATTTAAATGATTGCAGACGGAGTATATTCATAGTAAATATGGCATTTTGTACTGCATTTTAAATTCACACTGTATTACTTATAACTTATGAAAATCGTCTCCATCAAGAGATCTGGTAAAGATTCAATTCTCTGTTAGGTTAGCTTTTAAAATATATATATATATTTTAAAATATATATATATATATATCATCTGATTTTAGGCTACTTAACTTTTAAGTACACTTGGAATTTATTTCAGTAAAGATTGCAAGTGGTGAGACTCAACAGAATGTTACCATTTTGCTAAGTAGTCTCACAATTTATTAAAGAATCCTTTCTCTCTATTTTTTTGCTGTATCATCTTTATTAAATATTGCATTCTTACAAATGCCTAGAACCAAGTTATTTTAACCCACTGATCTATGGCTCTAGTCTTGTGCCAGGATGACCACTTTCAAAAAGAAATATGGGAACCCACCACTATATTGTTGACATTAGTGGGCTCTGCCTTTGACCTTCTGTCACAGTGGTATGGACACGTTTGTGCTCCTATATAAGAGCACTCCTACACTTGTGCCCTAGTTCTGTTCATCTCATGAAATAAAGGACAATACTTCCCTGATTTTCTCATCTCTGCTTCATCCTTAATTTTCCCCTCCCTAGTGGATCATTTGCAACAGCAGAGGAATATTATTTAATTTATGTGATCTTACAGAAATAACTTCCCTGACCCCTCAAAGCCTTCTAACTACACCATTTCACTGGTCTCCTTTAAACAAGACTACTCAAATGTTTTCCATGCTCTCTGTGTCCAATTTCTTTTCTACCCATTCTTCCTTGTATCCCTTCCAAGCAGGATTTTGTCCCCAATATTCTACCGAAATAGCTCTCTTGTCAGAGTCACCAGTGGTCTCAACGTTACTCAAACACAACAGTCAAATCTCCATTTTTCATCTTACTCAAGCAGTATCTGATACAATCACTTCTTCATTTTTGAATCCTCTCTTCACTTGACTTTTCGGAGTCATTCATCTCACTTTTCTTTCATCTTACTGGCCCCTCCTTCTCTCTCTCTCTTCTTTTTTTTTTTTTTTTCTCCTTGTTCCTGTTTCCTAAGATATTATCCAAAACTTTCCTATATCACATAATATTTTGGACTTGGACTTTGGGTTAGGGAGATTCTTGTACTCCATGTGGAATTGACTGGGGTCACTTGATGCCATTCAGCTAGTGGTTGATCTGGTTTAAAAGTTTTCTAGGTGAGGGGTGCCTGGGTGGCTCAGTGGGTTAAGCCTCTGCCTTTGGCTCAGGTCATGATCTCAGGGTCCTGGGATCAAGCCCCGCATCGGGCTCTCTGCTCAGTAGGGAGCCTGCTTCCCCCTCTCTCTGCCTGCCTCTCTACTTGTGATTTCTCTCTCTCTCTGTTAAATAAATCTTTAAAAAAAAAAAAAGTTTTCTAGGTGACTTCACTCATACTAGCTGAATAGCTGAAAGACTGAGCTCAGCAAGTTCCCTCTCCAAGTGTTCTCTCCACCAGGGGAACTGGACCTCATTCTTGGAGGTTTGGGCTCTAAGAGATCAAGACAAAAGCTGCCAGCACTTTGCAGCCTAGGCCTAGAACAGGCATCATGTCACTCCTGCTATGCACTTTATTGGTCAAAGCAGGCACAAATTTAAAGGGAGAGGAAATAGACCCATCACTCATTGAGAAGAATATTCAAGAATTTGCTGCTATCTTTAACCTTTCACATTTTTTAACACCTGGCTTCTTAATAATGCTGAAGTATCTCAGAGTGTGATCTTTAGAAATTTCCTCCTCAATCTGCCTAATTTTTAATGAACTCAACTAGTCTCTTGGCTTTAATATGGTTTTAAATATGATAGGTTATTTCATGACTCCCCAAAATGCATTTACATATTGGAATTCAGAACTCAAGACTTTTTTTTTTTTTAAAGATTTTATTTATTTATTTGACAGGGACATCACAAGTAGGCAGAGAGGCAGGCAGAGAGAGGAGGGGAAGCAGGCTCCCCGTGGAGCAGAGAGCCCGATGCGGGGCTCGATTCCAGGACCCTGAGATCATGACCTGAGCCAAACGCAGAGGCTTTAACCCATTGAGCTACCCAGGCACCCCATAACTCAAGACTCTTAAATATCCAACTCTATGTCTAATATAGCCAATATACCTTCTCAACTTCTGCACGTAGATCTCTAAAAGGACTAATACCTCCACTCCAGGACTCTCTTACTCCCTTAATTCTCACCATTTAATTTTTCTCCATTGTGCTTATTTCCATCTGTTGTTACCTTTTTTATTTTTGTTGATTTCTCCCTATCAAAAGGTGGGCTTCATAAAGAGAGGATCTTTTTTTTTTTCTTTAAAGATTTTATTCATTTGACAGAGAGAGATCACAAGCAGGCAGAGAGGCAGGCAGAGAGAGAGGGGGAAGCAGGCTCCCCGCCGAGCAGAGAGCCCGATGCGGGGCTCGATCCCAGGACCCTGAGATCATGACCCGAGCCAAAGGCAGAGGCTTTAACCCACCGAGCCACCCAGGCGCCCCCATAAAGAGAGGATCTTATTAGGATTAGGAGTCAGTTGAGAGTTGTATCCCCAGTGCCTTTGGCTAAAGGAAAGTAGTATGCTAAGGTAAAACGCCTTCATGACTTGTAGATTGGGAATATTGCCTAGGTTTTAGGACATTTTATTGCTTTTCTTCTTGACAATTAGGTTATACTACCCAGTTTTTCTGAATTATTATATATAATTTGCGTATTATAAAAGCTTCCTTTTGCTTTTGAAATTATTTTAAATGAAAAAGTTCAATTGTAAATGAAATAAGAAGTTACATGTTCATTTTAGAATGCATTTTAAATTGTGCTACAAAAAGTATGATAAGACACTACAATAAATACGATATCTAAAATTTGACAAGGAATATGATCTAAATCCTAGCTTTTATTAGTCAGTGGAGCCAGAACACCATCTGGCTATAACAACCATAAGGGTATTACATCTTTTTAAAGATAAATGTTTTGAAGAAATATTTTCCCAGTGTTATTAGAAGAACTTTACATTTAGAGGTTTTGATATTTCTCGCTTACTTTTATTCTCTGAAAATGGACAAAGTCAAGAACATGGTACTCTTCTCTCTGCAAAGCTGTCTTTGTGTATCACCTTCTTCCCCTTGAAAATCTTATTTGTTGGGCTGGCAGTGATGACAATAGTACTTCCATATCCCATGGTGAAACATAACACCCAAGTGCTTTGTTGTGGTCTTTATTGACTTCTGAGTGATACTGTGAAAACTGATAAGATGCCTTTTGTATTCTTTCTTCAAGTAAAAAGTTAGTATGTAGTTTTGCCTAGCAGAGTACTTAGTGCTCAGTGGGTGAATCGAATAAACCTACATTTAAAAACTGACTGCACCTACCGCTAGCTGTACAACTCTGGAAAATTTTCTGAGTATCTCATGACCTCAGTTCTCTTTCTTCCTTTTTTTTTTTTTTTTTTTTAGAGATGGGGGAGGGGTGAAGGGAGAGAGAGAGAGAGAATCCTAAGCAGGCTCCACACCTTGCCTGAGGCCAATATAATGCAGGGCTTTTGTAACTTTGTCACTTTGTAACTTTGTAACAGTTGTTACTTTTTTTTTGTTTTTCCTTCTTCTCTTTCACTATTTTTCTTTTCTTTCCCCTCCCGTCCCCTCTCCCCCACCCCTCCTCTCCCCTCCTCACCCCTTCTCCTCTCCCCTCCTCACCCCTTCCCTTCCCTTCCTTTCCTTTCCTTTCCTTTCCTTTCCTTTCCTTTCCTTTCCTTTCCTTTCCTTTCCTTTCCTTTCCTTTCCTTTCCTTTCCTTTCCTTTTTCATTGACTGTGTAAAGAAACTAAAGTAAATCACACATATATTGAATAAGTGCTTCATTTTTAAATAAGTGAATGTCTCGCTGTCTAGTTGGTACCTCAGTTGTAGTTGTTCAAGAAATGATTTATCTTAGTCTGGGAACAGTTTCATAAGAGCTTAAAATCACTTAATGTTAAGAATAGTGAAAACCTTATCTTTGAAGAGAAAACTTAGGAAAAAAGTTACTATGCTACAGTTTAAAAAAAAAAATATGCAGGTCATCAAGATGGTTTCATAAGCCATTCCCAACTTCAGTGGCCCTCACAAGAAGACCAACTAACAGCTATCCCGGACCCTGGAAGTGAGGCTGAAGCTCTCCCCTGGACAACAGAGCCTAAGAGGAACAACACTAGAAGGATAAGAGGCACGGTTTCACTTTGACTATATCCCCGCTCCTCCGGACTGGCACAGTGCAGAACTGATAGAGCCCCCAGGGCCTATGGTTTTTCTGGTGGGAAAAAGAGAGCCCCAGCTGGGCCTCCAGCCTCCTCAGCATTGCAGGATGCTTCTTGGGAGGCTTGCTTGGGACCCTCGTCATGGAATTACTGGGGAAACTTGACCAGTGGCGATCAGATAGAAACTGAGAGTTTATGCACTCAGATCTTGGCAGACTATGTTCCTGTTTGCAGTGGCAACTAAGCAGAGATCTCAGCCAGCAGCTCTGACCATCTGCAGAGCCCAGCTGATGGGCCCCTCCAGCCAGGGTGCTCATTGATAGTTTTGCCCGATTCTCACCCCAGCCAATAAGCCATACTGGCCACAGAACATATCCTATAGTCCATCCAGGCAGGGGAGCATAACCCACAATCACTTATGGGGTGTAGCAAAAACAGTTTTAGAAGGTAAGTTTAGTTATAAACACATACATCAAGAAAAAGATAAGCTACCTAACATTGTACTTCAAGGGACTAGATAAAGGAGAACCAACTAAACCCCAAATTAGCAAAATGATGGAAATAATAAAAATTAGAGCAGGTAAATGAAAAAGAAAATAAGAAAACACTATAACAGATTAATAAAACTAAAAAACTTTTTTTAAAAAGATAACTAGAATTGACCAATCTTTAGCTAGACTGAAGAAGAAAAAAGAGGATTCAAATAAATAAAATTATAAATGAAAGAAGAAACATAACAGATACCACAGAAATCCAAAGTATCATAAGAGGCTACTATGAATAATCATATACCAAAAATTGGATAACCTAGAAAAAAATGGATAAATTTCTAGAAATGTACAACCTACCAAGACTGAAACATGAAAAAATAAAAGTCTTGAACAGACCAATAATGAGTAAGGAGATTGAGTTAATAATAAAAAACAACAACAACAACAAAAACCTCCCAACAACAGAAAGCCCAGGACCAGATGGTTTCAGTTGGTGAATTCTACCAAACATTTGAAGAAAAATTAATGGCAAGTATTCTCAAACTTTTTCAAAAAGCTGAAGACGAGGGAACATTCCCTAATTCATTTTATAAAGCCAGAATTACCCTAATACCAAAGCCAGAAAAGGACACTATAAGAAAAGGAAATTATTCATGATGAATACAGATGTGAAAATTCTCACAAAATATCAGCAAATCTGATTCAAAAGTACATTGAAAGAATTATACACTATGATCAAGTGGGATTTATTCCAGGGATGCAAGGATGTTTCAACACCTGCAAATCAATCAATATGATATAACACTTTAACAAATGAAAGATAAGAATCATATGATCTTCTCAATAGATGCAGAAAAAGTATGTGACAAAATACAGCATCCTTTCATGACAAAAACTCTCAACAAATTGTAGTGCTGTATAAAATTGGTAGAGCACCATCAAAGACCCTGGATAGCCAAAGCAATCTTGAGAAAAAAAGAACAAAGCAGGAGGCATCACACTTCTTGATTTCAAACTACACTACAAAGTTATAGTAATCAAAGCGGTATGCTATTGGCATAAAAACCTATACAGATCAATGGAAGAGAATAGAGTCTAGAAATAAATTCATGCATATAGAGTCAACTAATATTTGACTAAAGAACTAAGAATATTTAATGGGAAAACCATAGTCTCTTCAATAAATTGTGTTGGGAATTCTGGATATCCACATGCAAAAGAATGAAATTGGACTCATATTACACAACTCACAAAAATTAACTCAAAATAGATTAACAAGTTAAATGTAAGACCCAAAACAGTAAAATTCCTAGAAGAAAACATAAGGAAAATCTTCTTGACATTGGTTTTGCAAAGATTTTTTAATTATGACACCAAAAGCACAAGCAACAAAAGCAGAAATAAGTAGGACTATGTCAAACAAAAAAGCTACAGAAGAGCAAAATGAAAAATCAAGTTATGGAATGGGAGAAAACACTTATAAATCATGTATCTGATGAGGGGTGAATATTCAAAATATGTAAGGAATTCATTACTCCAAAGCAAAAACCCCAAATAATCTGATTTAAAAATGAGCAAAGGACCTGAATAGATATTTTTCCAAATAAGATATACAAATGGCCAACAGGGACATGAAAAAATGCTCAAACATCATTAATCATCAGGGAAATACAAATCAAAACCCAAAGAGCTATTCCTTCAAACTTATTAGAATGACTATTACCAAAAAGACAAGAGATAACAAGTGTCAGAAAGGGTGTAGAGAAAAAAAGGGAATCCTCCTGCACCGTTGGTGGGGATGTAAATTGGTACAGCCACTATGGAAAACAGTATGGAATTTTCTAAAAAAAAAAAAAAAATAGAACTACTATATGACCCAGCAACCCTACTTCTGAGTAGGGTTCATATCCAAAGGCTCGGTAATCCAAAGGATTTGGATATATCCTTCATATCCAAAGGATCTGAAATCACTATCTCAAAGAGATATCTATGCACTCCTGTGTTCATTGCAACATTATTTGCAATAACCAAGACATGGAAACAAACTAACTGTCCATTGAGAAATAAATGGATTAAGAGAATGTACATGTATTATTCAGTCATAGAAAAGAAAGAAATCCTGCTCTCTGTGACAACATGGATGAAACTTGAGGGCATTATACTAAGTGAAATAGTCAGACAAAGATACTGAATGATTTCACATCTATGTGGAATCAAAAAAACCCAAACTCATAGAAACAGAGAGTAAATTGGTTGTTGCCAAGGGTGGAGGAGTGGGGAAATGGGTGAAAGTGATCAAAGGGTACAAATTTCCAGTTATAAGATGAATAAGTTCTGGGGATCTAATATGCCCTGTGGTGACCATAATTGACATTACTGTAGTGTACACTTGACAGCTGCTGAGAGTAAATCTTAAAAGTTCTCACCACAAAGAAAAAAAAATGATAACCATTTGAGATGATTGATGTGCTAATTAACATCATTATAATAATTATATATCAATTTATTACATTGTATACCTTAAACTTATTACAATGTTTCATGTCAATTACATCTCAATAAAGCTCAGAAAAAGTAATACACAATATTTAGTGACATTTTTTAAATTAGTAAAAGATTTAGAGTGCTCAGAGGAGAACAAGGACAAAGAATTAGAAAAAAATAGTAACATACGGCTTATAGTTGTGATATTGTGATTTATAAGAAATACCTATTTGGTCATTCGATATACATTTCTCATGAGTGCAATGTGAGCATCTCTTGTCATAATATTTAGTCTCTTGTCCTCAGTTCCTGAAATTGATTCAGAGCCATGAAGATGAAATGGATTTCTTGTTATTCCTAACAAACTGCCTTCCACCACAATTCAGTTTATGCAGTAAAGTGACTTTTGGAAAGCACCTAAGGATGAGGGCTGATTACCAGGGGGACCAACCGAGAATAGACGATTAGGAACTTTCAGTCCCACCCTCTGTTTTCCATGGAGGAGAGAAGGGCTAGAGATTGAATCAAACAACAGTGGTCAACCATTTCATCAATCATGCCTATGTAATGAAGCCTCCATAAAAACCCAAAAGGATAGAGGGTTCAGAGAGCTTCCAGGTTGGTGACCACACAGAAATGCAGGGAGAATAGTATGTCAGAGGGCAGGGAAGCTCCTCCCCCCTTTTCACATACCTTGCTTTGTGTATCTCTTCATCTGACTGTTGACTCAGATCCTTTAATATACTTTATAATAAACTGACAAACCAGTGAGTAAACAGATTTCCTGAGTTCTGTGAGCCACTCCAGTAAATTAATCAAACCCAAAGAGGGGCTCATGGGAATCTCTGATTTATAGCCAGTTGATCTTCTAATAGGTAACAACTCGGGCTTGCAGCCTGGCATCTGGAGTGGTGAGCAGTCTCGTGGGACTGAGCTCTTTACATGTAGAATCTGATGCTATCTCCAGATAGTGTTAGGATTGTGTTGAACTGAGGGATACCAAGCTGGTATCCAGACTACTAAGGGCGATTGAATGCTCAGAACCTAAGTAATATCCCACCGTATTTAATTAATTTGTTCAATATGGGAAAGAGAGCAGTAGTAGTAGTAGTCCCTGAATATTAAAACTACCTGTATTTGGGGGCGCCTGGGTGGCTCAGTGGGTTAAAGCCTCTGCCTTCGGCTCAGGTCATGATCTCAGGGTCCTGGGATCAAGCCCCGCATCGGGCTCTCTGCTCAGCGGGGAGCCTGCTTCTCTCTCTCTCTCTCTGCCTACTTGTGATCTCTCTCTCTCTCTGTCAAATAAATAAATAAAATCTTAAAAAAAAAAAAACTACCTGTATTTGTAAATTACTTATTTTCCATTCAGAAATGATAGAGATATTATGAATTAAATTAGGATATAGAGATAGGGTGTAACATAAGGAAGATATTCCTGATCATGGTGTTTTTTGGTCACTACAATTTGGAATGCATAATCAAAATGGTAGGTTTTACTCCAGGTTCTAAAGGCAAAATCTCCAGAAATTTTTTTTTTTCTTAATTGTACTTTCACTTTCAGGAAGCAACTAGATTAAACCAAAGCTTACTATCAATTTCTTGTTCCTGTGTTTACTTACCTGTCACTATTAATTCCCCACACCCGTGTCCGCTTATGGGTCTTTCCTTTGGATTTCTGTATTTTTGAGTCTTTGCTCCTTAAAGAAAGCATCATTCTCTTTACTTCTTGGGAGCATCTTAGAGATCTCTTTACCAAAGAGATACATTTTCGAATGAGAAGCCTGATGAAAAATATCCAGTGATCTTTGGCAGACCAGGGAATACAAGTACATAAAAAACCCAAGGTTTTGAAGAACACTATTCTTCTGTGTTTTTCTGTAGTAATAAAAAATAATACTACCCAAATAAGAATGCACTGTCAACTCTCAAATTATAATCAGAGTTTATGGATCAGTTCAATTGGCTTATTTTCTAGGGGGGAAAAATATATATGTATATATATATATATATATATTTATATACACTCACTTCTGAAGTTGAACATAAATCTTCCATTGGTTTTCTCAAAGTTCATATTATTTATTCATAATTTTGATATTGGTACCTAGGTTTTTCTTATCTTGGTTTAAGATAGAAAATAGATTTGTTCTTTTTAAATATTTTAATCAAGACATCAAAAATTTAAACTACAGGGGCGCCTGGGTGGCTCAGTGGGTTAAAGCCTCTGCCTTCGGCTCAGGTCATGATCTCAGGGTCCTGGGATCGAGCCCCGCATTGGGCTCTCTGCTCAGTGGGGAGCCTGCTTCCCCCTCTCTCTCTGCCTGCCTCTCTGCCTACTTGTGATCTCTCTCTGTCAAATAAATAAAATCTTAAAAAAAAAAAAAAATTTAAACTGCATATACAAAACATTTCCTTAGTTAAAAATGTAATTATTTTTACACGGATGTATTTAGTAGAAATGTATAATTTGTAAAGGTTTCAAACGGCAACGTCACAAAATCACACTATGTCACCTCAAATACACAGGATTCATGCTAAGACTTAATACTGATAGCACACGTTAGGAGATGTTAAGCAGAAATGTTGCAGAAGAAATAGTCTTTCTGTTAAAAAAAAAAAAGAAGAAAGAAAGAAAAAGAAAAAGAAAAGAAAAGAAAAGCTCTTATAATTACTTAGTCCAAATAGGGAAGAAGGCCTAAGTTTGAATTCATGGCATATTGCTCTAATACGCTATTAGCCTAATCCTTCATTTTCTTGTCAATTAAAGACTTATCTTTATTCACTGATTCACTTATCAGTAATTCGCTGTGTATTTTAAAGCTGGTTGTTAAAAATCCCTTTGTTTATAGCAATAAGGCACCATTCATTTTGTGAACTTTATAAAACCAACCTCTGCCAATTTTGCTCTTTGAGAATAGCTCTAAAGATGTGTTCCCACAGTAATTACTTATTCCAGAGATGTTCATTAAAGAGTGAAGTAAGAGGCAAGTGTTTGAAACAATTGTATCCCACCAAAGCCAGCTTTACTGAGCACCTTCCTAGTATCTACAGTACTTATGCGCATTTAAAAAAATTGGAAAACATTATATGAAAATTGTACTTTTGAGTGCTATTACCTATAGTGGGGCTAAAGATATTGGCTGTTATTTTTTAAAATTCACATTTAAATGATAGATTCAGCAAAAGGTTGGGGGAAAGATGGGATGGTTTTGAATGTGGGCCCAGCTGTCCATCACATACCTGCTATGAATAGTGTGGTCATTCTAGTGTCTCTGTTCTGTGTTACCAACCAAGCCACCAGGATGGAAAGAGAAAGGAGGGGGATAAATCTCAGTGAAGCCAGCCAAATCTTAATGGGGGAAAAAAAAATCGAAAAGACAGCTTTGGAGTTGTATATTTCTTTTAGATTGAATTGTTATTGTAGGAGAGTAGTAAGAAGAATTTCAGCGTTTTATTTGTTTGTTATCAGAACCCGACGTGCTGGAATGTGTTTAAGCATTGCAGTTATCCTACAATTACAGTAAAGCTTCCCACTGAGCCTTCATGGGCAAAGGAAGGGAGAAAATTCGGTACAAGAGAGAGCAAGGGAGAGATTTTGTTTATCAGTCTGTCAGTGACAAATTTAAACTGATACACTCCCTTACATAAATGAAATTTTATTTATTTCTATTACATAAGAAAACAGAGTGGATCAAGGAAGGAAATCAGAGAACATGAGATTGGATGTATTTCCTAAACTTCTGGACCTAAACAGTAAATACTAATCATCTGTAATGAGCACATCATTTGTTTGTATGCTAATAACGTAGCCAAATTAGTTTTCTAGGTACTTGGAAACAATTTTCCGTTTTTGGCCTCTAGACTTGAGTTCTTTTGTCCATGCTATTTTTTCTTTTTGTTGAACTTTTAGGATTCATCAGGATTTCAAATATAAATGTAACTGAGTTTCCTCAGTTTATTCATCTATAAAATGGGAGTGCTCATAATGCCTATCTCAACTTTTTTTTTTTATTTTCTTAAATGTAGATTAAATGAGACTCCCTATGAAAAACTCTAAGATCATTGCCTGGCACATAATAAGTGCTCAATAAATGTTAGCTGTTATTATATACTTTTGACTAGAGCACCTTTCCTTTAAAAAAATTATATCTTAACTATAAAATAACTCACATATCTCTTACCAAACATTTTGAAAGATAGGACAGAAAATAAAAATCCAGCATAATGCTACTATCTGTTGTATCTATTATTAATGTAACTCTTATATTTCTTTATTAAAATATATCTGTATGAATATATCTTTCTAAAATATCTATATAATGGCTCTTAACCCTGTGGGTTTTTTTCCCCCACGGTCAATTCACTGACATCTTTCCTCAATAAATACAGATGTACCACTTAATTTTTAGTGTCTATATCAACTTCATTTTAGTCCATAATTTGAGCAACCATCCCTAGCATCTTAAATGCTCTTTGTGGATATGGAAGATTAAAAAGTGCTTTTTTTCTTTCTTTTTTTTTAAATTATGTTCGGTTAGCCAAAATCAGCATGTTCTCATTAGCTGCCTCTGCCTATTGGGCTATCTTCTAAAAATGACTGGAAACTTACTTAATACTTAGATCTGGATCCCAGCTCTGCCACCAACTGGCTGTGTGTCCTTGGGCGAGTTACATCACCTCACTGTAACTCCCATGGATTTTTGTTTGTTTGTGTCTCTGTTTTCATTTGTGAAATGATGAAAATAAAAGTATTTATTTCATAGAGTTGTTGAGTGGAACAGGCTTGTTAAGACATGCAAACTTTTCTTTGATGATTTAGGAGGACTCTGAGTCTGGTTTTCGGTATATAGTTAGTACTTGTGAAGTATTAGCTGGAGGCCCTGTAAAATCCTGGAGTTCCTTCTAAATCATCAAAGAAAAATTACATTACGCCTTTGAATTAGGTCTAGTTTATTTGCAAACTTTGCATTTCACTGCTGTATGTATTTGTACTTTGGAATGTTCATATGTGAAAATATACACTATCATACACACCCCAATTCCCAAGCCATGTTAATTAGAAGAGAGTTTTAAAAAGTTATTTCTGAGTACACTGCTCACTGAGCAATTTGGAAATAGTCATCTTTGGACTCCAGTAACTAAGTGAATATTTTGCAACTCTTATTTTCTTTCTTAACACATCTGAGGAACAGGGGACACCTTTGTCCATGCCTCGGGCTTACTAAATCATATTTATTGATGCTGAGGTAGAGCCATGGTATAAGAAGCTATCTATCCTTTTAAGGACAGAATCTGGGGGATTGGTAAAATCCAAAGGGATTCCCAATAATTGTCCTCCGTCGGGTGTTGTGATATGTCAGTCCTGCAAAAGCCATCCCTTTTTAAAAGCTTAGATATGGCATCCTAATTTATTAGGTAATTCTGGAACAAAGGTTACCCCAATGAGAGCTTCCTAACCTGCTGAAGTCCACACATAGGGTACCCTCTGACATTGAGCACGTTCCTCTGCCCCCCAGTGGTGCAGGCAAGGCAAGGCAGCTAGCGCTCTATGGCCAGCCCACCAGGAGCTTCCTTTGCTTCCACCGGAGGGTCCTAAGGGAGTTTAAATTTCTCTGTGCCTCGACATGAAATAGTTGGAAAGTACACTCTTACATGCCACTTTCTACGGCTCTACTTAGTAAAACAATAATTTACAGACATATGAGGGAGGATATTCATGGGAATTTTTTCTGTTAGATTACTCTGTTCCTTCGCTGTACCATAGAACAAGTTTCTAGCATGTAAACCAGTGCTTCTAAAAGTCAAAGACTCAGGCACCCCCTAGCATACATGTAATGGCCCAACTTGAGACACGCTGCTCCAAAAATGCACACATATGATAGTTTGGAGCTCACTAAGGATTGTAAAACACAAATATAAATTTTTGCAATTGAAAACATTTCGAAAAACTTGATTGCGACTTGGGCATTGGAATAAAAAATGCAAATTCTTAACATGACGTTAGGAGATGATCAAAATAAAGACAGCAAAATTAAATAATTCCTAATGAGCTGTGAAATCCTTTAAGAACATAACTACAGATTACAAAATAATACCATTCTAAAGCACTGGTTCTCAAAATGTGTCCCCAGGACAACTGGCAGCATCATCTGGAAACTTATGGAGAAACAAATTCTTGGAAGCCACCTCATATTTACTGAAATGAAAGATCTGCAGGGGGAACTCAATCATCTGTGTTTTAACAAGCTCTTCAGATAATTCTGCTGCGTAAGAGTTTGAGAACCACAATTAATGAGGCCAACTACTTTTCTAATCCTTACACACAGGATGAATGCTGTCCTTCATTTACCTTAGGATACAATACCCTCATTTGAGTGAGGCCGCTGCTATTTTAACTCCTTTTAAAGAATCTGTCTCAGAGCCATTTTGTAACTAAAAAGAAATTCAGTTTCATTATTTTATAGTTAAATCTCATTGAGGAATTGCTCAGAGTATCTGTATACATCTTAGATTTGACTCTGCCCCACAATGCAAAGATTTGAAAGCTTTTCACTTTTGAAGTGATTAGTCTTTAAGGCGATGCAATCAAAAAGTTGTATTGAAAGCTTACTGTTTATTGAAGAGCCCTTGATAGACCACTTTTGGATCTTGTAGGACATTCTCCACCATAATATTATTTAGCCTTTAACTCTCCCTAATTAGCCTTCGGTAAGAAAAGTTAACCCGATGACTACTTCATTTATTTGACTTTCCTACCTCCTGAGTCAGAGTTAGAGTTAGCTTTGGAAGGAGACTGGGGGTCAACAGCTTGCCTGAATAATACCTTCTTTTTTGGCCAGGAG
This sequence comes from Potos flavus, assembly GCA_028534135.1. Taxonomy (NCBI): domain Eukaryota; kingdom Metazoa; phylum Chordata; class Mammalia; order Carnivora; family Procyonidae; genus Potos; species Potos flavus. The sequence continues at coordinate 169,060,697 of CM052898.1, forward strand.
AACCCTAAGCCCAAGCCTAATGTACCTACCTGTTGCCACAACTGATGTGGCCACTAGTATCTCTGCTGTTGTGAAATCCTTTTCCAAATGCTCATCTTGTGTGGTAGGCAGAACCAGGATTACTAAGCAAACGAACATTCAACTCAATCTATTATTGCCACATCCCAAGACAAACTACTGATGAGATTTTAGTAAACTTGCAACTATTTATCATTCTGTATGTACCTTTACTATTGACACAAAGATCATATCTTTTGTTTCTTTTTAACCTAGCTTTTTTTTTTTAACTTAAAAAGAGATCATAAATGTCCTTTTTTAGGTCACAAATAATTCTCTCTCTTTTTTTTTTCAGATTTTGTTTATTTAATTTGAGAGAAAGAGAGAGTAAGCAGCGGGAGGAGCAGAGAAGGAGGGAGAGGGAGGGGGAAAGGATCCCAAATAGACTCCGTGCTGAGCTCAGAGCCCAACGTGGGGTTCAATGTCAGGACCCTGAGATCATGACCTGGGCCAAAATCAAGAATCAAAGGCTTAACCAACTGAGCCACCCAGGCACCCCTGGGTCACAAATATTACTATTACAATATCGTATTCTAAGTTTTCATGGTATTTTCTTGTCATCAGAGATAATTTATTAAAACTATCCTCTATTATTTAAAATATTTACTGTCTTGATTTTTATGGACTGAACGCTTTTTAATGCTATCCCATAAGAATGTAGAATAAAACTCCAAAATATCAGCATGAGCATTCACATTATTTTAATTTATTTTTATAATAATATATTTACATTGTTCAAAATCAAGACTATATAAAATTATAGACTGAGAAATCTTTCTACCATTTTTATTTATTTTATAGACTTCCAACATTTTGTAGTATAAATAAAAGTATATATGGCCCTGTATATTGTCTTCTCATTTTTTTCTTTTTACAGAGGTAGCAAAATATCATTATTTTTCTGTATTTTAAAAGAAATGGTATAATTATCTTGGAGCTCTCTCCACATAGTATGTAGATTGTGTGTGTATACATTTAATTTTTATAATTTATATAATTTTATAATATATAATTTTTTTTCCTGGCACAGAATGTTCATTGTGTGGAAAGAATGAGTCTTCTATTGCTAAACACTTGGGTGCTTGAAGCCTTTTGCTACCATTTTGTTATAATGAATAATTATATATATATATATATATATATATAAAATTTCATATATGTATAGGAATATCTGTTCCGATTCATTTGGATACAATAAAACCTTTGTGTTTTCTGTAACATTAGTACTACTCTGGTAGTTCCTAATTCTGACTAAACTTCTTTCAGAATCCAGGCATATTAACTATCATCTTTTCATTTCTGAAATATAATAAAGTAGGCATTCATTTTAGGAAGAAAGGTAACAATCTGAGCATCTCACATGCCATTTCTCATCTTATAATTCTGGAAAGCATATTTTAGTTGACTCCAGAGAATTCAAGTTTGCTTTTTTAAAAATGATAGTATGTGAGACAATTGCCAAAAGCAAACATAAGTTGTTCCTCCATGATCTTCCAGAGGTAGACAAGGAGAATTGGCAACTTAAGTGTAGGCATGGTCCTGAAATTTAGGTTTGCTCACCCATGTGTATGTGGTCTTACTACATACCTTTTTCTATATTGTATCTATAAAGGATTTACAAAGATTGAGTATTCAAATCTGACTCTGCCCAGTATTTTTTAATATCTATGTTTTCTCTGATTTTAATTATGAGCATGTCAATTACCTTGTGATGGTATCAAATGCCCTTAGTCTTTTTTATTTTCAATAAAAATTCTCAATTTTTTTAAAAAAAATTAACACAACCTAGCACTAATCCGTATTCTAGAGATTTTCAACCATTGGCTGCACACAAGAATCACCTGGGGAGATTTTTAAAACACTAATAACAAGGCCCAGCATGGACCAATCAAACATAAAGATTTGCTGGTAGGACCTAAGTAAGCTCCCCAGGTAATTTCAATCTGTAGTCAAGTTTGAGCATCACTGCTTGAGGGGAAGAAATAATTACTGGATTTTTGTCTATTTTTCCCCCAATTAGAATTTATTTCAATATGATTTACATGAAGTATCAGCTTTTAAAAATTTTGCATTGAAAATGAACATCTAAAATTACAATTCTTTGTTTTTATATTTGATATGAAAGAGTGAATCAAGAAAATAAATTGCATCTTGGACACAATTTTTTCTATATCTTGGCAGTTATGGAAAGAAATTCATTAACTTTCTGAAGATTCTCAGTGTGGTCCTTCTGGAGTAGAGGGGAGTTGGCCATGGGGAGAAACGTGTTAGATACTGGTTTGCATGTGAACGTTATCCCACACGAACGTGCCCCTCTCTGAGATGTTTCTAATATGAGACCCAGTTGTGCATAAATATCTCTGAGTAATTACTCTCTACTCAAATATATATCAAACTATAAAAACGCTGTGCCTAATTTTTATAAAGCAAACTGCCCACCTGCAAAAGTGGGCAAGTTAGCTGTGCTTCCAAAAACATCTTAGAATGTGGGTAAAACTGGCACATTTTTCTCCCTTCTGGCTGAATAGTTCATTATTCCTGCGTGAACTGAGAAAGAGAACGTAGAGAACTTGGAAAAGTTTTTTTCCAGCTCCGAAAAGTATTTTGATAGGGCAAAGGCTCTTCTCTGTCCTGTTAAGAAGAAATGGGGACTTTCTAGCCAAGAGAAAAGGTGATTGTTTTGAGAATTTGGGGCTAATTTGTCCCAAAATATCATTTTTATATGTATACTTCTGAAAAGTTATGTACTAGAAACTTTATAGTATTTTAATTTGAAAAAACAACAAAACAAAAACATGACCCAGTGGCTAATGGGAAAGAGAAGATAATTATGTAAGAACTTTTGGGGGTGAATAGGGCTGGATTTCTGATTCTAGTTTTCATTTACCCATGCTTTTCCTATTACTGAATGAGAGCATAGAAGTGATCTTCGGATTAATTTAGAATCCATGATGTTTCATTACATGTTATAATGGAAAGGTTTTTTTTTTTCTTAGACTCTTCTCATAAATCCTGTAGTCTATTGATTTCCCCATCTTTGTGAATTGGGTATTTACATTAAGTCTAAAAGTCTAAAGATTTTTAGATTTTAGACTAAAAGATACTACTCTTTTTTATAAAGATTTTATTTATTTATTTGAGAAAGAGACAGAGGGAGCACAAGTGGGGGGAGGGGCAGAGGAAGGGAGAGAAGCAGACTCCCCGCTGAGCCAGGAGGCCAAGGAGTGGGGCTTGATCCCAGGACCCTGAGACCGAGACTTAAGCCAAAGGCAGACGCTTAACTAACCAAGCCACCCAGGTGCCCCTGTATATTATCTTTTTAAGAGGCTGCTTCCTCAAACAATTCTCTCAGGATGACTTTATATTGTCATTACAAGCGAAACTGTATTTGCAAGGCAGTGTATTGCCTGCTATGACAGTTCTTTCATTTAAAGGTGTAATGTTTCTGACTATTGGTTGAAGCCTCAAACTGATACCAATTATAGGACAACAAGTACTGTTACTTTTAATGAATTACACGTGGTTACTGGGTTCTCTTCCTGCAGACTTCTTGAAGCATGCTTTCACCTTTCAAATATTTTGGCCTGCCATTAATCCAATGATTTCACCCTTTTTGTTCTCCTAGACAGGGTAATTTCATCAAAATTTTCCCACATGGCCAAAATCTGTATTAGCTATTTGGTGTGCTGTAAATTTAAAAGCCAGTAGTATTCCTCCCACTCCTTATATATACAAAAAACAGATGGGGTGATTACACTGCAATGTTCCTGGCTAAAGTAAATTTAGATGTAAGAATACAGCCTTTATATGTATTGGAGCAAAGTATGTCATTCTTTCTCATTCGCTTAAAAGGATGTTTAATAAAATTGCTACTTATCAAAAGAGAAACTCCAGAGGAAGACTAAATAAATGAGGTGATATTTTAAAAGTTAATGAATGAGGTGCCTTGATCTATGGCTCCATTATACTCTTTTCATTGCTTCACAGAGCTCTTAAAACATAAGATGTGATGTAAAGGGTAGGTAAGCTAATTTAAACATTGCTTTAAAAATAGGCAGTGAAACACTTATTATGTTTACTGAAGGGCTGAAAGTAGAAAGTTCTTTCTTCTAGAAAATATTATGAGGTAAAATGTAACATGCAAATTAATCTCCTTTTTAACATAATAAACACTAAAATTGAACTGGGTTTAAAGTAAGGCTATAAAAATTGTCCAGTGATACAAAATATGATAAAATATTTTTAAAATTTAGTTTAAGCATTACTTAGGTGGTACCGCCAATATTTCTATTTAACAGAGCTTGGTTTGTACTATATCTTCATGAGCATAATTTTATAATCCTTACAAATCATGCTTTTAGTGCCAACTTACTTCTTCACATTGAGGATTCTGAGAGTTCTTAATTTTTGAAGTCTTTACGAATTGTTTTAACAAAACTACTAAAATATCCCAGACTTGGTTAGTAGTCTTTGCTTACAGGTACCAAAAGTTAACTTGAGCTGACCTAAACCAAAAATATATTTATAAAATATCTGCAGATTGTGTCATACAATCTATTTTTTCAAAGATTTTATTTATTTATTTGAGATAGAGTGAGAGAGAGAGAACAACTAGGGAAGAGGGGCAGAGGGGCAGAGGGAGAGGGAGAAGCAGGCACCCCACTGAGCAGGGAGCCCAACACAGGGCTCAATCCCAGGACCCCAGGATCATGACCTGAGCTGAAGGCAGACACTTAACTGACTGAGTCACCCACACACCTCTGTGTCAAGCAATCTAATAGCAAGAAAGAGGCTTTTTTTTTTTTTCTTTAGGAGAGACTGGAACTGGATCTTTAATATCTACTGAAATATTTTCCATCTTCCATCTCTTCTTTCGCTATGTACCTATCTCATTGTTTTTCCTGTGCTGGGATACTAATTGCAATCCTGAGAGAAGCTGAAAGAGGGTCACTCCATCATTAATTTATATCTACTTCCAAAGACCTGGACTAAACTAAAAAAAATTCTCGATGCTATTTCTAAATTTCTAGGAGAAAGTTTAAATAAACCAGCCTGGGTCAATTTCCAGCTATGTCAAGTAAACTATGGTTAGGAGAGAGAGTCTCACCGAGCTCCCTGGGATATCCAATACTGTGGATATTGAAGACAGTTCCAAGAGAAGAAGACCTGACATAAATACCAAGAAATGTTTATTACAATGCTGTTAGATAAGTAATAAGCATAAGTATAATTTAAATTCTAGATCATGCCTCAAGTAGATTAGGTACCAAATACTATAATTTTTAAAGTACAAAATAAATTAAGATAACGTTAGTTCATTAAAAAAAAATTCTTGGGGCGCCTGTGTGGCTCAGTGGGTTAAAGCCTCTACCTTCGGCTCAGGTCATGATCTCAGGGTCCTGGGATCGAGCCCCGCATCAGGCTCTCTGCTCAGCAGGGAACCTGCTTCCCCCTCTCTCTGCCTGTCTCTCTGCCTACTTGGTAATCTCTCTCTCTGTCAAATAAATAAATAAAATCTTAAAAAAAAATTCTTGTGTATTTGTTAACTTCTTCATTATATCAAAAAATCCTTAAATTCTTTCATTGATATTCTGTGACTTGATCAATTGCTATTTATTTATTTATTTATTTTCTTGAGTACAGGTAGAGACTGTTGGACAAGAAATAGAAAAGTAAATTTTTTTTCCCCAAATACTTCTATTTTATTTTTTCAGTGTTACAAAATTCATTGTTCATGTACCACAGATTTGGATTGCCAGGTAAAACTTACTGTAGTTCCAATATCAATGAAGTAACTTTAAAATGGCATTAAGTATGCTGTATAATGTAGGGTGCATATATGCCATTTTTTTCCAAGTAAAATGTTCAGAATCTGAGTATTTAAAAGGTGAATTAGGTATTTTCAAGTTCAAAACATCTTAATATATCCAAATAGGCAAAGGGTTGCTTAAGAGGGTGATGTGCCTTCTTTAAAGGCACAAAAACTATTTAGTGAAAACTAAGTCTTCTGAATCTCAACCTTATGTTAGCTGCTTGCCCTTTATATTAAAAATAAATGAATAAATCTGTCATCCTCTGGCCCAGGAGGTTCTCCTTTTGAGGAAAGAGAATGTTGAGGGCTTTAAGAATGGTCGATACAATGTTTACCCTCTCACTGAATTTAAACAATCATCTGTTTTGCTGATTCAAGATATTCCTGATCAGTATTGAAATTAAGAAAGAAATATGGAGGTTTCTTGAGTACACACCTATCAGAATTTTGTGTAAGCATCTTAGGAATTTGTGTTTTCAGCTCATCCACATCTCTACACTTATTCAGAGAATTATGAATATGCAGAAATGAGTTCAGAGTTCCGAATAAAGTTCATCCAGGTGACTCTTTTTTATGGAAAACTGATATAGTAAGAAACATATTTTAAAATTTCCTTTTCCAGTTGAGTTATTAAAAGCCGAGTCCATTTCTTTTCAGGAATAATCCTATTTTTGGTATGATTTACTCCGCTGGAGTTGCCTTTGACTTGGATTTTGAAGTCTTCCACCAGAATGAATGCTGCAATATTTTCGCTTATTAGTAAAAACATTTTTTCAGGTTTATGCTTATGATTTTGAGCATAAATGATTTAGGATCATGGCAATGGTTTCCAGTAACATATGGCACTTACGGGGCAGTATTAGCACATGGTGGTGAGCGCTAAACTTACTTTCTGTAACTTCAGTGCTGCTTAGAAAAGTCATTTTGTCAGTGAAGGCCTTGGGTAGAGTTAGTTCATTTGTACATTTATTTTTTTAAAAAGATTTATTTATTTGTTTATTTATTTAAGAGAGAGAGAGAGAGAGAGCAAAGCAGGGGGAGCAGCAGGCAGAGCAGGCAGAGGGAGAAGTGGGCTCCCTGCCAAGTGAGGAGCCCGATGTGGGAGTCGATCCCAGGACCCTAGGATCATGACTTGAGCTGAAGGCAGCCGCTTAACCAACTGAGCCAGCCAGGCGTCCCTGTACGTTTATTTTTAACACTTCAAATGATCTGCATAAGGATATGTACATATACTCATGCAGTAAGAGGCTGCATGTTGAGGGAAAAACGCAAGACTAGGTAATGACACCTAGCTCTTTCTCTACTGTGACAATCCTATGCGCCACTTAATAAACAACTTCTGTAGGCATTATCTATATGATGTGAAGGTTAAGGTTAAGTAATGAGGTCCCCTTTAGCTCTAACAAATTTATTTCTATGATAAATGTTAATCTATATACATAAATCCCAATTTCTTAGATAAAGGCAAAAACAAAGGTCCCATTCCTTTGAAAACTCAAACTAAATGCCTAGGTATCCCATTGCTTCCCATTGTAAACAATCTGTACTCTCTTCTCTTATCCTCCCTCTTGTGGAATTATAAGAACTCAAGAAAAGATTTCATAAACCAAGATCATGTACCGATTTCTAGCATCCGAGAAATTATGATACAGTAGCTGCTCAGTCAATGTTGTTTCCACTTCCTACCCATACACATATTCATGTTAATACGCTGACCTTTCAGCACGCAGTTTAGAAGATTTGAAATTAAAAAGAAGAGAAAAGGGGAACATGGAACACTATATTTAACAATGGGGAAGGTCACTATTTTTAAAGAGAAACTAAACAGCTGACTCCCAACTTTTTAGGGAAGAGATGATCTCCCTCTGCTCCTCTAAGCCTGCAGTTATGATTTATCTTTTATGAATGAATGCATGAGAAAAAAAAAACGAACACTATATGGCATTTTTGTGTTCAGCAATGAAAAGTTAAGGTAAGAATGCAATACTTAAAGGAACACTCAGGGTTTGGGAAATCGGAGTTCCAGATACGGTGTGGTGTGCCACCTCTCCAAGGAATATTCATTAAATCTCTTTATTTCCCTTCTTTTTTCTTTCAGTATCTGTAAATTGAAGAGTCTGGGCTAAATTTACTTGACATTCACTTTTAACTGTAAATATACTGCTTTCAGGATGTATATCCATTATGCACATATAAACAGAATTTTTCTGTATGTAGCTATTATGCTTTTAACCCCTCAAAGTAGTTTTTCAACACCTTTACCTCTTATTATCTGGAATATACTCAGGGAATGCAAATAATTCAAGGATTTTTAAGCAAATGCTTCCGATGCAAATAATTCAAACATTTGTTTAAGCAAACTACAGAAAGAAACGTAAATTTTCAGTTACTTTCCCTTCTGTGTTATTTTCTCTCCTTTGTAAAGCATCATAAGCAAGACTTGCATTCACGATTACCTCCCAAGTAAGTAAACTTCCACCTGTGGATAATTCCTAGCAGAGGACCATTGCACCTTAAAGCAAAGCAAAACAAGACATAAAACCAACGGCAGTAAAACAAAACATTTCATCAAAAATGAGTTGGAGTAATATTCCTAATAAGTGAAAAGGCAAGCATGGGAGTTATTTTCACAAGTATGAGAAATAAGCCAAGATTTTCCTCTTTTACGCTCTCAATTAAGCTGTAACATATACTCATGAAAAGGATAGTCCTGAATGTCCCAGAGGCACAAAAGACGGTGGACCTACTTAGTTTATTTCTAAATTGTCAGCTCTTTTTTTCCCCTATTCTCTCAGTAAAATAAACTGTTTTGCTGAATAAGAAGGTTAAGAAAAGGCCTGAGTGAGTCACTCCAATTTGTTTCCACGTTCTGAACAGTCAGTAAAGAAATTTATTGCCTCATTAGGCATTTTGAGTAGATTTTCTGGAAACCTGAGTGACGTAAGGTAGAAAAGTAACCTAGTCAGACGGTTTAAAAGCGGTCGCAGCTGAATTTGTTTTTGAAATTGCAAGTTGCCTGTTAGACTGGAATGACATAGCGATTTGTTTCACGGAGTGGTGCCAGGCAGTGGGGCTGGTTTCAAGGAGGAAATTGTGTCTATTTTCAGCAAGTACTAAAAAATGCTGTAAGATGACAGAGGCGAGATGCCTGGAGGAGGGCAGTGGTCTCAGAAATGAGGTCCAGGGTGAGCCCTGTATAGGCCACACAACAAAAATTGTGCCCTTGAGGCTGGATGGAAAGCTTACAGCCTGTAGGGCACTCGTGGGATACCTCATTCTTCTCTGTCCCTGCTCTTTGTTTCGCTGATATTTAGCTAAGTTCAAATGCAGATACTTATCACGGGCCTCCCTCACACCAAGGCATCTGGAACCTCTCTACCTCTGGTTGTGAGCTTCAAAGACTCGTCAGTGGTCAAGTGAGGGTAGCCTCTTTCCGCACCCTGTGCACTTGTAATAATCTCTCGGACTAAGAAAGGAACTTCTCTTTAACCTCTTTGAAAATGATGAAAAGTTGGCAGTAGCTGAAGTATTTTTTTTTTCCGAACAAAAGAATGTCGAACTCACTTCAAAATGTAAACAACCCAGGAGGCAAAAACTCTGAAGGACAAATGATTTATTAATAAGTAGGACGCAGTGACTTGCTTGCCCAAACTAACTTTCTTTTCGTATGTTTAGCAGATAAACACATTAATCATGATCAGTCTGCACTATATCAAGAGAGAATTTGATAAATTAATCACAGTCAACCATAAAACGGGGAATTTTTAGGGAATTTTCCAGATAAAAGGAGTGGAAATATTTGTTTCTCATAATGAAAAGAAATGGGCGCTCTGTGTGTGTGTGTGTGTAATATATATGTACAGGTATGTACATATGTGTCCATACACATAGATGATATATATATATATGTGTATGTATATATTATATATGAAGTCCTAATGAACAAGCTCGAATTTCCATTAAGTTGGAGAATAATGAAATAAAGGGAAAATAAAGAACCTCCTCCTTTTCTTATAGGTCAAGGAAAGATTTCTCAGCACTGCTTCCATTCTTATTACAAAAGACTCCAACTTTGGGAGTGATCTTGGGATGTAAAAAGAAGGAAATATTTTCTCCACCATCAAATATTTCAGTTCTCCCAACTGGCTGACAGCTTGTTACCAGTATTCTGTGGAATTTCTAGAGAATAGAAGTTGAAAGAGAGAAAAATGTATGGTAACAAGATACTGAGGGGGAGACACTGGGAGAAGAGACTTGGATTCTCGTCCCAGCTTTTCGGATCTCTTAGGACACAGTTTCCTCATCTGTGACATGTAAGGTTTGGACTGGTTAGCTTCAAATTGCCCTTGAAGTTTTAAAAACCTGAGCACCTAACTTGGTGGTCTGGAGGAGATTAAAATCCACTTAAAAGTTGAAGGAAGGAATTAAAAGCAGCAAATTGGTGCCTTTCCTCATTACTCCCTTTCTAATTAACATTATAAAAGTTCCAGATCTGAGACCCTGCCAAATTTAAAGGTCTGCTGTTTTACATATATATTCTTCTACATCCAATTATTTCTCCCTAAGAAAATATAAGATCAGTTATTTCTTAATGATTATTTGTTGACCGTGATGTTCATTGAACTTCTTGTGGGTAGTTCAATTCAACAAATATTTAATTAATGGCTACTATGTGTTGGCCAGTGAGCAAAGCAATAGAAAATACCACTCCCACTTCCACCAATCCTCTCTCAAAAGCATGACAAAATGACAAATAGTCCTTCATTTAGGGAGCTTAGAGTGTGCTTGGTACCTAATAGTTATTCAGCAAATATCTGTTCAATGATTGTATTGATATGCTGAAGGAGACAATTAGAGTATAACATGATAAATATGGGGAGAAAAATATATATTTAAATATAATACATGTATAGCTATTTGAAGGAGTAGGAAAAGCTTTGATTAGAGGAGTCATGGAAATATTTAGAGTACTTGACATTTGAGCTGAGTAGGCTTACAACAAATAAGATTTCAAAAGCACGTTTTTGACAAAAGTAGCCCACTAGTCTATGGAATGTTTATGATTGTTGAACACATGTCTTGTGGGGAGTGGTCATAGGGCATAGGAAATGAGGATGGAAAGGTGGTTGGAGCAAAATTGCTGAGACTTTTTAAATAGTAGGCTAAGTAGTTTAAACTTCCTACTATAAGTACTTAAAACTTCATACTATAAATAAAGAGAAATAGGTTGTTGTTTTTGTTTGTATGTTTGTTGTTTTGTAAGGAAAATAGTGAGATGTCCAGGTTTGTTTTCGTGACTTCTAATCCTTCCAGTGTGCCCAGAGTCCGGATTGAACACTGAACATTTAAAGGTCTTCAACTTTTTCACCCATGTTCCAGCAAACAAATGAAGTCAGTCTTTACCTTCTAAAGTAATTTACTTTCGGGGCGCCTAGGTGGCTCAGTCAGTAAAGCATCGGCCTCCAGCTCAGGTCATGATCCCAGGGTCCTGGGATTGAGTTCCCTGGTCAGCAGGAGGCCTGCTTCTCTCTCTTCCTCTGCCCCTCCCCCTACTCTCAATCTCTCTTGCTCTCTCTGCTGTCTCTCAAATAAATAAATTTAAAAAAACTTAAAGTAATTTACTTTCTGTAAGTAATGTATGATGTTTAAACTATAACACTGAACACACTGAGCAGGCCTTTTCAAATGACACACCCCTCTTCAACTTTCTGAAGATTCTGATATGTCTTCTGTCTTCCCAGCCCCCCTCCCCCATTTTTTTAGACTTGCAAATATACCATATAGATTCTAGGTGTCATTCATATTCTGACACAAACTCTAAGGGCACAGAATTATAACCAATTGTACAAGCAAAAATAAAAATAATGATAACATTGAGAGCCATAAAATAGTAATAATGTGAGCTCTAGATTCTGACAGCAGAGGTTAGATCTTAGTTTTGCCACTGACTAACCGTGGCCTTGAGCAAGGTACTTAAATTCTGTGGCTAGGATTTGGGGATAATATTACCGTCTCTGCCAGAGTTGTCTTGAGGAGTAAGAGAATGCAGAAGATGGCCTGACATACAGTATGCTGTCCATAAATTGTTGTAGATGCTGTTGCCATCGTTATATAATAGAGGAAGTTGGTATAATCTCTGTTTTTCCCATCCCATTTGATGCCTTCTTTCTGCCCCTGTGAGTGATGCTACTTCTTTGTGGGATGATCTTAGTCCTTCTCAACCTCTTCTACAAGGAACACACATCTTCTCTTTGTCAAAATCTGTATTTCAATAAGATTTAATACTTGAATCAAAATACACATTCAAATCTTCTCACATTAAATCACAGCTTCTTGCTCTAACCAAACACCAATGTTTTTATTCTGTTTTCTTATTCTTTTTTTTTTTTTTTCTTAAAATGTTAACTGTTCTTTCTATATCTGCTTCTTACCCATACATTCATTCAGGGACTGTTTTCTCAGGTATCTCTTTTAGTTTAACAGTTCAAGAACTATCAAGTCATTCCCTTATCTCAACACACACCCCCAACTTGAAAAAAAAACCTCATTTTATTAATACTTCTTCGTAGATCTTATCCCATAAGACTTAAGCTTTATGGGTCTTTTCTAGATTTCATTAAGATTTATGCTTCCTTTTTAACTTGTGAAGACAAGACTAGGTTAAGTTTGGTTAAGTTAGAGGTATTAGAGCTTGCCTTAGAACATCAAGTCCCAGACTGGATTGAGTGTTCTGGAAACTACCTGGTCTTCTACTTACCAGAAGGAGTTGTTTGGGAAGCCACTGCCTCTTTCACTACGATGGTTTTCTCCACTATCAACACTGACAGTGGTTTCTTTTCAGATCTATTTTGTCATGTATAAAATAAATCTAAAAAATTATTTAGAAGGGAAATCACTATTCTTGATATTAGACTAAATTTAATGGTGATCCAGGATTTTAAAATCAGAGTAAAAAAAATGGCCAGAAAAATCTGTGATGGATTTATTATTGATTTTATTGCATTGCCAAGGTCAATTGGAATTGAAATATTATGAGTAATATTAGTATTACATAAAACAATGAGTTTTTTTTTGTCTCCCTCCTTCAGTAAAACCAAGCAGCCCAGGATATTTTGCGTTAATGCAAGAAAGCTGGATTAATATTATTAATTATATAGCATTTATATGTTGAAGTTGTTCATCTTAACTGAGCTTTCAATATGCTTTAATTTTATTCAGTGAAAGTGAATTTTGTTTATCTGAGCTATTCAAAAATGAATAACATTCCAGGCTTGGGTAGACCCTGAGGCACTTTGGTCTTACATTGCTCTGAATACAAAAAAAAAAAAAAAAAAAAAATTAGACTAGTTAAATCATCTTTAAAACAGATAGACTGTGGGATGGTAATAGATGTTCTACACACCAACACCAGAAAGACTCTTACTACCTTAGATAGGGTAAAATTGTAAGCAGAAAAGAGAATAAGTAAAACAGTATGTCTGGAGGCCCTTTTTAGACGGCATCGCTCTCCATGAAAAATGTTGCAGGTAAATAAAATATGTTCTTACTGAATAATAAGTATAATATATGCAATTTATTGTCATTACAAAGAGTTTTTATTATAGCTGAAGAATTCCACAGAGAGCCGTTACAAATCCATTATAGTGTTTTTCGTTAATGATCTGCTCTGCTTCCCAAGCCATGCTCATTTTATGCAGTATTAAACTTATAATATGCATTTCTAGTTTATGCCTGGTCCAAATTCTGTATACAATAGTTGGAGAGGGTTTTCCCTGCCTTGTGGGCCATTTCTTAAAAGCACAATATAATTTATTTGAGTAGAATAGAGTGATGCTCTTTAAAAAGTAAAAACTCAATTTAAACTTGAATGAAGGTTATATTTTTATTTGTAATGAGTGAAAGAAACTTACATTTCCAATAGAAAGGGCTTTATAGTTATAATATTAATAATCGAGTTTGATAGGAATATCACCATTTACCTCTAGAGAAGTGGTTTCTTTTGGACTTTCATTGACTTCCCATGACGTCCCCACTCTCTCCCTTGGAATTCACAATCCAGGCCTCAACTTACGTTTTTACTCTTTTTGCGTATAATCACCTTATCACATAAGACCTTCCTTCCATCCAGACTTATCTTTCCAGTTATATGAATTTCCTGACATAATTTTTTGTGCTTTTCCTTTTACTTGTACTTTCATGTAAACCTTTTACTTTCCAAACACCTTTTCTAACTGCTTCAATTTTTTACTTTCTCCAAACACTATGTTCCAATTTTTTCCTGTCCTAGAGGTCCATTAAAATCCTCCCTTTTCTTTCTTTTTTTTTTTTTAAAGATTTTATTTATTTATTTGACAGAGGGGAGAGATCACAAGTAGGCAGAGAGGCAGGCAGAGAGAGAGGGAGAAGCAGGCTCCCTGTTGAGCAGAGAGCCCGATGCGGGGCTCCATCCCAGGACCCAGAGATCATGATCTGAGCCGAAGGCAGAGGCATTAACCCACTGAACCACCCAGGCGCTCCAAAATCCTCCCTTTTCTTTAAAACCTTTTCTGCAGGTGGAAATCTTTTTCTTTCCGATAAGATTGTACATCAGCTATATTGAACTAATTACATCTGTGAGTAGGACAGAAAGGGAGTATACACCTGTTGAACGACCCTCATTTTCCATGGATTCTACTAGGTGTTCTACATTATATGTCTCATTTAATTCACATCACAACCAAGGAATGGGGAGCGATCATGCTTGTTATACAGATGAAGAAACCAGAATCTGGTGTATTTCAGTTGCTTTCACAAAGTCTTTCTGGTAGAAGGCAGCAGAGAGCATAGATTCAAACCTCTTTTTGCACCAAAACCTGTGTTTTTTCCCCTCAGGTGTTTTTCTCTAAATGTGAGTCTGTTTCCTTTTCTCATCTCACTAACAGCAAGAGTTCTATCATGAGAATTTTTGTTGTTTTAGGGAGTTCTCACATAGTTGGCTTCATAATGGGCCTCGTTTCTGCATTTAGGAGTCTTCGTGGAACTCAGATGCAATGTTGTCCTTTATACTTTTTTCCATTTCTACTCATTTAAAGCAATGCATATGTTCATAATTGGAAATCTTATGTGTTTCCCTGTCAGCAAAAAAGAAAAGAATATGCATGAATAGTGGAAGTACTTTCAGAAAATCTTGCTATGTTTTCAAATTGGTCGTGAACATAAAAGAGTTTCTTATGTTTTCCAAGTTTAACTCTTATTTTTTGTATTTTATTCTGTGTATGGTTGATAATACGTCTTAGTTTATACAGCTTTGTGTTCTGTATAAGGCTGAGACCTATTTTTCTCAGATCATCTGAAGCTTCATTGGGGAAAAAAAAAATCTTTAAAAAGTACATGAACTTTGAACTAAACTTAGTCATGCTTAAGAAGGTCAGTGTTTAATACATTACCTTGAGTTTGGTATCATCTAAAAAGCAATAGAATTTTTTTTAAAAAACTTAAATGAAATAACATGTTTGAATAAAATTTCCAGACCTACCCTACTCCTGTGTAGAGGGAGCAAATTACAAAGGAAATCTTTACAGAGCCCATAAATATCTAAGGAACTTGTAGAACCACTGACCAGCAACTCAGATGCTGCTCTGTAAATATTGTCCACCTATTGTTTATCATTTTATTCTAAGCTATACTCCTAAATAACTTGAAAATAAAAAAGCTTTAGATGATTGGATAATATTTCTGTACAAGGTCAACATAAATCTCTCTTGAAAATGTGTTATGAGTCGAGCAGGACCTGTCCAATATTATTTATGCTAAAGGAAAATTTATGCTGAATCTTCTGTGAACTACTGCATATTAATTGTGTAAGACAAAGGTAAGAGCTAAGAAAATTAAAACAGAAAATAGAAGGCCTCGCTCTTGGTCTCATGGGATTTACTCTGTAACAAAGAACACAGGGCATTGACTTAAACAGAGATACATGTGCACACATCACATCTCAAGATAGCATAACTGCTGGGGCCCCTCGCTGGCTCGGTTGGTTAAGTGTCATGATCTCAGGGTCCTGGGATCGAGCCCCAAGTTGGGCTTCCTCTCCCTCTGCCACTCCTCCTGCTTGTGCTCTCTCTGTCAAATAAATAAGTAAAATATTTTTAAAAAATAGCATAACTGCCAAGAGAGGCACAGAAGAGTTCAGTAGACACTGCCATGGCCTCTAGCATGGTTGAAGAAATTGTTACCAAGGAGGTACAATTTGAGTGGAGGCTTCAAGGAGGGGCAGGGTTTTGTTAGGTAGAAGGCTGGTGGCACAACAATGTGGATGGGAAGAAAAATGTAAATCAATTTGCAGAACTGGCTCAGTCAAGAAATGTTTGCAAGAAACATCAGATTGGCTAAAATGGAAGCTTTGTTTCAATAAACACAGTCTTGTCTTCTTTATATTTTTCTTACATTGCATCTCAGTTGACCACTGTTTTTGACTAGTACTATCATGTTTAATATTTCTGCACTTTTGTCAGATGTAAGATGTAAGCTTTGAAGTTTTGGACACAAGTGATCCATTCCTTTGAGGGTCTGACCACTTGATAGGATCCACTGATCTCAGCTGCTAGATGGTTGATCACTTTGCTCACCAGGAAACACATCCCATGAAGCCATGTCCTAATAGCACCAAAATCTTCAGCTTCTTGAGAAGCTAAGCCAAGAGTGTTATGGTTCACTTCTACACATTCTCCAGCTGTGCCTGAACAGCTTGATTTCTCATCTCTTTCATGGTGAACAGAAATATTCTCGGAAATTCTTTTTTTCCTTTGAGATACCAAGATTTTGGCCTGCCTTTTTGTTGGTCGTTTCCTGAAGGGGATTGGAGTATTTGACCATTTTAAACCACTTTTCTGAGAACCAGTACATCCTAAAAATGGTCTGAGGCTTGTCCTTTGATTATCTATAGGGATCACCTTTAGAAGAGTTGCAGAAGAGACCGGATTGAAACAGGAATCTGTCAGGTTCCCTGTTGCATGTTTTTAATTCACACACCCCCATGGCTACATCCAACAGAGATGACCTGAATTTTCTCTTTGATGTTGCATACCATGAATTCCCATAGCAGGTCAGGGACAAAGGGAGCATTTTAAAGCTTTTTTTTCTAACATTGCCTTAGCAGATACTGACTAATTGTATCCCAGGAACATGCTCCTGATTTTAGAATCATAAACATCAGTAGGACTGAGATGCTTGCAGAGTGATACAGCGACTTTGATTCCTCTTGGGTGGTCAAAACACAGCATGTGCGATATTTTTACAAACTATGGTTCACAGAGCACATAGTTCTAGAGCATTTTGTTTTCATTATGTTCGTGTCAATGGAAACAGTTGTGCTTCCTGATGTCTTACTGAGATGGCCTTTTTGGTAATTTTAGGCTACTTTCCCAAGGATACTGCATGTTGCCTGACCCTTATTCCTGAGGAAATAAGTAGGACTTGGACTGACTTGTGGATAATGTACTTTCTTTAAGAATGGCAGAAGGAAAAACATCAGACTAGGATGCGCTCCAGAAATAATAATGGAGAATCTCATCCTGTTTTGTAAACTCTTTGTACTTTGCTCTTTGTGTGATTTGTGGGAATATTATTTTTTAAGGACCATTATACTTTGAAAGATATTATGTTGCATTAAACTTGTTTTAGAGTTAAGAAAGAAAAATAAGATGTTATTAACGAGTTCATAAAAATTGGCTCTAGTATACCTGTAGGACGTTTTGTATATGTGCTTATTCTGAATTTACAAGTCAACATTTTTTCTCTCTAGCAGCTTTATTTGGAGTGCCCATGGTGATATAAAGATGAGAATGAACAATACCCAACCAGTGCTTTACTTGAAGAAATTTCAGTGTTCTGGAAATCAGGTAAAAATAAAAAACAGATACCTTTAGGTCTCCACATTCCCTTTGTAAAAGAAACTTTTTTTTTTAAATCAAGTTTGTTCTACAGATTCCTTCAAGAAGACATTTACCACTAAATTCAATATATAGCTTGTTTACAAACACCTTGTCTGATGCTTCAGTTTTTTTATGGAGAGCATTATGTTTTCTAAAGAATACATTCATTCATTCATTTAGTAAAGTCATATTAGTAATATTATCTACTTTTGTGGAATATTTTGAAGAAAAAAGATATATGCCTCTTTGATTTGATTTGCATAATTCTAAACAAAGGAAAGAGCGTTAGGTTAGGTGAGTACCATGTTTCTTTAAAAAGTAACTTTTATTTTCACCACATAAAAATATGCCCGCATCCTTAGAATGCAAATTAGTTTAAAAGTTAAGTATCTAGAGAAATAAACCCTTTGGCACACGTGCAGGAGGCATCCACTTTCAACTTCTTTAATTTGCATTTTTCTTTTGCATTGTTAAATAATATTCGTATTCTGGGTCATGATTCGTCCGTCACCTTAGATCTTATTGATTGGCTCCTATTGCTAGAGATGAAGGATTAAACTTTCTTAAAACCCCCACTTTCTTTACTTTATTCTTCCATGATAGCTATGTCACATTTTAGTTTAAATCTATATCGGGGTTTTTAACTGTTATGACTATACACATAATGTTTGCTGCAGAGCCTGGTGATAGGACATGATAAAAAATTTATTGTAGAACTTCTCTTTTTCTTGAATCACCACTTGTTCATTTATTTTTCTTTTTTGCTTCATCTCTTTTTCTCCCTTTCTTATTCCCTCCCTCTCTTTCTTTTTTCCTTTCTTGTTTTGCAAAGTCTTCCCTCAAAGCTCCAAAATTTTTATAAAATGCTTCTCTTCAATTTTTTGCACAGGCGAGTTGGTCACATAATCAAGCTCTTCTCTCTCTCTTTTT
Organism: Potos flavus; assembly: GCA_028534135.1. NCBI lineage: Eukaryota > Metazoa > Chordata > Mammalia > Carnivora > Procyonidae > Potos > Potos flavus. The sequence goes on from CM052898.1 coordinate 169,079,408, forward strand.
TTTTCTCTAGAAGAACTGTGTCCTGGGACCCTCTCTTCTCCCACTTTCATCTTGTCTGGTTGCTCTCTAAAGCACCCTATAAAAAGATGTCATTCAGAGGTATTTTTGGATGTCATCCTGAAAATGTTTATTTTCATTTTATGATGTTATAACCTCTTATTTCTAGAAATTATATCCTCATTTTACTTATTTACTTCTCCCCCCACCCTCTTTTGGCTGGAACTCATGTTCAAGTAATGTTTTTGAGAAGGGTTCTACAAACGATAAATATTTTATAAACTTGCATGTTGAGAATGTTTTTTTTTTTTGAGAATGTTTTTATTCTACTTGATACTTGATTCAATCATAACTGGGAATAGAATAAGAGCTTTAAAATATTTTTCACCCAGAAATAGAAATATGTTCCCATCACCTTCCAGCTTCCAATGCTATTGTTGAAAAGACCACTGTCAGTTTGATCCTGATTTTTTGTACAGATCTACTTTCCTTACTAATACACTTTTGGGATCTTCTCTGTATTTCTGGTGTCATAGTTTTATCAGAATATGTATTAGAGTGGGTTTTTCTTCATCCCTTGTCTCGGGACACTTGGTAGGTCCTTTCAATCTGGAGACTCATGCTATCGGTTATGAGAAATTTCCTAGTTTTATGTCCTTAATAATTTCTTTACTACGATTTTCTCTCATCTCCATTTCTTGAATTGCCAGTTGTGGAGTATTGGATTATTTCTATTGATGATCTATTGGAACAAAATCTCTTCTCTCCTCTATTTGTATTTTTGAATTTAGTCCTCTTTATCTTCTAATACTTTTGCTAAAATCTGACTTTTGGTGTTCACATGTTTAACTAATATTACCTTTTTTATTCTCTGCTTGTTTCTCTTATATTTTATTACATCCTGTCTTGTTTCCTGAAGGCAATATCTTTTCTCATATTTGGGGACGTTGTTATTAATTCTTTGAAACTGTATTTTTCTCACTGCCTATTCTCTATTTCCCTGGGTTCCTTCTTTTCTTTCACTTATTTTGTTCCTGTTTCTTCCTTGATGGATCCTCGGTGATGATCTTTGACTTTCCAACCATATTCTTAAAGGAGACACTAAAAACCTAAATGGAATTTTGTGCACAGGAGAGATGCTTGTCAGCAGGTAGGATTCACTTGTGATCCCCTGGGCTGACAGTTACAGTTGCTTTTTTGGTGGGCAAGACATATTAACATCTGTAGCTGAGGTTTTTTTCCTCTGTGGCAGTTATTTACTCAAGAGAAAAATTCTTAATCTTCTGTTCGAGGATATGAACACCCTGGGGCTTAGGCTAGAGAAGGTAGAGGTATCACAGTTCTTAATGTACCTAGACTTTCATGTAACCTTTTAGCTTTTAGCACTACAACCCTTTGCTACCTTTTGTATTATATATTGGGGTCATTCTGGTTCAATTTCTCCAGATACCATTTCTTTCCTTTAGAAGTGAGAAGGGTTAGTCCCTGACCCCTTTTTAGTGGATTTGTGATCATAGGTAGGTGTCTGTTTCTCTTAAAGTCTTTCAGTCTCTCTCTTTTCAACTCCTGGCCTCAACCCCACCTTTGACAACACCGAAATGTTCCAATATCTGAGACTTTTCTTGTGGGTATGCTTGTTACTTTTAATTATTATCTCCTACTTACACAGTTTATCTTTCTTCTCTTCCGTTAAATTAAATGCCACTATTCCACATACTTTCTGTCTTTAAATGGTTTAGAGATAAAAAAGTCTCTAGTTTAAGAAAATATTTGAATTTGTGTGGTAAGCTGATAATGACTCTCAAAAATATGTCGATGTCCTCATGCCCAGAGTCTGTGAATGTTACCTTATTTGGAAAAATGGTCTTCACAGATATAATTTAGGATTTTGAGATGAGGAGATTGTCCTGGGTTATCTAGGTAGGCCCTAAGTGCCATCACAAGCATTCTTATAAAGAGAGGCAAAGGGAGGAGATTTGACACACACAGAGGAAAGGATGATAGAAAATTGGAAGCAGAGATCAGAGTGATGTGGCTTCAGGCCAGGGAATGCCAGAAAATACAGGAGCCACCAGAAACTAGAAGAAGCAAGGAACAGATTCATCTACAGAATCTCCATAGAAAGCTTGGCCCTGCTAAAAGGCTTTATTTCAGCCCAGTAAAACTGATGGTGAAGTTCTGGTCCCCAGAACTGTAAATAAATTAATTTCTGTTGTTTTAAGCCACCAAGTTTGTAGAAATTTGTTACAACAGTCACAGGAAACATATTGTTCGTATTAGAGTTTCTTTTTCTCCTTTATAATTTGTGATAATTTTTAAAAGGAGAAAGAGAGAGAAATATATATATTTCACCTTCATGACACTGGAATCATTTAAATCTTTGACTTAGGATAGTTTTATTTCTCATAATTTTATATCTCATAATTAGGATTCTCACTTTCAGGAGTATTGGAGCTTTCCCAGATATGGAATTTTAACAATGTCTTCATTTATTTTTCTCCCCTTCTTATTATATAATATCTCCTGTCAAACAGATACTATGTACTTCCCTCCCTTTCCTTTCCGTTTTCTTTCTTTCCTTTCCTTTTCCAATAAACTATTGATTATTTACTTAGTGTTAGGCATTGTGATGAGCTTTGGGAATATAGACTGATAAAGCTATTTTATTGCCCTCCATGAGTTCACTATCTATTGATACAGAAAAGGAACAAAAATAACATTTGATTAATGCAAAACATAAAACCAGAAACAGAAATAAAAGTCAATAACTAAAATACAATACTGTAAGTGCTAAATTAAATGTATGAACAAAATGCTGTGGTCTCCCAGACATACAGTGAATAGTTCTGCTTGACAGAGACTGAGAGGACTTATGAGGAAGTACCTGAACAGGGTTTTAGGGGATAGATTGGACTTTTATGAAGAACTAAATAGGGAAAAGTCATTTCATAGAAAGAGATTGCCTCTATGGAAGGCAGATACATGTTAAAGAGCACGGATTGCTTTGGCATGGCAAGATATTCAATAGGCTTGAAACATAGATTAAAAAGTGGGGGAGTATAAGGTCATGAAACTCTAAAGGTTGGAGTCAAATTATGATGAATATTTTTTTTTGCTTGTGGTAAGGAATTTATACATTTTTAATTGAAGTATTCATATAATTTTGCTCATCTGTAGAATTTAAGAAACAAAACAAATGAACAAAGAAAAAAAGAGACAAAAACCAGTGAGTGGAAACCTCTGGTGAATTTCCCTCATCCTTTCTTTCCCTAAGTGTTCATGTTTACATTTCTACCAATCTTTATGCCTGGAACAGTTTTTGTCCAGTGCCTGTACTTTTTTCCTTCTAAAATACCCTCAGAGCTTCTATCTGTCAGAACAACCATCCCAATTTCACGTTCTTGGAAGAAATTTGTATAGATTTGTACTTACTAAGAAATGCTATGCAATTGCTTTATCCATTTGTGTAGTCCATCATTTATTAATTCAGCACACATTTAGCCAAAGGAATAGCCAAGACACTATGGCTTCCATTGGAATTCAAGTACACCAATATATTCTCTTATTTGACAAGTATTAAGAAAAAAACGCCTCATACCAGATCTTCCTACTTCTCTGCACTTACAAGTATCTTGCAACATTTGACTATTTCTTCTTGAGCTTTGTTCTAGGGAACAAGAAAAGAATAAACTTTGTAATGTGTAATTGGTGTAGTATATCCCAAAGCTCTTTAGCTCAGATATGTACCTAACTTTTCGAGCACATGCCGTAGTTAGAATCAATTTCCTTTCCTTAAAAGCTTCAGAGTTAATCGATTTAGCCAAGAATTGGGGGACAAAAATGACAAACATGGTAACAATTCCCCAATCTAATTAAATAGCAGTTAGGATCTGAAAAACAAGTCTTTATTGAAATTTTTTGAACTGGAATCGCAGAACTTTTTCTGCCTTTGTGTTCAATAACCCACCATATGCTCTTCTAATTGGAAGTTTAGTTTTGATCATTGGGATACAGGCTCAAAGAGCTGAGGAAAGCACTATGTTGCCTGTGGTTAACAGGCAACTCTTTCAGATTATCTAACTTGATAGTCTAAATTTTAACATCAGCATGACCAATCAGAGTTTTGCAGTTTAGCAAGAGTTTTAGAGCCAGTGGTATAGAATATACACTTGAATTCAGCGCCCTTGATCCTGGTAGGCTTGCCTTTCTTGGCAATATCCTCTGACCCAGAATTCCCCCTGGATAGTCCCAAATATCCTCACCTAGAGCCTGACAATGGTTATGAAGAGGTAAATATAATTTTTCACGTGTTCCATATTTCATATTTGTAAGAATTTCCAGACAGAATATTTCACCTCTATTAGAATTAGTGTCTTGATACTCTAGGGATTTGGGCCACCAAAATCTCCAAGAAGAAGAGGAGCACGAGGTGGGTTATAGGGAAAGATAACTTCAGGTGGAGGCCTTTTCACACTCCTCAAGCTGTAGCATACAGCATGTTCTCCACTACGTGCTTGTGAGAGACCTGGTTTATCTCAGAGGTGTCCCTTCATAAGTGCCAAATGGAGTCTAGCTCTAGTTCTTGCCTGAACTCTGCCACCCTATGTGAGCCTTAATGTATGAGCACATATGTGCGTAATGCTTCTAATCTCTTTTCCTTGACTGAGGTTGTTACCACTCTATCTTCCTAGGGTGTTTCTGGGGCTCAGGCAGATTTAACTACCAACAGCTAGAGCAGTGACTCAACTAGATGAAAACCATGGACAGTGAGGGTGCATGGGGACTTTTCAATATCCCATGTGTGACTAAGACAATTCAGAGAAAAGGACCCCAGTTTAGCCTTGGCCTCACAGAAGATCCTCCCCCAGGGAGCTCAACACTTGCCCCTTCTATAAATTCCCATGGGATCAGGCCCCAGTTGTTACCTCTCACTATGCAGAACACACAACTCATCCTGATTTGTCTCAGTTTGTGACTTTTTTGTGTGCATAATTTGTAAAGTTCTTTATTTTCTTCAGTCTGAACCAGACTCATACTTTCCGACCATTCTAGCACTCTCAACCTCATCTGCCATCATCTCCAGTCCAGTGAGACTATTTTCTACATTCTCTTCTAAAGCCTCTGCTTAAATGGCTATAGAAATATATGTCAGAGCCGGTTATACACATGCATTTCCTATCACCTCTTCAAGGACCCCTGTTCCTAGTTTTCTTCCAAGCTCCCATTCTATTCATTCATTTATTTTCTCAGATTGTTCCAGTTCATCTCTGTGTCTGTCCATCTGTCTGTCTCTTTCTGGATTTCTCTCTTTTCTCTCTCTGCTTTCTCTCTCTCTCCTCCCCCACCCATTTCTAATCTCCATATTTTACTTCCTTGCTCTGTTGGTTTTTGTTTTAATAATATCTTTAAATGACAGCACTAAGACTGCCTTTATATATTTGTTGAAACAACAAAAGTTGTTGAACTAGGTGCTTTGGACAACCCGGACTCTTGTTTCTGGAGGAGATTTTGCTTTTATATTCCAATATTTTGTTCAACTTTCACTTTTCATTAATGACCCATTTGTGTAGAGTTCTCTGCATTTTCTTTTCCTTTCTTCCTCCTTCCTTACTCCCTCCCTCCCTCCTTCCCTTCCCTTCCCTCTTTCCTTCCTCCCTCTCTTCCTTCCTTCCTCTTTCCTTTTCTTTTTAAACAACCTCACTCAACTCCCTACTTGCTTACCCATTTTGCTTCACATATCCTAAACTACAGTAACTTTTTTCTTGCTTTCCTGCTGCTGCCCCAATCCACTGGGAACCACATAGATTGGGAGGGTCTCAGACATGAGATATTTTAGATTGTTGGGGAAGATCTAATTAAGAGTCAAAGTAGTAAAAAAAAAAAAAGTCAAAGTAGTAGATGCTAGGGGAGGGCAATTGTCATTGAATGAAAGACATGACTGTTGCCATATGCTTTCAAAGGAGGAAACAAAGGCTTTGTGCATACATGAATATGCTTTTACATGTAGTTTTAAATTTTTCCTCTAGATCTAAGGACCAAGTTAGCAGTGAAATAGAAGGGAATGGGAAAATTTTCAATTAATTACAAAAGAAAATTCATCCAACTACTGACTGACTAGATTTGAGAGAGTAAATAATCCAAAATAAATTGAAAGTTTCAAGATTTATGGTCAACAGAATGCTGGAATTAAGAAGATAGTAATGCCTGCCTCTACTTTTATTTAATGAATGCTTCTCTTTTATAAAAGAAATACAGTTAAATTATAAATAGCTTAGAAAGAAAATGAAGAAGTAAAATAATACAAGATTCTGCCTGAGATGACAGTTGTTATCGACATTGGGATACCTGATCCTTTTACTATATTCAGAAATTTTATGAAATTTGAATTTTATATTATCTGGAGTTCGTTTTACTCCTCCCTTGTTTACCTGACATTCACATTTCACAAATGTTTAAAATAATTATTTTATCTTATATATTTTTAATTTTTTATTTCAGTATAGTTGACACACAATGTTATATTAGTTTCAGGTGTACAACTTAGTGATTTGACAAGTTTATCCATTACGCTATCTTCGCCACAAATGTAATTTACATTTACATGCCTTTTATTCCTGTGACTTATTCATTCCATAACTGGACTCCTACATCTCCCTCTCTCCTTCACCTACTTTACCCACTCCCCCACCCTCCCCTCTAGCAACTAACTGTCAGTTTGTTCTTTTTGTTTATACGTCTGATTCTGCTTTTCGTTTAAATGGCTACATAAAATACCATGTCATAAAAATAGATATACTCTCATTTTCAATTTTGTAAGCAGTTATAAACAGCTTTGTATAAAACTGTTGCACTGCCTCACTGAAGACTTTCTTACTAAAGAGTCCTGACTTTCCTACAAAAGCATCTTTGACACAGTACATACTTGATATAGTATAATTGGGAATCATGACCCACTTCTGAGACTTTTCATGGGTAGGTGCATCTCTGGAAGTGTTTTCTGCCATATATTATCATGTTGGACCCTTATGTTGTATTTTAGATTATTGCTCAAATGTTATTACACCAGAGAGAAATTTCCCTGAGCACCTATGTAAAATAATGCCATATTCACCACCTCCGTAATCACTCATTACTTCCTTATCCTGCATTATTTTTCATCTTAGTATTCAATAGTACCTAATATGTTATGTTTATTTTATTGTCTCTCTCTCCACATCCTAGAATCTATGGTAAATGAGACCAAATCCAGTCTATTTTGTCAAACAAAACAGTGCCTCAAATAGTTCTTGGCACAAGTAAGTGATTAATAAATATTTGTTCAATAAACAGATACACAAAAAGGGAAAAAAAAAGTAAGAATTTTGGTACCTATAAACTAGTTTCTTTCCAGGAAGCTTGTTCCAAGTTAAACATTCATAAGCACAGAATAACCCAACTTGAATATTAATTTTAATATTTTCAAATAATAGGAAAAACTTATACTAAATCTCAGTGTTGGTTTAGTTTTCATTTTTTATTTTTTTCTTTGAATTATGTTTCTCTTCTTTATATTTTTCCTTAATGTGTTTCTTTAAAATCATGTGCAAGAGTTTATATGCATTGTGTTGAAATTTTTCACATTTTTATAGACATTTTCCCTTTTTCGTAGTATTCTTTCAGATTTTTCTTATGTTTTATGACATCGTAGATAAAATATGTGTGGAATAGAATATTCCAAGATTTCTTCCCCTGAGCTCACCTACACTGTTGCTATAGACTTCAAACTTGTCTCCCTGTTTTTTTTTAAGTTTGTCATCCATATCACTCATGATTTCTCAGGGTCATTTCTTATCCTTGCTTCAATTTTTTTCTTTATCCCTGTGACTCTCTTTTCTTTTTAAAAGTATATATTTCCTTTTTATTTCAGGCCATTTCTTCCTTCTTGTCTTATAATATAGGGGTCATGTCTTCATGGATTCTATTTAAAATGCCTGTTCTCAGGGCACCTGTGTAGCTCAGTCAGTTGAGCATCTGACTCTTGGTCTCAGCTCAGGTTGTGATCTCAGAGTTGTGAGTTTAAGCCCTATGTTGGGCTCCATGCTGGGTATGGAGCCTACTTAAAAAATAAAAATAAAAATAAAAAATGTCTCTTCTCACTTATTTTAATAGATGATACATTCAGTTACTGCTCTCCTTTTGATAATCTTTTCCCACTTTCTCTGTTGTATTTTTATATAAGCCCTCACTTCATATTTGTTTTCTACTTGCTGAACAATAAATCAGCCTAGATCTAGAGCCAATGTCATGTTTACAACCAGATGACACCTGTTGTTTTCTTACTTTCCACTTCTTGCTGGTTAAAACCTATTTATGCTGCTTAAATACCCTTCCTGTCACCCTAGCTGGGTGGCAGGTTGGTGTGTAGACTTCCCAGCTAGAAACTAGGAGGCAGATGTGGAGTCTAACTTTGCCCTCTAAAGTGAGGTGGTCTCCTGTGTCTCCAAACTTGTTTTACAAGCAGGAAAACTATCCTTTCTATTATGTGTTTCTTCCCACCATCTTCCTACCCTGGTTACCGCCTACATTGCTTTAACTAAATCTGGGGAGATGTAATGTGTCACACGCCAGTCCTCTCTCTTCCTTCCTGTTTTTAGATACTAATGACAAAATAGAAAGAGCTAGTATTATGAGGATACTACTCCACATATCTCAAGAAACGGTACTTTCTACTGATAACCAGTGATATCATGGCAATCCAAGGTTTTAGTGGAATGGGTCAATGAATCTGTATTAGTTAACCAAGAAATGTTGAAACACTTTCTTGACTTTCAAATGAATAGGATTAGTCCTTCTATGGGTATAGACCACCTGTTGTTTTTTCCTTAGTTCAATAATATTAACTTTAGAGGGATGGTAAAGAAATTGCCTTGATTAATCTTGGTTTTTAGAATTATTATAAGATGTGTTTTTCTCTGTAGGTGTTCTAACAGAAAGTGTGCTAAAAACAATTTATGATGGCAGACTGCTAATCATATGTCTTAAAAACCAGAAGTTTGATAGCAGTGTTTTTTAAGACTCATTTTGGTTTGTCTGTTCTTCCATCTCAAGTGACTATCTTCCAAAGTACTGCAGATGATTAGGGAGAAACACATAGGTGCAGAATAGAATTACTGTGGGAAATGTCAGCACCACATAATAAGTGGTTTTTTGTTGTTATTATGTAATCCATAGAAATTATGTCTTTATAACTTAATGTAGAAATATTATAGCCTATCACTTTGAATGGCTTTTTAGGTAATTGAAACATAAAAAACCCATGACAGAGTTTTGGTGGTAAAGTTACCTGAGCTATTGAAATGCTTTATTTTTTTTAAATTGTTCTTGGTCATTTTTTTTATTTTTAAAGATTTATTTATTTATTTGCCAGAGACAGAGACAGAGACAGAGAAAGAGGAAGAGGAAGGGAAAGAGGGAGCACACAAGCAGGGGGAGCAGCAGGCAGAGGGAGAAGCAGGCTCTCCCGCTGAGCAAGGAGCCTGATGCAGAACTCAATCCCAGGACCCTGGGATCATGACCTGAGCCTAAGGCAGGTGCTTAACCAACTGAGCCACCCAGGCACCCTGCTATTGAATACTTTAGATGAATTTAGCAAACGTTATCTGCGGTGTTTGATTAAATCACCATAACATCTAGAGTAACAGACTTCTTCCATATAAAATGAAGATGGAAAGTGAGTCAGGTCAAATTGACAAACTTATTTTCAATAGCATTCTGGTAGTGATCTTTTCAATATAAGATACCACACTTTGGCAAAGGGGATTATTACTATAAGGTGTGTGTAATTCAGAAATGTCTGCGGTTACTTTACTCAACTGAACATTAAAAAGAATACGTTATCTATTGTGACATCAGCAAAGTTCTTTCAAATGCTCGTGTATGTTTTGTGTTTTAAGTAGGTTATTGGTGACCCTTCTGCACTTACCTGCAAGTCCTCTGTTTTGTGCATAGAAGCTCTCTACAAGAGGCAAGATCCTTGAGGTGTATGATCGTTGACTTCTGACTGACTTTGAGGAGTTAGTGGTTAGTCTTGAATCAAGGCAACAAAAAACCAAAGTTTGTTCTTTATAATAGATGAAAATGGGACATAGAATTACAGAATGACATTGAGTCAAAGAAATTTCTAAAGATGAGGTATCTTTCAAGAAATAATTAGAATTCTTCATATTCTATATATCTGTTGGCTACAGAGCCCCAAAAGCTTTTGATTAATGCTTGTTTTCAACATATAAAACGGGCACTGCTGAATCACTAAAAGGTGTCAAGTCATTATTATAATTATTATTAAACTTTTTTTTAGTTGTTATTACATGGGAAGAATTTGTGGAGGATATTCGATTTTCTTTATAGAGGTACAATTGCCATATAACATATTAGTTTCTGCTATATGACATATTGATTCAGTCTTTGCATTAAGTTATTTTATTTTTTATACTGATTTAGAGGCAATGTCAGCCTCCATTTCCAAATCTGTCATTGACTCCTATTGTACATTGGAGAAAGTGGAAAACCCTCATTTCCTCACTAGCCATCCCCCATAACTGATTTTAACATTCTAATTACTACATTCTTTGTTATCACAGTTTTCTAAAATGATCCTATCCCCCATATAGTATTCTCTGATCCTGTTTCTTTCACCTGCCTTATTCATTCTTGGATTTTTTATTTATTATTTATTATTATTTTTTTTAAAGATTTTATTTATTTATTTGACAGAGAGAGAGATCACAAGTAGGCAGAGAGGCAGGCAGAGAGAGAGGAGGAAGCAAGCTCCCTGCTGAGCAGAGAGCCCGATGCGGGGCTCGACCTCAGGACCCTGAGATCATGACCTGAGCTGAAGGCAGAGGCTTAACACACTGAGCCACCCAGGCACCCCCGTTCTTGGATTTTTTGGTTTGTTTATTAAAGTCAAACAATGTCCGGTTTAAAGACAATTCAGTTGACCAAGTAAAGGTTAATGAGATGGAGATACTAAGTTCAGCATCCATTTGGAATTCTGTCATTCCTATATAGTGTGGCACCAGATGCGGCTTTGCAGTATCACCAAATAAATAAGGAGAGAAAATGTGGGTGTGAGGAATCCATCTTTGAGTGATGGCTATTTTGTGCATGGGTGGCAGTTATCTAATATAATCACTAGAAAGTATGTGCTCCTTAATTGAATTGTAATATTTAATAGCTTGAATTTGATTTGAGATAAAATGCCCTGATATTTCAGTGTCACTAACTTATTGATAATGATGGTGGCTATTATTTTTGAAGGGTTTTTAAGAAATACACAAACTGAAATACACAAACTTCATACGAAGTTTAAACAAACCTGTAGTTGCAAAAGATTGCTTTTCTTTAGTATTTGCTTATTTTCTGTTGTTTTGAACTCTCGTTTGTTGATATTTATTAAGGAGAGGAAGCATTTGTCTTAACTAGAGAACAAATGAAATTCTAATTAAGGTAGTTAAAACAAGAGAGAAGTCATGGCATTAAGATAATATATAATTTTGGAAGAGTTTAAAATAGCGACTCCTGTCCCCCAAAGTGGTATGATTTTGATTTCCTTGAGCATAGAGAACTGAGTTTATAGTAGTTGAACTGTGTAGTTTGGTGTAAGTCAGTATCTTTAATAAAAACTAAAACAAAACCTAGGCACACAGTGACTAAGTGATGCCCGTAACTGTATGACAGATTAGCTGTTTTGTCATTTCTATGTTCCCAGCTTGGAATTTAATATAAAAGAAATACTTCACTACTTTGTTCTAAATCCCGTCTGATCCAACCTGGAATAAATGTATTGTTGTAGGTTTCTTAATAGAAAAAAAATAACATCTTTGACTGAATTAAATCGTTGTTTCTGCAAAAAGAAACTTGGAATTCACCTTTGGTCTACTTCCTATCTTTGGCGTATTTTCTATTAAAAAGACTTCTAGATTTTAGTGGCTGCTTCGTTTTGGTTATCTAAGCTGTAATAAGTAGCCTTGGGACCCCCGAAGGCACACCCCACACACTTATGCTGGGTGACCTAAGGTCACAAGTAATGGCTGCAAGCTAATTGATTGAGAAAGGCTTGTCTGGCGGGGCCTCTCTGCGTCCTCCCCTTACATTCCTTAGTTCTGGGAGAGAGGCACTAGCAGCTCAGCGAGCAAGGAAGGAAAAAAGAGAGGAAGTTTCTCTGCGTTCTGATTCCTCTCTGAATTCCCTGGTAGTGAGCTTACTTCTCTCCACCCACTTCTTCCCAAGAACTCCTTAATTTGAAGGTGAACAACCTAAAGCCTGATCCCAGAGAGTTCCCCGAAAGGTGATTTGAGTGTTTATTGAGCTGAAAGGACAAATTACCTACTTGAGACGGTGGGCAGCGTATGGAGATTATATTAGAACTTCAGCAAAGTGCACAGCTGCATAAAACAGAAGCCGGGACTCAGACTGACAGGCAAATAAGCCAGCTCGTGGAAGGGGCCTCTGGGTGGCAGCTCTGGGCTATTGGGTGTTGGACAACCATAGGCAAAACAGAAATGGAACAGGGGCAGAAAATAGCACACTTTTACGCTACTACGCAACTGTTGCTTTCGCATGGTGAGTGCAGATTTAAGATATTATTTAAAATATACTTTGTGTGTTGTGAGACGAGTAAAGAGATCTATTGTGCTTTGAGGAAAGTTACAGCAGGAGTCTTTCTTTTAAGCGCTGAGGTGATGTGGTTTTGTTTCTGCTTGATTTCACATTAAACTTGGCAATGCTAACAGAGAAATACAATATTTGTATTGTCTCGTGTGTCCTTTCTCTTAAAACTGTCCTTTTGTTTCAATCATGCTTCTCTTCAACCTGAATAAATATTGTCTTAGGCAAATCATCTGTGGAATAGATAATGAAGGAACAACGGTGTGACAGAATATATGTAAGCATTTCATTTAGTCCAACTTTGTGTCCCTTTTCCACGGCTTCCCGTTCTGCCGCCTTATCTCAGGAATATATAGCACAGACTGCATGAAAAGAGCTTTGTGTGAGAATTCCTCCCAGTTACAGGGTCAGGGCCTGGGCGTTATCTGACTGCCAGCAAGACTCACTGGGGTGTCCTCTCATTTTTAACCTAAAATAGGAAAAAAAGTGCATCTTTACATATTAAAAAGTAAGTGTTTTGACTCCAGCAGTTGTCTTCTTAAGGTTTATGTGTGTTATTCCTGGCCAAGGACTGTTTAAACTTCTTTTGAGAAGCAGCATGCAAACTTCTTTTGTTTCTTTTTGTCTTGTTTGCACACATTTCACCGTAGAAACTTTGCACACAGGTTTTTTTTTTTTTTAATTTTAATTATCTTGAAACAATACTGAGATGTTTTTATTTCAGTGCAAATATGTTGGAAGTGAGTTGGCTTACTTTTCCCAGAAAAAATACCTCAGAGCGTAAATGGTGCTTAATTCCTAGTCTAGCCATACTTACATTCTATTTTAAATGTGCTTCTTGTTCTTTAAAAAAAAAAAAAAAAAAATCAGAGCCTTCAGGGAGTATTCCCAGAAATGTTATGGAAGAGATTCTTTTGCAAAAACTGCAAATTCAGTAGTACAACTTTAATAAGTGCCAAAATCTCATCATTGTTGTTGACTTTGTTTAAAAAGCAGCTTTATTAACAAGGTGACTGCAGTAGATGTTACCAAATGAATCAAGTGAAAAATGTGTCTTCCACACTGTCGATTTGATAAAATACAGAGGTCTGAGTGGTTACCGTGTTTCACATTCATTTAAACTTTTTAAAGAATGGCTCTATAATACAAATTTTGAATAATTGTTTTAAAAATAAAGTAAGCTCTTTAGATTTTGAGATTTATAGCTTCTGTTTGCTAAGGTAAATTAATAAATGCAAAAAATATATTAGAGTAATTGTGAAGCTATAAAACTTTACAATAAAGGAAGGAAAGCTTTTAAGGAAGAATGAACGTTTTCGCTTATAGGGCAATTCTGAAGCATTACTTAGCCCTTCTTTTCCAAAGATATGTGGAAAACTATCAACTGTAGCGGAACCAAATCATAGTCTTGACTTTAATACAAAAACTACATATAAAGGATACATAGCTTGTGTATAAAAAGATAATTGTTTTTTTAACTATTCCTACAATTTGATATAAACTTCTTTCAACAATTGCAAAATGTGACTGACAAATCCTTCTCTAAGAGAACAAGTTCATTATGTTTGTCACCTGTTACATCCATTCTTTCTTTTGCTCATATACACCATACCTAGCTGTTCATTAGTGGTTGCAAGAAAGTAAAGACCTTTTTTTGAGAGAAGATGTTGAAGTTTTTGTTGGCATGAACATTTCGAGATTTTAAAAATTATGTTCTTGTCAAAATCACACACAGTGTTTTTAATCAGGTCTTTTGTTACGATCTTGATATGAATAGTCAAGAAAGGAGATGTAAATTGTTTGGGTTTTTCTTTTAATATGTCTCAGTAAAATTAAGTGTGGCTGAGGATTTCTGGAAGGCTTTTTTTTTTTTTTGCGAAGAGATTAACCTTTTGAAAGTTTCTGCTTTTGTTATCAATTTTTGTAAAAAAATTTAAAAAAACACATGCAAAAAAATGTTTACTTCCTTACCCATTTCCTCCAAACCAATCCAGAGGCCAAAAATTAAAGGGAACTTCATTATTTTCCTCAGTTATAAAGTCTAACCACAACTCAGGAAGTTACTATGCTATGGGTAGAGGCTGCAAAAGAATGGGGTTCCCTTTAATGGAAGTACACAATTGTGACAAAAACAAGTTAGAAAGATCTATTGCACAGTTTTCCTAACATTTAATCTTAAACTACTATCTCCCCTCTTTTCTCTTCACATTTACTTACTGATTGGTTACTGAAGTGAAGGAACCTTTTAAAAACTGAAATCAGCCTCAGCATTATTTTAGGACTATGATTTTGAGAAAGTATATGTTTTCTTACATAAGGCTAACTTTCCACAGAAGTTTGAATTATGTATTAGATTAATATAAAATAATGGAAATACGTTCAAAATTAATATATGGTTCTCTCTCTTATTAATATAGAAATCATATTGGCAATTCATTGTACTTCCCCCTGTACTGTTAAACCAGATTGGAGTGTGTATGTGTGTGTGGGTTTTTCCTCTGCACTTACGAGTTCACAGAGAAGGGATTGAGTAGCCTAGACATATGTTATGGTTATGACACTTTTTGACTTAGTTCCTTAATTCTCAGGGTCACTAAATTTCAGGGATTTTCTGCACCCTTAAAGCAGGAGACATCTGTTTCAGTGAGGATGAATATAATCTTGCTCTGTTCTCATTTCAATTACATTCATCAGTTTGTTTTGAAAGATGATTTACTCTATCAAAATATAGAACAGAATCTATAGGATTGGATTCTATCATCTCCGACAAATGATGAATCCTCCAAAGACTTTCCTGGAGAGTAGTAGTATGGTTTTTATTACTCTTCTTACAAGGTAGAGAGCAAAGTGGTTGTTCATCTTTTTAGACACTTTGATCTTAGGACTCACATCTTTCTTAATTGTGGAATCTCCAGAATTTTCATTTCATGTGCTGTTTCTTGTACCATTCATTCTAATCTCTGGTTCTGGGACATCCTGGTAGATATATGTAGAAGCTTCACAATATGTCATACATATTCTTAAATTCTCCTTCACATTACTTTATATATCTTTCTCTGTTGCATTTTTGGTGAATTACTCAGTGATATCTTCCAATTTACTAATTTTTGTTTTGACTATGTCCATTAGAACTTTTTTTTTGACTATATAGTTTTTCCTGGGAATTTAATTGATTCTTTCCTCATAGGCACTTTTATTGTTCTATCTCTACTTATTTTCTTGTTAATTGTATTGATGCTATTCCTCACTTTGTCTCTTCAGGGATACTAACAGGCTTATTTTTATATTCTGAAATTGATCTTTTATTTTCGTGTCATCTGGAATTACTATATTGCCTGCTTCTCCCCCACCTCCCACTCCCCCCTCCCCCCGTGTGTGTGTGAGAGAGAGTGAGAGAGAGAGAGAGAGAGATTTCTCTTGTCTTGGAATTTTGGTTTTCAGGCTCAACTTGAGTGAGAGGATTTTTAATAATTCTCTCTCTCTCTTTGCTGGCCCCACCCAGTCCTGTGATCATAGAGTTGACCCTACACCCCCCTACTCCAAACTCAGAATCTCTGATAATGGGAATATTATAGTCTTTTTTTTTTAAGACTTTATTTATTTGGCAGAGAGGAAAGAGATCACAAGAGGGAGAGGGAGAGAGGAGAGAGGCAGGCAGAGGGAGAGGGGGAAGCAGGCTCCCCGCTGAGCAGAGAGCCCGATGCGGGGCTAGATCCCAGGACCCTGAGATGACCTGAGCCGAAGGCAGAGGTTTAACCCGCTGAGCCATCCAGGCATTCAGGGAATATTATAGTCTTAAGTCATGAAGTCAAACAATAATTTGTCCCAGGTGCTAATTGCCAGATTACGGCTGCTGCCTCTGGCCTCCTTACATAAGCAGCTCTGTGTCAACTATGGCTCCAGGGGTGTAACCCATTATTCAGCTCCTTGTTACCTTATATTCAGGTTTTGATCAATAAACCTGGCACTGATTTTCACTCCCTGTGGGACAAGTGCGGCACCGCAGTTACCTCAGAGATAGAGGGAAATGTTGGCCATTCATTCCCCAAACCAGGTGGTACACTGCAGCTTTCTGTTTCTGCTTCCAGTCTATCTCTGATATTACCTTGTTTTTGATATATTTGATATAACTTTTGCATGATCTCAGTTAATATTTTATCTATTCTTGTTACATGTTGGAAGCAAAGGCAGGGAACTTAAACCATATTCTTGCAATGCCACCTTAACAAGTGTCCCAAGTCAGGGGCTTTGGAACCAGCAAATGTGGGTTCGAATTCTAACTCACTTATTAACTACATTACCTTGGGTCAAGTCTTGAATGCCTTGAAAGTCTCCATTTTTTTCCCTATCAAAAATATTGATAGCAATGTTTATCCCATAGGGCTGTTCTAAGCATTGAATGAGATAATGTATGGACAGCAGTTAGTTCTGTGCTTAACTAGATCAAACGTGCAAATTGTGGCAGGGATGGGGGGAGAAAAGTAACCAAAACCCAAACAAAACCAGATGCTACCAATTACATAGTGAATAAATGACAGTAGAAGTGTAAAACAGACTTTGACGGACCAGGATTTTGAGGGACCAGGATTCAAACCTATAGTACTGGCATAGCATATATTTGGCTGAGTAGGAAATGAGTTTCTGAAAACCGAAAGGTTTTAAAAGATGAAGAAAGATGGGTCTGGAGATGAAGCAGAAGCAGCTTGGAATTAATCTTAGAGTTTGAAAACAGAGAAAGACACGTGTTTCTAAGAAGGTATTGCCAATATGTCCTTGAGTAGAACATTTATGAAATAAGCATTTTATTTTCCTTTCTTACCACTGGCTTCTCTCCACCATGTTAGCTTCTCTTTCATTTCTATTTGTAGGAACATCTTCTGTGCCTTCCTTAAATATTCATGAGCTTCAATGCTCCTCCCTGGGCTGCCTTTTTCTTTTCTCACTATCCTCTCTCCTTTGTGCATCTCATTCATCACCATGACTTCACGTGCCATTATTAACCAACCCCTAGCCTGTTTCTCTTTCCCAAACTTTAAACCAGTAGATCCAATTAGCCACAGGCATTTCATATGCAACATGTCCAAATCCCAACCCTCATCTTCCTGCCAGAAACATTTTTGATCTCAGTCTAGCGTCTACCTGATTGCCCAAAACAGTATCAGGACATAAAACCTTACCCTTTTTATACTTCTCTCTCCCCACACATTTAAACTTTATGAAATACTGATTTTATTTCTAGATATTTCTATTTTTAATCATTTCTCCAGTTTCATCTACACATTTCTTACCATATGACTCACACTGAAAGCCACTTTGGAGTTTATCCATCAAGGACAAGGAAATTGGGGTACATACGCATAAAAAAACTCTGGTGTGACCCTCGTTGAGGTTTACTCCTACAGCCATTAGCTCTAGAATTCCAGCTTACCTTGCAACCCAAGCATATTCTTGGCTCAAAATCACCTTCAGGCATGGAGTGGCAGGTGCTTGCAGTGAAACACCCAAGTGTGTAAGGACAACGTGAGTGCCAAGGGTATATGAATAGAACACCAAGATCATGTGCACTGTACGTTTAAGAGGCATTTAAGTTCTTCCTAAGTGTTTGCTATTTCAAACAATTTTGCAAAGAACATTGTGGTATATGTCCACTCGCGAATATGTTTTGAGTATTTCTTAGGGTATATATCCAAAAGTGGAATTGCTGTGTTATAAGATATGTGTGGTCTCAATTTTACCACCAAAAATAGGTTTCAGGTTATCTACAAACTGCCGATGCTTATATCCAATATTTATGTACGAATGTGTATGTGTGTTTACGTGTTTGTGTGTTCCCCAACTTGTCATTAATGAAAAAAATTCAAGAATCAGTAGATTAAACTAAGAACAGTAATTGATTATTCAGTCATAAAAAAGAAGGAAATCCTGACATCTGAAACAAAGGAAAAATTTTGATGACATTATGCTAAGTGAAATAAGACAGAGAGAGACAAATACTATATAATCTCACTTATGCATGGAATCTAAAACAATTGAACTTGTAGAAATAAAGAACAGATTGGTGGTTGCCAGAGGTGTGGGATGGGGAGAGGAAATGGATGAACGTGGTCAAAAGCTATAAACTTCCAGATATAAGATAAGTAAATTCTGAGGATGTAATATACAGCATGTTGACTATAGTTAACAATGTATTTTATATTTGAAAGTTGCTAAGAGAGTAAATCTTCAAAGTTTTCATTGTAAAAAAAGTAGCGTGTGAGGGATGGATGTTAACTAAGCTTATTATGATAATCATTTCACAACATATACATGTATCAAATTATTATGTTGTACACCTTAAACTTATACAATGTTATATGTCAATTACATCTCAATAAAACTCAGAAAAAAAGAACAGTAGTTGGCTGAAAAGAACACTTGATAAAATCAATATTTAAAGAGTGGATGGAGGAAGAGAGGAGTTCAAAGAAGATACAGAAAGAATGCTCAGAGAAACGGCAGAGAGAATTACGGAAGCCAAGAGTTTTAAAGGCTTAGTTGCTATAAGAAAAATAATTTCGAACTGAAGTCCCTTGAATAAAACAGAAATTTATCTCTCTCATATTAGAAGCCAGTTTATGCTAGTGGAGCATTCTCTTCTTCAAGATCATTCAGGATCCCAGGTTTCTTCTGCCTTGTTACTGTGGTTGGTTTGCAGACGTAGCTGAGCTCACAAGAGGAAGAGGGAAAGAGCCACAATTCAGGGATAACAGTCTGTCTTTAAGTTGAAGATGGCCTAGAAATAATATATGATATTTCTGCTTGATTCTACTCATTTAAATTTAGTCATACGGCTACAATAGGATATGAGAGAAGCTAGAAAATGTAGTTTCTTCTTGAAGACACTTGATTAGGAAAAGGGGAGAATGAATTTTGGGAGAGCATCCAGCAGTTGCCCCACCAACTTTCTAAGTTTAAAAAAAAAAGTAGTGATTATATAGGTTTAGATAGTCACTTAACATTTAATGAGAGATTGCTGTATTTGGTCATCATTCTATGTGATAAGGATAGATATGTTAAAAAAATAATACCAAGTAGCTTATATTTTAGAAAGAAAAGATAGGTGCTAACAAATTGACAAATAAATGTATGATACAATATGAGGAAGTAATAAATACTAAAGAAGAAAAATAAGGTAAAAGAATAGAGGTGCTATTTTTAGATATACTAGTTAAGAAAAATCTATTATGTTAAAAACTGAAAAGGATCCTTTGAAAGACAAAATACTGAGATCTCCCTCTTTGGAGGAGAATGAATTGCAAGCCTAGAATATTAGTCGAATGGGACAAGGGAAGCTTCAATTGGAAAGAGATTCAGAACTAAAGAAGAGTTGTCCTTTAATGATTTTGGAGATAAAATTGACCATGGGTGATTATATCCTAAAGAGAGGATGCTTATAGAGATGAGGTTGTTGCAGGTCCTCGTGCTGGAAGGAAAGGAATGATAGTCACAGATGTAGATAGTTCATATGTGATGACCACACTTTTACCTAAGTAAGAAGTCAGGAAAGCTACTGAGAGTGCAGGCTGTGTGGGCTACATCAGGTTCTTGATTAGAATTATCAAGGTATGAAGTTGTTATGAAAATTTCCAGCAAATACAAGGAGCCCAAGTCTAGGAGAGAAGTGTGTCATGGAATTGTATCCGAGCTGGAGTTTTTCTGGGTAGTGGAATAGTCCACCTGTGCTAGGTAAGAAAAGATGGTGATGAGAGTGGTTTAGGTAATGAAACATAATGTTTATTCCACAAAGCAAAAGAAATAGTCCTTCAGAAGAGAACTGACTAGAGAACCATATGCCCAGTTTTAGATTATGCATGAATTTGTAAAGTGACCAAGAAAGGTGTTTTAGATTATATTTTTCAAGACAAGTTTTTTCTTTTACAATTTAATAGTCAAAAATTCCAAATTCCTAATTTAGTTGACTTTCTTGTTTTTGTTGTGAAGGTTGTTGTGTAGAGATGTAAATTCACTGTCACAATTATGAAACAAGTTATAAAAATATTAAGAAATTAAGATCTTGAGTGAATCCCTATTGCATTATCATTTGACTTTTCTTTAACATCTGTCAGTCCCTAGTGGAATTACTATTTACTTCATGTAATAACGTGGGAAATGGAAATCTCTGGGGGGGGGTAAATATATGGTTTATAAACTACTTATTGATTGATTTACTAATTGCTTAATGTCATGTACATCATCTTTTATATTTCATTCTTCCACAGATGCTGCTTCATAGAGCAGTCAGCCCTTCTTGGCATAGCATATATTTCATGATAATTGGATTGTTTTTTTTTTTTCCCCTTTTTGGCCTTTATATCTGGATATTTGCATATTCCCATCTTTACCCCCACCTTTTATCAAGAATGACACCAGATATAGAGAAGCCATTGCCAGAGCTATTGGGATTTTTTGCCTTTTGAAAGTAACATCTTGACATTGATGAAACTTTGAGTTTTTATCTTTTGATGAAACTATTCACCATTTCTGTTAATTTTCTGGTTCTCAGAGTACTCCAAGATCTAATTTAGACCTTTTGAGGTTTTGTTGCTGTTGTTTGTTTCCAAGCAAGTCCATTCTTTCTAGTATTTAGTTTTCTATAGAATATTTTTCATTTACTACTTTGTCTTTCCTCTAAAGGCACTAAAGTGTCTTTATAATTTTCTTCTGGCCTTTTGGTTATGTTAACTTCTTTTGTCTGGCTTCTCTGACCAATATAGTCAATTTCTGCATTCACGTTTCACAAAAGTGAAATTCCCATTTGCGTTCAGGTCTCTCTGTACAATCTTGCCTTCATCACCCAACTTGTATTACCATTTCTTTTTGCTTATACTATACTCAATTGCTGACATGGTCCTCCCCTCAGTTGAAATTTTACCCCTGTTTTTGTAAAATATCTCCCTCAACAAAGAAGTGGTAAACATTTAAATCTCAAAACTAAATATGGTATTCTTTGATATCAGTATCTTCTATGCCAAATTTTGATATCTTATATCCATTTAGAATTGGCTTTCTTATTGTTCTCATCTACTCAATCAGTATTTTCATGTCAGTTAGATGTAAATTAGTAAGATCAGATTTTGTATGTTCCTGATGGGAGGATATCACAACACAATGTAGGAAGATTTTTGCAATCAATATGCATTTGTCCTATTTACACAGTAGAAACTACATTGGAGAAAATATCACAAGAACAGGGCCCAAATCATCTAGGTTTAGAATTATTTTCTCCTGTGGGTAGAAAAATGATTAATACTTACTGTTATTAACCCTTTAATCACTGTTATGCAAATTTAGCAAATCAATTTAATTATTCATTGGTTGATTAGAAATGGCTAGTTATAAACAAAAATTTAGAAAAGTAACATTGATACTTGATATGCAATAGATTGATAGATACAGGAGATATACATACATACACATACTATGAAATGTTGTATTTCATATTTTATCTGTGTAAGTTTCTGAAATACTTTGAATTAAATCAAAGTAAAATGAATTCTGTGTTTGAAAATCCCACAACACAGCATTAGAAAAGAAGAACCAGAATGTGTCATCCTTGAAATTCTTATTTTAAAAGATTATTAATGAATCATATAACCTCAAAATAATATTAATCTCTTAGGAAAATTTTGGGGATTGACTTTCTTTAATGCTTTTGAAGCCAAGGGATTCAATTTTTTTAAATAGGGAAAATTTTGCATTCATCGTGAATTTAGAGTATCTAATCTTTTCCTCACTTGCTAGACACAGGATTGCAAAAATAATTAAGACATGGTTGCCTCTCTCAAGCTCTTTGATCATTTCAGTTCATTTTGTGGAAAGTGTGACTATTGCTTGTAATCATACTATCTTCCATTTCTTTAATTTTTTTTTCAAATAATAACTACAATGCAGATTAAGTTCTTTAGGATTAGCCAAAATGTTTTAACTTGTTTTAGGAGAGGAATGCTACATGTTGCCTATCAGCAACCCAGGAATAGAGTCATTACATCCTTAGTCTCTTTCCAGCCACTCTGGCAGGTGCTTTGAGATCTACAGAGAAATATCTGTTACAATTCCTGCTCACCAGTAGCTGAGTGGCATTAGAGAGGATTAACAGAGTTTCTCTAACTCTTTTTAGGAAAAGGCAGAATATAAAGACTCATTCAGAATATAAAGTGTTATCAAGTGAAATACAAAGCCAGATGAAAACGTTCTGAATGGATTGATAATAAACTTTGTGTAAGACCAAGACATCTGCTTGGCCTTGAGTGATGGGAAGGATTGGGGCATATGGTTAAAGAGTTAGAAGTCTAGCCAAATGGATTCAATGCTAGCCAGAAGATCTAGAGACCCATCCCATACAGCTGTAGCAAATATTTGGAGAGTAATAGTGTCCAAATGGAGAAATTGTTAGTTAGATCCAAATAGGAGCATGGAGATGAGTTAAGTACCAGAGAAAAGATGAAATGGCCATTCTAGTCAAGGTAGGGTCATTTCAGCAAACCACCCAAAAATAAGAACACTGTGCATTATTTATCATCCTCCATTGTAATAACTGGCTTACCAGTCAGCAGACCTGTGCTAGTAAGGCGGCTGCGTTTGCTGATGTAATAGATAAAACCCCAGAATCTTAGAAGTTTAGAATTCTCTCAAGAGCACAGTCCAGTGCAGTGTGCCTTGGGTAGCTTTCTGTTCATTTATTCAAGGACTCAGGTTCTTTCCATCTTGCAACTCTACCACCATCAACTCTCACAGACTCACATTATAAATTCACACATGGAAGGACTTTATGGTCCTGACCTGGAATCGGCATACACACATCCTGCTCATTGCCATATCTTGCTCAAGTGAATCTGGGAAATGACATCTCTGTATGTCCCTAAGAAGTATACTGACTGTTTACTTAGTTAACATACTTCTGTTGTATGTACAAAGCTTTGGAGGGTATATCTACATGTATATACATGTGTTGTGGAGGGTATATCTATAACCAAGACACAGTTTCTGTCCTCAAAATTCTTAGATAAAACTATATATAACTGTTAATGCAAGACTAGACATATTTGGTTCCATAATAGGGGGATACCTCTCACAAAAGAAGGACTTCCTGGAAGAGGCAATATCTGAGCAGAGCTTGATGCATAGATAGGGGCTATCTAGATGGTAGGCACTGTATGAAAAGTGACATGACAACAAGTAATTTTCAATGGCAAGAGATAAGAGTCTGCAAGAGGTAGAGAAATAAAGATGTCTGAGAGGTATTTTGGGACCACTACATGAGAGACCTCAATACCTTGTTTATAGTTCAGGAGCAATTTTAAAATTTGCAGCATATACTTGAGAAAGAAGGCAGTGTTCAGAACACATTAGAATGGAAAGGAATTAAGGCTGAGAGTAGCAGGGAGCTTGTTGAAATAAGACAGTGAGAATAGAAATGAAAGAACAGTTAAGCGAAACATTTTATTAAGTAGATTTGAAAAGACATTGAGATAGTTTATGTTAGTGAGTAATCAAGAGATTTTGTATTTTGCTTACGGAGTGTTGTTGATTGTTAATCTTTGGGAATTGTTTGATGAGTTCCAAAGAACACTTACAGTTGATCTCCTTAGTTAAGGGACTTAAAATCTGCCAAGACAAGAACTTTGTAAGTGTTTGAGCAATGACGTCACTGAAAGGCTTGAACTTGAGAGAAGCACAACAGAGATCTTTTCTATTATAGCCACAAATGACCATATTTTGAAAAACAATTTCTGAGTCAGAGACAACCCAAGATAGATCATCATCACCTCCCCTCCTTAAAGCTCTAAGTAGGCAAATATATTTCTTTTATCTTTAAGTGCTTTTCCTTGACCAAAATCCTTACTTGACATTTTCTTTTAGAATTACTGTCAGGACATAGGTTATTTTTGAAATTATGCAGAAAGGTAAATACATTTTAGAAAGCGTAAGTCTCCATGAGTCCTTGTAATACCATGAGACGTGAGGAGGGAAAGAAAGGGTGGTAATGGAGTGCTTCTCAAGTGGCACATGCAAGTCTCCTCTCTATTTCAAGAATATTCATTACTTAAAATGCTCTCTGGGAATGAGCGTTTTGAGGGCCACTTTTCCCCATTTTTATGGTGCAGAGGAAGTATTTAAATGTTTAAGGAGTAAAATAGCCTCTTGAACTCCCATTAGACCTGCTAGCAACAATTTACCAGATGTAAAACATCAATAGTGTTGATGTGGAATATTTGAAGGCTGGTTTCCAGGTGTTCTGCCCTCAGAATATTTTCCCATTAGCTACTGAAAATGTTACTCTGCCAAGAAGATAGCCTAACCGTTGTCAAGGTCAAAACAAAAGATCCTCATCAATTCCTGCAGAGAAGAGGTGACAACGTTTAAATGACAACCATGCCATTATAATTATGGAACTTTTGAATCGATAACTTATTTAAAATTATTCCAACATTTGAAGAAATTGTCTTACTTCCATTTAGCATACTGTATGTATGTTTAATTAAATTGAAACTGCCAGTTAGAAATATAGTGCGGTAGCGTAATTGAAATAGAAGTGCATTAATAATAATAAAAATTCCATCTAGTAATATGATTTTCAAATGGATTTCGGTTACAATGGGAAGTATTTATGTCCTCTTGCAATGCTTTGTTGTAAGGTATAGCTTTATTTTTAATAATAGATAAATTTCCAAATATTAAAAAGAGAAGGGCAGGACATCCTAGAAGTATCTGGAATTACATCTATTAGTTCCTGTTCATTAATGGTGTTCGGAGAGTGAGGAGAGTTTTGATTAAAGTAAGCAGGAAAAGGACTAATCAGAAGACACGGGTTTGGCTTAGGATATTCTCCTATTCACTGCAAAGCTTGTCTGAGTTCTCAGATTTTACCCATAAGAACTACTCTATCCATAGCACAGAGTTATTCTGAGGATCAATTATTACATGGATTAGCATCCAGAGTGAGAAGTATAAATACTCCTGAGATCTGTCTAGTATTTTCATACTACAGTGGCCTAACTCTGCTCACTTTATCCCCATGACTTATGTTAGGCCTTTCTGATCACTTATAGCTCTGTAGAGGAGTCTTGGTACCAAGCCTACTGGTCTCTGCTTTCACCAACGAAAGAATGATACAGTCTCCTCATTTTGGAAAAGTGAAATATTGGAACAGTGATAACAGTAAAGAAAGAAAGTGATTTTATGCTATAATTGATTGATACCACAGGATTTTTTTTTCCACATTGCAGTTCTTATTGCACCATACCACTCTGCATAAAATCATCCATTACTGTCTTTCAAGTCTCTTGTCTTTGATTTTGGTATTTTTTCAAATATATCTCATGTACTAGAATCTGTGATTTGCTGTGATTTTTCAGATTATGCTGGAATGTGTAATAATCAGGTATTCCTGAAGTTTATTTGCTGAGTTCAAGAAAAACTACAACTAAGAATACTTTTGATTTTTTTTTAAATAAAGATTAACTCCTACTGACTTTTAAATACCAGGCATTGGAGGGAAAATTGTTTTGCTTATATATATATTTATAATTTGACACATGTTGGTTTTTTCTTTTTTTGTTTCCCTCCTACTCTGTAAGGTTGTACTATAGAAGGACTAAGTATCTAGAATACATAGTTTATTTAAATAAAGCAGAAAAAAATGAAAAAAAAATAGAAAAAGAATAAAAAACTTTTGAAGCCAAGTTCATGAGTATAATAACTGGAAAATATTTTGGCAAAATACATTGTGTAGTATAAGAATTTTATATGTAAAATAGAGTGACTTTCACATAGGCATGATTTGAATTGGCTAAAATATTTATGATTGATACATTTCCCAATTAAGAATTATAGGCATACATTAAAGCAAGAATAATAAACATTTGTTAAATGTCGTGAAAATCCTGAAGGACTTGGTGGGTCATCAAGCAAAATATTAATTAGGATGCATGAGTATGTGTGTGGGTATGTGTTTGGTTTGTTTTCCTATCTTTTACAACTCCTTTAAGTGGTAGCATGTATCTTCTGGTTCTTTAATGAGAGCAGGATTTTCATTCACCAGCATTTTTTTTTCTCCCAAAGAGGCAAATCTGAAGTTTCCTGGAGCAAATAAAAGAGATTAAACATTTTAGCTACTCTTTTATAGTGTTCTCTTGCTTGACAAAAGCAATAATATTGCCATTATTCCAAAATGGTTACAGTAATGTTGACACCTCACAGATAAGAAGTGCTTATTATTTACGGGAAATTTACAAATGACTATTGACGCTCCCAGATAGTTAAAACAAAGCAAAATTAACTTTTGGTTCTACAGATCTAAGGTTACTGTCTCTAGCATAATAAGCATCAGGAAGAAGATGAACTGAATGGCAGGAAATACAATCTAGCAATGAAATTTGTTGAGTTATGAAGGAAAGTTCCAGCGGAAATGGTGGAAATACAGGCACTTTGGATAAGTGAAATCCAGCTGGACAAAGTACTAAATTACATTCAGTGAGGATTTAATATTGCCGTAAAATGGAATGCTTCCCATTTCGCTTATAATTACTTAATGAGCTGAAACTTTAATGTTTTATTGCCACTTTTTAAGTAAGTTTGACAAATCAAGAGGTATGGGAATCACACATATACAGTAAATTAATTATTTTCTTGCTGGAGGGATTTGGTTCTGTTTGAACATATAGCAGGTTCTATAACACCCAGATGCTCCCTAGTTCTAGTAACACTGGTGATGCAGTGGATCCTCAGCTAATACATGTTAGTGAAATTGAATTATAAATATGTATATAAGGCAATCTTAAATTATGTCAATAAAAGGACATGTTTGGTTTAGTGGAACACATTTAGTCGTACCACAAAGCCTTAAATAGATCTGGTGACTTAAAACATATCTTTAAATCAGTAGAAATGCAGAAGAACATGGCAGGTTAGAAATGATGGGATGATAACTTAGATTTGATTATAGTAAGATTGAGCTAAGCAGCTGTTGAGATTGGATAATGATATGTGAGCTTCTCATCAGGCCTGTAACATGTTTCCACTAATACAGATTAAGAATGTCTGAATGAACTATAATTATCCCTGTGGCTTTTGCATAACATAATTAGGTCTTACTAAAGCAAAGTACTTTTATTAAGTGAAAAATGATGTCTAAAAAATTACGGAAATGGCCACAAGAACAACTTACCTAAGGACAGAAGCATTAGCACTTATAATAGTAATGTGAAAAAAAGTGTTTCTTTTTGTTACACAGAATTTTCAAAACTCAAAGTCTAAACAAGACAGGCACATGAAGGATGGTTTCAATTATACTGACCCTCTTGCTGGAGCTTGTGCACCAGGTGTCCAGACCACAAAATGGAAAATGTAATCTTTGTCTGCTTTCTGTAAATACAGTACTGAGATCAGCTTGTCTTTTAAGTGCCTGATTGCTCTTTAATTACAGAGAATTTCTCTTTAAACAGAGAAACCCAACAACAAGAACAACAAAACGATAAGGAACTCATTTCAGAGCCTCCTTATTCTTCCTATCACATGGGAAGAATATGATGTATCTAATAACTTTATATAACTGGGTTTATTAAATGGTAGTCAGCATATGTTTTGTAAAAACTACTTTAAAATAGCTAATGAGAATGTTTCTGTTGATCAGTAAAAGCCAACTAAAACTATGAATGCAAAGTATTCATATCCTTTGTCATGGCATTTTGATATAAGGATTTTAAAGCAACTGTGATGTGGTAAAAAAAAAAAAGTGTTGAATATAGAGTGAATGAAAGGGAATTCAGCTCCCCATTCTGAAATGTTGTGGCAGCCTGTGTCTAGGCCAGTATCCTAACCAATCTGAGCCTCGGTTTATCATCGGTAAAATGGAGGCTAGCAATTTCTACCCTGGTGGGCTGTTGAGAAAATTAAATGAGATAATTTATGTGAGCTGTCATTTTTTAAGGATGTGTTACTTGAATATGATTTTGAAAAATAATTCACAAGAAATGGAAAGACAAGCTTTTCTCTCTTTCATCTCAAAGGAGACAATATAAGATAGATGAAACGATATTTTTGAGGCAGGTACCACATTTGAAACTGTCTTTTTAAATAAAGATTGTAAATTTATCTTTAATTACAGAATGATTATTTCTTCTTTTTATCTCTGGGTAAATTATTTAACCATCTCTTCTGTAATACTCTGTGAGGAGGTGAATATTTTTTAATATTTATATCGTACTTGTAAAAGCATTCATTACTCAGTTACTTTCTTTTCTTAAGCCCCCTTTTTAATATTCAGAAACCTAGTATTTTTGCCTTTACTTCATTAATTGCATTTAAATAACCTGGCACATGGCCCAGTTTGGCTGACATATGTATATGATATATACATCCCAGGTGCTGTGTAGTTCAGTTTTCAATCAGTTCCTTTCCCTTATTTTCTGTAAGTAAGGACTGGCTTAGGTATATAAGTGATTAATAGGGACCAGATATTTATGTCACTAGGTCTTTCTTTTCCTGTGTACTACTTAATATAAGGCAAAATATGAGCCTGCCTATTAGCAGTCAGGACCCTCATTCACTATATCGCCACACTGGCATCCCCATGGAAAATATCTCTTTCTGACCCAGCTGAAAAAGGTGTGAGAACCAAATAGTAGCTAAATTTGGTCATTGAAACTTCCTTAACCATAATCATCTTCACCATTTTATGTCCCGTCAGAGGTTACAGTAACGTACACATAACAGCAATATTTGTTTTCTGTCATTACATTTATTTGGTACAATCCATGGATAGAATAAGTAGAGTATGTCATTGATATAGAGGTACAAAGTAAACGGTGTGGAAGCTGTGATGTGATGGCATTCTGATTCAAGTCGTCGGGGTGTATTTTATGGTTTTGATACTCTTCATATGCACTAGCTTGTGAACTTATTTTTGTAGGTAAAAATAGTAAAACAATAAAACTATCTCAGTTTCCAGAACAAATTGCTTCCATTCTTACCACTAGGTAAGTGTATCTCTGACTCAACCACATGAATAACATCACATATGATTTTAAAATTCAGTATATGCTGAAGACCTTGAGCAACTTCCATGTTTTGCCTATAGTTAGTCTTGGCAATATGAAACAGGACAGCCAACAAAACTTTAGGCTGTATCTAGAAATAGTGATGATTGAATTTAAGCTGAGTATGAAGTTTATTTCAGTGTATTTCCTTTTCCCTAAATTTTGAAGTTCAAAGTTTAACTTGGAATTGTTTTCTCTAGTTTAGCTGTAGCCAAAGTCCATGGAGCGGCTTATGTCTGTCAATAGTTGACCTAATAGATTTGTCCTGTGCTGACGCTTTGTTCTTTTCTTACCAGGCTGTTTATAGTTATATTATTTTCAATGGGCTATATTTTAAAAGGAGATTAGAAAATCATGTAGAATTTGGACAGTGATTTAGAGGTATTAGGATTTTTTAAAGTAGGGTTTTGAGACAAATCATTTATTCAATAATTAATTCATTGTTTTTCTTTCTTCATTCTTAAATAACATCAATCACTTATTGGACACCAACTGTGACAGTAGAGTTATTAAGATAAGACCAGTTTAGTGAGGTTAGAGGTTTGAAATCAATGAGTTCCATAAAATACTAGAGTTGCTATTTGATAACTTTGTATAAACAGAAGTAAAATAATCAAGAAGAACCCTTCTACAAGACCATCAAGAAGGATTCATTTAAGTGGGGAAGTTCCAGCAGAATCTGGATGGACAGACATAGGATTATTCACAGGCAGAGACAGAGACATATTTCTGATATGAAGTAGTGAGGGGGGGAAAAACATGAAACAACATGCTTGGTACATGGGTGAGCATAAGGACAGGGCTTGGCGAGAGAGAAGAATGAAGATGAGAAAAAGAATGGGTCAGTTCTTGGAAATCACATACGAAAGTCCATGGCCATTTTCTTTTAGGCAGTGAAGATCTTTTAAAGGGTTTTTAGCAGGAGAGCAACTGAGCTGTACATAGATGATGGGGAGTGAGGAGCGTACCTGTTCTGATGAGCACCGGGTATTGAATGGAAGTGTTGAATCACCAAATCATACATCTGAAACTAAGATTACGCTGTATGTTAACTAACTGGAATTTAAATAAAAACTTAAAAATATATATATTTTAGAAAGAAAGCTTTGGCAGCAATGCAAAAGATGAACAGGGGAAGCACAATAAAAGGAATTAAAATGATTTGTTCAGGTACTGTTGAGGCATGAGATATGGCCAGAGCAGTGAAGATGGGGAGGAGTTGATGCAGGATATGTTAAGGTAGTACTTACAAGACTGGATCGGGACGTGAAAATACAGCAGAAAGAGTGGATTCTCAGGCATCTGTCTTGAGTGAAAGGGTGGATGGTGAGGCTGTCCACCAAAAGGAATAGGTGGAAAGGTTTGGAAGTGCAGGTGAGGAGCTCGGTGTTTGGCCATGCTTTGTCTGAAGTGTATATAGGGCTTCCAGGTGGACATGCCAAGTACCCAATTGAATATGTGGGCCTATAGGATACAGGAGTGGATTAGAGATAGAGATTTGTAGGTCATCAGCAGTAATAAACAGAGTGTTAATATTACTCAAGGCTAAATGTTGAGAGGAGAAAGAATAAAATTAGGATTAGCAATGTGCAGAAAAGTAACGTTGAAGAAGAAAGGAGCCAGTGAAAGGGCTTGCCAAAATACTCCATGAGGTGTCACATTAGGACTTTACTGGGAACATTTATGAGGCTAGTTTCCATCATGTCATGGAAGTGGGAGCACCCACTCAGTAGCATAGGAGAATTAAAAATAAATGGAAAAAATCAAACGAACAAATTTAGGTTTTTGGTTTTTTTTTTGAGGAGATTAACTATGAAAGGGAGGGACAGGCATTAACTAGCAGGGCCCATAGGATAGAGAGATGTATTAATTGTAATGATAAGAGACGCACGAACATTATTAATAATTTGTGCGGAAGGATTTGGTAGAGCGAGAAGTTGAAAATATAGAAGACATAAGAAATACTCATGAAGCATCTCAACAGGGTGCTGCAGAAATGGAGAGCTGGCTGTTGTCCTTATTATCAAGGAAATTGTGATTGCTAAACTAGAAATTATGATATTTGTAAGGACATTTTGTTTACTGAGACTTATAGAAAGTGTATTTTTATTTTTTATTTTTTTAAAGGTTTTATTTATTTATTTGACACAGAGAGTGCACAAACACAAGCAAGGGAGCATCAGGCAGAGGGAGGAGATGTAGGCTCCTGGCTGAGCAGAGAGCCCCACATGGGGCTCGATCCCAGCACTCTGCGATCATGACCTGAGCTGAAGGCAGATGCTTAACCGACGGAGCCACCCAGGCACCCCTAGAAAGAGTATTTTTACACCTAAATAGTCAAAATGACCAAAATCGTGATCTTCCCTCTCATTCTTTTTTTGCTCCACCATTTGCAAATGTGTTTCTTCCTAGACCCATTTAATAAAGGGTAATACAGTCCACTTTGTTGCTCAAGCCAAACACCCAAGTCATCCTCCATTCTCTTCATGGTTCATTCTCCAGACATCTCCACTGCATCTGTTTCTGTCCATTTCCAGGACTGTATTCTAGTTGAAAGTATCAATTTGTCATTCTTGGGCTGTAACAGCAGAATTCTAACTTCTCTCCCTGCTTATCTAGGGCCACCCCACCCAACACTTCCCCATCTGTTCTCCACTTAGCCACCAGAATAATGTCATAAGAAGGTTAATCAAGTCATTTCATTCTCCAGCCTAAACTCAAAATAGCTCCTAGTAGATATGTGGCAAAGGATGACTACTGTCACAGTTCTCAGGATTTTTCCTTCCCCATTCTCTTTTAATTGTCCTTCTCCCTTTTTTTATAGTAGCAAAGACATAATTATTAAAAGACATTGGTTGTCTAATTTTATACATGTCGTAACTGTTAGCTTGGGGGCAAATATAGTCAGTATCAATGTAGCATGTTGTAGGGGCGCTCGGGTGGCTCAGCCATTAAGCGGCTGCTCAGGTCATGATCCCAGAGTCCTGGGATCAGCCCCCACCCCTGCTTTGGGCTCCCTGCTCAGCGGGAAGCCTGCTTCTCCCTCCCCTACTCTCCCTCCCCTCTTCCCCTGCTTGTGTTCTCTCTCTCGCTGTGTCTCTCTCTGTCAAATAAATAAAATCTTTAAAAAAAATGTAGCATGTTATAGGAACACAGGGCTTCCTATAGGAATTCAAAACATGAGCATGATGATGACATAAAATTGAGATTCATCTCATCTATCCCCAAATGACCCTGCTGCCTGGGTTTGAATCCCTGCTCTACTACTTCTCTGTGATGTTAGGCCTTTCCTTCCTCTTCTGCAAAATGGAGCTCATAGGAGCTAATGAGTAATCCAGCTAATGAGGTTGCCTTGAGGAGTAAGTTAATATAGGTAGTGTGAAGTGGTTAGAATAGTACCTTGTTCATAAATGTTAGATGTTATAAAATTAACCATGATTTTAATCATTTTTTTCAAAGTCAGAAAGATAATATTAATTTGTGCATTTTTTTATATCCTGATACTTCACTTAGCTCTGTATTACTTCTAATCGTCTTGCAGTCTGTTCTTTTAAAGGCTAGATGCAAAATCACATTATTGGCATATCATTATGCTTCTTGACAGCTTCATCTTTTCCTTTATAATATCCTACACTTTTGAATTTTGAATTCACCACTTACTGTTTGGGCTATAGATTTTAGTTCAATATTAAATAACAGTGAATAGCCTCTATTTTATTGGGGATAATTCTTGTAACTGTCATTTAAATATAATGTTGACTATACGTTTTATTCTTTTTCACGTTGAGAAGTTTTCCTATTCTTAGTGAACTAAATTAAATTATCAGGAATTTCAGTTGATGTTCTAAGTCTTGAAATTATATGTATATTTTCTGAATTTGTTGAAGGGATGATTTGGTTTTGCTCTCTTGGCCAGTTGACTTGCTAATGCTATGTTATCTTTGCATAGCTGGAAGCTTATTGTTTTATCATATACCTTAGTTCTTTTTCATTTACTTGTGAACTTGGGGGAATATTCCAAAATAAAGATGGTCCATAGTATTTTTCAGTTGCTTGCCATCTTTTTGATATTGTTAAGGAGGTTATAGTCACATTGAAACCTTTATAGTCTTCTCTGTGAGGTATTTTATATACATATATCAAATTTTATATAATTATATATATTTCTGTTATTTGTAATTAAAAAAAAACTAGTAAAAAAAATCCACAGAATCTATTTTGGAAGTGGTATTTGCAATTTTCAAAAAGTATTTCATCTAGTTTTCTTTAAATTTTGCTGGAATTTCTAACTATTGAGTTAATTTTCAGGCTGACATTTTAGAAAGTATTGCTTATTTAATTAAGCCTTTCATTTTATTAGCACATATTCATAGATTATATGCTTGTGGTTTGCAATATCATTGCTCAATAAGTTTTAGAGATTCCATCACTCCCAATTTTTGTGATTTTCTCTGATTTTCTTGATTATATATGTCAATAGTTTACAAATTTTACTAGTCCTTTCAAAAAGCTAAAACTGACATTTGCTCTCGCTATTTTTTCTTTTTTCTAGTTTATTAATTCTGCTGACTACTTAGTCTATTTCTTATTCCATTTTTTTAAAATTCTGAGGTTTATTACTATCAAATATCTCTAGGTGTATTTCAGGTTGTTTATAGTTAGGTCTGACTATGATTAACTTTTTAAATGTTTTGGGAATGTTTGAAAATAATATGTAATTCATGTGATATGCTAAGTTGGATTTGGTTTTATCAATTTAAATTTAAAATAAGAAATTTTATTTAATTATTAATATAAATTAAATAAAAATTTAAAATAAGAAAACATATTGTATAAAGTATATAAAGTATAAGTATAAGCTTTATGTTTATGTTATGTTATGTTATGTTTAGCTTATACATAAAGTATAAGCTTTATGTTTTTATGATCTGTCTACTGGACAGAGATGGGGCTAGTTTGTGCAAATTCTTACAAAGCTGAGGTGACCCATTTGGATTTACACTCTAGAAATAAAACTATCAAATATAAGCTGGTGAGTTATATGAGTAGAACTTATATAGGAAGATGAGTCTTTTTGGGAATGTGGGGAAGATCGACTACATTAGGGGTACCACCAGGGCCAGAGATAAGAATTAAGAATCTATTTATATCCAGCATTCCCACTTTTAGGAATTTGACCTTTAGAAATACCTTCTTGTGTTACGGGAAGAACTTAGTGTTTTTGCTCTTTCCCGACGATATTCCCACTACCTTCCACTTTTCCTTCAACCAGGTCATTTACTCCATCAAATTTCCTTGTCAATACTTTTGTGACCTTCTTTGACACTAAACTCTTAAAAGGAAAATATAATGACTTTTTTGTCTCTTGAGTTATTGTTGCTGCCCCTCACTTTTCTTTTTAACAACTTCACCATAGCTTTTAAAGGTTAAGTTACATTTCTGCCAGAATTTGATATTCATTGTTGATCTAGGCATCTGACATACATTTTTTAAAAATCAACTATGCTCTAGGCACTATGCTAAAAAGTAGAAAAGCTGTCTCCCTACCACAGCTAGAACCTTTCACCTCTGTGTTAAAGAGATTTTAATCTTCTACATGAACTCTCCAATGTTCAATATATACAGTTGGCATTAGTGTATCTTTGATTTGATAATGTGAAGGCACCCAAAATTTTAAAGAGCTCAAGTCTGTATCTCTGACCTGAACCTCCTGCCATTTCCTGTCCTGGTTGATGGTTGATAGTAATCTGTGCTAGAAGCTTAATAGGCTTTCAATATATAATCTTTATTGAATTAATATTTTAGCCATGCTTTTTACTCTTTTCTATTCTTAACCAATGTTCATCAAAATCCTATTGATCATATTTTTACATTGAATCTCAATCTTCTTCCCTTTACCTCTGTATTCATCACCTTAGTTTTAGAACTACAAAATCTCCTTGATTTTTTTTATAAGCTCCTAATTATTTCTATATTCCTCCCTCTTTTGTCCATCAGCCACACTACCATCAGCGTACTTACTTCAATTTCTATGTGATCATAATTGCCCACTCAGAACTTTTGATGATTTGCTTAGAGGAAAAAGTCTAACTCTTGGACATGCCATTCAGTTTTCTTCACAACCTGGTACCAAGCTTATCTCTTCTTTTATTTGCTATTACCTGTCCCACACCTCTGAATCTAATCACATATAATTACCGGCTTTCTTTGTATTTAGACCATTTCCTGATACACTGTGGGTATTCTATCAATGTTTGCTGATGATTATTTTGGAAGATTCAGGTTTATAATAAAGCTTGTAATTTCCTGGGTGGGTCAGACTGAGGAGATATTGTTTAGTTTGGTAATTTACAGAGGACTTTGAGGTTTCGTATTAGGGGAATGGCTGTGTAAATGGTATTTATATAGGTGACTTAGAAATGATCTAATCTAAGCTATGTTTTCTGGATGTTAAGTTGAGGCTTAAGGTATCAGGGACTTATTTAGAATAACGCTTATAACTGTTTGATACTCCAAGATTGCTTCCAAATTTGTGGAGGCTAAACAATAGTTTGAATCCTGAGTAGAAGTTAAAGAGTCATGATGAACTATAACTATTATATGGTACCAATAGATTTTTCTGATTTGATTAAAATAGTTGTATACCTATACCACTAAATAATCCACCTCCAAGGCTATATTATTAAGATTTTTTCCCTGATGTTCATATTAAACTATTTGTGATTATGTAATTTTCATTTTTATGCAAGTAATTGCATATTTGATTCTTAAACTCAAAAGTCAGGTCTTTGCTGCTTAGAAATAAGAGAGTCATGAAGATGTCATGGAATATTTGAAATGGAGAAGTTGATATTAGGTTGAATGAATCTAGCAGCTATTTCATATAACTTAGCTCAAAAAGAAGTTTCTCTTTGTCTTCATTATACAAAAAGCATTCAAGCTAGATTTTCGCTATTATATTTTTGTTTAGTTAAAACTCTTAAACCAAGCGTTAAGTCATTGTAATTATCCTTAATTAGTCTTTATAATTATCCTTTTACATTTTAACTGCTTGGTCTTAGTTACTTCTTTCCAAGCATCAAGGTATATTAGCTCTCAATAGTGTGATATGCAGTACATCACACACATTGTCATTGACAGCCTTTGAACTGTTGATAGATTGTTTTGGTCATTTTGGTAATTAAGGAAACTGACTTATCAACCACTGATGAAGAAAACATTTATTCTCACCTGACTTAGTCACTATCAAGATTTTTTTTTTTCCTGTATCTTGGGAAATAGAGAAAACCTTCAACTTTCTAGTTCTATTGGCGGGAAGATGTTTTGCTTTGTAGTTTTGTTTCTATTTTATGCATTTTTCTTGACTTTAAAGTTTTATTGGAGTTATAAGCAGTAGAAATTTATATTTACTTTTATATTTAAATGTAGAAAAAATAATTTAGGTTCACATTGAAGGTCTGCAAACACTTTTTTCTTCTAAAGAGGAGCTTTACTGTTCAAGGTTGGGAAACACATCATGAGAGCTAATAGCTTAACATGGGCTTCATTCTCCAAATATTGAGACAGTTTCTACCTCTAAAAGGATGTTTTTTTGTGTTCAGAATCATGTAAGTCGTAGTTTTATGTATATGGTAGTTTTTGGTTTTGTTTTTGAGAGCTTGTAACCTAATTTCCATGTTATATGAGTGTCAGAAAGGTTAAGTGAATTATCAAGTCCATGGAGTTAGTCAGTGATAGATGAACCATAACTGTAGTGATAAATACATACAGATAAGCATGACAGTCTTTCATAATAACTACAAAGTAATTCTAATAAGTGAACTAGGTCAAATCAGACCATATGCAAGAATAGTTAAAATAACTATCTCAATATTAGATGAAAATGAAACTTTGCTTGATGTAGGCTTTCTTAAATTTTTGAATAAATACAATTCTGAAGTAGCCTCTCATAAGTACTTTTTTGTAGATAGATAATTAAAATTAATAGCAAAAATTAACATTGATTTATTTTCACTGTGATATATCTTGAATATTAAATACTGTTTTGAAATGCTGTCATTTTTATGTGATTCAAAGGAGAGTAATCTATTTTGAAGTTTTTTGAAAGGAGTAAAGTTTTATTTCAGATGTTGAATGATACTTTTTGTCAAATAACAGTGTTGTAAAATATAAATGATTGTAAGTATAAATAGAAATATATCATTCATCAGATTATACTCCTTTTTCAAAATGCCTGTTTCTGTATTTAGACTTACTTTAGTCTTTATATTTAGATAGAATTATCTAATTCCTAGTCTCCCACGAATATTGTTATGCTACTAGAGAGGGATCATTCTCATTTATCTCTTTCTTCCCCTCTAACACTGTTTCTCAGCTTTGGCTGCACATTTGAAACACCTGAGAAGATTTTTAAACTACTCAGGAATAGATGAAAAATTTGATTGTGTTGACATAGTGTTTCTGCCCATGTCAAAACTGATCAGTTTATATACTTTAGTATGTGTAGGGTTTTTTTGTTTTGTTTTGTTTTTTTGTTTTTTTAAGTAACACATATACTTATCTGACTCACTAATCCACCTATTTAGTGGGGGAGGGGAACGCTTAGATCCCACTTGCAGAGATTGTAGTGTGATTGGTTTTAGGGGAGGCTCAAGCACTCTTGAATTAAATCCCCGCTGGTGAAGGTGAATCTAACATTGAGAAACCCTGCTTTAGCACACATCCAGGTACTTTGGATATGGTAAGTTCTTAAAAATAGCTGTTATCATTGTTGAATTGAACACATTTCTTCTTTGTATTCATTCATTCATTTACAAGTAATGAAGCCTGCACACACTGAAAAGCCTAGAAATGCATCAATTATGCCAGAGGCCTTCTAAAAACGGGAATATTCTCCAAATAACTTTATGCAAAATATAGATATGCCATAGTCCTTTAGGCAAACATCTTGACTAAGACACCATATCTATGTTATATAATATTTAATGTATACTTTATATATATATATATATATATATATATATAAAGTTATAGTCCACTCTAAATGAAGACAAATATTGACAAAGATTGATCAACTTAAAGTATGATAAGGCAAAGATTTCATTTTATTAAAGGTTAAAGGACATATTTTTCTGGAAAGCTCACTTTTATATGTGTCACAGTTTACAAAAAACGTTTTCATATATGTGGTATATGGTCATTGACTAACATCTCTCTTTGTCTTTTGAACATGAACTTTGATGTTCACATCCTCAGATTTTCCTTTCTGTGTCAAATTTACTCCCTTAAACATCAGCTTATGAATTAAAATTTTATGCCAACTTATTGTAGTTTTGCCTTAAGACAACAGTTTAGTTTTGGTGGTGTAACCTTTTTAGTCTGTGTAACAATATTTGTGCAATTAATATACCATTTCATTCAATTTTCCTGTTGTGAAAATGAGAAAAAAAATAGAGTGCTGATATTGGTGGTTAGAATCGTAGGTCTCAAAAATGGAGCAAAATTGAGATGAGGATGTTAATTTGTGTCTAAAAGGCAAAGTATGGGCAAGAGGGATTTTATATTTATTTTCAGTCCTTTGGGCATAACCTTAACAAATTTGATGAATTGGAATTAACATATTGTGTGAGTGAGAATCTTCTAGGTTATGCTGTAGTAATAACCTTTCTCACTTTTTTTTTTTTTTGAAGACTATTTATTTCACAGAGAGAAACACAGTAAGAGAGGGAACACAAGCAGGAGGAGTACAAGAGGGAGAAGCAGGCTTCTTGCCGAGCAGGGAGCCTATGTGACTGGGATCATGACCTGAGCCGAAGGCAGACCCTTAATGACTGAGCCACCCAGGTGCCCTGCCATCCCACATTTTATTGGTTTATCTCAATGAAGTTTTACTTTTCACTCATGCTACAGAACAATGGGCCAGTGCATGTTAGTAATTAGGAGCCCAGGCTGATAGAGGATCATCTTAACTGATGTAGCTAAGGAAGGGACACTGGTGAATGGCTCACTGACTCTTAAAGCCTCATGTCTGCTTACATTTCATTGGCCAACATGAGTCATATGGGCATATCTAATTCAAAAGGGGTGAGGAGGTACATCCCTACTATGTGTCTGGAAGGGAGGAGAATTAGAGTATTGCTAAACGAGTCCTAGTGAGTACCACAATTATTTTCTTTTTTACTTTTTTTTTAAAGATTTTGTTTATCTGACCTAGAGAGAGGGAGAGAGCACAAGCAGGGGAAGTGGCAGGCAGAAGGAGAGGGAGAACAGACTCCCAGCTGAGCAGGGAGCCTGATGTGGGGGTGGATCTCTGGACCCTGAGATCATGACCTAAGCTGAAGGCAGATGCTTAACTGACTGAGCCACCCAGTCGCCGCCGCCCCCACAATCATTTTCTGCTGTATAAGATATTTTTAGGAATGACTTTTTGATGATCCAGGATGATAGAATATCTTTTCCTTCTCAGCATAAGCCTGTATTGTAAGGAAAGTAGAATATTACTATTGCTCCTTTCAGATAGAGAAACTGGGAGTCAGAATGCCTGCACAACATCACTATACACCCACAGGGGAATCAGGCTTATTATACCTTTATAACATAATTGTTTTTATATGTTTGTCATTGATATGAAAACTGTACTGTGTTCTGCTACTTCATACTCTGTGGTCCTTTTGCATAACTGCTACCTTACTTTATAGTCAAATAAAGAGCCAATTTGTAGTAAACCTGCATTCTTAGGTTTAAAAGTTTAAATTTATAACTATTACTCTCCATTTGTCTCCTATATTTTCCTTTAGACGGTATTTTAGCATCAAAAATTATTCCAGGCTTTTAGCCCACCTTTAGATTTTCGCTAAAAAATTATATTCTAGTAAGTAGGAAAACAAAGCAAACCATTGTCACCAGGGTGCCACTGTTTTATCACTGGGAATAATGTGATTGTCTCTTAGGAGATTTCATTTTGGTTGAAATCCCAGAGTTTCAACCAACCATACAAAGAATCAAGAACAATCTGCTAATGGAGTTTCTGAAGGGATAGGAAGGAAGTATTTTTAATATGCAAAGCTCAGCTGCTGGGGAGAGTTATTTTAATGTAATTATACTACACTAGAATATTGGTATTTATTTATTTTA
Organism: Potos flavus; assembly: GCA_028534135.1. NCBI lineage: Eukaryota > Metazoa > Chordata > Mammalia > Carnivora > Procyonidae > Potos > Potos flavus. The sequence goes on from CM052898.1 coordinate 169,120,261, forward strand.
TTTTAATAGGAATAAGTCAGAAGACCTAATGAATCAAATATGATTTATTATTTTTTGGTGCAAAGCTTTGAGCATGGACTTTTACAATTCAGATATTATGTGTTAAAGCCTTATGGAAGCAGATATGGTTAGATAGAGTCATGATGTATCAGATTTTTCAAGTTCATTTTCTATAACTTAGCAAAGGAACTGTCAAATGAGAACTGAGTCAGGTTTTCCTTTAAGAACACCACTCTAATTTCCATGAAAACACTATGGTTCAAAACTAAAAACTGGGCTGCCAAACTTTTTCTTTCAAGTGTTTGACATTTTGGAACATGTGGATTCCATTCCATTTTCTTCATTAAGAACTCCATTTAATAAAGCACTTTATTATGATAATTTAGTGTTTGAAATTCAGTGGAAAAAAAGTTTTTCATCAATGTGAGGTAGTAACAAGACAGAATCTTCATCATGTGATGCATAAACACAGTTTATTGATACGCGATTCTGCTGCTGAAATAGAAGTCTTAGAGGGCCCCACACCCTCTCCCCTTTGGAAATGGAAAGCCACGATTTCTAAAACAAAGTCCCAGCCATTTTGTGCTCAGGAATCCGACTGCATCCTGACACAATGGTGGAACTAAATCATGATGAATGGTTTAGCTGCGCTTCCTCTTCCTTCTCCATGTGCCTGTGATTCTCATACCTATATTCCTTTCTTGGACTTATCTCTGAAGTCTGTGGGAGATAACTTCCTCCCATTGCTAGCCAGCAGGGGGGCCCATGTTTCCTTGTTTTGGAGCTGCAGGGTATTTGTTCTACCCTGTTTACAGCCAGTGGGGGGGCCCTTTTTCTTCCTTACTGCTCGCCTTTTCATCAGCACAGGGGGAGATTCAAAATCAGAAATGATCTTAATTAAATGTTTTCTGTACAGAAACACCCATTCCACAACCTTGGTCTTTTGAACTCACTTGGAGGTGTCCCTCCCCACCTTCTGCCTTAGGGAGACTTCAGACAATAGGCCTTATCACAAAAGACAAGGATAAATATTTATCAGAGCACAAAAGATGTTTAGAGGACCTACATTTATTTGCATTCATTATTGTTAAACATGTTTAATCATGTGAAGTACTATCAAAATTCCTGGCTAAAACATTTTCCTCTACAATATTTTCAAACAAAATTGTATCCCCCCCCCAAATTGTAAAAGTGCATTTAAATATTCAGAAAAACATTTAGAGAATTTACAAGAATATCTTATGCTACAGTAAGTTATTATAATATCCATCTTTTAGAGGAAATTATAGGTTTATAAGCTTTGTAATGTAAACATTTATAATTATGATCTTCTCTATACTTCTTAGTAGTGTACAAATGGTATGAGGAATAAATGAGAATATAACCAGATTTTGGTTGGCATAATGATTTTTTCTTAAAAATTAAGATAAAAATTCTCATTTTTAATTTTTCTGTTTTTAAAATTACCCAATTCAGAGTATCCAATTCAAATGTAAACTTTACACTGCCTTTTATTTTATTTATTGGTTGATTTTTGGTAGTGGAGGGATGGGATTATGAATAGAGGCAAAAGTTTATATTTGGTTAGTTGTGAAAAATTTTTATTCTTCTACTATATAAAGAACATAGAAATAATTAGGGGGTAGAACTTAACTAGTAGATAATTCACAAGTTTTAGTTAAATAGTTTTTTTTTTTAAATATATGAGGCACTTGAAATATTTGTTTAGGTAGGTATAAGAGTTAGAATTTAGTGATTGATTTTTTTCTCTAAAAAGCACATTTTCAAGAAACAGTTAAGAGAAACTAAAGTTTTTGCAATGGAAATTTTGTAATCATTGATTGTTTAAAGAATCTTGTTAACATAATGAAATGGAAAAATCTACTGGCATAAGAAATATTATATTTAGATTGAAATACAATTTTTACTTAGACATAAATTATCACTTTTAATTATAAATACTCATAATTTTCATATGTTCACTTTCATGGATTATAAATACTCATAATTTTCATATGTTCACTTTCATTCCAATATGTTCACTGATTGATTTAATAATCACAATTAAAAAGTAATACACTATTTTGAAGTAGAATTTTACAACAAATATGGTGTGTTTAACAATAAAGTCACACATTAAAGAATTATGAATATATTTGCATGAGTTGTCTTATAGTGTTTGAACTTTTCTTAAGGTTGAGTACTTTTGTGTTCTTATCAGATAAGAAGTAATATAATAATAATTTGCTAAATCATGAACTTTTACGCTTGTCCAGAATGACTTCGTAAAATTCAAATTTTTTTTTAATGATCTATTTTCTTCAATACTGATTTAGTATTTACACAGTGACTCTGATGAAAACTTCATGTACAGATATATGGTCCTGTGGTTTGGGGTTTGTTTTTTGTTCAAAAGGCATTGTTCTATGTGAATTAGACATGCTTATTATATATTCTAACTCATTGCGTGTAAAACCTACCTTTGTTTAAGGCTCTGCTCTATGAGCATTTCTCAGGGGGCAAAGAAATAGAAAGTCATTCCTGGAAAAGAGACATTTTCTTAAAAGAATAAAACACCTTTTGAACTGTTAGTGAAGTATTGGTATTTTAATGCCCTTTAAGGCTTTTTTTTTTTTTTTTTAGTTAAAAGAATATTAAATTAAAGAGCACCATGTGTTTTTTTTCCTCACCTTAAAAGCAGTTGCTATCAAATTAAAATTAAATAGATTTGAATCTACACTTTGTACTATTACAAAAGGAAAGAACTAGTTGTTACTGCATCTGGAGATTTTTTTAAACGTAGCTTCTCATTTAAAAGAACTTATTTTCAGTCATAAGAAGTTGGTTATTCTATGTGCACTTATCAGGCAGGCCTCATATAATTTCTTGTATCTCTTTAGGAAGTCTATATGTAATAGATAAAGCATCCAGGAACACAAACCTAATGAAAAACATGCTTTTGTTGAGATGGTTTCAGTCCAGTAACCTCGGAAATGTTGGCAAGTAATTTGAGCTTCTGTGATAAGATTCTGCTGCTGCCAGTGATGGTTCTGGCCATTTGATAGGCTGAGGGTTTTACAAGAACAACTTACTGTTTATAGATAGCTTAGGTCTTAGGGGATGTTATCCCTTCCCCCAACTTTAGGTTCTATGTGCTTATTAATGAAAAGACTTGTTTCTATTTTAAAAGACAAACAATATATTTTTAAAATAACTTTTAAAATGCAATTTTTTTTAAAAAAAAGAAAGACTCTATGTTAGCCTTGTGAGTTGTGTGTTCTATATCCATTTGATATTGCCGAATAACTAAAATCTGCTTTTTTTTTTTCCCTGCTAGAAATTTGTAATCTTCTTAACACTTCTGCTCTGAGTAAAACTAAGATCATTAAGATATGGTGTTTCAAAAATAAAACTTTCGAAAAGGTTTAACTTTTAAGTTCTTGAGTAATTATAAAAATTTCTATCTATGAACTTATTTTTTGTTATTGATAATTTTGTAGAAATAATTAACAGCTAAATATATATATTTTGTCAAAGAAATTAGGTTAAGAAGAAAAATGAGAAAGTCACAAACTAAATACTGGTTTAGCTGGGTTGCATTGCCCATGAAAACGTGTGAGCTGCCACTAACTAGATACATAAACTGTACCCATGTTATTTAACCCTTTAGGGTCTCAGATTTAGCATCTGAAAGTAAGAGGATTGAATAAAGAAAGTCACAGTATCATTTTATAATTCTTGATGACAAGCTGCCATATCAAGTCTTTGACTTCTTAATGTTATTATAGAGAACTTCAAAATGTTTTTACTAACTAGATTGGTATGAGAACATATACTAAACATTGATGCCTTTGTTTTCTTTTTTAAAAGATATTTATTTATTTATTTATTTGAGGGAGAGAAGAAGAGAGAAAGAGCAGGGAGGAGGGGCAGAGGGAAAGGGAGAAGCAGGCTCTCTGCTAAGCAGGAAGCCCAATGTGGGACTCAATCCCAGGACTCCGGAGTCACAACTTGAACTGAAGGCAGATGCTTAACCGACTGAGCCACCTAGGTGCCCTTGTCCTCTTCTTTTAAAATTTTAATTCCAGTATACTTAACATACAGTGTTATATTAGTTTTAGGTATACAATATAGGGATTCAGTAATTCTTTTTTTTTTTAAGATTTTATTTATTTATTTGACAGAGAGTGATCACAAGTAGGCAGAGAGGCAGGCAGAGAGAGAGAGAGAGAGGGGGAAGCAGGCTCCCTGCTGAGCAGAGAGCTGGAGGTGGGGCTTGATCCCAGGACCCTGAGATCATGACCTGAGCTGAAGGCAGAGGCTTTAACCCACTGAGCCACCCAGGCACCCCGGGATTCAGTAATTCTATACAATACTTAGTGCTCATTAAATAAATGTACTCTTAAATCCTTTTATATACTTTACCCATCCCCCCTCCCACCTCTCTTTTGGTAACCACCAGTTTGTTCTCTATATTTTGTCTCTTTTTTCTTTGTTCATTTGTTTGGTTTCTTAAATTCCACATATGAGTGAAATCATATAGTATTTGTCTTTTTCCGATTGATTTATTTCACTTAGCATTGTACTCTCTAGATCCATCCATGTTGTTGCAAATGGCAAGATATCATTCTTTTTATGGCTGAGTAATATTATATTCACTGGAATATATATATATATTCACTGGAATATATATATCCATTGTATATATATTCAAGAACAATTGAATACATATATATATGTGTGTATATACACATACCACATCTTCTTTATCCATTCATCTATCAATGGGTACTTGGGTTGCTTCCATAATTTGGCTATTGTAAATAATGGTGCAATAAACATAAGGGTGCATATATCTTTCTGATCCGTGTTTTTGTGTTCTTTGGGTAAATACCTGATAGTGGAATTACTGGATCATATGATAATTCTATTTTAAATTTTTTGAGGAAACTCCATACTATTTTCCAGAGACCCAAGACAAGTGTGAGATATCTCATTGTGGTTTGATTTGCATTTCCCTGATGATTAGTAATATTGAGAATTTTTTCCTGTGTCTGTTGGCTAGCTGTATGTTTTCTTTGGAGAAATGTCTGTTCATGTCTTCTGCCCATTTTTTTAATTGGATTATTTAGGTTTTTTGGTGTTGAATTGGCTAAGTTCTTTGCAAGTTATGGATACTTTTTTTTTTTAAGATTTTATTTATTTATTTGACAAAGAGAGAGAGCACAAGCAGGAGGAGTGGTAGAGGGAGAGAGAGAGGGAAAAGGAGACTCCCCGCTGAGCAGCAAGCCCAGTGCGGGGCTTGATCCCAGGACCCTGGGATCATGACCTGAGCTGAAGGCAGATGCTTAGCCAACCAAGCCACCCGGGCACCCCAGTACATTTTGGATACTAACCCTTTATTGAACATGTCTTTTACAAATATCTTCTCCTATTCAGTAGATTGTCTTTTAGCTTTGTTGATTGTTTACTTAACTGTGAAGAAGCTTTTTATTTTAATGTAGTCCCAATAGTTTATTTTTGCTTTTGTTTCCCTTGCCTCAAGAGAGATATATCTAGACAAATGTTCCTATGGCAGATGTCAGAGAAATTACTGCCTGTGTTCTCTTATAGGATTTTTATGGTTTCAGGTCTCACCTTTAATCCATTTTGAGTTTATTTTGTATATAGTGTAAGAATGGTCTAGTTTCATTCTTTTTCATGTAGCTGTCCAATTTTCCCAACACCATTTGTTGATGAAACTGTCTTTTTTAGATTGCATATTCTTGCCTCCTTTGTTGAAGATTGACTATATATAAACATTGATTCTCTTTATTTTTATTTTGAAAATAATTAAAAGTAAATCCTGAAGGATAATTCATATGTTAATCTCACAATTATGAAAAGCTTGATATTTTGAGTTTTAAGTAAATGAAATATGGAAATCTCCCATCTTATTAATTCTGTCATGTTTGTGTAACTTTAAATGCTGTGACAATCCATGCCTAGATTA
>CM052898.1:169126752-169200937 GCA_028534135.1 Potos flavus
ACTTATTTGACAGAGAGAGAGGTCACAAGTAGGCAGAGAGGCAGGCAGAGAGAGGGGGAAGCAGGCTCCCCGCTGAGCAGAGAGCCCAATGTAATGCAGGGCTCGATCCCAGGATCCCAGGATCATGACCTGAGCCGAAGGCAGAGGCTTTAACCCACTGAGCCACCCAGGCACCCCTATGATATGATTTTCTGAGGGATTTGTCATAATATTGGGCTGTATGGAAAGAGCACAAGAAAATACGGCTTTTTACCACAAGATAATGTTGTTATATCTATATCATGGGAATTTGAAAGTGGGTCATAAATATATGACAAAGAAAATATTAGTGATTGGATGACTTTTTAAAAATGTTCTAATTCACACCAGAAGTTCTGTATCTAATATTATTATTTTTTGTCACTTGTGAAGACTTAAGGTTGTTTTCTTATTGACACTTTTAAATATTATTCATCATTAATTTCCTACAATGAAATTTAATGTACCTAATATACTCTTATAGTTCCATTCTGTGATGTTTTCCAAGACAAACAGTCCTTCCAATCACATTTAGAGTTTATCTCTCTTTCAATTTCCTTTTATATTATCTCTTAGTATAGAAGTTTAGTATGAATATTAATATCATCAAGTCAACATACAGAGTATGTGTTCATCTTTGTTTTTTCTATCACTTGCTCTATTTAGATGAAAATCATATAATCAAAAATATCAATGTATTGTCAGTATAACAATTTTCCTTCATTGAAGTACTTAGTATAAAGCCATGCTGTACAAATCCAAAAGTGGAATAAATCTATATCTCATCTTAATGGTAATTCTCAATGTATGATTATTTGAACTGATGCATTGAATAGATAAAGATCTTTTCTGGAGAGTTCAGCCAGTTGCCTGTGAATTAATTCTAACTCCATGATTTCTTGTTAAAAAAAAAAGAAACCAGAAACAAACACAAAACTGTCCTGGTAATCTGGTAATTGAAAACAATGTTATCGCTTTTGATACAACTAAGATTAACAATTTTTTTTCCACGATTTTCAAATGGCTTGCCATTTTTTTGCTTGCCAGTATCTATTTTGTATGCTTTATATATAATTGTTATAGACTATTTTTTCTTTATCAATCTTAGAATGTTTTCTATGTTTGTGTACACAACTTGAGCAACACTTGGAATGAAAATCTTTTGCTTTGCTCTTCTATTTAAGATGCTTTATTCCTAGAAAGCTCTACATTATTAGTGATATTAAACTTCATTAAATGGAAAATTTCTTTTCTATTTTCCAATTATCTCATTTTACAACGTCACTATTGTTCTTGCCCTCATGCAAGCCAACTAAATTATACTGGATGTAATTGTATGTTAAAAAAAACAACAACAAACTACTATGTATTTAAAGAGAAATATCGCAAAGGACCTTGTCTCTTTATGTCACCAGTATATCATGGCTGAAAATATGATAATGCAGTAGGCCCCTACTTCCTAGGGACATTAGCTTTAAAATTAAATATGGAAGAAGTTGACTTTGAGTGTTTGATGTGAGTTGTAAGGTTTACACTGTCTTACATGACGAGAAGCCTGGGATTAGACCACAGGGCTTATATAGGAGCTCTGGGTTGCCCTTTAGATTCCAGGCTGTTTTCTTCTTTCTTGGCACATCGATGTCCCAAACTAATGAGGGTTCTGAAAGGAAGAAAGTGGGAATTTATACTGTATAGACAACTAGAACTATCTGCTACAGCTGGTACATATATATAAAGGAAAAATATATCCAAAAGTCTCGGAACAATTGATGAAGACACTGTATTATTTAGAAAACAATCATGAGTCTTCATGGCCCTCTCAGCCACGTTATTACAATTAAGTGGGTGCTAGTAGTTGCTGTTGGATAAAATAGTCCAAACTAGTGGGAAAAGTGAAAACCATGAGTTTAATCTTGGGAATATAACAGTGCAGTGAAAGATGGTGACAAACCCACACTAATAGCCAAAGTTTTCATTTTTTGGCACTTTAGTGTGGTAGCAGTTGGCAGGAAGATCATAACTATGTAAGTGACCTCCATACCATTTTTCATCAATTTAAATATATGACTAACTTTGAGAAAGTCCTGTAGTTGCAACTGTTCTACATCTGAGTGGCTCTGATATTTCATCCTGTCCAGCCTTTTCTCCTCACAACCGTTGGTACCTCCAAAATTGAAGTGATTGCATAGTGGTCTGGGGTGAGGGAGATAGCATGGAAAGGGGCTTCAGTACTCACTGACAAAGCTTCCTGTGGCAAGCCTGTTGGAATTCAGAATAGTTTGGAATTAATTAATTCAGAATTGATATTAGTTATTACTTTTATATCATAATTTAGCTACTTGAGAGGGTAAGGTGTGTTTGTGCCTGATCCTAGAAAGATACCCACCCTGTATTATGTTGAGAGTGTACACTTATTCTGAGGAGAGTAATTAACAATTCTCTCAAGGGAGGTTTTCCGCTATAAAATGTAAAAGTAATTTTGTGAGATGCATAAATCAACTTTACTTGATAAAGGTATTACACAATGATCTTAAATATTTAAATGTCAGCATATTTAATATCTGTGTTTCTTATATATTCTAACCTTATTCTATAGAAAAGATGAAGATTTAAAAAAAAGAGCTCAAAGGAATATACAGCTGGGATGTATAGAAGGGTCTTAATGGAAAATGAGCACAGTAACTATGGAAAATACAACAGAGCATTAGGAACATTTAAAGACACCTCTTGTCTATGTTAAACATAAAATCCATTTCCTAGTTATATATTTACATTACAATGGAACAAATGATATTGCTTTTCCATTGCTTGAGTAGTTTCTTTTTATTTAATTGATTTTTCTTTTTTTGCTATCAGTTTGTCTAAATGATAATATGTAGCTTATTACTTTTATGGAGCTCAGATTTTTCAACATAAGATTTGAACTTTTTGTCATAATTTTATATTATCTTATTTTAAACATATTTGTATAGATAGATGGATAGATATTATTTATGTGTATTTATATCATGCTATTTCCTATGAAATGAAATAATATTTTATATAACAACTTTAGGCATTCTATAGTTATTATTTGGACTGCAAATGCCAAGCATTTTCATCTGAACACATTTTTAAGATCATTTTTCAAATACATATATTTGTGCTGATCTGAGTGCACAGATTTTCTCCAATGGAGCTTATATAATAATATAACTAGGCTAGACAAGAACCATTTCATGGCACAACTGGGTAGCTTCTATTATGTATTTCGATCAAGGATTTGAAAAAAGCTTTTAGGGTTTCATTTTAAAGCTCTCTTACCATTGTAGTAGGACAGTTCTAGCTATTTTTCTTCATCCGATTGTCACTTACTAATGCTAAGCTATTCCCTAGAATAATAATAAGGGACCACTGGGAGTTACATTAACTCTTGAGGCTGTATGCAATGTCAGGAGTCGCAGCCTGATGAAGTAAGAGGAACCACTAAGGATACTGGGGACCAAGTAAGGAACAGCAGTTCTGTCAAACTCTTGTCAATCCTAACATTTATGAAAAATACTGAAGATCTCATTCTTTGTCATGGTGTATGTTGTAGAAATGTATTATCTATGGGCCTTTTCAGTGAATATAGAAAACTTTGGAATCTGTATTTCTCTCAGGAGGAGTCTTACTAATTTCTTAAGGAGTGCACTGTGGGGTGAGGCAAAGATGCCCTCATTTGCTCTCTGATACACAATGGCGGTTCTAATATTGGGGTGATCGTACAGGCACAAGCTTATACAAGTCTGCCAAACTCCCACATATTCAGGAGCATTAGAATAGTTTCAAGCAAATCTGACTTATTTATCTAATTCCTTGCGTACCTTAAAAAGAAAAATTAACCAGGTCTTTACCCTGAAGAGTTTTTCAGTCCAAAACATAGGATATTGATAGCTATGAAATACGTACAGTTATCAGCACTGTTGCTTTGATGTTTCTTTCCATTTTTTCTTACGTCCTGATTTTATGTTTGGAATCATAGTGTACAAATAACTTTATACACTTTTCATATAAAAGGGCTATTAGTCTTTAAAAATTTCACTCCAAATTGGTTATTGGCTTCCGTCTTTTGACTACTATATGGATAGTGTTTACATGACTCTGATAATTACTTAAGCACAGGATGGAAGAAAGAAATGTACTTTTCTGTAAACTGTGTCAGTGACTGAACCTAAAATGAAATCTTTACTTCAAAACATTCAACCCTGAGACTTTATTTTTATAAAAATAATTGTTAGAAGGATCCAAAATATTCTACTTGATCCGGTGTACCTCACTGCAAGTTTCATGTATTTTAAATATAGTGAAAGCTTTAGTATGATAAATCCTATCACATGTGACATTCAGTAACACATTCTCATATTTTATCATATTTATTACATATACATATATCATATACATATAGGATACATATCTTCATATATTATATACATATAGGATAAATATCTTCATATGCATATATGTACACATGTATACATCATGTGTGGTGTGGTATGGGAGGGTATGTATGTATGTAGATACAAAGAGAGCGAGCAGTTCATAATAAATACTGAAATCCACTAAATAAAATAATACAATACCATGATGCAATGATATAAAAGTAACAGGGAAAGGAAATTTTAAAAAACAAAACAAAACAAAATTAAAAACCAGAAATAAAACCCATTACATGCTTCTGCACATTTGTGAATAACAAATACTCTCATTATATGCCTATTAAAATAGTAAGATATTTTATAAACATTATATTTATTTGAACTTTTTAGAATACAGAGTTTCAACAGATAATAGATTGCATAAATGACCTTTTATAGAAGTTTAGTTATTAATGATCATTTTTAGAATACCATCCAGAGAGATTCAACACTTTGCCAGAGTTGATTTCAATTATGATTAAAACTGTGAAATATTATCTCTATGAAATCTGAAAGCCTTGAACATACTAGATTCGTCACTGAAATCTATTAGAAGCTCTGGTGCATTTGTAGGTCTAATGTGAATTGATATACTGGTTCAATTAAAAACATGTTAATTTAGTTCCTGTTCCAAGCCACTGGGATTCATATTATTACAATATGTCAGAATCTTTACAATTAAATTACAGCATATTCTTTTGTGATAAAAATTAACTAAAATGTATTAGACTGTTTCTGAGTCTCCAAAAAACTACACACTTCTTCATTTTACATAATTTAAAATAATATTGACAATATGAATATTTGGAGCTAAATTAAAATCCTTCAAATTGTACCTAAAATATAGAGTTGCTGCATTAATTCCTAGCTTAAACATACTTTTTAAAATGTGACATTAGTATTAAAATAAAATCTAGACAATGCTTTGGGAGATCTGCTGCTGAGTTTGTTTCCATTCTAGTAGATCATTTGAAATTGATAATTATCAGCTTCCTTGAGACAGGAGATGCAATCACAAACTTCACAGATGCTTAGTGATTTCCAAAGGTAAACTAATAAAAATAATTTGAATTACACCACTCCTTTTGTTGTTGTTGTTGTTGTTTGTTTTTTTTAATTTTTTTTTTTAATTACACCACTCCTTGAGAAGCACAGTATGTCATGTAACTTTGCAGCGTAACTTTCCTTTCGAGTAGTATTTTGACATTGCATTTGTAAAACATTTTAACCACATAAACTAAAACTAAGATGTTAGGTACCAATTTTTAAATCACATTGGGGAATATATATTTTCTTAGGTAAATAAAACAAAAAAATTTTCCTTTCGAATTCTCTTAAATGTAATTAGAGAGGAATAGACTCTGGCAGTCATTCCTTAGCTCTCCTCTCTGTTTTCTGGGAAACACAGTTGCCCACACTGTAGCAGCCCTGGCTGTAGGCTTTGCTTTGTAGGACTGCTTTAGGTGAGTATTCCACTAATGTCCTGATTCACCATCAGGTTGAGAGATCTAATGGAGATATTTGACAACTTTGTAGGATTTCAGTATTTACCACAGGCTTTCCTACCACCGCCGAAACACCTAAGTGTACTTCAGTTTACATCTAGAATGTTCCAAATGGCAATTAATGGCTTAAAAATGGAAAGCTTTGTGATTCAAACTTAGGTTTTCACAGACATGGGTTGCATCAACATAGTCATTAACACAGTAGATACCTTGTCATACATTACTACTCTTAAGATGTTAGATTTATTAATTTCATTGAAAGAAATATTTTAGAAATAGTTTGAGAAAAGAAAGCTGGTTGGTTACCTTTCACTGAAATTGTAATAGTTTATCCAGAAAATAAATAGAATTTAAAGTTTATTTCACTTTTTTTTGAAGATTTGGTAAGCCATGGAATTCATTCATTATGTCCTATCCTGGTTTTGGACTTACCTGGATTTCTTTAAAGGCAGAAGGCTTCTAGAAACAAACTGGCTCCAACATTTGATGTTTTGATTCCTTAAAAATGGTTCCATAGGAATGATTGTGTGATCCTAGCCTCTTAAATATTGGAATTCTTCTAGGATATAGGTTTTAAAAGAAATGAAACTCTTTAATAAAATCTTCTAGTTAGAATTTTAAACATGTTGATCTGAGTAACAAATATTTATTAAAAATATTCTGCCACTCTCTTCTTCCATAATTAACTTCAAGCATGGCCAAATATAACTTAGGGAAAATCATCAGGAAAGATATTAAATTTTCCAAATATTATTTATTATGATTTGTGCTTGCATTTTGCAGTTATTTCAGGAGAACATGCAGGCTAAAACACAGGACAATTAACCTTTGTTGCTGGATATTGCTTAGGAATTTGCTACTTCACGAAAACATCTTTGAGTTTCTCTGAAGTATCATACCGAAGTATGCTGGAGATGATTTTTATTATGCCATCGTATAGAAACTGTAGAATACAAAACAGATATTGTCTCCCTTTTTTTGTGGAGGGACTAGAGAAATAGAAATGCACATAGAAATAAGAATATTAAATAATTCAGAATTAAATGGAAAATAAATCTAGCTCCAGCAATGCATCTATATTGTTCGCTGATAATGTCCATGCATTGAACCACAGCTCTCCAACTCACCTGTCCCATGTTGCACAAGAGCCTATTCTCAGCTAGTTTCCTTATGGAGAAGGAACCTCATCCATTCATTTAAGGTAAGGCAGTGATCCTCATCCAGAGAATGGGTTGTATGACTTATAGTAGTCATGGTATAGAGAATTTCTGCTATAAAGAACTATTAATGATGGAAGCACATCATGTCTCCCAGGATGGAAAAGATTGGGATTAGTCACTGGTAGTAGCTTAGAACATTATCTTCTAGGATTTTTATATTAAACAGAATCACTGAATAAAAATGCAAATCTCTAATTCTAATCTAATGGATTTAACTAATAATGGAATTGCAAAGCCCTATGGCTGCCCAAAGAAGGAAGGCATTTGGGCACTGACTTTGCATTTTGGTGCTTGCCACTGACATCATGGCAGGTACATGCTTATTTGATTAAGTCATGAGACTTCTGGGCCAACCGCTACTCTAACTTCTAGTTGGGTATATAGACAGGACATGCATATAGTAAGCTTAAGAACAACTCTCACCTTTACCTCCTTATATTTTCAATTCAAATGTTGGTCCTGGATAAGCAAAGGCTTTGATCATCCATGTTTTATGATTAAATACCAAAATTCTTTCTTTCTGTCTGAAAGATGCATGGCCTACCAATGAATGTAGATGATGATGTGTGGCTGGCCTACCAATAAACGCGGACTATCCAGTGGTGGTAATTTTAGTCTAACATTCTACCTGATTCTTGAACTGTTTAACTATGTGTGTACGTATGTGTGTGTGTGAGGAAGAGAGAGAGAGAATATTCTACCATAATGTTTGCAATTCTATCTCATTTCCCAGCATCACGTTTATTTATGTTTGTCTCCATCAGTACATATTTAGAACACTCTTTTGAATACCTTCAGTACAAAGACATAAATACATCGGTTGCAAGAGCCTGGCTTATCGTAGAATTTGTAATAACATTTTACATCCCAGTTGATATTGATTTTTTAAAAAAAATACTTTGCCTCAAAAACATTCTTTTTAGATCATTTGGCATTTTCTTTATATTGAAAGCTGAAGAAATGTGAAGTCATTAGAAAATCACTTCTTTCACTAGGTCTTCTTCAAACTGCATTCATGTTGCTTAAAAACGTTAATAATAGTTAACCAGATATTTTCACATTTCTAGTTCATATAATGGGTGAATTTTATAAAAGCAGGGAAGCCAAAACTTTTTCTCTCTATGATTTGGCTTCATTTATTATAAAAGATTGCAAAGTAATTGAAGGAAAATGAAAACTAAATGAAATAATTAAATAAGCAATCTAATTTCTAGGTGTTAATTCAATTCTATGTCTAATCAATTTTCTGTATTTTAAAGTTCATTTGCTTTCTATCTACTTCTTGCCTTCAGGCTTAGATGTCTCAAATTATGGGATGGATACATCCCTGAGTACTTACCATGATGACACAAGGGAAAATGCCACTCAGAGAGCTACACTAATACATTTAACAGTTACTCTGTTATTTGGTGGTTTCATACTCCAGATGGCCATGTCTAGTTGATTTGATTGTCTTTGTCTGTAAGTTAGAAATCAGTACTGTGAAATCGTATGACCAGAAAAGGATAAATCTTGATTTACTAAAGATGACCTTATTGCCTCTGAGATATTTCTGAGGGAAAGAGAAGGGTAGTCTACCAAAATGGAAGCATTGAGCAAGGTAAGTGAAAAATCCTTTTAATGTATCTTGGTCAGTAAATTAAACCAAATTGACAGGTATAGAATATATTGACATTTATATTGATGCAGTTACCAAGTTTTCATATCTTCTACCAACACAAGTCTTTAAAAAATAAAAAAGCTTGAACTGAAGAATTCATTGAATTGGCATGTAAAAGGCTTTGCTATAAACCATGAGGTCAATTGTCAGTTCCTTCTTAAAAGATTACTTATCTCTAAAGCTAACAGAGCTGCTCTTGAAGCTGAATACATTTTCTTTAAAGGCAGAAAAGATAAGTAAAAGTACAAGGAAGGTTGACTTTTAGCATTATAGCAAATATCTTTCTGCATAAGTGATCAGGATATTAAATTTATAATAATTATTTTTAAGTTATTGTCAGGAGAGCATGTTCAAATATGCATAAGTAATTTATTAACCAACTATTCATCTCTGGCAAGTACTTATATTTGAATCAAAATAAGTGTTTCTCTGTTTTGTTTTGTTTTTAATTTGCTTTCAGGATGCCATTTTAGAAATTTAAAAACCCCATAAGTCTTAACGGATTTCTTGCTAGGAGACAAACCCTCCATAAAATTCCACCATAGCTTTTTGCATCCTTGAATTCACATGAAGTTAATATTTAAATTAATCTTGACTATCTTTTATTGCTTTTTTTTTTAAAGACACTTAGAAATAATTTTGAAAATTTCAACTGCTCATTTCTAAATATATCTGCTTACCAAGTCTATAAGGACTAGAGGACAAGCTAACATTCACAGCTGAGTAATATTAATGTGTGCACCTTTTTTTCTCTTAATCCAACTGCATTAAAATATATGGAATGGCGGTTCTGTCATTTGCAATATATCTAATAGGTTGACCAATTTTTAAATAGTGGTCTGATTAACTGTACTAAACATTGGACATTAATTCAAGCTTGTGTGTGTGTGTGTGTGTGTGTGTATAATCACTGCATCAAGTTCTTTACAACAGCATCCAATGACCTACTTCTTTATACCTCTCTTGCCATTAGAGATTTTGCTTTGCTACTCTGTGGCTGAGCATACATCCTGAAATTATGTGATTGTACTTGGTGGCAGTCCCCCTTATCAATATCTTGAAGATGGATTAAGTGAGCCTGGATCTGTGGATTTTACCTTTAGTCTTGTCAGAAACCAATGCCCTCTTTCCTTTAGGAATCTATGCCATTCAATGAAGAGAAGCCATGTACAGATTAGGCTTTCCCATCCCCCCCCCCATTCCTGAGTGATCAGAATATGGAGTTTCAATTATTTATTGTCTTATCATTCCAGTGATAGGTAAAATCTCTATTTCTCAGTTGTCTTGAAAACTTACCCAAACCCTTACTTCTGGATGATATTTACACAATTATTTACTTAGGGCCAATTTTGCAATACTTCCATATCTGATACTAAGCTTTTGCTTTTAATTGTCACAGCCTGAAAGCTAATTCTGAAAGCTGCTTCCAGAGAAATCTAATTATTCTTGGTTGGGAATGTTCTTCTGGTGATACCACTGGCCTCCTGGGTACTAAGCATGTCTGATGATAGGTGATTCATAAGCACAATGTGACATTTCCCAGTGAGCTGTTTTGTCACAGGTTATCCATTTTGTCAGACGTGTTATTTCATCCTAAGCTTTAATGTGACTATCATGTTGCTGGGCAAGTAGCTGAGGGTGTCATATAGCTTGTCAAAACCATAACACCCTTTGAATTGGAATATTTAATTTTCAAATCAGCACATGTGAAATTTAGATGAGGATCCCAACAAACCACAGCTAATTCTTCCCTCTTATTTAATAACTTGGGGTCCAAATTTGAGCCTTAGACTGCCATAATTGGCCCTTGCAAATAAGTAAAATCAACTGGGAAACTTAAGTTCTCACTGGGGCAGACTCTGCTACCTGTTTTTGTGTTTGGTTACTGTGGAATGAGTTTGAAGAAAACAGTTTGTTCAGATAACACACTGCTGAATTGTGACAAATGCAGGAGATTCTGCCTTTTTCTTTTTTTTCTTTTTTGCCTTTTCATATAATTCCACTAGTGTTCGTGCCTTTCTGGTCCTCCCACCTTGTGCATTAGTACATCTATTAAAAGATAAATCTGTAATTTCAGTATAATTCATTTTGATACGGTTTGGTACACTTAATTGCATGTGTTCTACAAATTTAGAGGAGTTGTAGATTAGAATCAGTTTCAGCACCAATACAGTATAGACATCAAGACCACTCTTAAAGATAGCTCACTTCCTTAAGTAATTTTTAAATAAACATTGGAAATTAAAAATAGAAATACCATGGGAGGCACCTGGGTGGCTCAGTCAGTTAAGCGTCTGCCTTGGGCTCAGGTCAGGATCCCAGGGTCCTGGGTTCGAGCCCCGGGGGTCAGGCTATCTGCTCGTGGGGAGTCTGCTTCTCCCACTGTCCCTCCCCGTGCTCTTTCTCTCTCTCTCTCTCTCCCAAATAAATAAATAAAATCTTTCTAAAAAAAGAAAAATCATGTCAACATAACATAGAACTGCTTTTAATTAAATTATTTTTAAAGTAGCTAATTAAAGGGCATTTACAGAATTTGAATTGAGAGCACAATTTTAATAGCTGAAGTTTTCTTTTAAATTTGTTTTCTTTTTATTTCCTTACTTGTTTGTTTTCTTTTAAAGTGATTGTATATATTTATATAGAGATGTGTGTATGTGTATCCAAAATCATCGTGGCAATAAAATCAAGCCAGTTAATGTTTGAATTAAAGTAAAGAATGCAGAAAAGGATGGCCACAGAGAGGAAAAACAATGGTAAGCTTTGCATTTATTTAAATATAAAACTAAAGCTTAGCAACTAAAGGTAATATTTTAACAGAAACAACTAAATGTTAAAACCAAGAAAAGGTAAGTTTAAGCATATTCACATTTAAAATTTAGAAAGTAAGAAGAGGCAAGATCGGTACATATGAAACTGCTTATATCTTCATATTTCACAGTGAAGAATTATATTGAATCATACCCTCTCATGTAGTTTTTTTAAAATAATTATTTCATTCTTAATATTTATCATAATTTTATTTCTTAAACAGAAAAGAAATGAAATCATATCTTTTTTGATAAATAATAGAAATCATCACTGTCTTCAGTTTCATTATTTTGTTGTGCTCCACTGAAATTAAATTTAATACTTTGAAAAATAGCACTTGTAACGATTCACTATTTTTAAAGGTATTATGTACCTTTCATCCATTCATCCATATATATGCATAGAAAGATGTCTGAAATAGAGTTTCCTTAATATCAGTTCTAGTTTTTGTGCATGAGGATTTGGGGTATTTTAAAACATTCAGCTGTAACTTTTATTTCTTGACAATTCTTTGAGTTCTCTCCAGTGATCGTGACTCCTAGTAAAACTACAAAACAATAAAATGATTTTTTTCCAGAAAATATAAATAACAAATATGCTAAGATATTATGGTGGTTAATTCTGGGTAGTAGGAATATGTGTGATATGGATGGGCTGTTTACTACTTTGTACATTTCAGTATCTTTTTAATTTTAGAAAATAAGAACTTGAGGTACCTGGGCGGCTCAGTCATTAAGCGTCTGCCTTCGTCTCAGGTCATGATCCCAGGGTCCTGGACTCCCTGCTCAGTGGGAAGCCTGATTCTCCCTCTCCCACTCCCCCTGCTTGTGTTCCCTCTTTCTCTGTCAAATAAATAAATAAAACCTTTAAAAAAGAGAAAAGAAAAGAAAAACTTTCAAAAAATTAAGAAACACTAGACATTGTAGAACCTACTATTATTGACAAAGAATGGTACTTCCAAGAAAAAAAGAAAAAAGAATTGCGCAAATAGTTTTCATAACGTAAGGCTATGTTCTACCTATTAGTCAGCAACCTCAATAATATTTCCATTCCATTAGGGAACCAATTTTGAACCTCATAAAAAGAGGTGGAATTTTCCATGAGGATGGAATTCATTAGAGTGAGATCTGCATTCTATGAAAGCATCTGGTGATTTTGGTCATACTGTCGTATTCAGGCTTAATTTCCTGCCAAATAATGAGGCTGAGTTTTAAGAATAATTCATATATATTTTATCGCCCATAGATTTTTCAACTAGTAAAAGTATATTTTCACGAAAGGACTAAATAAATTGCCTTATAATTGTGACATTTTTAAACTTTTCTGAGAGGCTTAATTCTTTTTCACTTTGAAAAATAAATGTCACGTGTTTCAGAATAAGTAAGTCCATTTAACTTTAGAAACAAAGTCTCCAAAAGGTTCCATATATATTGATGCTCGAGAAGGAAAGTAATTGTAGGTGTCATTTCCACCCCATTTTCCACATAATATACTATCTAATCAACATGGTCTAATGTCAAAGAGGAGGAATAGAGTTAGCACTCACAAATGAAAAATTAATCACCCTTATTGACTTTGAGGTAAATTCTGGGAAGAAAGAGAATAGAATGAGGTACAATTTAGGAATAGAAGTGCTGAAGTCATTGAAATATATTTTTAGAAATAACCGTCTTTAATGTTTGTATAGAATGCTCTTTTCTGTGGTTTTTTAACTTGTCATAAATATATTAATGAACTGGTATATAGCTTAGCTAATTTAGAATCAATAGATGGTTACTTAGTGAGAGTAGTAATTGTATTATCTTTTTGTCCCAGTTTGTAAAGTTCTTCATGGGGTGGGGTGTCACCACCTGGGAAATAAGTGTCAAAGTTGGCATTGACATCAATGCAGGAAAATGAGTTTCAACACAGGATTGCCTATTATTTTCACATTGTAAGCACATCAGGAAGCTGGACCGAACTTAATCCACTATAGCTTAAATGGATTGTTATACTAGTCTGTTAAAACATAACTCATCATTATGCTCAATATTAAGTATTTTCTTTATTCCATTTATAATAATAACAGAGATGAGGGATATTTCTTGTTCGTCTCTCAGACCCTCCACACAGTTTACTTGAAACTAAGTCTTTATTATCATAGGTCATAAAGTGGAGAAAGGTTGATTAATTTTTAATTTTTGAATATCCATTCTCCTCCTTTTCAACATTAGACTATGTTGATGACAGAATTTTTTATTTAGAAAGGGTTCTTGACCTGAAGGTAGGAACTGTGGGTTTGGAGGTTTCCTCTGTCCATTTGTAACTTTGCATAAAGGTTAAGGGGCCATCTGAGCTCGTAGGGCTTGTTTCCATTTTGTAAGATGGGGATGATATTGTCTGGCTTTTGCAACTCCTAGGGTTGTTACAATAATCCGAAGAATTAATGGATTGATTGTGGAAAAATTACACCGTAGTGTAAGAATTTTTGTGTAATCAGTGGATCTGGGTAAAAGCTAATTTTTCTAACTTTCATGGTTCTGTTTCACTAGTCAAATCTCCTTCCACTTTCCTTTCCCCCTCCATTTGGTCCAGTTCTCACTTCGGAGTCTCCCATTCTGTTTATTTGCAGAGACGCTCCCAATTTAACTCTTCTAGGTAGTAATCAACCGCACCCCACCCCCAGGAATATGCCTATGGTGTTTTCTCTAATAATTTCTTTTTTTCTTTTTTTTCTAATAATTTCTTAAATATAGTTCTCACTGGAGTGCTCTTCCCATGTGTTTTTAGGTAAAATAATTTTTGTTGCTGCATGTGTTGATTACTTTTAGGTAAAATTTTCTAAGTTTGTGGAAGTGATTGAATAGGAACTAGTGAGTCAGCCATGAAAGGAACTTTATGAATGGCTAATGCAATTCCCTCCCTCAAATAAAAGCGCTGTACATCTCACATTTAGTTTATATTGATTGCTTTCTGACACGGAAATAAACCAATCTTTATATTATGCAGGATTCCTGTTAGTGGAAATATTAAGAACATAAATCTTGTGACTTCTATTTCTATGCTTCTCTCCAACCTGAAGTAACCCTAAGGAGGTTTTTAATTAAAGTAATGTGAGCCACTGGGTGTACCACCCCTTTTATGCATGATCAGGTTACCATAGCATATATTCCAGCTCTCTTGTAAACTTGAATTTTATGGATGGGTAACAAAATCCTTCTTTCCAAGGTTTGCAATTTTATGTCCACCTTAAAAAAAGCGGTGTAGCCTTTGACAATGCTTATATAAAAATGTGTAAAGTGTCAGTAGTTCACGTAGAGGTATTTCAGGTTGGGTTTGCAGATGTGGACTTTTAAGCTCCTTTTAATTTTTTAGCCTGTTTAGAAAATGAAGGGATACTATTTTTTTCTAGACAATTTATATTTAATAGAATTTTAATTTACTTAATTTGAAACTTAAGACTAAATTGTGGGTTCCAGCAGAAATAGTTTCGATTTTAAGCAGTATTTCATTGTACAGAGTATTAAAACTCTCAGTCCTTGGAAGGAAGCTTTAAGACTATCAGCTTCCATTCATTATATCAAATGTTAGCCCCACATTATTCATGTTACTGGGTGTTAGCACACGTGGTAATATAAGGTAGGGCTTCTGAGTGTGGTGTTTGAAGGTACACAAACCCCCAAACTTATTGGTATTATGACTTTGAAAAGGTAATTCGTCTTTTTTAAGACTCAGTCTACTCATCTGCAGAAGTGAGAATAATTCTATTACTACTTTTCAGTTTTTAAAAATTAAAGATAATGTGATCGATGCAATTGACAGAAAGGAAGCACTCTAAAATGTTAACTATAGTTAATTATGCATTCACTCAAATTACTAAAAACCTTCCCTTTTGCTTAGTTTTAAATAGGAGGCCTGAAATATATTAGAAGATGGTCTATGAGCTTGAGATTTGTGTAGGGCACTGTACATTAACCGAAGTTTGTCTATGGTCTTACACTAATGAAGGATTTTTTTTTTATAGTGCTTCGAACTAGGTAAGTTTCTTATGCCAGGTCTGCCCATATCCCAAATTGGTTCGAGAAATTTCTTGCATTTTCTTTTTGTTCTGCCATAGGACGTTGTTATTTTTTCTCTATAATGTTCTCTTTTCTGGTTGGGGGCTGGTATATGGTATGGTAGACTTCTAGATGACCAAAGGTTTACCTTTGCTAAGGATTAGCTGAAATAACTTTCTCTCTTCTTTTTATGATGTATACTTGAAAAACTTTGTTGAGTGAGAAATACCAAATAAAGTTTGAAATAACATTGGTACCTTCAAATATTTTCTTCACGCTACTTTAAAATGCCATATATATAATACATATATTTAAAATCAAATAGGAGTCTAATGTTGATAACAAAACATGCCATATATATGTAGTAGACACCTGCTGATTTTAAATAAGGAATTGAATTTTAAGAAGGAATTTTCTTAAGAACAGATTTTTTTTGGCAAAGTGTAAGTCTTTATAACTTTCAATGATACAGGGCTAAATTTACCTATTTTTAAGTAGAGATGCTGAATGATAGAGAAGAAATATGAACTGTTGGTTTAAAGACAGAATATTTGCACACGTGGCATTCCTTCTTAACTTAGAACTATGATTTGAGTTTTTTCATTGCAACTTTTTCTTTATGAGATAGTCTAATGAACCTCAACACCCCAACACTGAGAGGTTGGATAAAATATGTGTTTTATTTTGTTTGGCCTTATTTTTCTTCAAGTAAGTTGGGTTGTTTTTAATTTATACAGAATACTGCAGTTTATGTTATGTGTCATAATAACAAAATTATTAACATAAAAAGTTAAACAAAAGTCACTCTTCTCAAACTTTCTTAGACAATGTCTCTTAAGATCGCATTTTATCATAGGATTCTTTATCAAATAACTAGTTCTCAGGGAGCTGAGTGGATCAAGTGGAAAGCTGTCTGAATGAATTGGAGAAGGTTTCTCACAGGATGTAATAATTGAGCTTGGAGAAGGAATCTTCCTGGTGAAGAAAGAGGAAATGACATTATAGCTACAAAGACTATAATGTAGTAGTTGGGAGGTGGAACTGGAAATGAAAATTCTGTTAGCTGGAAAGTTTCCAGGCTCTGGTATTATAAAACACACTTCCTGCTGCCTTAATCAACAGTTATAAGTACGCCCACATATAGTGGATCAAACAAGGTAGAAATTTACTTCTGTTTCACATAAATGTCTTGAGGAAGGTAGGTTTTCCAGAGCAGGTACTTATAGATGTGGCTCAAAATCATATAAAAAATCACTTTTCCAGTGAGAATAAATCATATATACAAAACAAACCAATGTGTACATTTAAAAAGAGAAGAAAACCTGAGTAACTGGCATTTCAAATGTGTAATTTCTCTATAAACAGAGAAAAATGCTGAAGAATGTAATAGAATTGAAAAAAATTTAAAAAAGAAAAAGAAAAAAATTGGGCAACATATAAATATTAGTTTTTCAGGTCAGACCATAAGGACAAAAGGAAATAGCAAAGTGAGATTTCTGTTCAGGATTAAAATTCCCTTGAAAAAGAATTGAAAAAAAAGACAAATTAAATTTGGTCATCAATTTCTCCAGAAAATGCTACAATGTTTGGGATTTAAAATATTGCTGATGTGACTAGTTTAAATCTAGTCATACATCTCACCTGAAGTAATAGCCCTCCCTCCTGGGAGACAGGAAGATAACAAATATTTTTTCTTCTGAAAATGCATTATCATTATTCTAATTGGAATTATGATTATTTGATGAAATTCAATTAGTGCTTATTAATAATGAGCACAACATAGACTGCATTATGGCTGGGCACCCAATTGTCTAATCTTCTTACGCTCTATAATACACATGCTGGGAAGGAAGATAGGGAACATAAGATGGTGGCAGAGCATAGTGTCACCACTAAAATAGACTTTATTCCCTTTAGAGCTTATTGAATTTTGAAGCTCCATGGAAAATAATGTTTTATAATTTATTGTACATTGATGGTCATGGGGATCACCTCAGAAATCTCTTTTTCCTTCTTTCTTTCTTTCTTTCTTTCTTTCTTTCTTTCTTTCTTTCTTTCTTTCTCTCTCTCTCTCTCTCTCTCTCTCTCTTTCTTTCTTTCTTTCTTTCTTTCTTATGGTGATGCATGTGTTCTAGTTACAAACTTTTTTTTTAAAGATTTTATTTATTTATTTGACAGAGAGAGAGAAATCACAAGTAGGCAGAGAGGCAGGCAGAGAGAGAGGGGGAAGCAGGCTCCCTGCTGAGCAGAGAGCCCGATGTGGGGCTCGATCCCAGGACGCTGAGACCATGACCTGAGCCAAAGGCAGAGGCTTTAACCCACTGAGCCACCCAGGCGCCCCTAGTTACAAACTTTTAAGAGAGTTTCTCGTGGAAATGTGCCACTCTTTAGAGAGGCTGCTATCTAACCGTTGCCAAGTATGAGCCATGACTTTAGGCTAATAAGATTGCCTATGAGTCTTATGTGTTTTCCATTCAAACGTGTTTTAAAATTTTGAAGTTTTACAGAATAAATAGTCTGTTCATGACGCAGAATCACCCAGATGACACGTAGAACATTTAAGTTGTCATCAACGTGGGATGATAATTTAGTGGGCATAGCAACTCTGTCTCTGGAGAATTATGTGCCTCAGAATGAATCCAGATCCCAAAAATCCATAACAAGAGTCTAATAATACATTAGGTATCAGGTAAAAATATCTGAAAATTGAGTTTGTGCATAGTTAGCCATTTCAAAGATTGAGAATGAAAGTAGTCTACTGAGCACAATGTAATATACGTACAACAGATGAAGTGAACACTTGCTATATGTCATGTGTTACTCTAAATGCTTTCCATATGTTCTCATGTAACTTCACAACTTCCCTGTGGGTTGGATATTATTTTCATTTTTATTTTACAGATTTGGAAATAGAGTCCAGAAGGCAGGATCTAAAGTCACAATGCTAGTTGTTGATTGAATCGAAACACGAAGCCGTATAAGCCTCCTTCAGAGTCTGTACACTTAATATGTAGCCACACTACTGAATAAACTGATTATCATAGATTTTAATTGTATTCCAAAGGTCTTAAGTAAGAGAAATGTGGAATTGGGATATCACTTGGATTCTGAGAAATGCTAAAATCACCATACGCAACTCTTTTGGGTAATATGATAAGTTCTGAGCTCCATACATAACTGTTTTTCTGGGGAGTACATTCTTGCCTTCTGCTGTGACAATGTAGTCCTCCCGACTTTCCTCATAGGTGCTGTAGCCTAACCTGAACACAGCCAGCTTAGCGGGCCACTACCATTCTTGTTATGCTCTACCCAGGGCAGGCTAGAACCAGTTCCTTTAACCTCTCATCCCTGAAGAGAGGAAAGTTATAAAAATCCTTGTTGCTTGCATCTCAGTGACTGGATTCTGAAATTGCATTGCTCCTGAAGTCCTCCACTGTCAATGTCCGACACTTGGGCTAGGCCTTGGGTTCCAGGTGCTGTTGCATGTAACCCAGTCTCAGGGCACCCCATTGGGACATGCTGCAGGAAAATATCAATTACCCAACCTGGAACTTCTACCTGAAGTCTGGTCACTGTTCCTCTATGTTGGATTTCTTTGTCCAGGCTCCTGCTGCCCATGGTACTGCTATCCCAAGAGATTTTCACACAAAGTGGTATGCTAACATGCAATCACATAGCAAAACAACTTTTATAATGTGAGCTCTTAACTTGATTTACTGTTTGGCTGAAGAAAATCTCTGAAACCCAACAATGTGTGCAATATTCTATATATTTTCATAAACATATTTTTTTTTTTGCTGAAAAGGGTCTGGAGATTTGATTTTTTTTTTCTCAAAGGAGTCTAAAATCTGAAAATATTTAGAACCATTGGTAGTAAGAGATGCCAAGGAAAAGAGAACAGTGATTTACTTTTTAGACCCTTGAAATAATTTTTCCAAAGACTAACATGTTCTTAGTCTTAGTTAGTCTAAATTAATATTAGATAGTATATAAGTATAATAATAGCTATACATTATAATATATAACTATATATAATATAGTATTATATAACTATAATAATAGTCCAAATTAATATTAGACATGTTCACTAACCACTTGTGGCTAATGGCTACTTTATTGGATAGCATAATTTTATAACAATAAATGACCTTTTAACATACAAATTTAAAATATGGTAGCAGAGAGAAGTATTCCAGTTAGTTTTTGATGGTTCATTAGAACCAAAGGCTAAGGATCAGACTAAAAGTAGAGAAATATCTACTGAGATGACATTTTTAAAAATCATTTTAAGTATCTGGGAATAAGAAATGGTGGTGCATTTGATCTATATCAAGATTATATGGGATTTGGAGTTTTTTAAGATCAAGTATGTAATGAGATTTTCAAGTGGTTTATTGGTGGTGGTAAATAATACTTTGTAGAAATACAGTAAATTATGTAATTGAATCCAATAGGAATTTATAAGTTCTGAAAATGTGGTAATATTCTACCTACCCAGAAATAAAGTATAACATCCCATAGCTTTTAAAAATGCTGGAATCAGAAAATGCTATTATAAAACCAGTAACAAAGCATACTAAATTATTGATAAAGATAGTTGTCAAGACAAATATCAATATCTGTGTCAAATTGGTAGTTATAAAAAAATAGGTACCTTTATTGAATAAACAAGATAAAACGAATGTTTCAGTAAAAATTGTGCAAGCAACAAAATAAATTAGACAGTATCTCTGAGACAGTAAATGTAGCACAACAAAGACTCTACCAACAACTGTTAGGAAGTATAGGATAAAACAATAAAAACAGAATACAAGGATTTTTCTTTCAAGTAATTTCCTATCCTTACCAAATTCTCAAACTTTTATGTCAAAGAAAATACAGAGAAACTATCATCATTACCACCACCAAACACGTGCACATGCAGTGAATACACAGAGAAGAACAGGAGAACATGGGGGGAGAAATGAATAAATGACCGGGAACTTGATATAGGAAAGCAAAGAAGTTTGAATTGATAATGTTCACCTCTTTGCTCCAACAGGTTTATGAAAAGATGGGCTTTGGTGTCAGGCACAATGAATTCATATTTCACCTCCACCTCTCACTTGCTGTGTGATATTTGACAAGTCATTAAACCACGATAGCCCTCACTTTGTACATCTTCTAAATAACGGAGAAAATTATAGCTCCCTTGTAATCTCAGGCGAAGATCTTATCATGTCTTATTTATCTTTCCCAAGAAGTAAATAATTTACCTAGGACACAATACACATGTAAGAAACAACAGTTTAAGGGGCACCTGGGTGGCTCAGTCAGCTAAGCATTTGACTCTTTCACCTCAGATTTTGATCTCAGGGTCATGAGTTCAAGCCCTATGTTGGGCTCCGTGCAGAAAAAAAATTTTTTAAAGTAAAAAAAAGAAACAGCAGTTTAAAAATGGAATAAATATTATGTGTCATACAACCAACAGTTTCCAGAATAGCATGTAGGCTCAGTGTTAGCTATGGTTATTTTGGTAATGGTGATAGTTATGTTTCCATTTACTAAATTATTCTTATAAAATTAGACATCATTTAAATTATTCTTACTGTGAAATGGATGTATTCTTTTATTTCTGAAATTCTACTTTAACTGGTTTTCTTATATTTTCATCGTTATATTTCATATGTGCTGTTCAGTTCACCATAAACTCTTATTCACAATACATATTGGAACCCATATTTTAGTTAACTTCATGTTTCAGAAAGATAATGAAACTTTGTCACTGTCATCTATAAACCATGCTTTTGTGCTCCTGTAATCTAAAGATTTTGGCTTAACCTTAACTAAAGAATTTTTTCCGCAATGCTCTATATTTAGAGCTTACTTTTGAATAATAGTTGTGAGAATTAAGTGTAGGAGAGTATGTTTTGTTAAACGTAGAATCGAATAGAGCTGTCTGGAGTCTGCATTTGAACCTGTTGTGACCTGATTCTCATTTATTCTTGACACAATACACAAATCCAAAGACCCTGGGAATCCAGGGAGAGCAAACATCTCCAGAGTTAAATAAAGCTGAATAAGCAACATGTATGTAATTGAATTCCTCAACCTTCTGAATATTCAAAAATAAGAGTAGTTTCCCTGGCATCTACATATTGAGAACTGTCACATTTAAAGCATTTCTAAAATAACTTGAAAGGTTTTTTTTCAAGCCAAAAAAAAGAAACTTGTAGAAAAAAAATAGTTTCAAAGGTCTAGGAAAATCTTTGTGTTTTAACTATTTCTCATTGCTTTTGGGTTTTCTGCAGCATGTAATTTTTGCTGCTACTTAGACCTAAGCCAATACATTGATTCTACTAGTAGTTGCACTTATTTCTGAAAAGTGATCAGTTGTTGAAAAAAATCACTTCAGCCACATTAATGTTACAATTGAGAGAGACACTAATTTCTTGTACAACTATGAAGAGATATATGTTATGCTAAACAATTTTGGAGGTATGCTTATATTCAGTAGCACAGTTTTAATCATTTTGGTCCCTGTTTACGAGCTTCAACTTAGAAGAATCATACTTCAATTTTCCTTATCATATTTATGTCATCTTAGAATCAAATGAGCTCCTAGAGTTTCATTTGAAATAAATCGCTTCCATGCTATCCACTGTAGAGCAGGATTATAAAATAGAATAAGATTTTATATGTTTTGTTTGACATTTTATATATTTCACATATAACATTATCTTTCTTAAATGAGAAGAGAGAGCTATATTTAAATTAATAGCAAGGATGGACCATACTTGTAAAATCCTCACTATGATCTTTAAAACAATGTATAGTAAGAGAAAAAAAAAAAGCATAAATAGGGCTAGAAATAGAATATCCTCTATTATACGGCCGCATCAAGTGCCTAAATGGCTTCAAAACGTCCCACATAGAGCCTGCAGATGTGGCATGTTTTCAACAAATATTATTTTAATAATCTCCTAGTCTCTGTGACTCAAATAATTTTTCAAAAAACATCCTTAATCTTCCTTAAACTTCCATTTTTAAGCTAAATAAAGCATACCGTTTCCTCCCACCATGTTGATCCATCATCAGACCATAAGAAATAACTCATTAGCACAGTCTCCCTGTCTGAAGAGATCTTACTCTGGAAATCCTTAAGCATCACCTTGTGTGTGTATCTCATTTATAAATTAATCACGTACCAAGCTGTCAGTATTCTCTATTTTTCTTTTAAAATTTTTTTAACAACTGAATTAATTTCACCAATTAAGTTTTTATGTATTTGAGGGCAAACCTCATATTCCTGTATTGCCATATATCTATTATGATCAAGATTTTCCTGTTTTATTTGATGAAGCTCGGCTTTTTCATTTGCACGGTGCCTATTTTGACACAGTATTAAGAGCTAACATGTATTGAGTAGCTAACATTCCCCAAATACTCTTCTGGCAAAGGTATAGTAACACATTGAATCCTTTGAGATTACACCTATTTTACAGATGAAGAAACCAAGAAGAAGGATTAGCAACTTGCCCAAGGTCATATAGCTCATAAGGAGCCATGCTTTCTGTGAACCCCACAGTCTGGTCCCATAACTTGAACTGCCTTGCACTTTCTAAATCCATCTTCCCAAATATGTAAATTTTTATCCAAATCTGAAACTTCCTGAAAGAGCACTATAGGGAGAAATGGAAAAGGAAAACCGAATCAAGGGAATAACAGTGGGAGTGTTCCCACAAAAGTCATATAGTCATTTAACATAAACTGCCTGGAACCAGGATGAAAACAAACTGTGGGAAGACATACTTTTTGTGATGTGAATGGAGGACTCACACCAGTCACTCTTAAAAGCTCATGTAAGAGACAGAGTCCTCAGAAACATCCTAGCATCAGGATGAGATACTGCTCTTTCTCATACTGAACTTTGAAGAAAATTTCGGGCATTAAATTAAAAAGTCATTCTATGAAGGTGAGTCTAGGAAGGCATTGAGGTAATGTGAGTCCTTGAGAACATAAATTGGTGCAGCCACTATGGAAAACAATAGAGAGGTTCCTCGAAAAATAAAAAAAAAAATACAAATACCATATGATTCAGCAATCCTACTTCTAGATATATATCCAAAGGACGTGAAAACAGGATCTCAGAATTATCTGCATGCCCATGCTCATTGCAGCCTTATTCATAATAGCTAAAGTATGGATGTGACCTAAGTGTTCATCTATGCATGAATAGATAAAGAAGATGTGGTACATATATACAATGGAATATTATTCAGCCATGAGAAAGAAGGAAATCCTGCCATTTTTGACACCATTGATGAAACTGAAGAGGGCATTATGCTAAGTGAGAGACGTTAGGGAAAGACAAATAGTGCATGGTATCATTTTTATGTGAAATCTGAAAAAAGCGAAAGTCAAGGGTGCCTGAGTAGCTCAGTACATTATGATCGCAGGGTCCTGGGATTGAGCCCTGCCTCAGGCTTCCTGCTCAGTGGCGAGTCTGCTTCTGCCTCTGCCTTTCCCCTTTCTTCCTCTTTCCACTCGCCCTGCTGGTGCTTTGCTCTCTCAAATAAATTAAAAAAAAATTTTTTTTTTTAAAGCAAAAGTCAAACTCATACAAACAGAAAGTAGAAAAGTGATTGCCAGGGGCAGCAGGGCAGGAGAAATAAGTTGGTAAAAGGATACAAATATTCAGCTATAAGATGAATTAGGTCTGAGGATCTAATGTGGAACCTGGTGCGTATAGTTGATTACACTGTATTATATAATTGAAATTGGCGACAAGCGCAGAACTTGGATGTGCTACTTAACTAGATGGAGAGAAGCCTTTTATAATATATACGTGTATCAAATCACCGTGATATACACTTTAAATATCTTAGACACATTTGCCGTCTAGCAGGTGGGTAGAAGGCTTAATACCTTACAACAGGAGCGGGGAAACAGAGATTCTTGTCCATCTTCCCATAGCTCAACAAGAGGGGAAGAGATATTAGGTAAAGCAGAACTAGTCTTAGAATGTAGTTCGTTATTTATTCCAATTTGCTATTGTTGTTGCTGGTGTTAATATGTATGCTAATCTGCTCAGGCTGCTATAACAAAATATCACAAACTGGGTGGGTGGCTTAAGCAACAGAAATTTATTTTCTCACAGTTCCAGAGGTTTTAAGTCCACGATCAAGGTGAAGGTAAATTCAGTTTCTGGTAAGGACTTGACTCTCTATGTCTTCACTTGGCCTTTCTTCAGTGCGCGTGTGGGGAGAAAGAGGGAAGGAGGGGGAGGGGGAGAGGTGCTGAGCACGAGCAGGAGCACTCTAGTGGCTCTTCTTAAAGGACACTAATCCTATCACATCGGGGCCCCTCTCTCAGGACCTCATTTAACTTTAATTACTTCCTCAGAGGCCCCATCTCTGAATACAGCCACACAGTGGTTAGGGGGCTTCAATAAATGAATTTTGAAGGGGCACAGACATTCAGTCCATAACAAGATGGCAGCTTCAACTCGTCTCTGGGTTCATCTGGAGGCTCCCTAAAAGCCTTGATAAACTTCATACTATGGCCATATTGATATGTACATATATATAGTCTGAATATAAATACACACGTCCAGATTGAAGTTCTCAATTGCTTCCTCTTGTTGCTATCTCCAGGCTGTTTCTCAGGAGCAGCTCTGTGTTTGTGGCTCACCAAGCTTCTAGTCAGAGACAAAGCGCTATCGGTTGCCACCTTCCAAGTCTACAGGTAGCATGCATATTCCACTTGGCCTCTTCCTCCACCCCGTCATGAATGGCAGGGGTGCCTGGAAATCAGTGAGACACATTCAGTAAAAAAGAATGAGAAGCCCTACTTTAGAACTACACTAATATTTCGAACGCATACCTTTTGAAAAGCAAACTCTTAAAGGCAATTTACCAAACCATTAATTCCTGCTTCTCAGAAAGTAACCATCACAATAGGAATTGAGGTTTGGTAATATAAATTCTGCACTAAAATATTGCTTTTTTTCTGCAAATTAATGAAAGCAAGTCAACACATTAAACTTTTGAGGGATACAATTCAGTAACACACAGTCTTTTAATTTGAGTATAGTTAATACAAAAACACAGTTTATGAATAAAAATTATTCAGTTTCACATAGCCCTACTTAACTATTAAGCTCATAACTATGAAATTAGCTTATTGAGTACTAATATGTAAAAGAACAGTAAATATTTCAGATCATTCTCCGTTTCCTCAAATAACACTTTTCACATAGTTGTATAACTGTGCAAGTCTTTAACATCCATTGAATTACTGACTTTTATGTATTTAAAGACTAGGTTAGTTTAGGTATATTGTGAAGGACAGTTGGAATTTCGATGCTTTTGAAAACAGTTTAATACATTTTATTATTATAATAATTTATATCAGTGCTGAAGGATAATATTGAACTGTATTTTGCATTTGTTGTTCAACTTAGTAGTTTAGTGAGTTTCTAAGCCATAATATCTAAACTGAATTCCATGAAGCATTGGGATGTTTACTGTAACCTAAATTTAATTTTGTTTTGAAAATTTATCAAACTTCTGTGACTTAAATTTTATGTAAGTGAATTCTTTGAACTACTGATTCTTATATTTCACATACTAAAGTGATACCTCTGGATACAGAGCAAAGGAATGTGCTATTTATAGTGGTGACTTTGTTTTAGATAAATTGAGTGAGTCAGTACATTTATATGACATTATTATGTGAGTGCTTAAGGAGTCGTTTTGTGTCCTTTTACTTTACTTGTTTTTTTAAGAAACTTTATGTTTGTGCATGTCTGTGTGTGTGTATTTTTACCTTCTCAAATATGGCATTTCTAGATATATGGTGATAGAAATTTGTATTTATTTATGTATACTTCAGAAATATTTGTTTTTAAATGATAGTCAACGTTTTTGTCATGCAGTTACAGGAAAGAAAATTTAATGAAAGTATCTTGGATCAATTTATGTGCAAAAGTTTAGAACTTATGGTTGCTTTATTGACCAACATAAAATGAGGAAACAAAGATTTAATAGGGCTAAAATGTCAATTAAAATAGAAAATATAACTTTTTTATTCTGAAATGGACCTGACCGCGCTAAAGCAATTTGAAAATCTAAAGCAAAAATTCAAATGAAATTTCAAACTTTTTTATTCCTTGTAAAATCATTATCAAGTTGAAATGGAAGTTTAATACATTTGAAGCCCTTTTGAGCAGAAAACATTTCTTTCAGGAGCTACTACTGGGTAAACTTGTTTTTTTTAATTTTTTTGTTTGTTTTTAATGAAATAGATATTGTTTATTCTTCATGAGAAGAGTGAATTAAAATGAACCAGTTATTTAAAAAAAAAAAAAAAGAGAGAGAGACTGCAAAGAATGTAACACATTCACTCCTTAGTTTCCTAAGTCATTTTTTTTTTGTTCTTTTGTTCTGTAATTGATTGCTAGCACCCCCTTTAACCCACCTTAAAGGGCAAGCAGGAAATTCATGTTTTCGTTCATCAGCCCATCCCTCTGAAAAGCGTTCGATATTAAAACAGTTTGCAAGGAGCAAAAGCAGAGGAAACAAGAGGCCCAGCTAGCCTGTAGCAAGGTTAGAAGATGCACACAAGATTGCCTGCAACATACATCGAGTATTGTTCCTGTCCTGTATTTGCATGGAGATATCAAGTTAATTAGGGTATGACTCTGTTCTTCACTTTATATGTGACCTTTTATTATATCTGTGGCTCTCTAGTTCATGTGGTGTCATAAAGCTTTGGGAAACTCTTTCCAGCTATTTGACACAAACTGGAAAAAATTAAGCATTGATATTTCCTTTTGCCGGAAGGTTTTTATAGCAACAAATTACTGCAGAGGCAAGTTGATGTTGTGGTAGCTTTGCTGTGGGTGTCAGAATGTTTCTTTTGTCTTTTAGCTCCCCGCCTTCCCTGATGATCAGGTGCGACCAAGATGCAATAGAGAGAGGTGGGATGTGTGTTGGGGGTGGTTGGTTCAGGAGGAGGTTACATGGCAGAATTCCCACGAATGTTGGCGAAGGATGAAAAAGATAAAGAAATCTTGTTTTTCTGAACTAGAGGATTCTCTGCATGACTTCCCCACTGTTGGGGTGATGAGCTTTCAGGCTGAGATTTTATTAACAATTCATATGGAGATTGAGGGCAGCCGGAGGAGCAGATTCTCACATAAACTTGATCTGTCCATGAATGCAGTTCTCTGTTTGCCCTGACCCTGCATGGCTTAAGACACTGCCTGTGAGGCCAGTGTGCCAGACACAAAGAAAGAAATGAAAAGCAAGCACATTCCAGGAGTCTGCACAAAAGACTAAGCAGTTTCTAGTGGTCTCCCCAGAGAGGATCTTATCTCTGCGTAGCCAAAAACCTCTACAGTGTTTATTTGTATATCTAAAGTTGTAACCTCTATGTGGCTGTTTATTAAGCAATAGTTGATAGTGATGTTTTGTAAGGTTTTCAAGTTTTGTTTTCGGGACTTGTTGAAACTAGAAAAATATCCGCAAGGGTACTTTTTTTTTTTTTTTTTTGAAATTTAGCTTTAGATGTCACTGGCCTTGAATTGCCTTTACTTTGTTGATTGGTGGGTACCTTGTGAAATGAATCTTTTCCGGCTTTTGGAGAGGCCAGAACAACATTTTAAAGCTTGATTTGACTTGGGGATGCCTTCTGATACTGCAACTCTGAAACTTAGGGCAGAGTTAATGCAAGAGATGAAACTGACATGGGGCACAAGCCCCTACATTCCTGGGCTCAGGAACCCAAACTACAGCGCTTCTTTAAAAAAAGAAGCAAGGGGAGAGAAAAGTTTGAGAGAGTCAAAGTGCAAGGGAGAGGAAGAACTTTTAACATTGTAACATTTCGGCAACTATTGGCAGTTCACTATATCTAGACACCTTAGGGCAGGATAATGGCAAGCTATCACAAGATATTTCCCTGCAACTTAATATACTAGATTTTATTGTTTAACAAATGCACAGGCTGAACGTATAATGTATTTAGGTTTAGGGGATAAAAATTCGATATGCATAATTCTATTGCTAAATTACATGCTTCCACAGATGCTTAAAAATCAGAAAATCCAGATACACAGACTTGATTTTTGCATACGTGTTTAGCTGTTCAAGTTGTTTCAAAACTTTTATGGCTCGTGAGTTAAATAACCAGTAGAGGAATGCAGGCAAATGCCATTAATTATGATAGGTTTTGCTCCTTTCATTTTATAGTGGTTTTATTTCCATGAAATTAACTGTTGTACTTAGGCTAATTGTCAGTAATTGGTGACAAAATCACTTCATTGTTTTTCTATAGCATGATACTAATTAGGATCTTTGCAGTATTGGCTCAGCCACTTTCTGTATTTTACCTTCTATGTTGAATCAGTGGTAGATAACGATCAAGTGCAACTTAAAAATAATCTATGAGATAAAATGTTTCTATTAATAATTAAACAAGTCTTTTAAACAGCTTGTCATAAATTAATTTTAAAACATTGACGGAAGCTCTTATTATAGGTTTGTTCAGTTGGGTCATGAAACACCAGCTGATTTTTTTCTGATTTGAATTGAATGCTGTTGGAATCATCTTTACAATATCCCCTTTAGAAATTTCAACTGTTTAACCATATGAATTTTCATCATTCTATTTGTATCTGCAACATTGAAACCAGCTTTGCTACAAGCGCATTTGTAAGGTATCACGGGGCTAGATGGCATTGTCTTTTTTCCATGCCTGATACTTAAATTGATTCTCATAAGAGAGAGAGCATATTATTTATTCTCTAATTAGTTTTTTTCTGTTTTGCTTTTCCAGATGAGAATGTTTTCTGAGACACTATCTTTCAAATGAAAGTATATGTATGAACCGTTGAGAGGATAAAAGCTTGGTTTTATGGGGTTTTTGTTTTTGTTTTTTAGTTGTTGTTTTTTTTTTTCAATACAGAAAAGTATGTTCCATGTAGGTAACAGGTTACAGAGAAAATGGGAGAGTATTCTATTTTGTGAAGAGAGGTTTAATGCTGATGAGGAAAAACAGTATAAAGATTACATATCCCATTAAAACAATCACAGCCAATAGTACTTTGCTCATTTTTTTTTCTTAAAATAATTCTTCTCAACTGATTCCCCTGTGATTTTTATGATTACCGAAGTTTTATTTTTTTAATACTTTGAAGTATAGCCTCCTTGCTTCTTTTCCTTATTCTAAGATATTTTTACCAATCAAGTGCTTGTAAATTTTACAATTTACCACTTACTCAGTTTACTTTAAATGCATCCATAATGTATAACTTGGAGCTCATGTCTCACAATCCTCAAGAAAGTTTTTAAGAAACAATTAGAAAAATAATTGGCTATTAAAAGGTGAAGATTGGTTTGAGCAGGGAGAGAAGAAACTGAATGTTGAAACTGAAAGCATTCATTGTTAACACGACACATATGCACCAAATCTGAAATTAGAGAAAACTCATGAAATACGTATCTTGGCAAGGGGAATTGTTTAAATTTTCTAAAGCTGTCAGCCCATTTTCTCCATTTTTTTTTCTGTTAAAGAAAAACTTCAAATGGAAAGCTTCACCTTTTGTACAAAGTTGAAATGTTTTATTATTGCAGGATTGTTCTACACTGTACAAAACCAGGACAATTCAATAGCTTCCAGTGGGGAGAAACACAAATGAGAATCTTTCTATCATTTTAGGATGTCCATAGCTAAATGCAAAAAACTATAAAAATCTATGGTTGTTGCCTTGAAAAAAGAATCTTTTGATTATAGCAGCTATTTGAATACCCATTCAGGCTCTTTTGTAATATGATGTAATCAATGCACAGGTCCTAAAGGAAGAATACTCATGGTGGGGGGGTGGGAGGGAGCAAACTCAAACATAAACTATGTTTAGATGCTGCATTTCAATAGGTTACACCACAGGATTAAACAAAGCTTCTCTTTCTAGCCTTTTCTTTTTTGTGCTTCCCAAAATAAGTTCTCTGGAGTAAAATTCAGTCTGTTCCTTTCTCACTTTATTGGTGTAGATCCGACATGTTCTCTTGTTCTTACCAGTTTTACGTCTGTAGAAGGTAAAAAAAAAAAAACACGTTGGAGACTGATTTTAAGTTTAAAGAATGAGGAAGTGTTATCAAAGTTCCTTAGGGAAGATAATTTTTCTCTTTTATTCATCCTGCCTTATCACAGCCTCTGGACAGTACAGGGTTTTTCTTTCTTGAGTATTGTGACTGTTCAGGGAAAAACACAAGAGAAGAACTAGGAGTCTGGTGAGACCATGAGCCATGTCCATGGGCATTTGAATCCTACAGGAAAAAAAAAAAAGGCACCTAATAAATCCAGGCTGCTTCTAGCATAATCATACTTGACAACCATACAGACACTGCTGGGGCGGGCACGGGTAACAGTCAGCATCTTTGACTGCTCGGGCCCCAGAAGTCTTTTATAATTGTAATCATTTTCTTCATCAGTCCAAGCTGTGCCAACACCCCTAATTAGCCATAGCCTCATTTTAAAAATTAAAAATAACACACATGCAATAACATCAACAGCAAGAAGCACCCCACAGCATTAGCGATGTTCTTTGTGTGAACTCCCACCATGTACAGTTACGTTCAGCTCCTGGCCTCTGACCTCTATGGCATATATGGGGTCGGTCAGCTTCCCCGGCGGGAAGTGCACACTTATCAGGATGACCAGATCCCACTCTGGGGCTCCCAGACCCCTGTGGCGTTGGTTATATTGTAGTGTTGGTTGTTTTTATCCTCCCTCCCGCCCCCAGTGATGTGCTTGCTCCCAGCAGAAATGGCCTCACTCTCTTATTGCCAAATGTGCTGCCCACAGACTAAAGCAAAAAGCAGGAAGTGCAATAAAAAAATGATCAGAGGTAGAACATATTTATTCCAACATAGTTTATGTGGCTCAAATAAGTTCCACATTCCACGAAACGTGTCTCTTCCTAGGGCTTAGGCTCCTGCAGCACCTGGGAAAATGGGCAGTGACTCCACTGAAAAACATGAACCAACATGAAACTGTGATAAGCCTTGAGGTGCTTTAAGTTGTAATTATTTTAGAATACACCAACTTGGTATTTTTAAAAAAATTTTTCCCAATCTATGCGTACATGTGTAGAGATGCATACTATTCTTCCTATTATATCCACATATTCTGGGGCCTGATTCTGTGTTGGAGAATATCATAATCTGCAACTTGGGGAATTTTTTACATGACGTCAATTACAAGCCTCAACAAGTAAAAAGTGGATGAAGCAGGTTCACTGATGGATGCCCCGTCTCCCGCCTGGTCAGGCAGCCACCCGCTCCTGCCTCAGAGGACCAGTGTCTGCAGATGCAAGGGAATTGTATACGGTTTGCCCTTTGTTCCACGTGACCCATTGTTTTCATTTGCAAATAATGATTTCATTGCGAGCTCCTTTGCTCAGAATTCAGGAGTAACCTGCAACTAATGATTATTTGGCAGATTACTTAGCCATCCTCCAGCTAAGAAAAGAGTCCTCTTTTCTTTTTAACAGCAAAGCCAGGCTACTTAACATTCTTATCTCCAAGTATGAACATAGAAAATATTCAAGCTCTCAATCATGCTTTGGGTATACATTATAATTCTGTCTTTAACCTACTTGGGATGAGATGGGACTTTTATATTTCATCATCTTATTCAAAGGATCATTTCTGAAAATAATTAAAAATTTAAGAATTATGAAGAAGTGAGGCACTAATAAATGCGATAATCTTGCATTATAACTTCAGTCATAAAAGTAAGATTACAGAGATTTTTGGAAATGCGTCTTCCATGAGGCATCACATGCCTCACAAGGAAAAGGAAGCTGTGTGAAGACAGAGCAGTCACCTACATCTAATGAAGGTTCAAAAAGATAGAAAGGAAATTTACTAGAATGAAGAAAAAAGAAATCTGCCTTTTTGGAAACCACATTAGACATGTTTATCTTCAAATACAGACTTCTGTTCCTTCTAACAAGTTCAAGATGTGGAATATTATATGAAATGAATTATTACAGCTATAGCCTAGCGTACGGTCCTAGCATAACCTGTCAAAGGTATAAAAACACCAAAGCAGGCCATGTGAGTTTAGTTAACACACTCAAAGTGAAGTGAATGTAGCAGGCGCTTCTTAACCTTCTTGATTTTTACTTGTACGGTTTTGCTCTTTGGTTTACTTCTTCCTGTGATCGATTTCAAGGCAAAGCCAGAGCTCTTCAGAAGGTTGAGATTATAACAATGTCAGCCTTTGCTTTTAGCAGAGTGATGAGGTTATCAATA
The DNA here is from genome assembly GCA_028534135.1 of Potos flavus. Classification (NCBI taxonomy): domain Eukaryota; kingdom Metazoa; phylum Chordata; class Mammalia; order Carnivora; family Procyonidae; genus Potos; species Potos flavus. The sequence goes on from CM052898.1 coordinate 169,159,737, forward strand.
ATGCATTGGCTATCTCAGGAACCTTGCACACACGGACCTCACAGCTGCCTGGCATTTATTCTAGGACTTGGAGATTTGAGCAGAGATGTCACCACATCTGCTTGTGAGACACAGATATTCAGACATTCTCAAGAAATCTTGGGTACAGAGGCAGAGCTGTGGAGATTCTCTAACTGAAACGTTGCATTGGGGGAGGTTTTTTAGGGCTGAGAATACATCTATGAAATTGTCTCCTTCAAGAACCCTATTCAATACTCCTCTAATAACCTTTTGTCTCCCCAGCTCCCTTCTAACGTTTGTAAGTTTGGTTTTGTCTCTGACAAGTTTATTCATATCCTAACGGCTTGCCTGGCAGCAGGGTTCGTGTTCTGTACTTGGGCTTTCTGGTCACGGTGGTGGCTGAGAGTAATAGAGAGGGGGAATAAGTGAGTGTGGAAATGCAAAGCTGCTCTTGTTACATTTTATCGATCTCATTCTGGTGTCATTCAATTAAGACAGAAATGTGATGGATAGTCTCTGCACAGATTCCTGGGTTGCTCTCCATGCATCGCAGATAAAGCTTTTGTGTTTTATTTGGGGAGGGGGGCATGGGCAAATGGGAGAAATCAAAGATGCTATGTGATCTGAATTACAGATCAATGTCTCTCCAAGGATGCTCCAAAATGTCAACCATACCATGTTTATATTTTCACTTATTTTCTCATACAGAGAGTACTTCTGTTGATGTATGGGATGGGTTCCTAGAATTTAAGGGAGGGTTATTCTTATTTATTTTCAAAGACTTGGAAGCTATCATTATTCTCCTATCAGCTCAAAATAATTAAAAATGAGCCACACGGAACAAGACTTTTGTTAATTTGTGCCATGTTTGAAGTTTGAGAAAATGAAAATTTCTCTTCTCATTTTTTATGGGCTTGTAATTCTAGGTTGGCCTTTTTGTAAGTAGATTTTGAAGCTGGCAAGATGAAAAGAGTACATAAAGTGTTTTTTTTTTTTTAGTTGATAAATAAATCATTCTCATTATTGTTTATGCTTAAGAAGTATGCCATCATGAGTAAAATATCACACTTTAGGACTGTATAAATTCTGATCTTACTCTTGGTGACATGCTTTCCCTTAACTATATCACTCCCTCTATGTTTGTTGCCACTGTTATAATGACAGTGACAGTAATTCATGGATGTGAGAAGCTGGAAAACTAACAACTCGTGTAAGCAAAGTGTTTTATTTTTTTTAAAGAAATGATTAGTGCAAACAGATATCATTAAAGCAGGTTATGCTAAGCAAACTCCCTTGGTTCCTCCCAAAGCAACACCAGATTCCAAATGAGCATTCAGGATTTTCTAATCAAGGTTATAGCTTCCGATAATTAATGCAAACTGAAAGACAGTGTGGAATAGAATACAAGCAGGAGTTTTAATATCAAACCAATATATTAATGTCCAGGCTCCCCCATGTACTTGGTATGTGACCTTGGATAAGATACATACGTCTTCCAGCTTAAACCTTAATTTCTTTATCTGAAAAATAAAGCAGAATTACAAGATTAAGTATAAAGAAATGCTCATTCTATGCTTGTCCTATGTACTTGGCACATAGTAGGTACCAAACATGTTTTGTTTCATCCTGAATCTCCCCTTATGATTTTGACACTGAGTAATTTGTTGCTCTGAAAAGCTTGTTCGGTCATTTAGGAAAGGAATGTAAGCAGAGAAAAATAATATATTTGATCCCTACTACCGTGAGTCAAAACTCTTCTAGGTCTTAATTCACAGAAGTTAATTTATCAATCTGTGTCATATTTTATTAGAGACTTCCAGTTGTTCACCAGAAGTTTGTTCTAAAATTTTATTTGTGGAAGGAACTCTGTGTATTAGGTCTTAACCTAAGTTGTACTTCTCAAAGGCATTTTAACTATCATGCTTTCACCCTAAAGTTAAGGAGCAGCAGTAAAGGAAGCAGCAACCAGTCATTTGCTAATTTTACAAACATTTAAGGCACCAGGAAATGATTTAGTTGGGAATTTAACTGAAAGTTCACATCGTAACCCAGTCACTAAGTTAAAAAGGCCCACAAAATCTTGTATTGCTAGTACGTGCAAAGCCCTATAGACATTGTTGAAAGTTAAACCTATGTGTATGTGATGGGATTTGGCTGTCTACGTGTTTCCCCTTCTGTGGTCATGTGTTCTTAAATAGTGTTGTTTTTAAACAATTCTCATCTTTGAGAATCAAAGCTTACCTCAAATATACATCAAGGTATAGCTGGCATCTATTTAAGGGAACTACATCTGTAAAGGATAGGTAGTAAGTAAAAAGTTTTTTTTCCCATGATCAAAACATAATAAGTAATTAAGGTCTTTCTGGTGAAAGAGAAGTTTTGTCCTGAATTTTGCACATGATGTTCTTTTCAATTACCCACTTAGCATTTGCAATGGCTGCTTAACACATCCTTCCTAAAAAAACTACCAACACTTTGGTTGAAGATATAATGAGGTAGATTCCTACAGCCTTTTACAATCATTCGGCACACAACAAGCATTACAGGGGAATATAAGTATTTCTGTATTTGTAGGGCGGGGATTAATACAAGTCATTTAACTCATTTCATAGAAGGTGTGGTCAGTACTCCTTGATGTCCTAGAGTAATGTTCATTTTTTTCTCCCAGTAAGTAGAAATTGCATGATATGTTTGATCATTCTCTCATTACCCTAAAAGCCACTTTGGATCTGATCTGGGGATGGAGTGCTTTTCCACTCTCTTAAGTCCAAGGAGGTGCTATTGAAAACCAAGTTTCTAAGAGGCGCCATGTTTCGTGACTGAGTGACAGAATTTAAAATATTTCAGAAGGTAGACTTTAAAAAAAAAATTACAATTATAATCTACAGAAACAGAAACCCAAGACTGGGATCTTATCTTACACATTTTAACTTTCCATGTTCAATTCTGGGAGAACACATAACTTAATACTTGTGGAAATATTGCCCCCTCTTAAATTCTTAAAAAAAAAAATGCTTTTGGTGCAATTTACAAGATAGTTAAGTGCCAGTTGCCAATGGCATTTTCTTCTTTTTAAAAGTTTTTTGCTGCCTTCAGCTAAATTGAAGTGCTCATTGTTGTTTGTCTTCTCTTTATAGGCTCTCTTTTCATTAGAACATAAGCATTGTGAAGTAAAAAACAATTGTAGAAGATCAAAGTACCTTTGTTGAAGTAATCATGCTGACTCAGTACTGGGGTGTCCTCAGGAAACAGAATGTTGCTGTATCTTCTTATTTCATGTTCACCAAAGGGTTTTAAAGGATGTAGCCATCCCAAATCCCTGATAGTTCCTTCTCTCCGACATTCACATTTAACATTACAGTTTATGGAATAGTAATCGTCTTTACACTCACAGAGTTTTAAATATCGGTTGTACGTTTATTCTTGAATTAGCATGATGCTCCAGGCATTTTGTTGAGTGCAGAGTATGAACAATTTCAAATTAGTAAAACTGTATACAAAGTTAATATTAATTTTTATAATCACTTTATATCTCTCTTACATTTGCAGGATTCTGGTTAACATCTATCTCTCTTGGTCTCTCCATCTCTATCTCATTCTTTGTGGCCTTAAAAGAATCAATATCCTTTCTGCCTGGCTTTCTGGCCATAACAACATGGTTCAGAACCATGTTTGTTCAGCAGTCCATTACCACATAGCTCAAATAGATTGTTCTTTTCCAACTTAAAAGTCTTACTAGACTTTTTGAAGGATCAACCTAAGACAACTTCAAATTGATATTTTCCAGCTGAAACTCTTGTTTCAGCTAAATCCATTCTCTACATCCGCTCATAGTCAGTCTCTCCCTCTCTTTTATTTTTCATCCTTCACTCATCTCCTCTTCTCTAATTATGTTGGCAACTCTTTGGAATCGTAAAGTTAAGGTTTCAGACTTGGCATGAACCTGAGGTCCGCAAAGGTTCTAATTGCTCAAATCAAAGAGAATGTTTAGGAAATATCCTCGTGTTATGGAAAAATCAAGATGTCTTATTAAAGGAGCAACTCTATCATCTTGTCTTGGAATTTGCAGCTTCTTGTCTTATTTATCATCTTTCTCTCCATGGTGTCTGGCACAGAAGTGGAGGTGAATGAGTGTTGAAATTGCCATGAATTTGCATGTCATATTCGAAGATATTCCCAACACAAGATGAGTTAACCGTCTTCTTCCCAAACACAGATATGCTAATTACACATTCTTCTCATAATGAAGAGGAGTTTGAATGTTTTAGAACTACATCTTGATAATTCTCTCTTCATCGAGATTCTGTTGCTCTAGAGGAAAGAATCAGGATCCTATTTTTCCGTTTCCCCTTAGACCATTTCTAGGCGATTAGTATTAGCTTTAATAGTCTCATGACTTTTATATTAAAAGATTCAAGCTCATTTGCTAAGTAAAACTCTTTTGGAGAATTCCTGATGGTCTGCTACACGTGGGAATGTGACAAGCCATTGTGATAGTAGAAGTTTAAGAAATACTATGCTAAAACCATAAGCTATATCACAAAATCATACCTATAAAAACATACTCAACAAGGGAAATAGAAATTCTCCATGTTGACAAACCTGCTCACTATATTTTCGCCAAGGTCTTTTATCATCTCTCTCACCAAATCCAATTTATCCCTGTGGGGGTTTTTTGTTTTGTTTTGTTTTCAGTCACTGATGAGTATAATATCAGCTATTTGGCTGTCCACTTGAATTACTCAGTTTAGTATTGAACCAAATTTGTTTCTGACCACTGGGCACAGCAAGCATTCTAAAAGATGGACTTATAACAGATTGAATCAAAACTGTGGGAAAGGAAGGTGGAATTATCTACCCATGTTGATCAATGGGAATAGATGTAAAATAGAAATGGGGCTACTCTACTTTCAACTTGTGGCTTGAGAAAAATAATTCTTGTGTTTCTATGTGTAATTTGAAAAGTCTTAGAATATAGACATGTGCTCCTTGCCTCATTTCCTTTCATGGTAAATCTTTCATGTATTTTCCAGTAAAACAGGTTCATAAAGACAAAAGCAGCCTATTTTAGGCTGAATCTCAAAAGGGATCTGAACCTCAGTTGAGGCTAAGTGTTCCATGGCTCTGCTGTGTTTGGCTAGAAAACTTATTTTGTCTTTTTACTCAAAGGTGACAAAGTCCTTGAAACTTTACTGTCACAAATTGAAGTTTGTAAAAGACTAGCCAGTAGAAAAAAAAGCAAACTTACCAAGGATATATGGACACCTGTACTTGTTGTATGGTCAGATTTTTTTCTCAGTATAATAAACCATTTAGGAAATGCTGTTAGTGTTTGGATGACCCTTCCAGATTACAAAATCAAAGAATGCACATTAATCCTAATGACTATCACCAGATAATTATCACTTGAAGTTCCAATCAAGTGGAGAGGAGTCTTCAACTTGGTTGGAGAAAAGCTTCCTTCTCATGTGATATTATGGCCTCCCTTCTTACTACTTATGTTGATGATCCCCATTTACAGGTAAAATAAATCATAGGTCTGTTAATAAGATTCAAAATAGACAAACATAACTAAAAAAGGTTAAACTCCAAAGAACAAACCAGTCATCAGCAAACCAAAGCATTTCACTGGCAGGCCCAGATGTACATTCTGGTCCTTTTTGATTGTTTTGATTTTAGCAAGTGGCAGTTTACCTAGCAAAGATTCAAATGCAGAGTAGAATTGGATAAGATTATTTGTAATATTGCTTCCAGAGTTATCCATTTATGATTCACAAATATATGATGAAAGTCACCAAATAACAGCGATTTTGTATCCTTTCTGAATTTTGGAAAAAGAGACTTTCTTTTTTTCTTTCTTTTTAAATCAACAAAAATTAATCAGTCCTCTTATAGTGAGTGAGCCCTGTCCTCAGACTGAGTGATACAAAAGACATAACTTCTTACCTTAAGCAACTTGCAATCCTACTAGGTAAAAAGCACCTAGAAATAAAAAGAGGGGTGCCTGGGTGGCTCAGTGGGTTAAAGCCTCTGCCTTCAGCTTAGGTCATGATCTCAGGGTCCTGGGATTGAGCCCCGCATCAGGCTCTCTGCTCAGCAGCGAGCCTGCTTCCCCCTCTCTCTCTGCCTGCCTCTCTGCCTACTTGTGATCTCTCTCTCTCTCTCTCTCTCTCTGTCAAATAAATAAAATAAAATAAAATAAAAAGAAAGCTTAGAATCGTAAGTCAGTTCTAAGGGCTCCATAAGTGATATAAATGATACACTCTTCAGAACTTCAGGAGAGATTAGGGCTCTTTTCTGTGTGGCCTGGAAAAATCACAGAAGGTTTTTGGAAGAAATGTGTTTTGAGAATGATTCTGAAAGAAAGTGAGAGACAGAAAAGCCAACAAAGGCAAAAAATCTCAGCAAACTCTGTATCTTTATTTCTAATCGCAGGACCATAGGAAAACATATATTTTATTTTATTTTATTTATTTTTTTATTAACATATAATGTTCCATATGCCCCATGGTACAAGATGGGATCAGGAAGGAGACAAAGCATAAGAGACTCCTAAACTCAGGAAAACATATATTTTAGATAGAGAAAATGGACCCTTTGAAGATTGCCCCTGAATGTCATAGGAATGATCTATGAACAAAAAGAAGATTAATATTCATTGCAGGTTTCTTCTCTGGCTCGATTTAATTACTGACTTGATGGTCCAAATCAAACTATATGTCCCAATGAATAATTATTTAAGTATAATATAAAATAGTAGGGGCACTTTTATATTTGTGGGTGAGTAGAGACCTGTTTTCCCATCTTATATAAATCTGTGGGAGGTATCTGCCAACACCCTCTAGATATTTTCTGATGTAATGTTATAGAACTCAAATGGGAGAGAAACATGTATAAAATGCCATAAAAAGAAATAACATGGATGAAACAAACTTCTAAATTTCCTACTTACCCAGTCCTAAAATCCTACTCCTTTCCAATTTTCCCTGTCTCACTAAATGGCACCAGCATTCCCTGAGTATCTCAAGTATAAAAGTAGGTGTGATCTTGGATTTTTCTCTTTTTCTGACACCCACATCCTTTCCATCAGCAAGACCTTCCAACTTGATTTTCAACTTGGTTCCAATATAACCCCTTTTCCCTACCTCTGGGGCTGCCTCTTTTCCTTGAGCCACTGTTCTCCCTTATGAAGGCTGATGCAACAGCTTCTAACTGGTATTTCTGTTTCCATTCTTCTCCCCCTAGAGTTAATTTTCTACACAGCAGTCAAGGTGATTTTTCAAAAATGTAAATTAGAGCTCTCCAATGGTTTCTCATCAGGGAAAAAAAAAAAAAAAAAAAGCCCAGCTCCTTACCCTTGCCTACTTGAACCTGCATTATGAGATCTATCTACATTCTAACTAGATCTCCTACCACTCTTCCACTTTTGCATCGTGTCCTAGTGATGATTGCCTTCTTGAAGTTTCTCTAAAATGCCATGATTCTTCTAACCAGGACACTCTTCCACTCAACCTTCGTGTGACTTTCTTCTTACTACATTCAGGCCATTACTAAAATACCACTTCTTCAGAAAGACTTCCTCTGACCTTCCAACCACGACTTCCAACTCATTCCTCTCTATTTCCTTACCCTGATTTGTTTTATGTCATAATACTTGTTGATACCTGAGCTTATATGTTTATCTATTTGTTTATTGTCTCTTTCCCTAATATAAGTCCCTTAAGAGCAAATATTACCTCTCTTGCTCATCTCTAGCATCTAGGAAAATGTAGGGCACATAAAAAGTATTCTGTAGGTATTTGTCAAATAAATTTATTAAAGGAAGTAGAACATACTTTGAAAGATTTCATCTATAGGAGTGAGAAAATCTTGTGTAGCTGGGAAGACTATATTTAAGTCTGAGTTTGAACACATGCTTACCATCTGGACTTGGGGAAATCACTAAATACCTGAATTTTCTTTTGTGAAAAATGAGAGTCATGCTACCTATTAGGCTCCTTTGTAGAGAAGATTAGAGATAATGAGCATGATAAATATAAGAGTTGGCCCATAGATAATCCCTGATTAATAATAAACATAAACATAAGAGTAATAAAAAATGCCTTAAATATTAGGCCCGTTTACTTCACCAAAAAAGCATAAAGTGAAAATGCCCACCCTTCAATTCATTATCATGGACTTCTATTAGATTCTTAAATATGGACCCTTGGGAAATAGAATAAGAACCATCGTTTAAATAGTTTAAACTCATATGGGATAAAGCAATGAAAAATACACAAGCGAGAACAACCTTACCTTGGAAAAGAAATCGATCCAATGACCTAATGTATCTTTTTATTATTTCTAGGTTGAGTGTGTATGTTTAATTCATAGAAGGTTTTACTGCTTCTATGTTGGAATATACTTAGATGAAAATTGCACTCCTATCAACAAAATTGGATTTACAAAAACACACCAAGGATTTCAGTATTGAAAAGTTTTTCTATATGATATATTAAAGTTTATTGACTAGATTAATTTCCCCTTGCACTTTCCGTGAATTATAAAAAGGTGCTCTTTCCTCTGGTGCAGATGACACATGCATACTTGCAAATGTAATTGGAGTTGCAAATGTAATTGGAGTCATACTTATGGTTTGGTAAGCAGAGTATGGGACAGATTTCAGCTTCACTCCTCTCCCTGTGTCCCTCTTATAGGACACCGCTCAAACAACCACATGTAGGGGTTCTGTAAATATTAGATAATCAATACAGTGAGAGAATAGAATTCTGAATAGAGTGAGCTGAAAGTAGGTCATTTATGGTCTCCTTCAGTTGGAAATTGGAACAGTATGCAGAATAAAGGAGACATATGGCTTCTACAACTATAATTGTGTCATATTTAATTGTGGATCACTGATTGTTATTAATCCAAAGTCTAAAAAACACTATGACCCAAGTAGCCTGCTTGTCACTATTTTAAGGCTAAAAAGTACAATAGATGAGTTTGTTGCAGTAAGAAGGTTAAGGTAGGAAAGGGAGGAGTTGATCAGGAACTGAGTTTGAGTGATCCTTGCTTCTTAGAGAATGCCTTCAGTGTTCTCTTTAATTCTGTTGATCTTTTCTGAGCCCCCACTTTTCTGGTGACTGCATTAAGGCTGGTCCTTTAAGTGACTAAGAGAACAAAAAATTTCAGCTGGACAGAAACAACATGAACAAAGGCAGGGATAGAAAAGTGTGAGTCCCTTAAGAAAACAGCAAGCAATCCACTTTGGCAGGAGGGCAGGAAACATACATGGAATGAAGGGGGTAAGTTGAGGTTTAGAAGACTCAAAGGAGTCATGACGTATATACTAGATTCCAGAGGAGTTTTTTTGTTCTGTTTTCCTTTCTTTTTTAAAGTGATATATTTCCTTTGAAGGGTTTTGAACACGACCAGGGCTATCATGTATAGTAAATGATTTATCTTATATCTGTAGAACGGACCGTTTGAGTCAGGGAAAATAAGGATGATATTTAGGAGGATATTCTTAGGTAGTACCCCAGGGAAGCAATAAGGACTTATCATAAGATAAAAGTGAAGATAATTAGGGTGCCTGGGTGGCTCAGGAGGTTAAGCATCTGACTCTTAACTTTGGCTCAGGTCATGATCTCAGGGTCATGAGATAGAGCCCCGCATCTGGCTCTGCACTGGCCTTGGAGCCTGCTTAAGATTCTTTCTCCCTCTCCCTCTCCCTTATCCCGTCCCTCTCCTCCTCCCCCTGTTTTTTCTCTCTCTCTCATTCTCTTTCTCAAAAAAAGGTGAAGATAATGAAGACAAAGATTTGGCATGACTTAGAAACTCAATGGAAGTAAAAATGAAGAAGGAAAAGTAAAAGAGGACTCTGACATTTTATACCTGAGTAAATAGATGAATGATGTGATGAATAGATTAGGTAAAGCTAAAAGACATGGCTTAGAACCAAGGGAATTTATAAAAAAATTTTTTTCTTGAAAACAAAGGCAAGCTGGTCTAGAATGTAAGCAAGTTTGAATTTAGATTTATGCTGGATTCTTAACTCCTTTACAACTCTTTAAGATAATATTAATTCTTGTTTATTCATTAGGCTCCAAGATATTTTATATAGTCATATATTTATTCATATATTCCTATTTTATCTTGTTTCATATAATTTAATCAGATTCAATTTGCAAATCTAAGTGAACTCATGCATTTAATCAAGAATAAGTAAAGGCATAACACTGCATTACATTCCCTTAGTGCTGATATTTGAATACCTGTCTCTTTCAAATATCTTGGAAATGTACTTCCCTTTTAACGCTGCCCTTGCAGGGATGGTTTACTTTTTAAGTTAGTATTTCGAGATAATTTTAGTCCCACAGAAATGTTCCAAGATAGTATGCAGAGTGTCCATATATCCTTGCCCCAATTCCCCTAATGTTAATATCTTACATTATTATAATACAATTATCAAAACTGAGAAATTAACATTGGTATTGCTGATTGATTTTAATGCTATTAGTCTCTCAATCATTTTTCTTAAAAATGTATATAGAGAAAAATATTATAAACTACTATTTATATGCTTGGAATGTTATTTTAAGCTCTTAGCCAATGAGAGCTAATATGACAGACTGTACTGTACATGGTTATCCAGTGATTACGAACACAACCTACTGCAAATGATCTTAGCACTCTGTCATGGACTCCTTGGGTGCCATTTATTTAGAGTTCCAACAAATAATTTTGACATTTTGACATATATGTTTGCAAATAATAGAAGATTGACCCCCCTCCAAAAAAAGCAAGAACAAAAAAAAGAAAACAAAAGAAAAATTCAACTAAACTAACACTGAAAAAGTATTGCTGGTTGTAAAATGTCAAGTTAAGTTGTGGCTGGGAACACGATCAAGGAGGTGATTCGGACAGTGGAAGCCGATTAGTGGGCAATTAAGGATTGATGGAAATTCTTTGACATTATTAAGGGCATTATTCATATCCCTGGAGCCTACGAGGAGTGGCCAACAATCTGCAAGGAGAAGGAAATGAGATTTATGTTTGGTGAGGACTTTTATAAACCTCTAGTAGAACATTTCTGAGGTGCTGAGTTTTTGGCTTGGCGTCAATCCACTCCAGTCGGAATTCAGCCTTACTTCACCACCGCCCTCATCCACCCAATTACTCAAGCCCAAAATCCACAATGCATACTTGACCTCTCTTCTTATAATCCTCAAAATCTGATTCCTCAACAAGTGCTATTATTTTTACCTCATACATGTATTTTTAAACTATCTCACTCTGTCCATCTCAACTCCTAACATCCCAGGGTGTGGTTCTCTCCTCTCCCATCAGAACTATTGTAATAGCCCCCCAACTGTTCTCTTGGACTTCATCGTTATCCTTCTCTAACCTCTTCCCCATAAAGAAGCCAGATTTATACTTTTAAATCACAAATTTCATCTTGTCCCTCCTCTTAAAACTTTGCGAGGTCTTTCCATTACACACAGATTGAAAACTTTCTTTAAAAACAACAAAAGGACCCTAACACATCCACACAATGGACGATTATTCAATGCTGAAAAGAAATGAGCTATCAAGTCATGGAAAGACATGGGGGAAACTTGCATGTAACTTACTAAGTGAGAGAAAACAATCTGAAAATGCTGCATGCTGTATGATTCCAACCACAGTATGGCATTCCGGACAATATAAAACTATAGAGATAGTAAAAAGATCAGTGGTTTCTGGGGATTAGGGAGGAGGGAGGGTAAATAGGTAGAGCACAGAGGATTTTTAGGGCAGTGAAACTGTTCTGTATGGTACTGTACTGGTGGGTACCTGTCATTATATATTTGTCCAAAGTCATAGAATGTTCAACAGGAACAGTGAACCCTAATGGACTTTGGTTTATAATAATGCGTCAAGGTAGGTCCATCAGTTATTAAAAAAAAGTACCACTCTGTTGAGTAATGTTGAAAGTGAGGGAAGCTATGCATGTGTGGGTGCAGAGGTATATGGGAAATCTCTGTACTTTCCACTTAATTTTACTGTGAACCTAAAACTGCTCTAAAATATACTCTAATTTTTAAAAATGGCCCAGCCTTACGTTAACTAGCTATTGCCTATCCCTCCAAATTCATCTCTTCTTTTGCCCAGAGGGGATCTGCTGAAGGTAGGGTATCCGTGTCCCAGGAAACAGAAGGGATAACTGTTACACCTTCCCACCTCAGGCTTGCATTCTCCCTCCAGCATCTTCTTAAGGGTAGTTTCTACTACATAGTATCAAAGCTATAGTAGAGATCAGTGAGGGTACAAAGAAATATTCATTTTACTGTTATTGTCTTAAGTGGGCTTCCCATTGTCTAGGGTGGGTAGTTGTCTAAAGCTCTTAGGGCACTTTTGGATGCACATCAGAGATCCATACTGGGAATATTCTACTCTACTTTTTGTGCATGGGGTAGTAGATTTTCCTCTCACAGCTGTTCCATCCTCAGTTCGCATTTTAAGGGATCTATTCCACTCGAACTCCCTCATGGCATCCACCATCCTTCCAGGTGCTTCCTTGGGCAGTTTCTTTTCATGGTTGGAACAGAACTGCATTGGTACACAGGCCATACTCATTTATGCATTCTTTGCACCAATAAACTCTGGAAATTCAAGCAGATGTCAACTTTGCAGGAAGTTCTCCTTTGATCTGATGTTAAAGCAGCTAGCTCATCAATGTGTGTCACTGATGTAGTCCAGGCAGGAGTATTTCCATTCTGTCTCCCAACTTCAGCTCTCCAAGGGGTCTGAAACCCCATTATTAAAATTGATGGAGAGGGCAGGTATAGTGCTCCCCAAAGCAATCTTTGGAAAATCCTCTCATATCTCTTTATTCTGAGCCTTTTATAGTTTCAGTGTGTCACCTAGATTGAAATTGCTACAAGGAAGTCTGTCTTTAAACTCACTTTGTGATCTAATATCCCTTACATACTGTTACCCCAGTAAAAGCTTCTAATATAATGCATTGATATGTACATAAAATAGATAAGATCATATCTCATATAAAGTGACAACTTTGTCTGGTTTTAAATAGATTTAGTAAATTGAACACTTAAGAGATATTTCGGTATATAAAGATTAGTATAGATGTCCCATATTGAAAAACTTTTTAATGGAAACCAAAACATTGAATGCATGTATAAAAGTTCAGTCTCAACATTAAGTAAAAAATTCTACATGTAAGTGTATTAAGCATTCGTTGAAAGATTTTATCTTATACCTGGTTAAACATGAGTCTCCAGGAAGGAATGATCTATATATTATTAAGGTGCAAGATATTTGTTTGGGGAAAACTTCACTAACGAGAAGCCCCAATTAAAGCTGTCAACTATAGTACTTTTATGGTAAGTTTTAAAGCATGTCACTCTTAGTGTGTTTTAATACCTAGAATTTACAGTGCTATAATGATTTGTCTTTAAGGGGCTGAAAAAGTATAATAAACCTTGTGATTAAACATCTCAGCAGAAACACCTTGTAATTTAGCTTAATAGTTGTGCTTTATTAATTTTCAAAGTTGCAACATTGGCCACAGCTTGTTAATAATGATTCCAATCATTATTATGTTTATCCAATCTTTAGAGCTTTGCTCCTTTTAGATTGGCGAACATATTTTATCTTTCCCAAATAAATCTAATCAGTTAACTTTTAAAAATTATGAAAAACTTAACGGATATTTTTAATTGACTATTACTCATGATTGTTCAGTAGAAAATAGTATCACATTTATTTGTAACATAAAGAAGCTCTTCAATTAACTCAATTGCGAATAAACTGAAAATACCCGATTCAGTATTTTTAATGTGTATTGTGATGCCTTAAACTTTTCAGTTAAATACTTAAACACATATAAAATTAAATAAAATCTCATTGGTGAATTATTTTGCCATGTGAGTAGGCAAACTCAGGGGCTATAGCTGTTCTTGATAGAGAATGTTACATATATTTGTTTCCAGAATTATGTACCTTCCCTGATAACCAGATTAACCCATGTTAACGCTGGCTTTTAGGAAGGTGCTTGTTTCCTTAGCTTCTAGGAATGAAATCCAAAAACGAATATCTCAAGTATGCAGTTTTCAGTTAAGAAGAATAAGGAGGCTTGAATTATTCACCAAATAATGACACAGGGATTATTTTTTGACATTGTTAAGAACTACAGCTTGATACACTGGATTGCAATTGATGGTCTCCAAATCTAGGAAGGTTAAAAAAAATCATATCTCAGTAACTCATTCCTGAGAGGCTGTGCCTCAAGAGGTATCTACTACCCTGGGAATAAATTCAGACTCTTTCGTGTGGCCTTACAAGTCTGTGAGGGGTGCGTTTCTTGCTCTCCTATCCCAGTTAGCCTCAGGTCACTCCTCCCTTGCTCTCTGGTTATGCTCTAGATGTGATGGTCTCCTCTTACTGCTTCTAATATACTGAGACTTTCTGCACTGGATCCCTCATCCAAGCTATTCTTTCTAGTGGAGAAACTATATATTGTTCTTCCCATGTCTGGGTCATTCTCATTTTTCAAACTTGATTTCAAATATTGCCTCTGGAGACCTTTCCCCTAGACCTCTTCTGACTATCCTATCTATGTAGGAACTCTTTCTTCTTCGAACTCTCGTTCTCCATCGTAACACATAATCCTCTAAAAAGTCCCTTAAAAAAGTGATTTAAAAAAAAATGTAATTACGTACTTAGCACCTGGAATGGTGCTAAATAGATATGCAACAAATATTTGTTGAATGTATAAATGGCCTCAAAGCCTGGGAAAGCACAAAAGCAGTAAAAAAAATTAGTTAAATGAATGAATAGATTTAAGACCAAAGGACTACTTGACAGAAAATATTGTCAATACCTCTTTCACTTTATGAGTTATTTTAGAAATGTCTTGAGAGCAGGCCTCTATTAAATGATTCACATCCCCAAAGAACAGTTGCCAATTTATTGCAAGTTTACATTGTTTATCATACTAGTCTTTCAAACTGTATGTACCTTTTTTTGATGAATCTATGAAAGAATTAATAGTCTTTAGAAATATATTCTGAAGTATATTGGTATTTGATAGCAAATATTATAATACTATAAATATCTCAATTGTTTTTATTTATTTTATTTTTAAAATTTTTTAAAGATTTATTTATTTATTGGAGAGAAGAGAGTACATGTGAGTGGGGGGAGAGAAAGAGGGATAGGGTGAGGGTGAGGGAGAGGGAGAGAATCTCAAGCAGACGCCCCACTGAGCATTGAGCCCAACACAGGGCTCAATCTCACCACCCTGAGATCATGACTCGAGCCAAAATCAAGAGTCTGGCACCTAACTGACTGAGCCACCCAGGCGCCCCATCAATTGTATTTTTTTTTAATTATTAAGTAGAATTTGAGAAGTATGAGCCAGTGTACTGGGCTCCCAGCAATAGATTTGAACTTGAGATTTTGCTTTGAGAAATAATATTGACTAAGATATATTTTTTCCCCAAAACCACAATGACATATATTTTCTTTAATTAGAGAACAGCACAGCTGAAAGGTGGGGTTTCACCTACACTCCAGATCAACAATGAAAGCATATAAAGTATTCATTGCCTACTAAAACATATTATAAGCATATTATAACCATATTTAGCATGGGCCTATAATTTTGTGACATGTAAAAAATTGTATATAAAATTTTTACATTTAAAAATACATTTTTATGATTTCTTTTTAGAGATTTAGTAATTTGAGCTCATTACTTTTACCAAAATGTAATGCCTCCAATGGAAAACTAATGGTAAGTTATATTGATTAGTTTTCTTCAAAATCCCTTCAATATAGAAAGTATTATGTATTGCATTATTTGATAAATGAAAACTGAACTTCTGCAAACAAATTTAAACGTAAAATGAAAAAAATTACATTTTAGCCCTATTTGTTTTTCAAATGTTAAATAAAAATAAAGAAAATAAGAAAATATAGCTGGTGATTCTGATCTCTCTTTAGGAAGCCTGCATTCCAGACAAACTTGGATAGAATATGAAGGTTGAAACTATTTCTGAATTTTTGGGAAGTTCGTCTCTCATTTACAAGGATAAATGATGGAGTTGAATGCAAAACTTAAAATAGGGCCACCTGCATGGCTCTGTTGGTTAAGCATCTGACTCTTGATTTGGGCTTTAGGTCATGATCTCCAGGTTGTGAGATCGAGCCCCATGTCAGGCTCTGTGCTGGGCATGCAGCCTGCTTAAAATTCAGTCTCTCTTTCTTTCTTTCTCTTTAAAAAAACAAACAAACAAAACTTAAAATACAGAAAACGTTAACTACCACAATACCATGTCAGGGATGTAAGTTTAAAAGCTAAAGTTTTTAGGAACTCCCTGTGTATTTTCAGAAACATTTAAAAACAACATAACAATTAAAATAAAAACTAATAATCATATAAAAATCAGCACATAAGGTTTTTTTAGTTCACTTGCCTATGCTTAAACTTGAAAGTGATATCCATCTTCCTTTTAAGTGTTGGCCTCCCTAGTTGAAATGACTTTTCTGCTTTTTTAAGTGATTGTATTACGAATGGCCCAAGCTAACCTTTACTCTGAAATGATTCTGTCTGTCCTAGTTCATCCTGGTGTCTTCTGAATTGCTGTCAGAGGCTGGCCTGCCTGTCTTTGACCTCTGCACTCCAAATTTACTCTAAGTTCACTGGGGCCCAGAGCATGATTTGTGCAAATCATCTGTGAGTGTGGTGCTTGCTGGGTCTGAAAAGGGTAGCCTGGCAGGTAGATCAGAAAGCAGGGAAATGGGATTAGATGCTCTCACGGGAGGAAGGCATTGAAAAGAAGAAAACAAAACTGTACAGTAGTGTGAAGGCCACTCAAGGCCATCAGAAATTGAGTAATAGAGGTAAAGAAGAATTTCTTCTAGGCAGTGACAGTCTATCTGGAGACTTTGACATTGGGTTCATTGGCCTGCGCTTCTTTATGCAGGGAATATAGCACTAAACATACCCCCTTCTCTTCAGAAACATTTACCCTTAGAACATATGGGAGTACCCTCACATCTCATCTCAGAGCTTACTTATAGGCTGTGTTTGAGGAGAGCTCGGTCCTAGGAACTACTTCTTGTCACTAGAAAGGGAATTCATTAATAGCAGTTATAATATTGAATGGTGACAGAGAAGCATGGCCTCAGTTTCACAGAAAGAATGAAATATTGACACTAAATTTGAAATATATTTTTCTAAGTGGAGAAAACTTTTCAACTCCAAAATTTCAAGATCATGCAATTTACATAAATGACATAGTCTTTTTAATGAAACCACCAAGAGTGATTTGATTCAAATTTGAATTATCCCTCTTATATGGAAGGGGCAGAATGCATTTTGATTAGCACGTGTATTTTAAAGATTATACCTGAGAGAATTGTAAACTGTGCTCTTCTTGAGGACATTCATTTACTATATGTTTGAGGAAATCAGAAGACTATGTATATTGCAATGTTTAAACCTGTTGTGAAAAAGGAAAGTATCCTCATTTATAAAATAAAGAGAAAATAATTTATTCAACTGCCATTAGTGTTGGTGGACAGTGGTTTAGGTTGTGCTTTCAAGTAATTTATAGACATGAAGGTGATCTTAGTCTTGATATTTAAAAGTAATTGAAGTGATGATCCTATTATGTATAAATGAAGTACACAGTGGACGTATTTCTTTTGTTTACTGAGCTGTGCTTTGTGCAAGAAAACTCCTAGAAGCAAAAATCTTGGTAATTTTGAGGCCAGATAAGATTGATCAGAAAAAAAGTTATTTATTGAGAGATGGGGGGAAGGTGACATTTGAAATAAGGATTTCATACGCTAATTTCAAAGCAGAATTTTTGGTATGTGCAGTTTTTTCTTGAAATATCAAAATGGCTCTATAATAACATTTTGTTCACATTAGAGACAATGTCAACAGACTCTTTCCTTGTAAGGTTTCTACTGTTTAAAAAGATTTTTTTTAATTGCAACTTTAGCAAAAACAGTCCTCTTATCTTTGGTTGGATTCTGTACTGCAAAACCAGTTTAGGTATATTTGCTTTAAATGACCGTGTACACTAATTAGAAAGAAAACAGTTCACCAGGAGCTATATCAAATACAGCCCTGCAAATGGTATGAGCTTTTTCCAAGGATCCATATTGTCCTTGGACTTGGCTGTTGTATTATACTTTAAATGGAATTGATTGTGTGGTTGTAATGAAAGTAACAGATTGATTTCTATCCAGTGTTACAAAGAGTAAATAGAAAAATGTTCCTGTCTTGACCTGCATTCATAACCAATGGGATTTGCTCGCTTTAGACCCAATCCTTAATAAGAGATAAGATGCAAATGTAATAAAACTGGCTTCTAAGTTTAAGGATCTTTTCAATGCTCATCAGAGATGTTTCTTGTTGCATTTAAGATGTGTTTGTATTGATTAGATCACAATCACCTAGGAAATGTTACTTTCTTTAAATACTATTCATAATTTATCATGTAATTAGCATTCCTATGTGGCTTTATAAACATATAAAAGTGGGGATTGAAGTGGGGGTTATGACACAGTGGGGGTTATGACAGTGGTATACTTTTTAATTGTCCTTAAAACTGAATTGCCTTTTTTAGTTATTTAAGTAAATGATGATTGTTTAAGTTTGGATCTATTTGACTATTTTTTGGTTAACAAGCAGATTTGGCTGTGGAGTAAATTTTTGCATTGCAATATATTAGGAAAGGTGTAACATTAGTATAATGCAGTGTATTTCTTCTGAAGGACTGTTTCTGCTGCATATTCCTTCCGAATTATCCTTGTGTTGTTTATTAAGATATGAAATACCTGTTTCCCATAGTGAACTGTTAGCTTTCTTCCTCCATTGTGATAATTTAGAAGATAATCAAACATGAGTACTATAATTAGATTTTTTTTTACCCTAGTATTCAGGACTTTATGAGCGTTTTCCCCTATTCACCCTCCTGTAAATAAAACTCAGGCCCACAAAATAAGGAATCTAAATATGAAGTATAGTTGGTAACTTACTTTGCTATAAATGAACGCAAAACAAAAAAAACAAAAACAAAACAAAAAAACCCCCCACAACCTAACAATTCATTTGTAAGCAACAGTTTCTTCACACATTATGTGACTTTTTTGGGATTTGTTTTATGTTTTGGGTAAAACAGTTTAGTATAATGATGCCTAGATGAGACAAAACAAAACATAACAAAATAAAAAAAAAAAAAACCTAACACATTTGACTGCCTATGTTTCTCAGTTGTAGCTTCCAAGAGCCCGCTATTCTTCCAGCCCACTTGATACCCTGCAGGTTGTGGCAGACAATTCACAGGAAAGGCTTAGACATCGAGCTCACACGCTTCTTGACTCCATTTTAAACCTTTTGTTCACACCAGGGTGGCATTTTTTCACACCGCATGTGGCAGTTTTGACTCCTATCCAACTTGTCTTATAAAATCAAAGTCTGTGATTTTTTTACATTCACAGGCCTGCTTCCAGAACTGCTACTGCTGTTTGTGTCTTTCCTAGTGATTGGTGCAGAAGTTTATAGCAAAATGTGCTCTAGGGAGGGAGAGGAAGAAGAAAGCGATATGAAAAGCGTTCTGCCCTGAAACACAGGAAATACATTTTAAATAAAACGGATTGACTCTGCAGAGATCATACAGGAATATCCAATATACTTACCCCTATTTTTATTATTTATCTTGTGACACTGTGCTGAGTACATAGCTTAATTTAAAAATACATATAACGATATCACTTTCAAGTTGCATGGGGTTATTTAAAAAAAAAAAAAACCTGTCATGTAATTGCAAAGGAAAATCTCATCCTCAGACTAATATAATTATTTTCCTATAATATTTTATAATATTCAGGGAGTACAAATGAATTTTGCTTTTAGATATGATCATGCAACACACCCCATTTATTTTCGGTTCAACCATGCATACAATAAAACCCATTATCTAAAAAATTTCTACTGTGAACATTTAAATTATCTCTGTATCAACTCCTTCATTCTTAAAGTTTTCTTCTTTCCCCTATGTTTAATTAAAAATATCACTTTAGTTCTCATTAATTTCATTCATATGCTGTAATAATAAATCACACAGGTTATTTCGAATAAATGATATAAAGCAATAATTATGAAATAAGAGCAGAAGTGGAAAATTTTACCAAATGCAAAAGGTGTGCGCATTGGCATGTTTCTACAGAGTAAATATTGGCAAGGATATAAAAACTACAAATGGAAAATCTCTGTAGATGATCTGGCAATAATAAATGTATACATATTTTTATACTTTCACTTTGAAATTCTTATTTGGTTTAAAGATTATAAATCTCCTATTTGTATTAAAAAACATGTGAAAGAACATTCTAAAGTATTCCTTACTATGTGATTTATTTCAGCATTTTTTTGTTGGGGGTAGAGGGAAGATTCTATTTCAATCAACAGATAATAATTATATAATTTCTTATATTTTTGAAGCTTTAGAATAGTTCATTTGTTATTTATAGATTACTGTTTTTTTGAACAGTAGCAGTACAATCACTGCTATTAACCGAAAAATCGGTTAATAGAAGCAAACGTTTAATGTAGTATTAAGTATTTGTTAACAGTGTTAACAGATTTAAGATGAAAGAATCTGATTGCATATTTCATAAAATTTTTAGCTACAAAGCCAACTTAAATAAGCAAAATCATTTTAGTTAATATTAAGTCATATACTCAATATATAGAAAAGAACCATATTATTGTGCTTTAAATATATACATATATATATGAAGGAAAAAGTGTAGATTATGATTTTTATGGTTTCCTCCAGGAAATACCTACATAAAATCATTGTATCTGAATTATTCATTACAGTATTTGAAATATGAAATGTATCCATTATATTGAGAAAGACCTCAATTTAGAATTTGGATTTTTTTCACTTTCTGGAATAACAAACCATGACTGACAAGAACATAGCAGAAAAACAACACTTTGTTGTCAGTTCTGTAACAGTAGATGTGCTAGAAGAGAGAACAACGCTTACTTTTCCTTTTACAAATAGAACACTACTTCAACTACAACTCCTAAGAAGTATTTGAAAATAAAGCAAAAGGTATTCTTTTTTCAGGAATAATAAAACCAAAATGGTTAATGTAACTAAAACTCCATTTAAAACAAATGAAATGCAATGGATTTTATAGTCTGGAATTTTCTTATGATGTACAAATGTTTATCAAGTGCAATTTTTTGCCCATCTTTGAGTTAATTTAAAATCTGACCTCATTAGAAAGAGAAAGAAAAAATTATATGTGAATACAAAAATTCTATGAAGATCAAATAAAAAACTGTCATTTAAAACAAAACAATTGAAAGCAAGTAAAATATCCAAGTAAACACATACCTACTTAATTGAAGTTTAATATTAAGTCCTCATATAAAACTAACAGCATCTGGAAATCTAGCAAACCATTTGAGATTAAGAATAGGAAAGACAAAAAAATCATTATCTAAAGAAATGTAAGTTAAGTTTATGAAATAAAATTTACCTACTTTTGCAGCTCATATATTTGTTGAAAAAAAGTATGACTTTATTTCATGTGCATGCCAAAGAATGTAGAAATATATTTAACCCATCATTTTTCATTATCTAGTATAGAAAACCCCAACTTTTATTGCTTTAAGTTTCTCATTTCCTACCCTCCCACCTACTCCCTCGGCTTCTTCAGACTGTCTTCTGTCCAGCATCTCTTCTATTTGAGGTGAACCAAATAAGACCCCCAAACAGACACACAAAATAACCACCATCCAGCTGAAGAGAAACAGGTTTTCTGTCTTTGGCCTGTCCTTATATGTTAATAAAATCAGCTCCTACATTCTGCCACCAAATTCAGCTTGGAAGTAATCCTCTTCTACTTCAGGCTGGATGAAAAGAGTACTCATTGTGAATTATGTTTCATCTGTCACAATCACCTTCTTTATTCTGTCATGGACCTCCCCTTTGCCTGTGGCAATTAGAGAAAATAGGTATGCCTTGAAGTATGAGATAGTGGTTTTTTAAAACAAAACAAAACAAAACTGATGACACACAGACAATGCTTGCTAAGCAGTATACTGAAGATCAGCTTATGAGGCATTTGAAGTGGCTCTGAAATTTTTTAAGTAAAAGAATACATTTTAAGAATAAGCAGATGGTATAGTTGCCATTGGTTATTGTTAACATCAGTTATTGAGGACAAGCACTGAATTGTCTTAAAAACGAAATATAAACGTCTTTTCATATTGCGTATTTTCTAATTAAATCATGTCATAAGACACATTTTATAAATATATGGTATTTATTTAACATACCAAATCACAGTAGTAAATTTATATGCCTTAAAGTATATTTCAACACTCCAACCTAACATTTTTACAAATTTTTAAAAGGGGAAAAAGACGATTTTTCCCATTCACAGAGTTTATCAAACATTTTGTTTAACTTAAAATCAATGTGATTATTTGATTTACTTACTCTTACAAATCACTGAAATTACCTTGAGGCAGTTCAAGTTCACCTTTCTGGAATTAAGTCTGTTAAATGATAGACATCATCTAATAATCTTCTTGAAAAGATATCTCAACTTTTTGGCTTAACAGGGTACATGGATATCACATTTAGTTACGAATAAGTTAAGCTAGAAGATCTTAAAAAGCTACAAAAGAAAAAGAAAAAAAAAATACCCATAGTTGACAGAAAAGAAAATACTCCTAATAGTAAAAGAAAGTCACTGCTGATGAATTAACTCCAACAGTCCTCATAAGAGTTGGATAAAATAAAAGCATATAAATAATTTAAGCTAACAGGAAATTCATAAAGTCTGAAGAAAAAATTCTTGAGGCTAAAGGAAAACCTTTTGGCCCACCGCACAGGTTGGGCACAAAAGTGCTTGCTAAGCTATCTATTTCACACATGCAACGACAGAAGGTTCGATATTCATTCGATCGATGAGTGAAAAGGCACAATGGCAAAATCAGACAGACTTCTTTTCAAATACAGATCTCCAATGTCCTCTACAGTCTACAGATGCACGGCTGGTGGTGTGGTTCAGACGGAGCAAGGGTTACATCAAGGCTGTTCTCTGGACCGTGCAAACAGTCTAGACCAATGACCGGCAGCATCATGCCCTTTGAAGAAGAGGCAAGTTCGGTCACGATGAAGAAAAATCAAGGCGTACCCCTTTTAACAATAGGGAGCAGCCCGAGGCTGCAAAGAGGTAAGCAGGGGTAAGAAGAAACCGGCATCTGCTTCCATGGTTACAGGCCAACTATGAGAACCTTGCTTTTCAAGGGAGTCTGTTCTCAGGCTCCCTCACCGGGTATGCCGTGCATTATAAGCGAAGGCAGGTTGAGCTGAAATCCACATAGTTATTTCAGAGTAAAATGATACGGAGCACATGGCTGGCCGGGAAAAAAAGTCACATGACTGTTAAGAACCTGACTTGGGCTATTTCAGAATAGAAAATTTTCCCCCTTTATACCAGTTTAAATAAAGGCAGTAAATTTGTATAAAACAGCGATGAGAAACATGATTTTCATTTCTCGGGCTCTTGTGTGAGAAGAGGTCAAGAGTCAAGATAATATCCACCCCCCACGGCAGGACCACGTACAGTCTTGTTACTATAGCTTTATTATGGATATCGTTTAGAAAAAGTCTCCCCCCCTTTTTTTTTTTTTTTTTTTTTTTGCTGGACTATGACATTGAATATATGTTCTTGTGAATCTCTCTCCCTGACTGGATCCTCTTTGATTTCCTGCCCTGGATTTTCCCATGTTTATGTTCATTTCTGTGGTTAGATCTCATGAGGAGGGGTAGGAGATTTGGTGAGAAACTTCTTTGATGTCCTGTTACTGTTCTAAGCAAATGCGGGGTTTCCTCTGCCTTTTGCGATATTCAAAATTCATATCTATGTCAAAACCATTGGCCTCTGACAATAGTTCCGTTTCTAATTCATGCATTTATATTTTATTTGTTGCTTGCTATTTCAACGAGTCTGTAGATGCAAATAAAAAAGTTTTTTTTTCCCTTTCTGCGAGATATTTAGTTGTAAAGTTGGATCTTGTGATTTGACATTCCAGCAGCTGATGCTACTTAAATAAAAATTTAACAAATATAAAGTATAGCATATTCTGCATTATTGAGGATAGTTTTACTATAGTAATCACACAAAATGCAGATCTGTGAATAATTAACATAGATAAGCTATCCCCCTAAAAATGTACCATAAGTAAATATTGGAAGAACTCACATTTGTTACCTTCCAATGACACACAGTTAACTATAGATCTTCCATGCAATCTATCCTTTGAGCAATTTTTGTTTGCAAATACATTGTTAAAATTAGAGGATGATAAAAGAAGGAAAGCTCCAAAGGGCAAGGCATAAAACAACTTTCATTAAATTTATTTTTCAGAAGCTTTGTATATTACTATAAGTGAGCCCTGTATGGTCTGGTGGTATGGAGATACATTTTAAATACTTAACCTTGAAGGAAAATTATCTTGTAGCTTTACAAAGTCAATTAAGTGTCGGTGACCATAATAGCCACAATTTTATACTCTCATTTGAGAAATCAAAAGATAATTTTCTGACATGTTCCTCCATACTGATGCCATGTTTTGAGCTAGGTTCATGGCTAAACATATGCATACGGTTTTACTTCTTTCAATGTGTTGAGATACATTAATTTCTATGCTTGGATGGTGAGAAAAGCATGTGTCGTAAAGAAATGAACTACTGTGGTGTCACTATTTTACTATAGCAATTCATGCGCTGTTATAAGTAATGGACATATTATCTAAAGGAGGTTGTAGTTTTTTAAAAAAATAATTTACTTACTACTAAGATAATTCAACATCAGAGTTTCTTTGGTATAACAACAGATCATACTTGCTGGCAAAGGTCAAATGCCAGTTCTTTTTTTTTTTTTTTTTTTAGTGCCAGTTATTTCTTCAGTGGAAAATTCTAACTGTCAATTCTCCAAAGGAGAGCAAAACAAAAGCAAATGCACTAAGGTTTACATATCGCATGATAACTCATAAATTGTAATTAAGAAAAAAATGAGACTTTGCTTGAAATCTGTTGCAAAATAGATAGCTGGCTTTTTTTTCAGTTAACATTTAGCCATTAGTCTTGCTCTTTTGTTTTTCAAAACATACTCAGTTTTACGAATATTTATGTATGAACATAAATTACTCTAACTTGCTAAATGTGGACATATGTAAACACTTGGAGACATTGTCATAGAATCAGATTGATAGTTATTTAAATGCTATTATTTTAACACGTTAATATGCAGATAGGACACTTCATACTGAGTATTTAGGGGCGAAATGACAGCTTCTTTCCTTAAAAAAGATTATATCTGAAGTACTTAATAGCTCAGTAATATGTCCATACTACATGGAGTTTGCAACAAAAACTCCACTGATATGACAAGATGTGTTGGATTTAAATATTCTTTAGAATTAAATTTTAGAATGATTAACGTATTTTGCCTTCTTTACTGCAAAATCAAAAAGAAAAAAGAAAAACTAAATTTGCCTTACCTAATGGAGCATTTAAAATAAAAAGACTGAAATTTCGCAGTGGTTTAGTGTCTGATAGTGCTTTGAATATAGTAGATGCTCAATAAAATCTCTCTCTAACAAATGAATAAACCTGCACTTGCACTAATGAAACAATTATCTAAAAAATAATCTGGGCCCATAAAAGACAGGACAGAATCTCCTCTACTTACTCATGTATCGTTTTTTTTACCTTTTTCTTATGATCTTTCTATACAAATGAGTAGTTTTTGTCAGTAATCTGTGATTACTGAATGCCTGCTGTGAGTCCAGTGAGACTAGAAATGTATAACCAGAGCCACATTTCCCAGATGAGATTCTAAAAAACACTATTATTCTAAAAGATGTTACTTAGGTGTTTTGGGGGAAAAAAAAATCCTGGAAGCAAATACATATGACAGAGATGTTATATTAAACAATGTTAGTTGGATTGCTCATATGCAATATTTTCTGGGGCAGTCAAAAAACTAATGTATATAGTGGATCTCTAAGAGGGGCATATTTTCAAAGTTATTTAATTTTTTCATGAATACTTAATAACTTATATGTAGTATGTATTTAATCAACTCTCCCATAAAATATTTATTAATTTAATATGACCTAATTTCAATGATGTGCTGAAGCTAGCTTAGCTAAAACCATCTTGGATGAGCTCATTGTAACGATTCGTTTCTAAATTCCATCTTAAAGAGATATCCTTCTCTGAGGTTGAAATCGGATATAGCAGAAGTTTTTGCACCAGAGAAATCGGCCAATACTTCAAATCAGGGCCTTTTTAATCTTTTTTTAGAAGCTGTTGTTGAACATCCACCAGCACACTATTGCTTAATTTCCCCTCTGAATCCATCTTTGTAGGTAAATTATAACCACTAACAAGTCAATAAGTTTAGAAATTTTCTATTTATCAACCTGTCTAAAATACAAAACTATTTAAGTTAATTATGTAGATTAGACATGAAAGAGAGGGAGAGCTGTGAAAAATATTAAACACTGTAAATTTTCCTTAAATATTTAGCTTTTATATCAGGAATTCAAATAACTATCTTTCTGACTTTTCTAATTTACCTGAATAAATATCTCTGTTTATTCCTTCATCTCTTTTCTAACAAAGTATTTATATACTCTGGTATATAATATTCAGTTAATTTTTAAGTGAGTGACAACAGGGTTCTGAAAATTTCCGGACACCTTTTACATGGGTTTCTAACTTCAACTCACTTCACTATCAGTGACTTTTTATAAAACCGAGATGAGGTAATTTATACTTTTGTATTGCATATCATCTAATTTCAGGCATTTTATCAGAAGTATTAACCCACTTGACCTCTTGGATGACATTATTATGAGGAAAACGAAAGTGGAAAATCTGAGTGGAAAAATTGAAATATACATTTTTGACAGACAAGCTACTTAATTCCCATTTGATCTTTGGGTGGGTTATAGGTAAAATCTCTAAATATGGGTGGATTATAAGTATAGATATTTGAGTGAAGTAATGAAGTATTTATTTATTTTATAAATAAATTTATTTTGTTTATAAAAATAAAGTAAGATATGCTGGTAAAATTATTTTATTATATATTTTATATATAATATATAGTATATATTTATAAATACTTATATAAATGCACATTTATATATTAAAATATATAATATATTTATATTTACATATAAATATATGTTCAGATATCTAAAATATATTTTATATTTATATAAATATATAATAAATCCATATAAGTATATTCAAAATATGTAATGAATTAATATAAGTATATATTCATATAAATTATTTATAGTAATCCGTGAATGGATTATTTTTTGGACTTTTTGCTTGGAGAAATGAGTCCTATGGTGACATGTTTTCAAGTATCTCTGGGACCTACTTTGTGAAGTAGATGGGATGATATATTATAGTTATATTATGGTTCTAATTTACCTTCCCAATCGCATGCACCCCAAACACTATGCACTTCAGCTTATATGGCCCTCAAATTAGTTCATGAATCTGAGTGTCTATTTTGAGTTCAAGTATTGTGTCCAAAAATACTTTCTGGATCCAGTTATGATTAATACATGATATCTGTGTTTCTGGAGTCCATAGTCAAGTGCGAAAAGAAAGCAGCTTAAATGTGCTGCTATCATGAGAGAAAACCATTTGAATATAACTTTATTGACTTTAAATCTAATATACACTTATATTACAAATTCTAAGAATTCTCCAAGTTTAATTTCATAAACTTTCTGTTCTCAACTCCCAGCACATAATAGATGTTGGTGCATCACAGAGAGCTCCCTATCTACACATATAATTATGAACAGTATAGTCAAGATGGTATGGACATGATTCTTAATAT
Source organism: Potos flavus (assembly GCA_028534135.1). Classification (NCBI taxonomy): domain Eukaryota; kingdom Metazoa; phylum Chordata; class Mammalia; order Carnivora; family Procyonidae; genus Potos; species Potos flavus. Next base: position 169,187,709 of record CM052898.1, read on the forward strand.
AGACCTAAGTAAAGAGTTAGTAAAGGTAGATAACATACAGAAACTAGTGGTACATCCTATTTATGAATGCAAGGAAACAGTTCACGTAAAATCAGGATTCTCAAAGGTATTTCACCATTGTCATATGATAAACATAATCAATTCTAAATCCAATGTGAATTGCCACAGGCATCAAACGTAGACAATATTGTATTGTGTATATATATAACATATGTCTTTGAATACTCCTTGAATAAGATGTTTCTGATAGCTGGAAAAAATTATTTGAACATACTAATATTATGCTTCTGAGAACTCTAAAGCCAATCAAAATTTGTTGAAAGTTTTACTTTCTCATTATATCAACAATCTTGAGCATAATATACAATTTTAGCACTGGAAAATTCTCTTCCTTATGCCACATAATTTGGAACTCTTCTTTCTTTCAAATAGTACTTCGCAATTTGAAATAACATTAATGCAAGAGACTTGCACACGAAGGGTTTCTAAATGACTATTTGAGGTAAGGTCTTTAATAAAAATACTTTTGATTTTTGATAGATAATTTATAAGCACTACGATATACATTTGTAAGTACTATTGTTTTTCGATTTTAGAAATGAAAATAGACTTTTTACATGTTTTTTAAAGAAGCTGTCTTGCCTTTTGATAACACAAAATTTCTTTTTTAATTTCTTTCTGGAAAAGTTAATTCATCTTTCTGGACCTAGCTCAACTATCCTCTCTTTTGTTAAGTATTTCCCTTCTCTCAGGAACAGCCTTGTTTCCTGTCTTTTTGTCCATCTTACCTACTCATTTTCTTTTCCCATCTGTTCTGTTTGCATTTTTACCAAGGTAAAATAATAATAAAAATAGATGGCAATGGACAAATTGAAAATATATGCAGAAATCTTCACACTGGAAAGCTCTAGTGATTGAATATGAAACTTGGTTCTGAACTTTCAACCACTTTTTAAGAAATGCTTTGTCTCAACCTTAATAAAAAACGCAAAGTGAAAACAATCTCTCACCCTTCTGAAAGGGGAAATGAACTTCCTATTTCCTACTGCTGCTCATTCTTTTATCTAAAGCATGAGGTGTACATGTGTTTATAATAAGCCGTGTTTAGACTCCATTATTGCCTTGCTTTCCAAAAATTATTGTTTGTTATTACTAACAAAAGATCACCAAAAGCAATTTCCTTTAATTTGCATGTCACAATCTTGCTATTTTGGTTGAATATCAAATCCATTCCATTCAGCTATTTTGCTTGTGTGTGTGTGTAACTGTGTATGCGTGTGTGTGTGTGTGTGTGTGTGTGTGTGTGTGTAAAAACCTTCTGATGTTAACATCTCTCAGTATTTTGTTTTTATAGATGGATGCTAACCATTGTGCTTGCTATATTGCAAATATATTGCTATATTTGTGTTCCCTTTTGCATTCTTTTTTTTCCTTAAAGACATGATTGAATCCTTAATATGTCCAACAAACTGCTCAGTTTTGCTTTAATTAAAAAGAGGCTCATTCCTTTAAATATTTCTTTTCTTTTAGGGCTGTATCCATGGACCTAAACTATGTTCCTTTCTAATTTATATTTATTATCATGTATCTTACATAAATCATATTATCATTTAATAATATTGAGTATTTGTCATAATGTATTTATAATAATATTCAATATTATTAAAGGTAATATATCTATATGATGTTTCTTCTATTGAGATATATATAGATATAGATATAGCAATATATTTGTGTGCATATGTACCTATATATCGTATCTATGGCATATATGTGATATCATATATGGCATCATATCATGGTATAAATCATATACCATGCTCTATCTACCCATCTGTCTATGAAAGCAGACAGATTTTCCAGTTTTATACCAGGTCAACAGTTAACTTGGATACTTAAGATCATCTAGAAATGTTAATATTCTGATTTTGATTCAGGCATCTGGGGTAGAGTCTGAGATTTTGCATTTCTGATGAGACCTCAGGGGTGACAAATGCTGCTTGTCTGTGGAACACAGAATGTCAAAGTTAGACAACTAAGGGGTTCAGGTTTTGACTTTGCCCTCAATTATGATCTTGACCTAGAGACTTTTTTCCTCTCAACCTTGTTCCTTATCTATAAAATGGGTGGAATCATTTCTCCTGTCTCTTCACAGAATTTTTCTGTGGTTCAAATTAAATTAATTAGAAAAATGCTTTCTAACAAAAGGGCATGTGAAGAGGTAATATAGATAGATATTTCCTCTTATCTTTTCATAGTATATTTGATGCCTTAATTTCTGTTGGTGTTTGCCCATTTAGCTTGAAATGATGGGCCCAGTTTTAAGGTTATCTTTCAATAGTTCTTTGTCCTCATTTACCCTCTTTTTGTTCAGCCATTCATTCATTCATTCAACAGGTATTTATTGAGTAAGCTTCTGTGCCCTGTACATTGTGCTAGCTTCTGAAGATATGATTGACTTATTTTACTTCTACTTTTCTTCATTCTCTCAAATAGTTTCTTCTATTGATTTCACTCTGTGCTCTGTACCTCTCATACCTTTTCCTTCTGCCTTCTGGTGTTGAAATCATTAATCTGAAGGCTACATTTTTAAAATCAGTTTTATCCAGTTCTACAAATACTCATTGGTTCCCCACTATATGGCAGATTCCCTGCAAAAGGAATATAAAATTGAAGAAGTGACAGAAAGGACAGTCAGTCCCTTTTGTCACCTCAATTTTATTCTATTTAAGGAATAGGATATTTCACAATTTCTCCAGTAACTGTAGTACAAGGCAGGATATGACTGGTGTCATCAGGCTTTGAAGAATGCTTGAAAAGTGAAAAAAACGCAGCTGATTTGAGGGCTTTGCAAAGACTTCTTAAAGATGGCTAATCTGTAACAGAAAGAGAAGAGAGGAAGGAAAGGGTGGATATTGCATGTGGAACAAGTCATACGTTCTCCTCTCTTTGCTTTTATTCATGGTCAGTGACTTGGGCAAGTGATCCGGCATGGGCAAAAAGGTTTTGAAATTTTTCTTAAGGTATGTGTGACTAAAAGGTGGAAATTCCCACTGGAGTCACACTGTGATGGCCTTGGATGCCGGCTCCAGGAGTCTGTACTCAGTAGAGGGGACGTGAAGGAATCTGAAGATTAATGTCATTGTTGGCCTTTCTGCCATGCATTCAAAGTCAACCTTTAATTCAAGTCAATTGGAGTTTAAACACAAATCCACTGTAAGAATTGAGTTCAGGTAGTGCAGATTGGCGACCTCCAGGTAATCTGCCAGTTTTTATCAATGTGGCGTAGCGTACTGGGTACGCTATAATGGTCTCTGTGAGCACACCTGGCCGCTAGGTAATCCTTGTTCAGTAACTTGCTAGTCTGTTGACCTTAGAGAAGGCATTCATCTCTGTGAGTCTTAGGCACTTTTTCTTAATGATGGGAATAATAAACTCTGCCTATTTTCAAAGTCATTGTGAGACATAAATGTGGTAAATAAATCTGAAAATCATAAACCTTGAAAGTATAAAGGTCTTTCCAACTATAAGAACTCCCCTTTGGGGCACATGGGGCTATACTAATTGTACTGTCACTCTAATTTTAGTTTAAATATCATCTCGAGATTGCCACCACCCACTGGCTACCCTGCCCCCCATGGATCACTCACCATCCTCCTTTATTTGCTTTATGGCACTTTTCATGACTAAATTACCTTCTTCATTTATTTGCTTATATATTGTATGTCTCTTTAGTCAATACAATTTTATTAGTTCATTATGGGACAGACAGTGTCATTGGAACTGGGAATAGGAAAACAGGAACTGAACTGATGTGTGTGCCCTTAAGGAACAGACAGTAATAAATATTGACAATAATATCTATCTACATGTATAAACATCAGGTGGTAAAAGGTGCTATAAAGAATAAAGCAAGCTGAAAGATTAAAGAGGGAAGATGGTTATGCCGTTTTATGTCAGATGTTCAGGGCTGGGGCCCCTGATTAGGTGCTATTTATTCAAAGACCAGAAGGACATAAAGGAGGGACATATCTCAGGAAAAAGTATTTCGAGCGGAGAGAACTGAAAGTGCAAAGGCCCTGAAGTGGGAGCATGCTTGATATTTTTAAGTCAAGTGAGGAAGAGCCCCCAGTGCCTGGAGGGCAATGAGCCAGGCAAGAGTAGGAGGTGTTGGGACCACAGAGCACAGAGGGGCCGGGGCCCTACCTGGCGCAGGCTTCAGAGTCTGAAAGATCTGAGATTTTACTCTGAATGAAACGGCCAGTCTCTGGAAGGCTTTGGGCTGAGGAGTGATGTCATCAGACTCAGGTCAATCTTGCTGTCTTATGGTGAAGAAGATCCACTGGGAAGTGTGAAAGAAGGGAGGACCTGTGACATGCTAGAACTCTCTCCCTCTGGCTCCCAAAAAGTCACTGCGCTCATCTCTTCTAGGACACATAGTCATGTCACTTTCAATTAGTCATGGTGGGAGTGTTTAAACCATGCAAGTTTGCAAATGCTGTCAGTCATGGATTTCCTCTCTCTCTTTCTCTGCCCCTTCTTCATTTTGTCCTCGCCTACTTTCCTTCAGTCCTTCCTTCCTCCAACCCTCCTCCTCTTCTTCCTTCCCTTCTTTGTTTTCTTTGTCTCCTTCCTTTTCTTTCTTTTATAACATTATCAATATTTATTATTTATAAATAAAGTTATCAATAAACATTTATCAGCACATCTTGGAGGAGAACACTAGGAGGTTATTATAACAGTTCAAATGAGAGATGATGGTGGCTTAGATCAGACAAGGGTGGTAGTGAAGGAGATGATAAGAAGTTGTCAGATTCAGGAAGGCATCTCCAAAGAAATCACTGAGGGGCTTTGCTGAGTGATTGAAAAATGGTTGAGAAAATGAGGCACCAGAGATGGCTTCCAGGTTCTTGACCTGAGTAACTGAAAGAATAGTTGTCACTGATTGAGATATAAATGGCTTTAGGAGAAGCAGTATAGGAGGCAAGTGTCAAGAATCTGGTTTTGGAGATGTGAAGATTAAGATGTTTCTTAGGTCTGTCCAAATGGAGATTTCATGTCAAAAGTTCGGTATTTGAGTTTGGCACTCAGGAGAGGAGTCTGGACTAGAAATACCACTTTGGGAATTGTCTATAAAGAAAATGATATGCCCCTGTTCTTCATAATTTAAATGGAGATTAATCACATATTAGTTATTCAAAATTTTCATGCAAATCAGAGAAGAAATGTCAATGCATGGCTATTTCATCTTGAGACTGCTGAGTCAGATGTTCCCTCTTCCATTGTTTCATAATATAATTTAAGCAACTAAGTAAATTCATATGCCATGAATTGATTAAAGCCGTACTCACTCTTCCCCCAATTCAATTTCATGCTTATGCGTTTTGCTTCTTGGAACCGGTTAGCTGTAACCATCACTTCTCGAAATCTGGTTCCAGGGCCCAGAACTGCCTCCATCAGAATTAAATGGGTGTAATTTAAAATGCAGAATCCTACACTTAAATACTAGTTCTATTAAATAATAATATTAGCCCAAGGTCCAAGAATCTGCATTGTAACAAATACTCCTTGTTACTAGTATACACGTAAAGATTTGGCCACTCCTGCTATAGTGTGTAAATACAAAGTATAGTCTTTTTATCTTTTTTAAGAACTCCCTTTGCAAAAATTTTTAATGACCGTTTATATCATGTATATAGTTAAACCTGCCCACTCATATTCTATATTACTTACATTAGAACAGAATTTATTTCAGTCATAAAGATTTTGGTCTTTAGTTAAGGAACTCAATAGCAAAGTCAAATTTAATCATCTTTTTTCCCCCCCAAAAGCACCATTTTAGGATATACTGCAGCTTTAGGATATATTCAAACAGAAAAGCTCAGTTTCAATTTTAGACACTGAATTGCTCGGGTACTTTTAAAGTTTGCTAAATATTTCTGATTCTACTCTGTTGTGGGCACACGATAGAATTGTAATGCATTTCTTAGTCTTTTTGTGATCTAAGTGGGCCAGTAAAGGAGGTGAGGCCAATAAATATTGTACTTGGGGCCAGAACATTTAATCACCAGTGTTCCTTCCCCTTTCCTGTGTCTTTCTCCATAATTGAGATGGAGGCTACCCTGTTTTTCCATTTACCTGAGTTACTATGATTAGCAGAGCTCCTCTGCCAATCTGTAATAGACATTTAGCATGAGTGACAAATACACCTTTGTAATTTTAAGCCACTAGAATGGAGATTGGTTATTATTATAGCACAACCTATTTTCTCTAGCAAAACTGGACCTGAGTTATCTTTAGTCCATAGACTGATACTGTGATATGACCAAAGATAATTTGGTTTTTCAACAGTTGTCAGGGATTTCTGTTCATATTTTCATCTTGACAATAAAAGATAGGTAGATACTGTATGTCTCTTCTCTTACAACTTTTCTACCATGTAGTTTGTTCAAAAAACAAACAAAAAAATCCCAAATAAGTTACAGACCAATTTCTGTGAACATACAAACTGTTCCTAACAATCAGTTATAAAATCCACCGAACAGCCCACTCCAATAATCTGGGGAAGTCTCTGTTCTCTGTCCTTTTCAGCATGCCACATGTAAGAAGGGCACACCGCTGAGCAAACACAGCAGTATTCTGGTGGCAGGAGCAATGAGCCATCTAGTAGCACCAGGCAAAGAAGGTGCCATCTTAATTGGGGAGTGGATGACAAATTAAATAGAATTCCAAATCTAAGGTGTCAAAGATGTTAGCCTCTTGCCTTTTTACTAGGATTTGTATATGTTGTCCCTGGAATGAAGAGACAATTGCCCCGTATTTCTAGCCAATCACACATCTTGGAGCCCACTTATCTCACCAATGAGAAACTGTCACATCCTTTGTAAATTATCAACCCCCCATCCTGTGTATAATTTCACAGAGCAATATTTGCAAATTCAAAGCATTCGTCACAGTTACTCTGTGAGTTCAAACTATTGATTAAGAAACTTGAAATCCTAAACAACCTAGAGAGTGAATCCTTGACTAGAATTCTCCAAATCTTTTTTTTTTTTTCTAGTTTATAAATTAAAGGTAAACTAATGTATTTCATACTGTATCTACTGGAGTATTTTAAACTAAATTATAGGCACCAACAGAATTCATTATAGATTTTTATTTACTTAACTTTATGTTCTGCTAGCAGTGTAAAAACTATAAAACTGGCCATACATCATTTTACTTCACAAATACAAATGTAATAGTACTTGATTTTTAATAGTTTACATTAGCCTTCGTAGAGTTCTCCATATTTCTGTACTCACTTTAGTATTAAATAGATCAACAACTAGCTGTACTTCTTAAACAAACAAAAAAAATTATTGAACTGTTTGTATATTGTGTAGAGTTTTTTTAAGCCAAAAGAGAGAGAGAGAGAGAGAGAGAGAGAGAGAGACTATGTCAGCTTAAAATGAAAATCTTGAAAATTTGGGTTAGAAGCTTAGAGTCTGTTGTCCTCTTTCTGCATTTTCATGGTCTGGAAAGGATACCAGCCTTCCTCAATGGTTTAGTTTCCTAACATTTTGCCAACTGTGAATGAACTAGTTCAATGAGGGAAAACATTCTTTCTACAGCCTACATGAATATTCTGCTGTTTGAAAAACTGGACCAGCCCATCAATCATTTTGTTAGTATTTGTAGATTCTCTCTCACAGAGCTGGAATATAATTTGTAAAACCTCATCAGTCAGTATATGTTTCCCCAAATCTTCACCTCATTTCAAATTCTTTTAGTTACTTTTATAAATTAATTTCCAAATGCCTTTGACAGCAAATAAGATTGGTAAGGAAATTAATCATATATAAAGCATATAAAAAGACTGATTTAAAAATATTTATTAAAAAGCTAGAGTAGTGCCTTCAATATTAAAATTTGAGACATTATATGTAATTTATGATGATGTATTTTAATATTAACATTTTAAAATAAAACTATTTTAAAAATAGCATTCTAGGGGCGCCTAGTGGCTCAGTGGGTTAAAGCCTCTGCCTTCGGCTCAGGTCATGGTCTCAGGGTCCTGGGATCGAGCATCGGGCTCTCTGCTCGGCAAGGAGCCTGCTTCCCCCTCTCTCTCTGCCTGCCTCTCTGCCTACTCGTGATCTCTCTCTCTCTGTCAAATAAATAAATAAAATCTTAAAAAAATAGCATTCCATTAATAACACTATCATTAAAAAAATTATGTTTATAAATTTACATGTATTTAAAAAATTAATTGGTGGTATTTCATGTGTTTACCCATATGACAAACTTTTGTCTCTAAAATTAATTTATGATATTTTATAAAATATAACAATAACAATAGCAAGAGCACAATTTACCTTCGTAGTTAATGTATGTAAACTTAAGTTTGGTTGGACCTGTTTTAATATTTTTATTAATTTTGATTCCTGTCAATTTTGATTTTTGGAAGTCATATATTTCCAAACTTAGAAAGCACACATACAGTGAGTTGAATTGATTATTTCTTTTATTTATTTATTTATTTATTTTTTGAATTGATTATTTCTAGCAAAGTAATTTGTTGATATTAGTGATCCTATTATTGTGCAATACTTTTTAGGGGTTCCAAGAGAATGACTATTTTTATTATAGGAAAAGTGGTTCCAGCTGACAGAATTTATAGTGAGATATTTAAATTCTTTAGACATTTCCGTTTAATGAGGAGGCTTTGTTTTAAGATTTCTTATTGAATAAATGTAAAATGAACATTTTGGATGTGTGTTAGTTCAGGAATTTCTTTTTACATTTCAGCTTTATTGAAGTATAACTGACGTATGAAATTGTAAGAGATTTAAAGTGTACATTGTGGTGATTTGACATACATACAGAGTATAGAAGGATTCCCCCCACAGAGTTCATTAATACATCTCTTACCTCACTACTTATTTTTTTCTTTTTATAAGAACATTAAAGTTCTACTCTCTTAGCAAAGTTTATGGAAATTTTTAATGATGACCACATCTTGATTATTTTTTTTCCTTTCAGGCTGTCGATCATTACAATGGCACTGTAAAGAGAGGACACAGAAATAACAGTAAGTCTTAATCATTTGAAAGACTTATCATTTTAATGTTGTACTAAAACGTATGACAGCATATTTGACAATTTTTTTCCCTTCTAATTTTGTACACTAGCATAGGGCATAGAATGTGAGCAAAACCTCCTAGACCTCAAAGTATATTTTTATAGGAAGCCAAAATATTTTTAACTAAACTCTGCTAGTCAATAATTTTTGGATTTGGCAGGCTGTAGTCCAGTCCTATTTTTGAGAAAAGTCAACAAAGTATTTTCCTTCTAATTCAATATCCCTTTTTCCCCCCTGAAACAATCTTTCCTTTTGGAGCAAAGGCTTGTGAACTTAGTGTTTTTACAGCAACAATAATATGTTGTTTCTTTTGCTGTGCTGAAAATAATTAATGTTTATGTTGGATTTAAACTTTTGTCAGTCAGATCTCCTTATTACACCAAATGAGATAGGTGTGATAAGAACCCTTCTTTCCTTAGTAGAGTTAGATGAACCAACATAATACATTTACATTTCATATTTAAGTATTGCCGTTGCTCGTTTAAACCATGAATCTTAGTATGTTTCATATTTATAATAAGCTATTTTGATCATCCCTATGTTTTCTTCTGAAATGGACATCCATCCTACAACAGACTAGAAGAATATTTTACCTTTGATCATTATTCATTAGAATAATTTAAAATATCTGCTCTGGCTAAATTATTAGCCAACACTTTAATAAAGTATTGTTTTAATGCAACAGATTTACTTCTTTTCCTGACATGAAAATAGACTTTTCTGTTTATAAGATTTCTACCCAAAGACAGCTGATACAAAAATGCACTTAACAAAGCCTCAGTAATAAAACACAGAAAAACAACATTAAATTCAAAACAACTGGTGAATTTAAATATACATACGTGTGTGTGTGCAACCCACAAATACATACATACATAGAGATTAAGTGGTTAGAGAGTAATATATCATTACATGTTTTATAGCCATGCAATTATATATCATTTAAGTATATAATAATACATAATATATTTAAATAAATTATGTAAGTACATATAAGTAAATTATATAAGTATATATAAATATTTAAATATATGTAATTATATTGATATGTCATTTATAAAAGCAATATGTTGTAAAACTCACAACAGACTCCTATAAAGAGAAAGTTCCTAACCTTTTCCTCCTATTGGTCTCCATCCCCCTCCCTGAGGTAGACAATGGCCAGGTACGCCAGGCACTCCTCTACCTCACTCACATGAGTTTCTCCCACCTCAGAAAGCACAGATGCATATTTTTACATCTCTTTTGTCAGAAAGGGGTATTTTTGCTTTTGATGTTTATCTTTACAAAGAAAATACCAAGAACATAACTCCTCAGTTTGTTTTTTATCGTTATCCGTTCTGGTTAATATGCACAATATTCCATACTTTGCCACACTAACTTTTAATTAAAGAAAATGAATATCTGGAGGTTCACTCTCCTTTGTCTACCACAGCCATAAATTAGAAAGCATCCACATTGCCATGAATGGCAAATCTCAGTGATATTTTCACTCCAGCTCTCATCGTCATGAAAATGACTCCGAGGCCTATGTTAGAACAGATATCAAGATTTATGAAGTGAATAGAAATTCAGTGAACATGAGTTCTTGTACCAATCTCTCTGTGACGTCTTGTTATCCATCTCCAGCCATATCTGACCCTTATAGTAGAGTACATGCCGCTTCGCTATGAGGTAATGGTTGCATTCTTCAGACACCACATTTGATGAAAAAAAGAATCACATTATAAAATTATGTGTCTCAGTAGAAAAGAATGAGTTAGAGGATGGATTTGCTATTTTACTACCTTTAATGGTTAAAATATTCAGGGTTCTCTTTTAAGGTTAGGCAGCATAAAGAGAGCAAACATAATTTAAACCATAGACTTTTACAAATGAACGTAATCTGAGGAAAATAAACATAGTAAAATCATATTTGACGGTAAATAACATTAGTTAATGACAACATTAGGCAATTTTGTTTACAATGGTATTGGTCATCAGAAAGCTATGCATATGTATTATATAAAGTATTATAATGTAACATTCATTATTTAAATATATTACATATATACTGATACTATATCTATTATATATTTATATATCCTATATATTATACTGATATATCTTCCCTACTGATAGGTACATCTGACTTTTGAACATAGAATCTTTTTATCTTATAAAATGTAAATCTTAACACAACAGTATGACAAAGCTAGATCACGCTTTTAAAAAGGTTTTCAAGTTCATAAGTTGTAAAGTCTCTGTGTGAGGGCATGGTGTGTGCATATGTATTTGTAGCATTGAGCCTACTCTGGAAGTTAACATTGGGGATCAGGCAGTTTTAGCCCAGCTGATGTGTGAAGAGAAAATTGACAACAATGAGTCAATGATCCAATAAAAAGATTCAATATCTACCACTATTTATTGAACATTTGCTGTGCGCTGGATAATCTTCTAAGTGGTAGGGTTACCTAGTGAACACAAGTCCTGACAAGCGAGGCTCTTACATTCTTGTGGTGGTGATGGGGCAGAGGAAGGGTAGACATTAACCAACAACCAAACAAATAAAAAAATGTCATACTATTTTGATAGTGATGAATAATGTGGAGAAAAATAAAGTCGAGTGGGAAATTAAGGGAAGCGTATCATCTATTTTAGGTTGGGGAAGACTTTTCTGAGTTAGTAGCATCTGAGAAGAGACTCGCTGGGCACTAATGTCTGGGAAAGCGCATCTCCGCAGAGTGAAGAAACCGAGTGGAGTTTCCAAGGAGAGGGTATTTGAGCAATACCAAAGTGGCCAATAGGGTGGGGCGAGGACATGTAAGCTCTTCTTGGCCATGTTCAGAATATCAGATTTTTTTTCCTAAGTCAAATGGGAAGCCATCCATCAGAGGCTATTGATCAGAGATATGAACTGATTTTGATTTTTAAGAGTTCACTTTGCTGTGTAAAGAATAGCCTGAGAGAAAAGTGGAAGATCAGTTAAATACTTACAGTAGTGCCTCAGAAGACTGGACTTGTATCCAATAGATGCCTTTATTTACCTTTTTTAAAGATTTTATTTACTTAAGAGAGTGAGAGAGACAGAGATAGCAATAGAGAGAGCGAGAGAGAGCATGAGCAGGGAGGAAAGGGAGAAGCAGGCTCCCCACAGTACAGGGAGTCCGACATGGGGCTTGATCCCAGGATCCTGAGATCATAATCTTGGGATCATGACCTGAGCCAAAGGCAGACAACCGACTGAGCCACCCAGGTGCCCCTCCAGTAGGTGCTTTTATTTATTTATTTATTTATTTATTTATTTATTTATTTTTTCAGTAGGTGCTTTTAAATATAATGATTTGGAAAAAAAAAATAGAATGATTTGAATACCATGATGTTCGATTTATAATCCATTTAATCCTCACAACAGAATAGACTGTGTGTAGAATCTTTCAGAAAATCCTGGCATATAGTGAGTTTCCTGTAAATACTGTTATCTTCATCCTCTTTGTCATCATCATCATCATCACTAGCATTATCAAAAGACATAAAGAAAAACAATGCCCTTAGGAAGAATGATGGTCCCCTCAAATGTTTTTACAAATATGACCCTCTTCCCTTGCTAAAATCAAACATTAAGTATTTTGGGGTATGCAATACTAAACAGAATCATTTAAGAAAAATACGTATAGGGGCGCCTGGGTGGCTCAGTGCGTTAAAGCCTCTGCCTTCGGCTCAGGTCATGGTCTCAGGGTCCTGGGATCGAGCCCCACATCAGGCTCTCTGCTCAGCAGGGAGCCTGCTTCCCCCTCTCTCTCTGCCTGCCTCTCTGCCTACTTGTGATCTCTCTTTCTCTGTCAAATAAATAAAATCTTTAAAAAAAAAAAAAGAAAAATACGTATAACATCCACTGCTTCATTCATTCTAAAGTTGTGGCATAAGTTATAATTATAACCTAATTTAAAGAAAAATAGCAGCTAAAATAAACCTATTTTTTTTATTAACACATAATGTATTAATTTCCCCAGGGTACATGTCTGTGAATCATCAGGCTTACACATTTCACAGCACTTACCATAGCACATACCCTCCCCAATGTCCATAACCCAGCCACCCTATCCCTACCCGCCCCTACCCCCCC